>CM041777.1:212998094-213730779 GCA_023374045.1 Limonium bicolor | reverse complement strand
AAGGAGGAATTATAAGCTCAAGGTAAGAGCTCTTCCCTAATGCTAAATTTTTAGTGCATTAGAGTAATGGGAATGGGTAAACCAATTTAAAGAACCCAACGTTGTATAGTATTGAAGTTTATGAGGTTTGAGTATTTGGGAGTAAGTATGTAGATTGTAGGCCTTAGAGCCAAAGAATTGTGTATGTGTATTGATATTGTGATTTGAGAAAAATAATGATGTATTGGTATTGATTTGTGTGCTGGTGGACCCTTGTATGGGTGTGGCTAGTTTAGGAATATGAATTTGGTGAGAATGTGTATGTGTGGCTAGTAAGAAAAGTAGATGAACTATGGCAAAATTTTGGTAGGAATGTGTACAAGTATGGCTAACTTGGTGAATGGGAGGGCCAAGGTATGTATTGGGTTGAGTAAGGAGGTTTAGTAACCATGGAATGGTAGTTGTAGCATGAGGAGTAAGAAGGTAAAAATCTGTAGCAAAGAGGTATCAAAATGTATTGTAGAACTAGGAAGAGATTAGTGCGCAAGAGTTGGTAAGAAGAGAGTTGGACTTGGGTATAGGTAGTGTAAGGGCTTGGAAATGAATTGGCATGGTAAGGTGAGGTATTTAGAATGCTAGGAATGACATTGGTTGAGGGAGTATTGAAAGGTAAAGGTTAGAACAAAAATCTGTAGCATTGGAGAAATGAAAAACTGTTGTAAGTGTTGGAAGGAAATGAGGAAAATTGTGTATGTGGATTTAGAAGTGAGTAAGGGATTTGGTGGATGAATCAAGGCAATTTGGAGGGCCTAAGTAGTGTCTAAACATGTGGGATTACATGTAGGAAGATTGGGGAAACAATGGGCAAAGTTTAGAACTGAAAACAGATTTTAAAACTGAAGTACTGGGCCGGACGACCTTAGGACCGAACTTGTAAGGTCGGTCGAGCCCAGGTTTACAAAGAACGGAAACCTTCTGGAATGGACCGACCTTGGGGACCGGACTTGCAAGGTCGGTCGGCCAGAAAATTTCCTGTAACAAAACCTTCTGGAATGGACCGACCTTGGGACCGGACATGCAAGGTCGGTCGAGCCCAGAATGTCGAAGCCAGAACTTACTGGAATAGACCGACCTTGGGACCGGACTTGCAAGGTCGGTCGGCCCTGAAATTTTCCCCAATGATGAACCTTACTGACTTCGACCGACCTTGGGTCCGACCCTGGGTAAGGTCGGTCGAGTCAAAACAAAATATATATATATATATAATATATATATATATATACAATAATAATATGATTATAGTTATCGTATGTATATATATATGTGCTTATGTACATATGTATATGTATATGTAGTAGTGCATCATTGATATGAACAGAAAGGTAAGAAAGTGTACACATCAGCAAGAAAATAAGTTTTAGATAGTAGTGAGTATAAGAACATTAAGTTAAACCTAAATGACGGGATAACGGGGTAAGTACGGGAGTAGTATAGTAGTAATTAGGTATAAGTAATGCTTAGTATTGATTGAACCATTTGACATGTAGTCATTGGTTCGAGAATAAGAATGGAGGAACAAGAGTGGACCAAGGGAACACCCGATAAAGTGAATCAACGGTGAAAGGTATGATTTCTTCATGCCCTGTATCCTAATCTGGTTACCCCGATTTGTGTGCTTATTTGATCACCTAATAAGATAAATGCATGAATCGGACTATAATGCACTTACTTGTGCTTGTTTACATTGTTCTTGATATTTGTCTTGAACAATAGTTTGTATAATTCATGAAATATATGAATGATGATGAAGTGTAATGTATTTCGTAGTGTACTTGTATATTGTATGGTACTTTGTATGGATGTGTATATAAACAATGTATTGTGTATGTGGCTTGAGTGAATGACTTCTACTAATTCCTAACTACCTAACTCCTAACATAAGTAATGGATAAATTGGAATGAGTAGAAGTCCGATATAGTTTCGGCCACGCGTGAGGATGAGGAGACACAAGAGGTTGGATCCGATTCCTGGTTCTTAAACTGGTCCACGGCCCAAATCCCTTAAATGGGTAGCATCCTGGATTGGTGAACCAAGTAAATCCTGGTGGTGGGACAGAGTAGTCCCCGGGCCGGAGGTCCCGACGACTTGACTTGAGTAAGTAAGTAAGTAAAGTATGAGTATGTATGCGTAAGTATTGTGTAATGAGTAAAAGAGTAATCTCCACCCGATTAACCCGGGTGGACAAATGAAGCTAACAAAGTATTGGGCATTGTATATGTATTATGTATGGATTGAGTATGTAATGAGTATGTATTGTGCATGTATCGTGAATGTGTATTTCGGAAGAAGGTAAGTAAGCATTATTGGACTTGTATCATCTCTTTGTATGTGTTGGAGTGTATCGTGTATTCCTTGCGTAAAGTATTATAGTATTGTGTATAAGAGCATGTATGCATGTATGTTTGAATGAAATCAATCGCATGTATTCGACCAAGTGGTCGGCGTACCCTCACTAGTACGCGGGGTATACGGTTATCATATGCAGCGAAAGCTGACCCCCTAGGGGGAACGTTTTTAGTGTGCAGGTACCCGAAGCGGATATGGTCAAGGTAAGAGACCAGTGGCTACACTTGGATAGCTAGAAGTAGAATGTAGTGGTGTACTAAACGGCACACCCTTGTACTTAGGAAGTAAGTAGTTGTGAGGAATGGGTAGATGTAGACTCTTAATGAGTACATATGAACTTGGAGGAAGCATTGTATTTGTATTGGGAACCTAGTAAACTCGGTTATGTATATTGTATTGAATGGTATTATAAAGGAGCAAAGTGTTGAATGGAGCAATATAGTATTTAGTTAGTAAATGGAGCATGTAATGTAAATGTGTAGTACTCGGGATTCCGGTCCATCAGACCGATGTGTATGTAGTAGTAGTAGCTTTGTTAGTCACGTGGGTGACTAACGGCATTGTATCACCCACCGTACGTAAGTATGTACCGCTGCGTGAATCTGGAAGTACGAGGAGATTGGACGGTAATGACAGTATTAACGGTAGGGGTGTTACAGTCAGTCAGACGAAAATTCTGCCTATACTTTGTGCTTTAAAAGTAAATCTTGACATTGCACTTTCCCAACTTTTGACGACCGAGGAGGAGAGGGTAAGAGAGCATTTTGAAGCTAGAAGAAGGAGAAGAAGTAGAGAAACTTGTCCACCATTGAAGCTCTTCTTCAACCTCTCCCATGACTATTTCTATTTCTCTAATATTTATGCTCTAATGAAGGAATAGCCTCCTTGTACCAAGGGATGGGGATTGGGTCCTAAGATCCTTAAAACCATCCATGTTGATTCTTTAACTTAGTTATAGTTTTATTTCATAGTAGTTCTTGTTGTTAATGAATGACGATATTGAGCATGTACGACTCGTTAGCTTATCACATATGATTTTGAGGTTTGCTTGAGGGTTTTACTTAATTTCATATCTATTTGTTGGATTTGGTTGTTTGCTCTAAGTTTGTCAATATGAGATCTTGAAATGGATTTTATGGTGCCAATTACTCTAGCCTTAATGTGGCTTTCTATCCACAAGAGATTTGGACATAGAAATCTAGACCAAGGAAACTAAATCAGTGTAATTTATCAACATGTGATTCTGAGATTAACTTTATTGCAACTTAGTGGGAACTTGAGCTTAAAGTTATCAATTGACCAGACACTTGAATAATTCGTTGGGTTCTGACTCAATTGGTTATGATTAATATGATCATGATTTGGTTATTAGTTAGTTAAGTGTTCTTTTTAGTTTTAAGTTCAAGAATCAACATATGTTGGTTAAGGGTGAAAGGGGAAAATATCCATCACCTAGCTTAGCTTTTTATCTTAATTTTACTGCTTTATTTTGTTTCTGTTTAACTTTAAAAACAAATAAAAACCCAAATTTACACCATTTGCACCTTTTGTATATATTTGTGCACATTGCTAAACTAGTAAGAGGCTAAATAGCTGTAAGTCCCGGTGGAACAAAACCCACTCACCCCAAATTACACTCTAATTCTTTTTATCAATGTGGTGTATAGGACTGTAGAGTGAACCATCCCAGTTCAAACCGTTACCGGTTAAGTTCCAGTATATCCGGTTCTAGGTCTAGGGGGCACAAGCATGAATAAGGGTGGTCTTAAACTGCCCTATAGTGAGTTTCCCCATTCTTATACCCCTTAGCCCGGAGGCTTGGATGTGGGGGCACTCCACCCAATGAACATTTTCCCTAGTGGAGTGATCCCAATGCCAAGACACCTTCAGTAGGGATGCACTAGCGGAATCCATGCCATGCACTCACCACCAGCCGGGTCATCTCGGCCATTCTAGACACAAGTTTAACTTAGTGTGTCGTCCTCGCACTCTCGTACTTGACCAAGTGCGGAACCAGTCATACAACAAGCGCACGCTGGCACAGCTTGATATCAGGGACACCGGCTGATAGGACAAAACCTCATAGTCATTGAAGCCCACTACCCCAGCTAGTGGTAGTGGGACATGTCCTAAGACATGTTCTAGGCTCATCCGTGCCTAGTCGGGAGCCCTTCAAACAGCCCAAAGTGTCCCACGACTAGTTCACCTAGTCGACGATGTGGGCAATATATACCTAGCAATTCCATAAAGTCTAAGCATCCCGACATCCCCATTCGTGGGTATAACACAACCATTGGGCCCTCGGACACTTGGTTTCCAGCCGGGACGCAGTGTGTGGGCTTCCAAGGGATAGGTCAGGCAAACACCAACTAGCTAGCCCCCAAAAGGAGGTTTACAAACCTTTTAGACCACCATCAGAACAAACATGTTCCTTTGTAGCCAAGAGAAAGACTGCGCCATGAAAATGAAAGATCCGAAGGGGTTATGCATTTAATATTTTAGTGTTAATCTAGTGTTTTAGATACAACGCTTAAAATTTTAATGTGAAGAAAAGCACTTTATGTAATATTTTGGCTTGTACTCATATTTTAATTAATAAAAAAAAGATATGAATTTTATAAGTGTGAAAAATTTGATCATAAACCAGTGAAAGTTGTACGACCATCATCAATACATTGCAAAACAACACAAATTAGTAGCAGCAATGCAGCACTTCAAAAATTAAAATTTAAAATGATAGCTAAAAACCAAAGAAAATAAAAAGTGGGCCATGAAATTTTTAATGGTTCGATTATTACTCCACTAGTGGTGGCATGTTTATTAATTATATGTGTAGGTAGTACTACTTTGTACATAAAAGTGGGGCATGAAATTTATAACTCTCAATTTTTTCTTAAAAGAAAATTTCTAATTATTCTTGGAAAGATAAAAGAATGTTTAATGTTTGGATGAATGATAAGTGCCTACAATCAATTCCTATTATAGGATCATTCATACCTGTTTTTAGAACCTTTAAAGTACACATGTCATGCAACTAGGGATGGCAATGGGTCCGCGGGTACCCATTTCACCTGGTCACCTGACCCGCTAAACCGGGTGAAAAACCAGTATAAAACGGGTGAAAAACGGGTGACGGGTGGAACGGGTGCGGGTGGGTCGGGTGACGGGTGGGGTGTGGGTCGGGTGAGGGTGAACATTTTTCACCCATCACCCGACCCGCTCACCCGCATAGATTATATATATATATTATATGTTAAATTGTTACTTATTATTCATTCTCCTTCACTCACGATTTTTGTAACCCTAACTAGTGAACAAGGAACATTCATGCTCTGGGTGACTGCGCCATTCTTTATTCTCACCACTCATGGTAATTTTATAGCCCTAACATACTTGCTCCGCGCAGTTTTTAATTCTCTTCACTGAAGGTAATTGCAACCCTAACTGGCAAACACGAAACAAAGATGCTTTGTGCCTCTATTTTCTTTCTTCACTCTCGGTAATTTTGAAACCCTAGCTGAAAAATAAATAACTTACATGCTCTGTGAAGTTTTTCATTCTCTTCACTGAAGGTAATTTCGCAATTCTAGCAGGTAAACATTGAGCATACATGCTCTGCGCCTCTATTTCTCTCTTCACTCATGGTAATTTTGCAACCATAATTGACAAACATGGAACATACATGCTCTGTGCAATATTTCATTATTTTCTCTGAAGTAAATTTTGCAACCCTAACCGGCGAACATAGAACATACATGCTTTGCGTCTCTATTTTCTCTCCACTCACAGTAATTTGCAAACCTAACTGGCGAACAAGGAAAAAGAAAAACAAACGGGTAAACGGGTTCACCCGCTTCACCCGCAGGTGACGGGTGAAACGGGTGATGGGTGATACATAACGGGCGACGGGTCGGGTATGGGTGGAGCGGGTGAAGTTGGGTGACGGGTGCGGGTGATGGTCCACCCGACCCAAACCCGACCCATTGTCATCCCTACTTGCAACCCTTAAACCAAATCTAATTCACATTAATAGCATGATGTTAGTAGCCTGGATATCCATAATAGCTGCACTTTGGAGTAAGATAACTTCATAAGTTTGAGAAAACTTCATTCATTCATTTCAAATTAAGTTGAGAATTACGCCACTTTTGACGGAAACAAAAAACTGACCAAACATAGCCTTAGTGAGCAAATAGCTTGAGGAAAACAAAATAACATTTGGTAATGGGTTCACTTTGTGATAACTGCTTTGTCAACTGTCAGACTAGCTACTAAAATAATATAAAGGAGAAAAATAAGTAAATCATTAAGAAGCTATCCAAGATGCAATTTGAGAAATTGCATTACTGTTCGGCTACTCTCTACTTGGAGGTGTTTCATTTATGGACAATTAATATGTGTAGTAGAATAAAAAGTGGAGGTGTTGTGTTTGGGGGTTGGATGTGTTTGGTTTGTAGAGAGAGGTCCGTCAAGTGTACCAGGTTATTGTAGTAGAACAGCAATGGTAAGTTTTCCGGTTATGAGTTATTGAATGTGAGAACTCTATGGTTGTCTTTTTGGGATTTTTTTTTAATTTTTGTGGGTTTTCTTTGGGATAGTAGGCCTTAGAATTGTGACGATTCTTTGGCTTGTACCTGCAATGTTAGGTTAATAAAGAGACAACATGTGGCGCTAATAACACCAGGGCATTACAATGGCATTATCCCCAAATTCACTTCCTCCATTGTACATAATCATGGATATCTTCAAGTTATGACAAGTCTGGAAGGCTATAATCTGATTAAACGGTTTTAAACACATAACAATAAATTAAGCACCTCTCGATGTCAAAACCCTTTGTCTTTCTTACCTTAAATACTCGGGACCGTGGGCATCAACACTGATATGTAGCTCACATCTCCTAAGATCATTCACGAGTGATCAGACCTTGAAAGAATTACAACGTAAAAAGGAAACACTACTTTATCAATACCAAAACATATGATGATACAAGCCTTGGAGGTGTTACCACCCCAAGATTAGGAGTTTAGCTACTAGAAAACATTAAAACTAATTCTAAATGCATAATGAAAGATAACAGCAGAATTTTTACTTCATAAGAGAGAGAAGAGAGCTTCAGACTTGGAAATGGAGAGAACTAGAGTGTGAGGTTTGAGTTAAAATGGTGGGAAGAGGCCTGTATTTATAGCATTCAAAGATGAGAATTTCGAGGCATAACCGACTTGCAAATGATGTCGGTTGATGGTTAGTAGCTTGCCTGCTGCCCAAGTCGATCTATGCCACCCGATCTTGGCTAGTGAGAGGCTAGCATGTTTTTCAAATGATTAGCTGAAATACCCCAAAGATTTATTACCTTAATTAATAAGGATTAAATTAAATCATGAGCAATAATTGCTATAAATATTATTGTATAAAATATATGGTCCACATTGGACATTAAATTATACACTAAATCTCTAATCAAAGAGAAAATATTATTAAAGAGAAATCAACTCCTAAATTTAATATCACATGTAACATATTAGTACATGTTTTAAATACCACTAATACCACTCAATGAATTATATAAATACTTTATATAGTCTAAACAATCATAGATACTATATATACTCATGTATATACATTTTAAAACCAAAAATACTATAAGTCACTAATTAACACATAATCATGATTACATATGTACAATTTATATTACAATGTTAAGAGGTGAAAAACAAATTCAAATTTCCCTCTTATTTCTTCTTACTGCCGGCTACATGCTATGAGTGAGGAAGACAAAACTAAATTCAGAAACATAAACTATCATATAAGTACATAAGTACATCCTATACTCATTTCTTTTTTCTTTCCTCATCTTTCCCCATGTTACCTGCAGTAGCAAACTGCAGCTCCTGTCTTCCGTTTCCTCTTACCGTCTGTCCTTCCCTTTCTTTTCTCTTCCTGTTACACATTACATAAACCATCCCTCCCCTTCTTACCATAGACAACAGCCATCTCTTTTTTCTCTAGGTTGAAACAGCAAAAGGAAGCACAACCAATTACGTACAACCCAGCCATCTCTTCATTCGTCTTCATTGACGATAATTTTGAAACCTAAACTAAGAACAAAGAGTGCACAACTCTGCGCCTTTCTTCTATTTTGCAACGCACTTGTGAGTGAGCAAAACCTGCTCTATACTTCCATCAATATCTTCACTCATGGTTTTGCAAAAACCGGCGAACCTGGAGCGTATTATGTACCTCCTTCAAACTCTTCACCATGATTTTTGCAAGCAACTGGCAAAAGGAATATACAGCTTTTGAGCCTCACTTCATTCTCTACACTCATGGTATTATTGCAACCCAACATGGAGAAAAGGAGCATACAAACTCTGATCCTTCATTCTCAAAACTGGCGAGCATAAGAACAAACTTTTTCTCTGTTCATGCTCTTCATGTCACTGACGACAAGGAACAGTGGTTGATTCCTCTCTTCATTCACGGTGTTTTTGCAACCTATGCCAACGTATATTGCTCGCCTCTTTTTCATTCTCTTCACTTTCGGTATTCTGACAACTGAACTGAAGAACAAAGCATATATACACATATCCCGACTAGTACAAAACAGGCCTATTTTGGCGGTTGTTTAGGGCCTATTTCAGTGGTTCTGAACCGCCGAAATAGAGACCACCGAAATAGGTGTGCGATTCTATTTCGGCGGTTGTTAGCTAGGAACCGCCAAAATAGGTGCGTTTTTAGAACAAAAATACACACCTATTTCGACAGTTGATAGCTATGAACCGCCGAAAAGTGCATTTTTAGAAAGAAAAAACACACCTATTTCGGCGGTTCCTAGTTAACAACCGCCGAAATAGGTGTAGTTTTTTAAAAAAATTGTACTGTTGCCCCGTCTTCAACCTCGCCAGTTAGGGTTGCAAAATTACAGAGGTGCAGAGGTTTTCCTTTCACCAGTTAGGGTTGCAAAATTACACAGACAGAGAAGAGAGGCACACATAGCATGTTCCTTGTTCGCCAGTTCGGGTTGCAGAATTACCTTGAGGCGCGAGCATGTTTCCTTGTTCACCAATTCATTGTTGAGGCGAAGAGAGGCGCGCAAAACATATTCCTTGTTCACCAGTTGCAAAATTACCTACAATGTAGAGAATAAATATATTTGTAGACACAAAGAAAAGAATGAAGACGCACAGAGCATGTATGCATTCCTTGTTCACCAGAGAGAATAAGATAAGTTCGAGTATTACCGGTCGGGATGAACAACAGCCCCGTCTTCAATTTGTTGAGCGAGATGCAGCACAAGAAGAGAATGAATGGGGAGGCTGAGTAGAACAAGAAGATAATGAAGGGGGAGGTGGAGGAGCAGACATAGGAAGGGAATGAGAGGGGAGCGGAGACGCAACATGAAGATGAAGAGAGAGAGAGAGAGAGAGAGAGGAAACGTCAGAAAAAAAAGGCGAAGGCGGCGGATTTTTTAAAAATTCATCTATTAAGAACCGCCGAAATAGACTAAAAAACCGGACTCTGAAAATTTGAACCAAGATGATCCTATTTCGGCGGTTCCTAGCTAAGAACCGCCGAAATAGGTGTCTTTTTTACACACACAATAATCGAAGACCCTATTTTGGCAGTTCCTAGCTAGGAACCACCGAAATAGGTGTCTTTTTTTACACACACAATAATCGACGACCCTATTTTGGCGGTTCCTAGCTAAGAACCGCCGAAATAAGTGTTTTTTTACACGAAGAAGTTTTCGAGGCCCTATTTCAGTGGTTGTGAGTACAACCGCCAAAATAGGGGCGCCGAAATAGGCTTTTTTGTACTAGTGCCCCCTTCCTTCTTTATTTTCTCACTCACGATAATAATTTTGCCACCAAAACTGGCAAGAAGGAGCATACTGCTCTACCTCTTCTTCGTTCTATCACTCACGGTAATTCACATCTAAAAACTGGATGAAGGCAACCAAGGAACAAGGGGCACTCATACTGATTTTCAAGGTAAGAATACACACCCTAAACATCGTCTCATTCTCTACTTTTATAAGTCAAAAAATGGGTTGACACTTTCCCTTACTTCTGGTTGCTCACGCATGGAGCTCTCTCTCAACCCTCTTATTGAGCAAAAACTACCTCAAGAACACATCATTAAAAGGGCTTCAAATGAGGTAAAAATTCAAGAACAACCATGGTTGTTAAACCTTTGTCTTTCCCTTATTTTCTTTACTCAAAACTGAAGCCTTCTTTCTTGTGGTAGAGGTCAGAAAATAACACTCTAGACCCTCTTCAAAACCAAGGTAAAGACTCACCTTTGTTATAAAAAAAACTATACATTTATACTCCTTAAAAACTAGCTATGGTGAAGTATCTAACTTAGTTCTTTTCCTTGTATAAATGTCACATAAAATGGGTTATTCACCCCTAGAGTACCGTAGGCTTAGAGCTGATTTCAAGAAGGAAACAAAGTCCTAGAAGGTAATTGCTTCATTAGTACCTTAAGAGCAACATCCATGATTTAGCCTAAGTCATGAACAAAAAAGATAACTTGAGGCTGTTTTAAATAGTGCCGTGAAGGGAGTGCAAGGGCTGGGTGATTGTTGTGGCTAAAACAAGGTAAGAGACTCTAAATCATACTTTAATACCTTAAGTTGATTATTTGGTGAGATAGACTATAACCGAAAATGTTATGTATGCATAAGTGCTGTTAAGTCCTAAAAATGTGGAGAAAGTTAAGGGCTAAATATTTGATTAGTAAGACTAAATGCTAATGACTTATTTAAGTTTAGTTTATAAGTGATCAATGAAAGAAAATGGGAGAAAATGATTTAGAGAAGCTAATTATAAATTTTGTTGCACACCATGACATAATATAAATTTAGAAGACATTTTAATGTCATTTACAAGTTATTATTATATTATTTTTAAAGCCATGTAATTAGGCTATGTTATTATGTGTATTTTGAGCTTTAGATAGTTATTAATAAATGTTTAAGTTGATTTAAAAGGGTGTATAAGTTTCTGGTGCAAAATCACAATGCTAGTGAATGTAGCTACCTAGGAATATATTAGAAAAATATTGGTGGATTTATAAGCCTATAACATGATTAAATGAATTTAAAACCTTAGACAATGTTTAAGTAAATAAATAAATTACATATGGGGTCAAAACATAATTAAAAATAAATATAGAGCACTAAATATAATTAAAACCGAAAGGGATTAATTTTATGAGTCTAAGGGTATAAAATAGAATTTTATGACTTTAAGGGTTAATGAAAAATAGAGGATCAATTGGGGCATTCTACGTAATAATATTAGTTTTGGTCAAGAGGATAATGTATGTGGTCAACCTTGACCACATATGAGGGTTGACCAAATTAAAATGATAAGAATAATTATTTTAGGTATTTAAAGGAATATTAAATCAAAAACAATAATTATAAAAAGATTAGGGGTGTTTGTGTAATTACCAAGATTATAATGATTAAAATGTGATATTAGAACCTTTGGGGTTTGTTGGAAATTTAAAGAATTTTTGGGTTAGTTAATGATTTAATTAATTAAGGGTTATAACATATAGTTTAAGTATTAAAGTGTAACAATTATGTAAATTAGGGGTGGATATTGTAATTACTGAAACTTGGGAGTGAAAAATGGAATTTAGGGACCTTGGGGTCAATATGTAATTCTGAAACGATGTTGGGATTAGTTTAGTGGTTTATATGATTAAGAGTTATAATATATAGTTAAGAATCAAAGGTGTAACAATTATAAAGTTTATGGGCATAAAAAAATAATTACCGAAAATATTGTGGTACAAATCAGAAATCTGGAAACTTTAGGGGGCTGTTTGAAATTCTGATGAAAGTTGGGTTGAAAATGATGAATTAAATAATTAAGGTGTATAATATAAAGTTCTAAGAATTAAAATGAAAGTTTACAAATAAAGGGGGTTATAATGTGATTAAAAGGAAGTTATGGGCAAACTAATAAATCTGAAAAAAATAAATGGGGCTGTTCGTTAATATATGTATCTATATGTATAATATAATGTTGGCATACCTTAGGTTATAAATTAATAAGGATAGTAACATGACAAGTATGAAATGTGGGATAGTTTGTAAACAATCAAACTATCTGGGAAGGTATGGAGATTTCCGAATAATAGTGGCACTATTCGGAATTATGAACATAATATATACATGTATATATGTAGGTCTAATAATGTTTGAAATCCTTAGAGTATAAATTAATAAGGTTAGAAATATAGTAAATATGATATATGGGTTGATTTTATAAATAATCAAAATGGATGGGTGAATAATGAGAGTATCGAAAAGTTCATGGGCTGTTTGGGAATTTTTAAAACATATGGACAGCATATAATGCAAGGTTGGAATAGTATAAGGTGACATAATACTAAAGTATAGAAGGGTATATTATAAGGGGAGCTATTGAAGAATAAAATATGCTCTATGAGCATTTACATAAATGATGGGTTAAATTGAAGATTTTGAAAGTATAATGAATAACTAGAAACCTTAATGAGGGGTTTGTGAATGGAAGTCACAAATAAATGGTATGAACTTAAATGAATAAGAGAATAAATTTATGGTCATACCATACGAATTTACAATGTGGAGTAAGATCTAATATGGGTAATAAATTAAATAAGGAATTATATGAATACGAGGAGGGACATGATTATAATAATGACTATATCATATGCAAGCACAAGTATACGGTATTTATACATGCACGTAGAAAAGGTGCGTAAACAATAACGTATAACAACAAGTATAACATATGCATACATAAGTGTGTATATATAAGTGTCCACGCATGTCGTAAATGTAACTATGTAAGTTATTTCGTATAACAAAATGCTTAGATTTCATGCTGTAGACACCAAAAATTCTCACCCTTTTTTTGAAACAAAAATACGAAAATAAACATGCTTCTAGAAACAAGGCGGTCGTCCCCGTTTTCAACCAAAAGAATTTCCTTTTCCCGGCTTTAAAATCTCACTTTCCTATGGGAAAGGAAGCACGAGCCTTTTATAATAATCCGTTTTAACCTGCTTCATTTCGTATACATATTTCGTTGCTTTTTAAAAAACATTTCACGGTTTTTGTTATTACCTTGTATTATTTTACGTGTTCGATCGATTTATACTTTATTATTATTTGTTATTTCTTTTTTACTTTCTCCGTTTTATCGTCACTATTTTTATTATTTCGTGTGTCCTTTTACTACCATTATTTTCCATTTTACTTTGAGTGTTTTAGCTTCATTACGTGCATTAATTTTCATTATTTCATGTACATATGCTTTTCTTTTATTTTATATCTCTTTACGTTTTTGAATCTTATTTTTAATTGTATTCCATACTTTCATGTCATTAATTTAATCATCTCATTTTATTGTATATACTTTCTTTTCGATTCATCGCGTTTTAGGAGAGTTACCCAGTTGAATTTAGAGCTCTTGTATTATTCCTCGCATGTGTATACTGAAATCCGACCCAGAATAACTGGTAGAGTACTTGCCATGCATTTCTTCCGGTCCTGAGTTTGATCCTTGGTAAGAAATGAATGGTGTTTTATTTTTTCTCTTGTCCTGGCTCGCAACGGGTCTTTTGTTTCACTAGTTACGGTAATATACCGAAAACTGTCTTGGCTCAACTGGTAGAGTGTGCGGGAAGAGGATGCTGGGGTACTGATTTCGAAACTCGGTAGAGGTGTTTTTGTGCTAAACTCTTGTTCTTTTCTTTCTTTGCCAGTGGTGGACTCGCCCAGCAGCGGCCCAGACCCCAATTTGGGTCCAATTTTATTCCTTACTGAGGCCCACATGCTTCAAATGAAACCCTAATATGCCATCTGTCTACCCCATTATAAAACTCTCCCTAAAAAACCTACAGTAAGACACGGTTTTTTTACTAGCAAGCAGCAATCCCAACATCTTTCATTCTCTTTGCCGGTCTTTTTCCCGTTTTATGACTGCCTGAGTTCAAACTTGAGAAACGAAAAACCCAGAAGAGTTGCCCACCCCATTCGACTTCCTCCATCGTCGACTTTACACTTCCTCATCCAAAATCCACCACCGTCGTCCTCCTCACTTCCACCGAAAAATGCCGTCACCAACACCTCTTGCCTTCTTCATCTTCGATTTCTTCTACCACCACGCTCTTCATCTTCGCCGAAAATCGCCACCAACCTCTCACCCCACACCCGAGAATCCTTGCTCACGTTGCTCTTAAGATCCCGTCAGAACCTTTACCACCTTCCCGTCCGATCGAAAACGTAAGCAGAGTTCCTCCCTATCCTTTTCTCTCTTCTACCGAGAATCTGCAAAATGATGGAAATCAGAGCTTCGAACTTCCATTTCGAAAGCTTTCTGGTTCCGGAAGAGAGTGTCGTCTTGTTAATTTTTCTTTTCAGTCCCATTACAACTCTTTTCCTTTCGATTAATCGTCATCCTTCTCCTCTGTCATTTCCTTCTCTAAATTTTTGTTTTGGTTCGTATTCAACTTGTTCCGTTTTGTTCCCTTCTGCGAAAAGTTTTTCTCCATGGTCTTTGATATTTTTCGTATATGCGCATTACGGGAGTCCTGGAACCAGAGCTTCAAACCACCGTTTTGCATGCCTCTGGTTTCAGAGAAGATCCGCACTCCTAGTCAGTTTGGGTAGTCGATGGTTGGTTGTCCCTTCTACTAATATCTCACTCTGTTCTCTATACTATGGATTGAGCATCTGGCCTGGTATGGACTCAGAGGTCCACGGACATGGCAGATTCGATTAGGATTTTGAAAGCCAAGTTTCGTTTATTTTGGATACCCTCAACTTGTTTCGGATGCATTTACGTCATTTGTGTTATTCGAGTTATGGACACCATTACTAGTTCACCTTCAGTTTTCAAATCGACCATTATCTTGCTGTTAAACCTTCACTTATGAATTGGTCTATCTCCAGTCGTACTCCTGCATATTTTGTTTGAATGCTGAGCAACTGGTCCTTCTCCAGTCTCGGAAGTTGTATCCTGTATTGCTAACCTCTTTGCGATTATACTCTGGTATCACTCTGGGCTGTTGCGTTCGTTTCTGAACCACATTGAATCTGGGCACGCCTCTGTTACGGGGTAAAGGTTGTTGGTTCGAATGATTTGATTTTGAGTATTCTGATTCTACTTATTTCGGACTAATATTTCGTTTAGTCTCTGGTGTGTTTGAGCCATCGCAGGAAGTTATGTGTACTCCTCTTTGGTACTGATCTTTGACCCTTATTATTATTGTCTTTGAGTGTTTGAGAATATAACTGCCCAACTTGTGTGCTTGCTTTTAAATCTTTTGTTGTGTTTCACCTGCTTCACGAGATGCATGCTAGTAATTTCCATCCAGGGTGATAACGTGGACATCTGTTACTGATTTGCTTGCTTCCTGAACACAAACCGCAGAGTTTAGCTCCTGAAATTTGTTTATACACGTAAATACATAAGAGTTGGCAGGATTCTGAGGGTCCATGATTTCACATCGCTTGTCTGAAGGGTCAGTAAGGATAATCCTTAATTTGTTGCACAGTTAAAAGGTTTAGTCCGTGTTAAGAGCTTGAATTGTGTTCTGGACTAATTCTGAGTTGATTATATCTGCAGTGTACTCACCTAGGTACCGTTTAATGTTTGTTTTTTTTTTAAAAAAACGAAGAACTTCTCTGAGTTAATCAACGAGCTATGTTAATGAACAGTGAACAGGGGTAGAGCAAACAAAAAAAAAAGACGGATTGAGTGCTTAAGTTTTGGCTTGATTCTCTTCTACGCTCTTGGTTGGGTTTCCGTTCTATGTTGTAGTCTGGAATTAAACTTCATCCTGCTTCCCACGTGCTTGTGTTCTGTGATACTTTTAATTACATCTTGCTGTACATGTTCATGTTTAATATTCATCTCCTGAAATTTCAATTCGCTCTTTGCTTTTGATTGCTTTACTCAAGCCCTAGTTATTTCCCTTAGGGCCTTAAGCTGACAGAAAAGTTTAGGATGCGTTATCGCCCCACACCTAACGGGTCTCTCATTCGTTTCGTGGGGCAATAACCTCCTATAACTTCAGGAGACACTCAAACCATCCTTATATGTATATAGAAACAAAAACTTCAAAAAACAAGCCCTTAAGGCTAATCTAGGAGAGTTTAGGATGTGAAACCACCCCATGCCTAACGGGTCTTTCATTCGTTTTATGTGGGTGGAATCCTTCTTTACCCTCAACACACCCGTAATCAAGATCAATTGATTAATAAACCTTATTATTCCATTTTGATCCAAAACCCTCCTCTCTGATCATCATCTCAATTAAAGGAAAAGGTCAAAACCAGGGTTGTCTCTCGGTTTTCCTCATCACTTTTCAAATTCCAAACCCTGTTTCTGTTTTAACTAAAAAAAAAGAGATTGTTGCTGGCCCACCCCAAGGGGCCAATCCGGCCCATGTTTTCAAAAGTCCATTCACCAAGCCTAAACCTCTTAGTCCGGTCCAAAAGTCAAGCTCTCAACTCACAAGTCTTGTCCAAAAATCTCACCATTACGACCCAAAACCGAGGCCCAACAAGGCCTAGAAACCGAAGCCCATGGCCCAAACAGAGTCCAAACCCTCGGCCCAAGCCCATGTCCAAACCCTTAGCCCAAAAACAAGTCCAAACCCACGGCCCAAAAACAAATCCAAACTCTCGGCCCAAGCCCATATCCAAACCCTTAGCCCAAAAACAAGTCCGAAATCCAAGGCCCAAACTAGAAACCCAAAACCTGTGGCCCATGGCCCAAACCCGAAACTCGAAGCCCATGACCCAAACCCGTGGCCCATGGCCCAAACCTGAAGCCCATGACCCAAACCCGAAGACCACAACCCAACTCCCCAAGGCCCAAACCCACGACCCAATATCATATGACGCGGCCCAACGACACATTCAATCCGGCCCAAACTCCGAAACTGGCCCAAAGACACATTCAACCCGGCCCAACCCAAAAAAATTTGACCTGAACCCAACTCCCCAAGGCCCAAATCAGGCCCCAGAATCAAAAGCCTAATCTGGCCCCGAATCAAAAAACTCACTTCAACTCAAATAAAAAGCCCAAGACCATAAAAGACCCATGTCTCAAACAAGGCCCAAATCCACAAAGCCTAAGTCCACAAAAATCAAACCAAGCCCACAAGAGTCAAACCTTGACCCGAAGTTTGACCTTTGACCTAAATGTTGACCTTTGACCTGAATGTTGACCTTTGACTCGAACATTGACCAAACTTTGACCAATCCGAACTTTGACCTTGACCTAGCTTTGACCCGGTCTAGCTTCGATAAAAAAAATGTTGACCTTGACCAAAAACGTTGACCCAATCATTGACCAACCCCACTTCAACCCGAACTTTGACCCGACTCATCTTCCAATACAAGTCAAACCAAAATCAAATCAAGCCCAACTCATTTTTCAAACCCGATTCCTTTCAACTCCCTTTCAACTTGTAAAACCCTTTCAAAATCCCAAAAAAACCAAAAAGAATTTCAAACCATCACTTTATTCAAGTTTCATCAAGTTTCCAAAGAAATCATTTTGTGGAATTTTAAAGGAAAAACTCTTCTCACATCAGAAACTATTCTCCATCGCAGAAAGTTCTTCTCACATATACAGAAAGTTTTCTCCTAAAAGCATTTCTCAAAATTGGTGTTTCTTAGTCAAGATTCCGAACAACTTCAAACTCTTTTCAAAACTCAGCTTTGAAGTTCAAAATTAAACCGTTTTCGGGAACACGGGGTGTCTAACACCTTAAAAAAAAACGTTTTCTTCCTAGTTAGACATCACTTGTCTCCATTCCAAAATAAAAATCTGAGGCGGGGCACTGGGGTCATAACCTCCCTTGTCGTAGTCTGGATCTCTTTAGGCGGGGCATTAGGGTGACAAACCTCTCCTAATTGCAGTCTAGATTTTTACAAGGCGGGGTGCTAGGGAAGTAATGGCCTTCCTAGCTGCAGCCGGGATTTTAGAATCGTCTAACTCCCTTCCACTCGATTTCAATGTTTTCGGTTTTTAACGTTTTAAAACCCGGGAGTTAGAGACGTTATTAGGTTTGACCGAGAACATCTTATTCATGGTGTTTCTCTCTAAATCCTACTTTTTGACATAAATTCATTGCCCCATCTTTCGAGCCTCGGCACTTACCATTAATTAAGTGTCGTGTTCGAGGGGGTACATAGGGTAATCCCTAGGGATTATCCGCCCTTTTACAAATAAAATGATTTTTCAGTTTTAGAAAAATTTAAGAGAGACAATTCTGAATGAACCAATACAACCCTTCCCATAGGACCTCAAGTCACATAAACATTTCTCAATCCGTCATTGAACAAACTCTAAGCCACCTCGAACCTAAACACTTGTGAACCGAACATCCTCTCCCACACTCAATTATCTCGAAAACCTGAACCCTTCTTTAACACATTTGGCTTCACAAAAACGCCTCAAAAAGCTAAGCACTTCGAGATTTGAACCTCACAAACCCGGAAAACTCCCCAACTCCCACAAATGATCTAAACACCCTTAACTCCACGAAAATGACCAAAATGCCCTTAGCCCCACAAAAGTCGGGACAAACCCAATCCTCTCGAAAATAATCAAAACCTTTCAACCTTTTCGAGATCAACTCATTTCTTCAAACTTTTCGAGATCATCCACTCCCCAATCCACACTCAAATCCTATCCTTGGCTTATAAATGAATCTCTTTAAGAAGGTTTTGAAAGAAGACAATCCCGACAATTGAAGACCGAGGTTTCCTCGGGCACCAAGCCGAAGTCGTGGTCGTCGCCACTTCTAAGGGGTGTAACCCAGTGCGAACCCACACAGAATCTCTGGTATGATCAGATAAGTCCTATCCATAGGCAACAATCTCAGAGTCAACTAACGGTTCTTAGAACCCTTCTCCTCCCTTCCTAGTTCCTTAGGTCAAACTAGGTGGCGACTCTAGTCAATTCCGCCTTATAGAGGTATAAGTCCGCGTGGGGCCCATTGAGAGCGGGTGTAGTGCTCACTAGCATTCCCCTTATGCTTTCTGGGAAAGACGAACGATAGAGTAGGTATTTGAGGGATGCCAAGGTGACAGATTTTCACCCTCCACAGAATGGCATTTTAGGATCTAGGCTTTTCAGTCAGACCATATTTAGATAGACCCCCCTCATACCGAAAAATCACCCTCCACACATGCATGTGAGCGTGTAGCGTTATTCCCGCATGCATGCAACCTGACAAATACGTGAACAATTCGAGAACGTAACTTCCACGTAATAAATATTATTATCGTAACAACTAGTATATACTTGTAAACAATAACGAGTGACTAAGCCTAAACCCCGTGAATTTACGAACAAGAAGTTGAACAAGAAATCAACTAAGGGGTTAGCTATGGGATGGAAGTGAGAGTTTGATCTAGGATGATTAAGTGGACTCGAATTATATATACTGACATTAGAACGATGTATGTACCAGAGGTACGAGTAGGTAGACACAAGCCTTGTGAGCGCTAGAGACTACGCAGGGTTTGTCACGCGAGCGTTTGACGGTGTATGGTATGTTCATTGTGTGGTCTGAACCCCTGAGAGAAGCCTCGGGTTTGGGTATTGTTTGGCTATATGATAAGAGCGATATGTGTGTTATGCATGTTTTATGGATTATTTCCTTGATTTGTTAAGTGATTATTATTGTGTGCGACGTCTTCGGATAGTATTAGTATGATTTCTCATTCTATTGGAATACTAATAATCGAGAAACTTATTTCCAAACTAACCTATAAGTACACTTAGGAATGAGACTCGGGATCCCTAGTCTCTAGAGCTTGATACTTGAACATGAACATAACCTAGATTATTTCTAGGGAAGTATTTGAGATTTCAAAGGCAATTATAATGGTAATGAATTCTCCAAGACCTTAGACTTTACTTAGGGTATTTTATTAAGATTTAATCACGTATTAGAGAGTGTGGGTATACGGTATATGGTATGGAAATCCAATTAGTCTTCAACTGGTTGGTTGGGCATTAGTGATCACTGCAGTATAACATCCAGATCGGACTGACTCCCTCTATATCCCAACAGGCCTAGATAGATTGTTGGACAAAGGGTGCCGCTGTTGGCACACAGCTTCGGCCATTCATGGACACCTTTATTAGGCAAGTGGAAGTCCCAAGATCGAATGATCCTTGGCAATGAGCACCTTGTGTGTACGGGAGGACTACTGTCCAGTAAGGTTATTTATGGGTTGTCCTAGCATGACGCCCATTGATATTGAAAGTAAGACTTAACGGTGACTAACATAATTTAAAGGAAAAACTACGATTACCCTGGTGGAAGTAACTACGCGTTCGCATGGTTGTTTATAGTGTATTAGATATTGTATGTTATGTATTGTATGTGGTATATGGATTGTTACATTGATGGAATGCTATATGTTTATTCATGTTATTTACTGCTGTTTATATAAACTGTAAAATGAACCGGCATGTAATCAACCTCATGTTCAGATGGCTAATTGACCTAAGTGACTTAAAGGGTCTAGGATTACACTTTAGCATATTCATCGTTTCGCTAAGCCTATACGAGACCCCATTACAAGTACCTGATCGTGTTGCGAGCCGGAGTGCGGGAGCGTGGGTAGGTGACCTCGACTTTTTATTTATTACGCTTCTAGGATTAATACATGTCAGTACGTTGTAATCTTGGGAATTCTTTAAGTGCTCACTTTCATAGGTATTGATTTGTATATAGGAGAATGTAGTGAATATCTCGTTCATCACTGTGGTTTGTTGTTATGCTATTTGTAATTATTACGTTATGCTTCTTTACTCGCAAGGGCGAGTAATGGCATGTGACACCCAGGTGAGGATTAATGTTGTTTAACTTCCACTGTGAGACGTCTTTAATTAAGCTACAAGAGTTATTAGTGTGATTTTATTGAGTGGAGTGTTACATTAGCGCTCTCGAATGTTTGGGAAAAGTCAAGGCTTAGCCAATCACAATGCTCCACTTGCTCGCTACAGAAGAAGGCCGATTGACGTACAAGATCGGTTGGTCATCGGCTGTCTTTAGTTGGTGCGAGAATTAGTTACATTTGACGCAAATTCCAAGGCTCAAGCGGGAGTGTTTCCCGTTTCTTTCTTGGGCCTAATTGAGTGACAACTGAGCTCCGATGTGGATTGGTTACATGCCATATCTTCCCTTGCTCTATGATTTATACTCCAAGCCTTGTTGTCTATATCTTTTTGCTATAAATATGTAAATTACATAATCAAAAGACACTTGAGTATAAGAGAAAGAATAAGTGGTTAAAGTGATTATATCATGTCATAAAATGAGGGATTTCTAAGGTATAAATCATTAACACATAACCACTTATCAATCATAGAGGACCCAAATGAACTACCAACACAACATCTGGAAAAAATGTAAGTTCCTAAACGTTGTTCTTCGTGAGTCAGTTACTCACAAAGAACTTGGAGGCTGAGTAACAAACTCACAATGAACTGGAATGTGTAGGGACAAAAATCAGATACTCCCTCCGTTCATTAATATCTGTCGTTTTAGGATGTGATTCTTGTTCAAAAATATCTGTCATTCTAACTTTTTGACACACTTCTTTCCACTTTTACCCCTACTGTTCAATATAAAAGTAATTATTATCTAAATGGAAAAGTAAAAAGTAGGGGCACATGCGTCATTGTCCTACTTTTCTTAATAAGTGTGCAAGTTTCTAAAATGACAGTTATTGTTGAACGGAGGGAGTAGTGTTTAGATGATTTCACGTGAACGCTCACTTCTCATTAACTTGTATTTAACTCAATACAATCACTCACTCATAGAGAACAGACTTTCTAGGAGTAAATGCGTAATTCACTCAAGGTTTCGCACAAACTCTAACTTAATTACAATTCATGAGATTCTTCTCTCAGTCACACCAGTTTATTCTCACTCTTTTTCTCTCCTAGAAAACATAAATAGTCTTAACCTAATGATTGTTATATAGGTATCTATTTACAATGGCATAATCTAAAACATTATCTTTAAAGATATAAAATTTTAAAGATAAAATCCTAACAACCAACTTAGATACTAAAGAAATGAGATATTCTCTAAAGTATCTACTAAAGATAAAACCTGTCCAGAAATATTTAGAGTCGGTTTGACACGAAAAGATCTTCGCTTGATAGTCCAATCCCTTGATCAGTTCAAGACTCTATGTGTCTATGACTCAACTCAGTATGTAACCGAATTTGATCAATAAAAAATGTTTGTAGTAACAGTCATAAAACAATTTCGTCAACTTTACTTTCAACTTAGAGAGTTCTGAGCCAGCTCGGCCCCATAGCTGTATGAGCAAGCTCAATGTGCGGATAAATTTGAACATTAGCCACACGATTTATAAATCAGAAATTAAGAATATTGAATCAAAATTAGATAATTAGATGGAGTTTAGTCAATTTCAAGGTTCGAATACAACTCTGGCAGTCTGTTTTTTAGTTGATCACATTCCAGTTTTAGTTAAGGGAAATTTCATGAAATGCCACTATATTTTTGGCTAATTTCGTGTAATTGGTCTTAGCTACATCCGGATGTATCTAAGATGATTACATCTAATGACATGGTGCTGACATGGAAATTAGTATGTCAAATAAAAAATTCAATCTGGCTTGGCTAAATACCATCACGCGCGTGCGTGCGTTTTGCTTTTTTAAAAAAAAGATTTTTTTTCCTTTTTTATCACAAAAACTTTAAATTGTTATAACTTTTAATATATAAGTCCAAAATGAAAAAAATTATATCATGATTCACCTAAATTCAAGCTCTTCAATACAAGACCAGTCATGGATATGTTTTGACAACTTTAAAAAAAATTATTTTTACATGTATAGTGTACACTGTACAGAACGTAAAAAAAACTTGTACAGATGGTCATACAAACCTGTACAAATGTTCATTAAAACATGTACATCCACACGTAAAACAACATCATCGACATACAGATGATCACATAAACCTGTAAGAATCATTACATATGTACATCTTTAGATTAAAATCTGTACATATAAGGGAGAAAACTTGTACAAATGGCCATACCAAACATGTACAAATGTTCATTAAAGAACAAGTACATTCTCACATTTGAACATGTACATCATCACATTAGAACATGTACATTTTCATATTAAAATATGCACATACATCCTCACATTAAAATATCCTTGTATACATATAAAAATATTTTTTTAAAAAAAGTTGTCAAAATATATCCATAAATAATCTTGTTTTGAAGAGTTTGAATTTACATGAATAATTATATAATTTTTTTCATTTTGGACTTATATATTAAAAGTTATAACAATTTAAAATTTTATAATAAAGAGAAAAAAATAAAAGTTTTTTAAAAAATAAAAAAATAAAAAAAAATTCACCGGCTCTCAAAAATCTTAAAAAAAATCTAACTAATGGCGTGCCTCGTATGTAGCAGAGATGGCTAAAGGAGGTTGTAGCCAAGAAAATCGCAAAATACCACTAAAAAAAGAAAGTCACGAAATGCCACTATATTGTTACAAAAGTCCATGAAATGCCACTCCGCTCTGATGGACGCTAGTATTCCATTTAAAGTCTGAAAAAATGACCATTTTGCCCCCAAACAGTCAGGTTACTGTTCAAACGACTATATTATGACTTCAATGACTACTTTTCACAAATTAGTGAAAAGTTCATGAAATGCCATTTTGGTGAAGTTCATGAAATGCCCCTGTTACAAAAAAAACGGTTATTTTTGTTTCTAACGGTTATTTGTACATTAATATGTCTTTTGTGCTATAAGAACTCATTATCAACCTATAAAATGTCCATTCTTCCGCTCTACTCACCCATAGTACATTAGCTATGTATCCCCCTACTTATACAACCACAATCGATGAAAATTTTCAAACAATACATTGCAAGTTTATCATACCAACTGTGAATGTTTAGAGATTCTATAGCCACTACTTTTTATACTTTTGGTTGTCTACAAACTGTGTTATTCTACACAAATGTGAAAGCTTCACATAATGGGTGTTATGCCAAAACTATCATCACTAGAAAAAGTTAAGAGAGCATTTTACCATGGAAGACCAACTTCCAATCTTAGAATTACGTGTCTTTATTATAGCCATCTATAATGCTAATGACGTTTGGGCATGAAAATTAGACCTTGGTGGTAATGTATCCTCTAACTAGTTTTAACTGATGATACGAGTTAGGGTAGGCGCATTCCTCTGAACTTCTGTAATATGTGTGGTTTACGTTTGTGTGCATCACTTCTAAGGTAAAATGTTCTCTCAACTTTTTTCCGTGATGATGGTTATAGTATAACACCCATTATGTGAAACTTTCATATTTGTGTAAAATAACACAATTTGTAGACAACCAAAAGTATATGGAGTAGTGGTTATGTAATGTATAAACATTTAGTCGATATGATGAACTTGCAATGTATTGTTTGAAAATTTTCATCGATTGTGGTTGTGCATGTGGGGGGATACATGACTAATGAGTAATGTGATATGAGTGAGTAGAGCTGAAGAATGGACATTTCATAGGTTGATAATGAGTTCTTATAGCACAAAAAGGCATATGAATACATAACTAACCGTTAGAAACAAAAATACACGAAAATGACATTTTATGAACTTTTTACTATTTTGTGGAAAGTAGTCATTGAAGCCAAAATATAGTCGATTGAACATTAGCTTAACCGTTTGGGGACAAAAATAGTCATTTTTTCAGACTTTTAATGAAAAACTAACATCTATTAGCACCGAGTGGTATTTCTTAGACTTATGTAAAATTATAGTGACATTTCATGATTTTTTTTAATAGCATGAATTAGCAAACAAATATAGTGACATTTCATTTAATTTCCCTAAAATTAATAAATAATGTTCGTTTTCAAAGAAGAATATAATGAACCCGCAACAAAATTACCGAAGATGGGGCAGTGGAGAGATGGCCGCCGGTTAACACATTCGTCGCAGCATGCCTAAGGAAACTTTTAGTGACCTATAGCACCGGTTAGCAAGCCACATGAGCGATCTAGAGACTGCCGAGTCGAATGATGGATTCTTAGGCTACTTTGATCTTCACAACATCTTCCAATATTCCACATTACAGAAAGCCAAATACATAATTTTTTAACTTCCAGAAACCAGCAGCCTAAGCTAAAAATTGACCAAATTAAACAAAAGAGAGATAAGTGGGTTTAGAGGATGCTGGCTCGGGGAGATAATAATCTAGTTAATTACTGCAAGGAACACACTGTTACAATTTAATTGCCGCAGTCCAAGAGGTAGAATACATAGCAAATCAAACCATCTTAGCCAGCCCTACTTATAGATGAGACCTTTACCAATATATACCGATCTTTTCAAATTGTCACCGTTCCTCATTTAATGGTGACAAACTTGTTGGTACCATGTCGAGCCCAGTGCTGCTTCAAATCAATCGGATGAGAAAGATCATACCCTTCAGCTGACAATCTCTGAATAAGCTTCTCGTAAGCCCCATGGCTCATCTTCCTCCCAGCCATTCTTGAACCAGGCCTAGTCGCACTCATGGGAAGGGGATACTCTGATACATTGGTCGTGCAGCATGAAGACTGCCACCCACCTGCTCCCCACCTGTAGCACTGCCTTGCAACACCAGTACATGAGCAGAAAGGTGCAGGGATCCCAGTCAAGTCCACATTGCCCTCGTAAATAGCCAAGTTCAAGTCCTTCCGCTCTCGCTTCGCAGTTGATGATGAAGAGGCGGACTTTGTCTTCTTGGGTTTTGTTGATGGGTCTTTACTGGCTTGCTTTGGTTTCATGGGCTTCGGAGACATACGATCCGTTGGTAGTTTCTTAGATGTTTTGGGCTTCTTAGCTTTAGTAGTAGGTTGAATGAGTGCTGCTGCCCCAACATCATCTTCATCGTTATGGGCAGCTGCCTCAGGAGGTGGGATGAGAGATCGGACAGGAATAGCAGAGATTGCACCATGACCACCACCAGCATCTGTATTTGAATTGAGATGATGAGCTCCTTGGAATGGGTTGAAACCAGTTCTTGAAGATGAGAAGAAGCTTGGATGGAACCACTGGAAGTTTGGAGATGAATTCCGGTTTGTATCCGGTAACATTGAGTAAGGTGACCGATATGACCCCATCTTCAAATGATAATCACTCGCAAAAAGCTAGAGAAAAAATAGGAATGCAAATCAACATTTGAACTGATCCTAGAGTAAAATACACATACAAAACTACGGATTACAAAGGAGATGATTCAGATACTCCTGAAGAAAGTACAAATTGCAACATCAGGTCAGATTGGAGGTAGTCCGCAACAGAGATGCAGGGCTTTTTTTTTAAATTATGCGAGATGAAGTAAATACCACTACCGGATGCAACACATTATCCTTTAACAGGAAAAGCGATGCCATTACTGGTTTGAGTAAAAATGCAATATTCCAATTCACAAAATTCCGTGTGTTTCCGGGATCTACTAAAACTTCAATTGGATACGGCCTCACTGCAAAATATCAGGCTCATTACTAGGTCAGTCGCCAAGTGGATCTGACCCACAAAAAACAGTCCTGTTCAAAGGCATGACATCCCTCAATTGTATCAGATGCGTATATGACTAACGAGACCTCTTCAGAATGGAAGTTCATTAAACGCATGCGTTCCGCACAGCAAGCTATCGTAGAGCTTGAAAAAATGCTAAATCCCTAAACATGAGAGGCTAAAACACAGCAACACCAGCAGGGGAAGTGTCGCATTCACTCCAACTAAAAGCACAAACACTGGGCATCGATTTGGCCGACATAAACCCTAGGATTTTAAGGCAAAAGGTGAAAAAACAAAAAAACAGTGAACATAAGAAGATACTTGCAGTGTGGGGAAAAGAACGCAAAACAAAAGATCGAACCGGATCTAGAGAAAAGGAAAAGGAAATGAGCTTGAGCAACAAGCCGAAAATGTTTTCAAAGTAAGCTGCAGAAAGCAGAACGAAGTACCTCGGAAGAGAAAGCTCGAAAAGTTTTTCAAAACCTTGCGGTTAAGGAGACATTTTGACCATGTTCAGCCACAAAAGACAACAGAGAATACCAATAAGCGCAAAGAAAATTTAACCGTTGAGCGGGACTAATGCAAGGGAAGCTGAGGAAGAAGTAGTTTACCAACGAATCAACAGAGGTTGATAAAGAACTTCTCCGTGTCTTTGATCGGCTACTTTTGCTATGTCAGTTCGCACGAGAGGAGGAGGATGAAAATCATGAAACGATGAGATGAAAGAGAGAGAGGGTTTTCGCAATCTGAGCGCTAAAATGGAGTAATTGTTCTCTTCGCTCCATTTAATGACATTTCAGTTCCCACTAGTCACTGCGCAGCGAGGTTGTTTGGCAAGAGGGTGGGAGTGGGACCAACAGTCTGAACGTCAGGCTATTATCCATATCCGACGCGCTCCGAAGGGAGCGTGCGATTAACTCTTGGACATTTTAGAGCTGATAAGTCTACGTAAATATCTACTGACACTGTCCAGTGTCCACAGTAAATACTGACGCTGGAATTAAGTATCAGTTTGACGACCTTACATGAAGCCTATGGTCTGAGGAATCTAATCTGTCCAACATAGCATGGGCAGCCCACCTCTCTCTTACTCCCTCAGTCCTGAATTGACCGTCCTGTTTACTATTTGGACATGTCGTTTGACTTCAATTTTTAATATATAAGATAAATTAATTTTGAAAATTTAAGTTTTACATATGAATCCTTACATGATAAACTATATGCTATAAAAATTAGTTTTATAAAATTATTTTATCTTATATGTTTAATATTGAAATGGAAAAACGTGCTATAAAGCAAACAGGACGGTCAATTCAGGACAGAGGGAGTACAACCAATCTAGATTCATTCTTTCCTAAAATCAAAAATTTAGATTCATTTGGTTCTGCCGTTTTGGCCGGAGTTAGAAATTAATTATTAAGGATTAAATTTTTTTTGATAAAAATTATTAAATTGTTAATAAAAAAATTACATTGTATAAAATTATATATATAAGTGATAAGTAAAATGTACAATTATTGATATATATATATATATTATATATATCTTGATTTACATGTAAATTATCTAATATTGTTTTTGATATTTTAGCATCATAAAAGAGTATTATATTAGCAAATATAAAGTCACTATATATAAAATAGATTTTCCAAAAAAACCACGCAATAAACCATGAAATAATGGTACTAATAACTTAGCAAGTCTTCAAAATCTATACTTTAATGCTAGAAATATAATAAAAAAAACCTAAATAGATATCTAACTTAGAGCATATACTAACTATTTGACTTCAAAAACACCAAATTGCTCTCTAATTTAAAAAAATAGTAAACAAACATTTATGATAATTATCAATGATTAAGAAGACGAGCAACTATAGTAAAAATAAGAAACTACATCGAAAGTTTGATTTACCATTTGACCTAATTGATCAACAAAATATATTATTTTTAGACTTGGTGTAGTTTTATAAAAAAAATTCTTAGAAAATATTATAAATACAAATACCAATGGATAAACAAAATAAACTTATATAAATGAAATCAATATTTGAGAATGAAAAGGCTTTTTGTTTATTATTTTCAAAATTATATGGAGCGGCTTGTAAAACATTCTCCTAGCTAGAGTAATTAGAAGAAAAGAAATATATTTAAGAACATGTCATACTTAGTTAGGTGACATTTGATCGGAAGTGATTAGAATAAAGCCAACATAAAATATGTGAGGGAATAGTACTCATCCTCAATGACATACTATTTATCCCTATAAAATTCTTCTTACACATGGGGTGCGTTCGATGGTGCGATTAATGTGGAAAAACGGACAATGTCGCTAATCGTGAAGCTCAGATGGGACGTGAAGACAAATCGCGGTGTTGTTTAATGCACGCATCATGGATGAGACACCTCTATCATATAGGTCGATTTACCTACGTTTAGATATTAAGCTCAGCTTTGTCCCCAATTCAATTTATGGTTATTACTGCTTTGCCCTTAATATTTATAAGAGTCGTACAAGCAGGACAACTCATATCTTCTTCCACCTTCCCCTTTGAAGAATTCAATTTCTAGGAGCAGTACCTATTACGGTGGTACATCTTTACTAGAGTTATGACCTTAGTCTGGATGTTTGTTCATCAACTAGAGAAATGACTGAAGCAATACCCCTGCTTGGGTTGGGCTTTGACGTTTTAGCAATGACGAAATCAAAAATAAGGAAGAGAAGGAAAATGAAGAAGACCATTACCAGCGGTAGCAGGGGGAGGTCCTACAATGGAGTTGGTGAGCTGATGTAGGTGTGATAATGAAGAAGGGACATATGTGGTATTTTACCACTTTCACGTTTCAAATTTATCAGTCACCAAACAAACGGTCCAGCCTCTCACACCAGATTAAGTTGAGATTAATCTGCTTACATTAATGTGGGCTTAATCTAAAGCCAACCACCGAACGCACCCATAATAGTTTCAACTTTTTTTTTCAAAACATTGGAGGGGGGTGGGGGCAAGCCCCCTAACACTATGAGTAGCTCCACCTCTGGTTTTGGCAGCATATTTGTAGTATATTTGCTCGCAGATTTGCGCTGACATATTTGTAGCTGTTTTGAAAACTGTTGTTTGACAATGCAGCATATGTACAACATATTTGATTAAGTTAGTTATATGTAGTGCGTTTATCGTTTCTGTATTACAATTACACTTTATTTTATTACACTACGTAACTTTATTTTGTTAGTAAAAATAAATAGAAAAAATCACAAACAATATATTACTCTGAGTATTTAATTTAAAATAAAAACCTAAGAAACCAAAGAAAATAAAAATATTTATATGACCAATAAAATTTTAATTATTTAAGTAAAAAATTGTAAATTCTAAACAATAGATTATTATTATTATTTTAATTTGATAATTCTTATAAATATAAAAGTGTAAAAAAAAGAGAACAAGCATTTCAAATTTTCTGAATTTATTTAGTGAAATTGTAACTTTTAATAATATATAATATTTTTGTAACTTTGTACGTTAATAAATTTATACATTCATATTTCTATATTTTTTTAATATTTTAATTCATATATCAACAAGTGTGTATATTTATTGATTTTTTCAATTTTATTAATCTATGTGGTAGTACAAATAATATATTGTAAATTAGTATTATTAATGTGGTTTTTTTAATATGGCTAAAGAAGTGTCAATCTTGGTGAGCAGAGAACGACAAGCGAGAATAGCAGAATAGGAGAAGAAGATGATTCTGTATTAGAGAGAGTAGTAGAATGTATCGTACTGACTTATTACAGCAACTAGACTAAACTAATATATATACACACAGAACCGGTGATAAGGGATATAAGTAACCGGTAGGAGTGAGTAACCGGTAAAGCATATAATATGTTATATACTATATGAGTATATGTGCTATATCTAATACCCCCCCCCCCCTCAAGACTTAGGTTGTTCATCAGCATAAGTCTTGCTGTCGTTTGAAGACTGCATCCCTAGTTTCGGAAAAAGCTCTCTGTACAGTTTGTCGGTTAAAGGTTTCGTCAATACATCAGCAAGTTGTCGTGTCCCTGGAATGTATTGAACTTGAATCAAGCCATCTTTGATCTGTTCTCGCACATAGTGGCAGTCTTGAGGCACATACAAAACATCAGATAATATCACATTATCACAAACACGCATTGTTCCAGTACTGTGAACTGAGCATTTTTGTCCATCAGGTAAAATTGCATTTGCTGTTACTACTAGATTGAAGATCATTAATCAGAAATTTGTTTCCTGAAACATGTTCTGAAGCACCCGTATCTAAAATCCATAACTTGCTTAAATCATGATAGGCATTATCTTTAAATTGAAGAATTGGATAAGTTGAGAAGTTACCAGAAAAGCTACCAAATGCCTTTGCACCGTCCTCAGACATGGTATTTCGTTGCTGTATGTAGCGGGCAAGTTGGTCCACTTGTTCTGCAGTAAAACCACTCACGGGTGAACTGGTCTTTTTGCTAGAATCTGCAGTAGAGAGTGATTGATCAAGAATAGGGCCCGTGACTCTTAGTTGTTGTCGTTGTTGTTGATTATTGGGCGGTGAGGCATCATTTGAAGGGAAACCAACAATCCACCAGCATTCTGCCCTAGAATGTCCTAATTTGGCACGGTTTGTACACTTCAACGTCTTCTTGGTGGGATTGTTGGGATTAGTCGGCTTGCGGACGAGGTTATTTGTATTCTTGCCGGAATTCTTTTTATTGTTGTTGTAAACCTTGGTAGATAGGGCAACAGAGTCTTCTGTTCCTTCGTTCCGGTCGTCAGATAAATGTTTCTGACTCTCATCCTGACAAATCAAGGAGTAGGCTTCCTCCACATCAGGTAAGGGTTTCATTAGAAGTAGGGTTCCTCTTGCGCTCTTGAATTTCTCGTTCAACCCGTCGAGAAATTTTATCAACTGATCCTGATTTTTATTGTCTTGAATCGCCTTGGTAGCGCCGCATACACATCCACAAGAACAAATTGGGGTTTTTCTTGCTGCATCCAATCTATCCCAGAGTTTCTTAAGCTTCTCAAAATAAGCACTTACAGGTTCATCTTGTTGTCGAAGCTGATTTATTTCACGTTGTATTCGGTAGATCTCTGGACCGCTAACGACGTCATACTGTTTCAATAGATTTGGCCACATACGATGCGCGGTTTCATTGTAGATTATGCTGTCTGCAATGTCTGTGTCCAATGAGTTGAGAATCCAACTCATCACTGTGTGATTTGCGCGCTCCCATAGTGGGTATCTTTCGGAGGAAATCTCAGGCGCCTCAACTTGACCATTGACAAGACCATATTTATTCTTTGCCTTTAGGGCTATGGTAGCTGCCCGTTTCCACGAATCAAACCCCTTTCCTTTGAATTTTGATCCAAAATTCAGTCCAGTATGATCCGCGGGATGCAAGTAAAGAGGATCGTTGAAGTCCACGTTCGCATTGGCGCTTAATTCTTGAACCCTAGATTCGTCTTCGCTTTCTCCTTCTTCATGCTTGTCTTGATCGACAAGTTCTTGCTCGTCTTCAGGCTCTGTCATTGTTGCGGAAGTAAACTAGCCCTTCAAGGCTAGCTCTGATACCATGTCAATCTTGGTGAGCAGAGAAGGAAGAGAACGACAAGCGAGAATAGCAGAATAGAGAGAAGATGATTCTGTATTAGAGAGAGTAGTAGAATGTATCGTACTGACTTATTACAGCAACTAGACTAAACTAATATATATACACACAGAACCGGTGATAAGGGATATAAGTAACCGGTAGGAGTGAGTAAACGGTAAAGCATATAATATGTAGATATATATACTATATGAGTATATGTGCTATACTAATAAGAAGTAGTACTATTTTTATAAATTATTTAAAGTATTGTTAATTTGTAACAAATAAAGTAACATGTAAAAATGTCTAAGATATGTAGTTTTTTAATCAATAGTTACAGTAATTGTATTATGAAAGAAAAAAAAGAAGTAGATGTGAAAGCAAAGAAACGAAAAAGTAGCATTTGCTGCAAACATTTATACTCTTTTAACCGAACAGTTAAAACAAATAAATGAGGCTAAAGTACCGTATGCCACAACAAACATGCTGTCCATTGTGCTGTTTTTATTGGAACCGAATGCTCACTTAGGATTTTGGGTAATTCTTTAATTTACGGGACCTATGATTCAGTATCCCCGATAATATCCGATTGTAGAATAATTTGAATTTCTATGTTGGAAAAAAAACGTGCGCTAATTCTTTCCACATATTTAATTATAGTTCAAAAGATCTTTTTCTTGCGTCAAGTTTCCATTTCACTCTAAAATGTCCAACACCAACTTGATATTAGCAAAGTTTCCCTCAATAGGTGTGTGATTGAATTTGGTAAAGAAGATCTTCGATCCCAAAATTATTCACTCTCCCCCGGCAGGAGCAATGCCATTTTTCTTACCCTTTCCTCTTGTTTTCATCTTCTCATGCGTTGTACTATTCAATCGAACAACGGGAATGTCATGTAATTTTTTGCTGTATGTTTTGCCTGTAAGACCTCTCCTGTCTTGCAATCTTCCTCTTTTACCGTCCCTTCCCTCGTAAATCCTGCTAAGGTCATGATGATCTCTAATAGGCAATGATACGCGGCGCTCAATTCAATGTGTTTCGTATTCTATATTTCCCCAATTAGGTTTGTACAGTGCTGGTCATTTATAGAGATGTACATCAGAGACATTAACTATACTTTGGCCCTTTGGGCTTTCGTAAACTAATAGCTAAGGGCTCTGTTCTTGGGCCTTATATCCCCCCGCGATCGAATCTGGCAAAGCGAGAGATGAGATCGAAGAAGTTGAAACCGAGGCGCAGGAAGAGGTTTTGTAAGTATGTCGGCCAGTTGCTTCTGACTGGAGATAAAGCAGATGGCGTAGAGAGTTGTTGGCCAGTTGTTTCTCTGAGGAAGTGGTAATCAAGTTGGACGTGCTTGATTCGAGAGTGAAGGATGGGATTCGCCACTAAATAAACTACACCAATGTTATCGCACCACACAGTGGGGGAGAGGTCAGCGAGATACGAAGCTCGGTGAGAAGATGCTGGATCCAGAGAAGGTCGCAAGTGACGGTGGCCAAGGCTCGGTACTCAGCCTCTGTGGTGGAGTGCGCGACTGTATGTTGCTTCTTCGACAGCCACAGACAAGATTATTGCCCAGATAAACACAATAACCGGTGGTTGAGCGCCTGTCAGAAGTAGATCCAGCCCAGTCCGAATCGGCAAAGGCCGAGAGACGCAGAGGAGAATGCGCAGAGATGTGAAAGACGAATCTTTTGTGGCCTGAAGGTACCGAAGGAGGCGCTTGAGGGCACGCCAATAGAGCACGGAGGGAGCATGCATATACTGACAGAGCCTATTTCCAGGTAACTGATATCGGGCCTGGTGAGATTCAAATATGCAAGCTGCCTAATATACTTCTGTATAAGCTGGGATCTGAAAAATTTGTTGTTTCGGGTGAGGAAAGATCCGTGTTTGTGTGATAGGTTGTAGAAATTGGGTTGGAAAATGCATGTTGGTTTTCTGTAAAATGTCGATTATGTATTGTTTCTGGGATAAATAAAGACCTTGATTTGTGCGGTGAACTTGACACCGAGAAAGAAATTGAGGGGTCCAAGATCTTTAACAGGAAAAAGAGAGGATAAAACAGAATAGAACTTGGTGAGCAAAGAGGGGCATTAGCTGTGACAATGAGATCATCTACGTAAATTGAACATAGATAGTTTGGCCATACCAGCTGTAGATGTAGAGAGAGGTGTGTCTGCGATAGAGCCATGAAAACCCATGGAAGTGAGAGCCCCAGAGAGCTTGGAAAAACCAGGCCCTTGGGGCCTGTGTTTAAACCGTAGATAGCCTTTTGAAGCTTACAAACATAATCAGGGTGTTGGGGTTCTTAAAACCTGGTGGTTGCTGCATATAGACATTTTCAGATAATTCACCATGAAGAAAAGCGTTTTGAATGTCATATTGCCTTATAGGCCACTGTTTAGAACATGCAAGAGCTAGAATGATCCGCACAGTAGCTGGTTTAACAACGGGGCTAAAAGTGTCAAAGTAGTCTACACCATGGATTTGGTGATAACCCTTAGCAACCAGGCGCGCCTTGCGCCTTTCAATAGATCCATCAGAATTAAATTTGGTGCGAAGAACCCACTTTACTCCTAAAATAGGTGTATTAGGGGGTTTTAGGACAAGAGTCCAAGTCTGGTTGGAGAGGAGAGCATCATATTCTTTGTGTATAGCTGCTTGTCAATCAAGGAATTTAAGGGCTTTTGTGAAAGAGGGTGAGTCAGGGATAAGGATAGTGGAGTGAGCTTGGGGCCATGGAATGGTTCCATCAGTTCTAACGAGAGGTTGATGAATATTGTCATGGGCTCGAGTAATCATGGGATGAGGGGCAGGATGGGAACAGTGGGAGAGGATGTAGATGGGGTAGGAGAGGAAAGGTCAAAGGGTATAGGGGAAGGAGGTGTATGTGTGGTGTTGTCTGATGTAGGGACTGGAGAGGGAGGTAATGTGAGTTGACGGATAGAATCAGGTGTATCTGTGGGAGAAGAAAGGTTGGGAATAATGGGTAAGGTGGTTGTAGGAGATGTGGTGCTAAGTGTAGGAGAGGATGAGCTGGATTTGTGAAAGGGGAAGGATGCCTCATCAAAGGTTACATCTCTAGAGATGTAGAGGCGATCATTAGACAGATCTAGGCATAAGTAGCCAAGGTGATGTGGATGTAGCCCAGAAAGACACAAGGGGTAGTTCGAAAAGCCATTTTGTGCTGATTGTAAGGTCGGAGATTTGGCCAGCAGAGACAACCAAAGACCTTGAGAACAGAAAAATCAGGTGGCTTCCCAAATAGAGATTCATAGGGAGTTTGATGTTTGAGAACCGCCATAGGAGTTCTGTTTATCAGAAAAACAGAGGTGGGAAAGGCTTTATCCCAATATTTGAATGGTGCTGAGGCATGAGAGAGAAGAGCTAAACCCTTATCAACAATGCTTCGATGTCGGCTTTCAATACTTCCATTTTGGCTGTGGGCATAAGGACAAGTGAGTCGATGAACAATGCCTTGAGCCCTGAGTATAGGTTTTAGGGGCTGAAACTCCCCACCACCATCAGTCTGAATAGCACATATAATCTTATTGAATTGAGTCTTGACATATCGAATGAAGTCAAGAACAATATTAGTCACACAAGACTTAGCCGAGATAGGAAAAATCCAAAGAAACCTTGTGCAGTCATCCACTATTGAAAGAAAGTACTTGGCACCAGACATAGACAAAACTGGAGCAGGACCCCATACATCCATAAAAACAAGGTCAAAGGGGGATGTAGATAAAGTAGTACTAGGTGGGTAAGGTAGAGAGTTCATCTTACCCCTGTGGCAAGCATCACACACATTATTTAGCCCACTAACATTAGTACAAGGCAGATTGAATTTATTTAATATCAACTTAGTTGTTCTGACTGATGGATGCCCAAATCTTGAGTGCCAAACTTGTGCTGGTGCCCTGACAGTGTAGTGGGCCTCTGGTGGAGAGATATTTGAGGAGGGGAAGCAGTAGAGTCCATCTTTAATTCCTCCTAGAAGAAGAACCCTCCCCGTTCTTCGATCCTTAATGAGAAAATGAGAGAAATGAAATTCGAAGTAAACATCATTATCACCACAAAAAGTCCTAACTGATATAAGATTCTTTGTGAGCTGTGGTACATGAAGAAGATTAGAGAGAACAAATGAGCCATAGGTAGTAGAAAGCCTGCCTGATCCTTGATTGAGAATGGGCAAGTTTGCCCCGTTTCCTATAGCCACAGAATCAGACCCAACATAAGTCTGAGCATCCAATGAGAGATTACTGAAATCATTGGTGAAATGATTTGTGGCTGCACTGTCAGGATACCACGGTGCTTCAGCTAGGTGAACATTGGTGTAGTTGGCACTAAAGGAGGATGGGGCAGGAGCTTGATAGGAGTAATTGTTTCTGTGCCAGCAAGTGAGAGCAGTGTGCCCATATTTCTCACAGATTTGACACTGCGGCCTGGGATCCATCCTTCCAGATAATTGATTGAAATTGGAAGTGTTGTTGGTACCGGTTCTCTGAGTGTTTCCATAGTTGGTGTAGGACCTGCCTCTGCCACGACTATTGTTATTGTTGTTTCCTCTGCCTCTGTTGTTGTTATTGTTCCCTCTGCCACGAGAATAATAGGTGGAATTTTTTTTGGATGAGTTTTGAGTGAGATCAGTGGCATTTAAGCTGATTTGTGTGTGATTTTGAGTGGACAATGTTTGTTGATTGAGATGGGCTTCAAGCTGTAGCATGTGGCTAAAGAGTGTTAATGTGCTAATAGCATCAGATCTAATGAGAGTGTTGGTAACTAGAGAATCATACTCAGGCCCTAAACCCCTAATGAGATAGGAGTTAAGATCTTGATCAGATAAATTACATCCCGCAAAGGCAAGGGAAGCAGCAAGGCGTTGTGCTTTGTTGTAATATTCAGTGACTGTGTCACCTCCTTTCTTCAGATCCATAAGAAGACTTTTAGTCTGCATTATTTTTGCTACATTCTGAGTGTCATACATAGAAGAAACTGTAGACCAGACCTGCTGAGATGTTTCACATCGTAGCACTTGACAACCACTGGTTCTGTGAGAGATGCAGTGAGGACAGACATAACTAGTTGATCTAGTTGCTTCCATTTTGAAAACTCTTCATTAATTGACCCATCTATTATTTCTTGCGCAGGTTTAGGGATAGAACCATCAATGACTCCAAACAACCCGTGTCCACGCAGATAAGGTTCAATTTGTTTCTTCCAAACCAGATAATTATCAGAAGAAAGTTTGATAAAATTACCAGCTGAGGAAATCAACGAGGGAAATGAGAATGTGGCAGAGCCAGAAACCGCTCCAGCAACCTGGGGAACCGAATGCACATTCATGGCAGATGATGAGCTCGAAAGAGAGCTTGAGCTTGTGCTGGCTGCTGATGAAGACATGGATCAAGAAAAAATTGATACGAGAGACACAGAGAAGGGTTGAAGAGAGGAGTCACTATAGTAGCTCTGATACCATAATAGGCAATGATAAGCGGCGCTCAATTCAATGTGTTTCGTATTCTATATTTCCCCAATTAGGTTTGTACAGTGCTGGTCTATTTATAGAGATGTACATCAGAGACATTAACCATACTTTGGCCCTTTGGGCTTTCATAAACTAATAGCTAAGTGGGCTCTGTATCTTGGGCCTTATTAATCTCTTATCTTTTCTTTTTCTGTCTCACATGTGTTGCAAGCCCGTACGTATACAAATTATATTCCCCTATGCTCTCGACTACTCCTTCACCCCGCTCATGCTTTTCCTATTCTTCTCCTTCAGTCACTTGCTTCATGCCCTTGCTCTCTATCTGTTACCTCCTTGTCTAGAGATTTGTCTTCTATTCTCCCCACGCTACTTTGAAATGGTTGTCCTAGATACCATAGCCCATTTTCTAGCCTTTGAGTGTTATGTGTTGGGTAAGCTCTTCGCCCATAATAACCTAAATACTTCAATACTCTGTACCGCTCTCACATCACTCTGGAGTGCATTTGGGGGCTTTCAATTCTGTAAGGGGGTTTCTTTCTGTTTTGTGCTCAAGTTCAAGCACATCCATGCTATGCACGCCATTCTTATGCGAGGGCCATGCCTAACTGAAGGTTAACTCTTTGCCATCCAGCGGCTCGAACCAGGGTGGCCATAGCAAATCAAGAGTTAGATGGATCCCATACAGGGTTCAAATCTATGATGTCCCAAGAGACTTGTACAATTGGGCGTTTGCGGAACTAGCGAGATCCAAGCTGGGAAGATTCATAGGTATGATGAAGGACTCTGCCTCCGCGGACTATGATTTCATCAAGATAAAGGTGCTCTTGAATCTTTCACTTCCAATCCTTCGTTGCATGCCCTATTCTCTTGATGGTAAACTTTTGGTGTTCTCAATATCATATTGATAATATGCTCTTAATCTACTACAAATGTGGATCTTTCCTGCACCAAACCGGAGCTTGTTCTTTCTCCTTGAGGAACGAGGAAGAGGAGGAGAGGCCATTTGGACAGTGGCTCTCCACGGAGATCTTCTATGCCCGCTATAAGTCAGCTTTGGCTTAGGAGATGTCGAGTTCTTGGGAAGACCATGTCATTCCCACAGAGCTAAGGCTTGACTCAGGGTGGACTTGGGCTTGGAGATTACCAAGAACTCACCCAGGTGGGTCACTAATAGAACGCCTCGCAGGCATGAACTTGGAGCGTCCCTCTCTACTGGGGAAAAGGCCATTCCATCAATTGTTCGCGATGATATTAGGGAAGAGGTTTAGGAACTCCACTGGCTAAAGGATCAGAAAGGGAAAAGAGTGGTATCTTCCTCCAATCTCCCCTAATGACCTCAATCAAAGGTGAAGGGAACAAGATGACAAGGTTGCTAGGGGGCATGCGGCGCTGAGAAAGGCTCCATCTCGTTTTAACATCTAATGTTTCAGGTGGCAAGATCATGAACTCTTCTAGCGTATTTTAGTTAATGTTGTAATGTAATTATGGTCTAGTCTAGTTAGTTTTTTAATTAACTTGGATAATGTCTGCTAGTAGGGTGTGTTATTCGATTGGGGTATGGTATCTCATGTCTTGCCTGATGTTAAGGCCCCTTTTGAAACTTTTACCTTGCATAAGAGCCCTAATGCTTAGTTTCTGAAGTTAGTCGTGTCATTTTTCGATCTAGTGACATTGTCATTAGTCCTGGTGGGTGACTGGGTAGTTGATTCTTCTATTTTTGCTAGAACGTTGGCCTAAAACTACTTGAGCAATGTTACTTTGGGACACGGTTGCACTTAGTAGTAGCCGTTTGTTGTGCAAAAACTATATAACAAGGTATATAAATAAATGCAAGGAATAGGTAAGTGCACCTAATCGGTGTAGTACAACAAGTGTCGTATCCACAAGGAAATTGGTCCTAACTTTCTAGTCTCGGTACTTAGTAATTGAAATGAAAACAATAAATTGGGGTTTAGCCGGCGGCAAGCTTGATTGTGTTGGTTGAGTAATTGCAAGAACAACAAATAAACTAAAGGTGATAGTTTAATGGATTGGATGGAGAAGTACTTTGGGAATTTGGCAATCACCCAAACTACCTAGGTATGCTAGCAACTCTTCTTATGCCATAGTTGTCTTTTAGAACAATGATAATAACCCTCTAAACCAAAGATGGGTTAATTCTTACTTAGGTAATTTTAGCCTTCAAAATCAATTAGGACTAAACTCACTAAGTAACATTAAGCAAGTTCTAGAACAAAGCCCCAAATTATACTCACTAATCCTAGGAGCATAAATCAAGAGTTCTCTCTCAATTTGGTCACAAACCCTAACTCAAAACCAATTTGTAGATAGGGTTCACCACAAATGCACTCAAGAGATCAATTTGCGAACATTGAATGATAATTAAGAGAGAAACAACTATATTAAGGCATAATCAAGATTCACAAGCACATTCTAGGGTTTGGGTTCAAAGACCCATCCCAAAGCACAATAGAGTACTACTCAAGCATAGAGGAAAGAAAAACTAGAAAAGAGTAAGAAGAAGCCATTGTTGGAGCTTGGAAGCTTTGGAGAAGGTGAGCTCTTCCTTCTTCTCTTCTTCCTCTTCATTATCCTCTTCTTTCTCTTCTTTGTCGTTCTTTCTCTTCTCTTATGTGTGTGGAAGTGTAGAATGGAAGGAATGCCAAAACTCCCTCTGTTTTCCCGTCTTTAAAACAATAGTTCTGGGCAAATTTCCGTCGGGCGGTCCTCAGGGGCTGTCCACACCAGAGGCGATTCCAGTGTTTCGAAATCAACCGGACCGCCCCCGCCCCTGTGGGCGGTCCACAGGGGCGGTCCAAACCAGAGGTGCCTCTTCTGCACCAAAATTGTCCCGTTTGACCCCTCGACTTTGACACACTCCTTGGGGCATTAAAGCTCAGCTACAAAGTCTTAAGAGTCTCCCAAAAATCATTGCTCAAGTGAGCTTTTACCTAAATTTAAATCAAAACTGCATGAGTTCAACTATATTAATGAAATGCTCTATCAAGTGGTGAAATAAGTCAATAGTTGCACGAAATAAAGGTAAATAAAGACCTTATAAATACATCATTTCACCACTTATCACCGTTAGAGCCATGTCTGTGCTTGGTTTGATTTAGTCCCAATAATTATGGTATCGACTCTTTGACATATGGTGTAAATCTTATATATCAATGAAAAGTATGGTATGTTTAAAAAATGGTAAATAAGAAGAGATTGGTGGAGTCTTAGTTGGTGGTTCATGTCCACCAGCTTGTTATCCTTCCCCATTGCTAATCGGTTGAGGTTTTCCATTTTCATTTAATATGGTGAGTTTGTGGATTCCTGGGTTAAAGTTTTGATTCATCTTTAAGTCCAATTTAAGGAATCTGATGCCTATATAGAATTAGCAACATCCATACCCATGAGAAAGATTTGCCTATGTAGAATCATCAACTTTGTGTACTCGTGAGAAAGATTTTCTAACATCCATCTACTATGAATATTTACTGATATATTGTTATTGGGGCAAGTAAAACCATGTTATGATATAGTGTAAAGACTCTTCTATTAGACCCGGTGGGGTTGAAACATTCAGAATTTGGCTTGGTATGGCTTTGTGTCGAGCATTCCCATTCTTCATCACCTTTAATTAGTAGATGTCCAAGTTCTTAACCTTGCCACTAACCCAATGGCAATGACCCACTTCTTATGACATCCAAAGATGGATCAACAGTCACTATCTCGACTATATATCTTATTCCATTAAGCCCCAAATATTTAAAACTCTTGACTTAGGAGTATGGCTCAATAAGAGGACCTTAGATCAAAAGAAGGTCATGTGATCTTGGATGATGACTAAGGTGACCGAAGCTTAATGGACCATTCTTTGGAGGGAGGTATGACCATTGGACATTGACAGTAGCGATTGTGGCGGGATTCAACCTAAAGCATCTAGTGGAAGGTTCAAGATCAAGTGATTTAAGAGATCATGTGACATTTAAGGTGAAAAATCTTGTAATCATATAGCCAAACCCCTTATCCACACAAAACTTCTTTGTTTGGGAGTAGGTGTGAGAATGGTCTCCAATGCGCAATGACCCACGCCAAGGAGTGGCTTCATTCCCTTTGTAGTAGATTGTTTATAGCTTTTAATGATTATTTTCCCCCACTTTTCAGTTTTAAAAACCCTCAATATGTTATAAATATATATATTTTATAGTGGACTTCACATTTGTAATTAGGGTTTCCCCATACACTCTCTATAAATAGAGGTCTTATATACTTGTATCATAAGAAGAATATCAGTTGCCTCCATATCTTGTGTCTCTCCGTGATCTCTCTTTTCTTGTTTACAACACGTTATCAGCACGCTCTACCCTGAAAAAAAAACAGCTTTTCTCTTTCAATCTCACTAGTCACAATCGCCTCATGTCGCCATTTATTATTAGTATGGTTCCTTGGTAATTGAGGTATCTAATTGCACATACGATGAAATTGTCTTAATTGAAATCACAAGATCCATTTGATGGTTCTTTTTGCCAATTCGGGAAATTGAGAGAAGTTATAAGTTCGGGTTTTGAAGGTTACGCCCTTGGGTGGGCCAAGATTCTGCCCACTGAAGGTTTTTCAATTGAGGTTTTATCTAAATCGAATTGTTTTTGAAATCTGTAGTGTTGCGAGATTATTGTTACGTTCTGAAATTGCTCCAAGTCCGGCATCCAGCCGTTATTCATTGATTAGATTGAGTTTGAGAAATGTACTTACAGTCACTTTATCATCACTAACCCATCTTCCCATAGATATATTGATAAGTTATTTACAACATGTGAGAAACTAATTTTATCATGAGCACGCCACTGGGGTGATGTAATTGGGTTGGACATCTTTTGACTTGTTTCATTCATACTGAAGTTGGTGTTTATGTCCGTACGAAACTGTTGTCTTGGCTTCCTGTAATACCCCTATCGCTAATACCGTCATTACTGTACAAATACTTACCTTCGCAGCAGATAATACTTACTCAACGGCGGGTGTACAATGCCGTTAGTCACCCACGTGACTAACAAGGCGGATTACAATACTACATACTATCGGTCTGATGATTATGAATATACCGAGTGCTCTACACAATACATACTTTCCATTTCATACTCCTCCATAACCCAATTACAACTCCAATACATTACTTATACCGAGTATACTACAATCCTGACATTACCGATACAGTTTAAACTTCCAAATTCGCATTACAATACGAGTATCAATCCCTACTATACAACTACCCATGCTTACGCAGCAGTCCCTGTCCTACTCTCTCGAACGGCGATCAGCTTCGGGTACCTGCACACTAAAAATGGTCCCCCGAGGGGGTCAGCTTACGCTGAATATGACTTCCGCATATACCGCGTGCTAACCGCGGTACATCGACTACTTTGGGTCGAATATACATGGAGTTCATTTACATGCTTACATACATACTCATGCTACAACAATACAACAACAATACTTACATGCACGTACAAATTCAATACTTACTAAGGAAGGCAGATCGATGGTCAACCATTCGTATTTGTTATTCATTCATTACTCTTCGTACTATATTCGTTAATCACAACTCCACTCATACCTACTCCTTACTCCTACATACTCAACACTCCATGTTCGATACTTTACTCGTACACGTTTCTTAATCCGTACTCGTTACTACACTTATGCATACTCATTGCTCAATACTCCTTACTTACTCGTACTTACTCGATACTCGATACTTACTCACACATACTCAATGCTCGATACTCGCTACATACTCATACTCGCTTCTTGCTCATTACTCATTACTTTACTCATACATACGCAATACCCAATACTCATTACTTTGGTCACCGGGTGGAGTCATACAAAGACTCGCCACCGGACCTACAATACGAGGGCTATACGCTTAGCTCCTCAAATACTCAAATGTCCGTTCTACCGGACTACACGAATTCCCAACACTCTTCTCTCAGAGCACAATACAACCTCATGGGTTAGCCTAGAAGTATCTCTCTCGATAACCTCTGTTAACTTAGGGAATTACCACCGTCTAGTATCCTCAGATTTAAGGGTTTCCCCAACATATCGAATACTCTCGTTCGGGGCATACTTACATCAGTCGGGTCCTCTCATAATGGGTCGACTAATTACTAAGGGGTTTGGAGATCCCTCATCATTCGTTACTACTCTCATGGTTCATGTTTTGCACCAAGATTAGTTCCTCTAATAGAGGTTATTTACATACTTCCACTACTGTTCGTTGTGGATTTCATTTCGTTTCTCCTACCGTTATCGGGAGGTTATTACTCCCGTACACTCTCTCACATTCTGGTGAGTTCATTGATTACGTTGTCGTTTATTGTTTCGTTGGTTTAGTGCGTGGCTACGGTTCCATTGGTTCACACATAACTCTTACCACGAGCCTATACACAATAAGACTCATCTATGAGTCGGTCTACGCACTAAGTAAGGCCACACAATCAATCAAGGAAGGTTAGCTCAATCAACATACAACAAGACATGCAACGAAAGGCAATAAACCGTTTTCATGCTTTAGTCTTGATTAGCCGGCATACAACATACAAATCAACGTAACTCGGTTAGCATACGGGGATGAGGAAATCATACCTTTCACCGGGGTTAGCTTTACCGTGTGTTCCCTTGTTCCTTGGTTCATACTTGTTCCCACTGATAATGTTTCCAACATTGTCATTAATACAATGTTCATACAATACACAAATAATTACTACTCCCGTTATCCCGGTGTACTTAATGTTCTTTTACTCTCCACTTTCTTAATTACTTTCCATACTTGTTTTCCTACTCAAGTACTTACTTCCTTACCATTGGTGTTACATTAATGGTATATTACTAAGGTTCTTTATATATGTGTATATCCATATATATACATACATAGGATTACCATGTTACAATTTTTTTTTTTTTTTATAAGTTAGGGCCGTCCGACCCAACGTCCGACCCAAGCCCTGGGTCGGACCGTTCCAGTAGATTCTCCTCTCAGAAATTCTCCCTGTCCGACCCAACACTATTCCGTCCGACCCATACTCTCTGGGTCGGACCATTCCAGAAGGTTTTGGTCCTGTCGTCCAAGCTCCGTCCGACCCACGTCCGACCCAACGTCTGGGTCGGACGAAGTCAGAAACTTCGACGACGGAAAATTTTAGCCTGTCCGACCCACGTTCGATCCACGGCTCTGGGTCGGACCATTCCAGAAAGTTTACATCTCGCTGTTTAAGCCCTGTCCGACCCACGTCCGATCCAGACTCTAGGTCGGACGGTTCCAGAACCTTGTTACAGATTTGTTTTTCCTTCCAATTTCACCCATTGTTTCCCCAATCTCCTACATACATCCTAACATGTTTTAGTACCATTTAAACATTCTAAATCACCTTAATTCATCCACCAATTCCATTACTAAATCCATCAAACAACTTACACAATTTCCCTCACTTCCTTTCAACACTTACAACAGTTTTTCATTCTCTAATGCTACAGATTTTTCTACAACTCCTACCATTCAATATCTCCTCTACCAATGTCACTCCTAGCATCCCAAATACATTTTCCAAGCCATTACATTACCTATACCCAAGTCCAACTCTCCACTTACCAATCTTGCACATTAATTCTCTTAACTCCTCCAACATGTTCTTATACACTTTGCTACGGATTTTACACTTCTTATTTCCTCATACTACAATTGCCATTCCAATGGTCATTAAACATCTCTACTATCCTCAATACAACCTTGGTTCTCCCATTCACCAGTCATTCTTAATACACGATTCCTACTAAATTTCGCCATAGTTCACCTACTTCCTTACATCCTCAAATACACATTCTCTCATCAAATCCAACCTAAAGCTAGCCACACCCAACAAGGGTCCTACCAGCACACATACAAAATTCTAATACACCAATGCTTCCTCAATTACATACCAATCAACATTATTCCTCAATAGCATTACTAATATACATACACCATTCACTTGGCTCTAAGGCCTACAAATCCACACACTTACTCACTAGTACTCAAATGTCCACAACTACATTACCAATACAATAGTTGAGGTTTTTATTTGTTTACCCATTCCCGTTGCACTAATGCATTTAAAATTAAGCATCAAGAAGAGCTCTTACCTTGAGCTTAAATTTCCTTTCTCCTTTCCAATTCTTCCCTTCCTCTCTTTCTTGTACCAATCGCCACATGGGAGTGGAGTTATCAAAACTCCACCCCAACACCCAAGAACACAAAAAATGCATTTTAGTTACCCTTCTAAACCCTTAGAGAATTCTAATTCCAAAAAAGGCTTAGAGTACAAGTTAGGGTTTTACCTTTGGGAGTCTTTGAGAGGGATTCTCACCTTGAATCAAGAAGGGGGTTACTCCACCATTGGAGGGTTGAAATGGAGCTCACAACCAAGAAGGAAAACAAGGTAAGAGAAGTAGCCAAAATCGGCCAAGGCAAGAAAATGGGGAAAATGAGATTTTCTCTTGAAACTTTTTACCTTGTTTGAAAGAGGAGACTCCAGCTTCACAATGGTGTGCTTTTCTCTTCAAATGGGGAAAACCCGTGGAGATGAACGTTGCTCATTTTCGGATTTTGAAAAGATAGAAATGTAGAGCTTGAAGAGTGGAGTTCAAATATGTATTTTGTTTTTGATTTGGAGCTTACATGTGGATGGAGCATGAGGTTGGAGTTGGAGTTGCCATGGAAGCCATGGGAGGCTTCAAAATCGGTGCCCAAATCAGAGAGAGAGAGGGGAAGAAAACGATGGAGAAGGAAGGAGGGAAGGAGAGAGAAGAGAGAAGTGAGGGGAGAGAGGAAAGGTAAGTTACTTTTTACCTTTTATTTCTCTTTGCTTTTTGACTATTATTGCTAGCTAGTTACATGTGTATAAGAGAGTATTAGTATCTCTAAAAACCGGCCCCCCTTTTACTGTTAAGGGAGCAGTTTTTTTCGTCTTTTACAGAAAACGCTTGTTATTTTCCCGGTTTTGATACTATTCACTAACCGGGCGCGTTTTCCTGGAATTTTCTCGTTTCTTTATTTTTCATGGGCTATTAAGCTTCAATAAATGCTTAATTATTATTTGATTTATAATTTTTACGGGTCTGTTTGACCCCTTAAAGTCACGTTTTCGGGTTTCCTCGAAAAACATGCGCTAAAGTTCCTTTGCGTTTAATACATTTCTTGGTTCCGTTTTCTTCGGGAATCACTCCCGTATACTATAGGCATGAATAAGCCTTAGGAATCCTTACGATACTATAACCTAGGGTCTCGTACCTCCTATGGTATTTAACGCTCATTTTAGTGTTTTCCTCATTCCTTTGGATTTGTTTTCTTTACCAAAAATTACTTAGGCACTATTAGGCCCTTAAATACTATATTAGAATATATAATCACCATTTAAGTTCGGGGTATTTCAAATCTACCCCCCTTAAAGAAACTTTGCCCTCAAAGTTGGTGAGGAATCTAATATGTTACTTGTACCAATACTCTATGCTAAGGTTATGACCTCTACATATACTTGTCAAACTCCAAATGTCTGACATGATGCATACTACGCATCCAAACAGCATGTCACTGCATGCATAGCAATCAAAAATATCCGTTTTACTTCTCTCCAAGGGGGTCCATCCGAAGACAATTAGGTACAATCCTCCCCCAATGGAGAGTGATCCCTCAGGTACCGGTCACGTTTGAACACTTACGCTTTCTGGTTCACGGCCGTCATGACTTGAGCACTTACGCTTTCTGGCTCTACGGTCCTTTGGTTCTGATCAAATTCATTTGCACATATAGAGATCCTCAGGCACTTACTCATACTTACTTACTCATACTTTACTCATACTTACTCGGGACTACACTGCCCCAGTGCCCTTGGAAAAATACAAAACACACACTGTTACCGTACACCCGGTGTAGTGGTTTCAAACTACTCTACACTTCCACAGACTCAAAACTAGCTTCACCTCCTATGGTTTCGACCGGATACCCGTGCCTAGGCATGGAAGATCCACTAGCGCCCGTGGGAGCGGTTTTAAAACCGATCCTCATTCTCAAGTTTGAAGAAAACATTGTACCAAATTAGTTTTGGAAATTCATTTTGAAAACTTTGCATACATCTCCCAATTTCAATTTATAATGATCATGCCTAATACTAGTGTCATTATTGTGACCACTTAGGGGAGCTTCCGGAGTCCTTCAACCCCAATGTGATCAGCATTGGTGTTGAATTATCCTTCCACTCCAATTTGTGTTCGGCTTCCCTTGATCGCTAGCAAATCAAGTTCCACTTCCCACCTCAATACAAACAGACAGATTGTCAAACATTATATCGTTTTCTATCTTTTTAATCTTGCTACTCGTAATCATACACATACATTTTCCAATTTATATGATTTACTTACTTACTTACTAATCATTTCATCAATTATTGCTACATCTTCTCCAACTGCTATACTTAAGAATTCATGGTATAATATCCCATTAATTTGCTATACTCCAATTTATACTCATAAAATACATCGGTTGTACACCGATTCATACTCATTACATACGTCGGTTGTATACCGATTTATACTCATTACATACATCGGTTCCGTACCGATTTATACTCCTCAAGTCTCCCATACATACTCATTCTTCATACTATTACCAATCGGGTTTCTCATTACCCTGGAGTTTCTCTACTCCTTTTCCTATGCTTACTTCCCAAATTACCACAATTACACGATGAGTGAATACAAATGTTTATGTAACATAAGTATCAACCATCAAAACGAATTCTCTTGCGCTATGCGCATTGTAGTTTACGCACCTATCACGTAAAACATACATTTCGCGGTTTTCGCTCTACCCCCCTTAAACGGGATTACGCCCACGTAATCTACCATGTGTCAACATTGGACATTGGTCGAAGGCATTCAGCCGTCATGGAGTGGTTCAGTTTCCATGCGGTCTATTATACAATGTTCCTCCGGGTCAACCGTACTATCGGTTAGTCCCTGCATCAAGAATTTCCATCGGAGTTATTCAACTCTTAATCGGATTCGGTTCTAGCCTAAATGGCTTTGAGGCATTGGTGATTAGCCTTTTTTCACTAGGTGTATTTCGCTTAGAATTCTGGGTCCACTAGCTTCTGCTGCGCGACCCTGATAACTTGGGTTATTCGCCCTTCTTGTTATCTTGAACGTGTTACACATCACCTTTTTATCCCTCTTGTTGTGGGAACACGGTTATTAGCCAAGTGTGGTATTCTCTTACCGTGCTCGAACTCGATGAGTTTTGATTCCTAACCAGCTCTCTGGCAATCTGTATGTACACTGTTGTGTTTGTAGTGATCATTCACTTGGTTCCTCCGACTTATTGTCGGTTGAGGTTACGTCACTACTTGGTTGTAGTGCTTCCTCTACTGTTAGTAGCTTTTGAATTATACCAGTTTCTCTGGTTCATTACAAGTGTTCTTTACTTGTATGACCTTGCATTTTCAATGCGTCGGTCCTTGTGACTTTCTTAAGTCTCCTTTCGCTTTTATTCCAATGGGATTCACATCTTGTGATTGTTGGTGTGTTTCACACCCTTCGTGCTCTTTGGCCTTAGGCCGCATGGTTTGTTTCTAAGCTTTTGCTTGACTGGCTTATGCCATGTTTACTGGTGAAAGGAGGGATTTACCATGATTTACATTTTCCATCTTCCTAGCTATCTCACTTGATCATTAACTGCACAAGTGCAATACCAAAACACTCAGTCATACAGAGTGCAGAGGCGTAAACTCTTGGCAGTAAGTCTCTTATGATCGCAATAGGACTGATCGTTACTCTTTTAGGTGGTGCTTCATCATTTGGTGCAGATGGCTTGCTGCCCGGTCTGTCTACCATCTTGTATTAACAACTCCATAGTATTGGGTGATTCTCATACGTTGGTCGCCTGTTGCGCACCATGTTCTTACTGATTTCACGGTTGGTTACATGGCATCCGTGTTGCTAGCTTCAGCTCATGCATTCTATACATGGTTTCCCATGTATTTGGCAATACCGAATGGTATTCCTTTATTTTTCTGAGCTCCCTGAGCATCATTGGTTTATAATCGGTTACTCCTTGGTTGTCATCAATTGCTGTTGAAGCTTATTTCAAATTGCTTGGCAATAATTGTATGCTCAAGCCTGACTACGTTAGTAGTTCTGAAAGGGATATATCTCCCGACAGGTATTGATGGTATCCCCTTCTTGGGATCCATGTGTTCTCCACTCTTGTGGTCTCACATTATGAGGGGCGTCCTCATTCATTGGTTGTTACTCTTTTATCGGTGTCATCCTTGACCACTTTCCATATAGTTCACCTTGGTTTTGCAACCGTTGGGTTGTGTGGTAACAGTTGCATGGCCTACTAGCCATGTTGCCTAGAGCTCTGCTCATCATAGGTTGTTTCCAAGTGGTTATTTCCCATAACCCATCGCTGGATTTGGAGGTTATACTGGGCTCCCTGACAAGATCGTCACATCACGCTTCCGTCTGTTGGAGACCCTCTTTGTATTTTGGTATTGATCGATACCATTTATTAATTTGGGGTATCCCCTATCAAGTGGGATCTCGTCGGTGTTCTAACCGGTTGCTCGTTCCGATTGTGGTGTTTTTACCACGACATCTCGTTCAACTGTGTTGACTTGCTACCCTTTATGGATTGCTCCTGGGTATTACCGATTATGCGGTAGCATCTGGCATGTATGAGTATTTTCAGTTGGTTGTCCTGCCTTGCGGTTCTGGATCTGAGTTATCCGTTTCGGGTTGTAACGTCTCCCGTTCTTAGGGTAGACCATTGGTGTTTTTCCTTGTGTTATAACGGATTTGATATCCCTTCCGGTGATGAATGGTATTTCCAGTACCTTACAACATCACCCTGTGTGTTGTGGTTGTTGATCTGGGAATTCTATCCCGTTCGTTGAACACTGTTGTGTTAATGTTAGGCGTTTGCCTTACTGTGCTTAGACTGGGTATTCCTTCCAGTTATCATGCTTTACTTAGATATATTCGAGACATGTCCAATGTCTTATCCCGTTGTTAGTGCTTCTTGCACTTTCAACTCTTAATGGTTCTCCTGAATTGAGTTCCTGACTCCTTAGCTTGTAGCTTATCTGAGCTTCCTTTGTTCGGTTGAGGTAACCAGCTGTTCCGTTTCGAATTTACTTATGGTCCGTAGAGCGGAGTTGACTACTTCCCGTGTGTCGTACACTACATGTATACATACGTGGGGTACCGTCTTGGCACGTTACCACTTACCTAACTATCTGTCAGGCCCGCAAGCTCCTTCGGAGTGCGGTCGTCCCACATCCCGTAATTGGGTACACTCGTAGTGTTCGTCACACGCCTAGGTGAAGTATTCTATTGTCAACTCCTCTTGTATCATCCTATGATACTCACCGTAATTCCGTCTGTTTGGTTGTTAAAATCCAAGGTTTAAAAGAGAAGTGGTGATTTTGAAAGAAAAATCTGGGTTTTGAAATAACAGTTTGGTGTGAAAAGAATTTTCATGGTGTTGCCATGTCTGAGGTCTTGACCAAGTTCAGCTTCTCGCTGACTGGTATACTCTTAATACAATGGTCGGGCCGTTAGGCCTTTCCGAGGTTTCATTATTTAGATACTGAGGATTGGTGATCCTATATTTGCTCCATTCGTCGTAGCGGTATTGTAGGAAGTATTTGCGGGTTGGTAAAAGTATTCCAACCGTCCTGTAGTTGCTGCACTTGCCCTAGGCAAGTGCGCGGGTAGGTTGTTTTTCAGTCAACGTATACCAGTTACGGTATCGTTTCCATCCTTATTGGGTGGTCTTATTAGATCTTTCTTTGATCTTTTGATCTTGGTGATCGATCTCCTGAGTCGCTTCTCAGTATACTTGACATGATTGTCGTCCATCCGGGTGTCTCACACCTTCAGTGTGGTTGACGAGACTTGACTTATCCTTAGGAACCAGGTTGTGGTCCTATAGGTGTATGTGTTATGATTTCTTTCATAGTTATCTGAACTATGTTGTTCGGTTATTACAGCCTCTTGGCATGTAGGTTTGGTGTTAATCCAACCTCGACTAATTCTTAGTCGGTTTGTATACCGTTGTTGGTATCATCAAAGGTTACAGTCCGTAGACTCTCTTGTCTTGGCTTGTTACTCCATCTTCCTTGCTTCATTGCACGATTGTGCTTCTCTTCTTGCTGGCTACACATGGTTCTCGCGACTGCGAAGCATGTCGCCCCATGGTGCCATAAATTCCATTATCCTTGTGTTTAGGATCTTCTTTCCTCCGCCATTAAGTGCGGTCCTTGTCATCAAACGGGAACCGTCTTCGTGACTTCCAGTTCTTGGACTCTTCCGTAGGACAGGTTCTTTCTAATAAGGTTGTTTTGTAATGCCAGATCGGGTTTTACCCGAGTGTGAGAGGTCTTTCCATCTCTCTGGCGTTATTCCAACTTACCGGGGGTTGCGGAGGGCGGGTATGGTTGTTGTAGGTTTCCGATCATGGAATTAACTAGCGTCCTCGCACACTAGCACTCAACCCTTAGCCCTAAGTCTCTACTTCCTAACTCGGTATTTACCTAAACTCGGTATTTCATCCATCAGAGCGATACTTCGCTCTGATACCACTTTTTGTAACACCCCTACCGCTAATACCGTCATTACTGTACAAATACTTACCTTCGCAGCGGATAATACTTACTCAACGGCGGGTGTACAATGCCGTTAGTCACCCACGTGACTAACAAGGCGGATTACAATACTACATACTATCGGTCTGATGATTATGAATATACCGAGTGCTCTACACAATACAATACTTTCCATTTCATACTCTCCATAACCCAATTACAACTCCAATACATTACTATACCGAGTATACTACAATCCTGACATTACCGATACAGTTTAAACTTCCAAATTCGCATTACAATACGAGTACCAATCCCTACTATACAACTACCCATGCTTACGCAGCAGTCCCCGTCCTACTCTCTCGAACGGCGATCAGCTTCGGGTACCTGCACACTAAAAATGGTCCCCCGAGGGGGTCAGCTTACGCTGAATATGACTTCCGCATATACCGCGTGCTAACCGCGGTACATCGACTACTTTGGGTCGAATATACATGGAGTTCATTTACATGCTTACATACATACTCATGCTACAACAATACAACAACAATACTTACATGCACATACAAATTCAATACTTACTAAGGAAGGCAGATCGATGGTCAACCATTCGTATTTGTTATTCATTCATTACTCTTCGTACTATATTCGGTAATCACAACTCCACTCATACCTACTCCTTACTCCTACATACTCAACACTCCATGTTCGATACTTTACTCGTACACGTTTCTTAATCCGTACTCGTTACTACACTTATGCATACTCATTGCTCAATACTCCTTACTTACTCATACTTACTCGATACTCGATACTTACTCACACATACTCAATACTCGATACTCGCTACATACTCATACTCACTTCTTGCTCATTACTCATTACTTTACTCATACATACGCAATACCCAATACTCATTACTTTGGTCACCGGGCGGAGTCATACAAAGACTCGCCACCGGACCTACAATACGAGGGCTATACGCTTAGCTCCTCAAATACTCAAATGTCCGTTCTACCGGACTACACGAATTCCCAACACTCTTCTCTCAGAGCACAATACAACCTCATGGGTTAGCCTAGAAGTATCTCTCTCGATAACCTCTGTTAGCTTAGGGAATTACCACCGTCTAGTATCCTCAGATTTAAGGGTTTCCCCAACATATCGAATACTCTCTCGTTCGGGGCATACTTACATCAGTCGGGTCCTCTCATAATGGGTCGACTAATTACTAAGGGGTTTGGAGATCCCTCATCATTCGTTACTACTCTCATGGTTCATGTTTTGCACCAAGATTAGTTCCTCTAATAGAGGTTATTTATATACTTCCACTACTGTTCGTTTGTGGATTACTCATTTCGTTTCTCCTACCGTTATCGGGAGGTTATTACTCCCGTACACTCTCTCACATTCTGGTGAGTTCATTGATTTACGTTATCGTTTATTGTTTCGTTGGTTTAGTGCGTGGCTACGGTTCCATTGGTTCACACATAACTCTTACCACGAGTCTATACACAATAAGACTCATCTATGAGTCGGTCTACGCACTAAGTAAGGCCACACAATCAATCAAGGAAGGTTAGCTCAATCAACATACAACAAGACATGCAACGAAAGGCAATAAACCGTTTTCATGCTTTAGTCTTGATTAGCCGGCATACAACATACAAATCAACGTAACTCGGTTAGCATACGGGGCATGAGGAAATCATACCTTTCACCGGGGTTAGCTTTACCGTGTGTTCCCTTGTTCCTTGGTTCATACTTGTTCCCACTGATAATGTTTCCAACATTGTCATTAATACGATGTTCATACAATACACAAATAATACTACTCCCGTTACCCGGTGTACTTAATGTTCTTTTACTCTCCACTTTCTTAATTACTTTCCATACTTGTTTTCCTACTCAAGTACTTACTTCCTTACCATTGTGTTACATTAATGGTATATTACTAAGGTTCTTTATTCATGTACTGACCTATATACATACATAGATTACTATGTTACTATATTTTTTTTTTTTATAAGTTAGGGCCGTCCGACCCACCGTCCGACCCAAGCCCTGGGTCGGACCGTTCCAGTAGATTCTCCTCTCAGAAATTCTCCCTGTCCGACCCAGCACTATTCCGTCCGACCCATACTCTCTGGGTCGGACCATTCCAGAAGGTTTTGGTCCTGTCGTCCAAGCTCCGTCCGACCCACGTCCGACCCAACGTCTGGGTCGGACGAAGTCAGAAACTTCGACGACGGAAAATTTTAGCCTGTCCGACCCACGTCCGATCCACGGCTCTGGGTCGGACCATTCCAGAAAGTTTACATCTCGTTGTTTAAGCCCTGTCCGACCCACGTCCGATCCAGACTCTGGGTCGGACGGTTCCAGAACCTTGTTACAGATTTTGTTTTTCCTTCCCAATTTCACCATTGTTTCCCCAATCTTCCTACATACATCCTAACATGTTTTAGTACCATTTAAACATTCTAAATCACCTTAATTCATCCACCAATCCATTACTAAATCCATCAAACAACTTACACAATTTCCCTCACTTCCTTTCAACACTTACAACAGTTTTTCATTCTCTAATGCTACAGATTTTTCTACAACTCCTACCATTCAATATCTCCTCTACCAATGTCACTCCTAGCATCCCAAATACATTTCCAAGCCATTACATTACCTACCCAAGTCCAACTCTCCACTTACCAAATCTTGCACATTAAATTCTCTTAACTCCTCCAATGTTTCTTATACACTTTGCTACAGATTTTACACTTCCTATTCCTCATACTACAATTGCCATTCCAATGGTCATTAAACATCTCTACTATCCTCAATACATACCTTGGTTCTCCCATTCACCAAGTCATTCTTAATACACGATTCCTACTAAATTTCGCCATAGTTCACCTACTTTCCTTACATCCTCAAATACACATTCTCTCATCAAATCCAACCTAAAGCTAGCCACACCCAACAAGGGTCCTACCAGCACACATACAAAATTCTAATACACCAATGCTTCCTCAATTACAATACCAATACAACATTATTCCTCAAATAGCATTACTAATACATACACCATTCACTTGGCTCTAAGGCCTACAAATCCACCACACTTACTCACTAGTACTCAAATGTCCACAACTACATTACCAATACAATAGTTGAGGTTCTTTATTTGTTTACCCATTCCCGTTGCACTAATGCATTTAAAATTAAGCATCAAGAAGAGCTCTTACCTTGAGCTTAAATTTCCTTTCCTCCTTTCCAATTCTTCCCTTCCTCTCTTTCTTGTACCAATCGGCCACATGGGAGTGGAGTTATCAAACTCCACCCCAACACCCAAGAACACAAAAAATGCATTTTAGTTACCCTTCTAAACCCTTAGAGAATTCTAATTCCATAAAAAGGCTTAGAGTACAAGTTAGGGTTTTACCTTTGGGAGTCTTTGAGAGGGATTCTCACCCTTGAATCAAGAAGGGGGGTTACTCCACCATTGGAGGGTTGAAATGGAGCTCACAACCAAGAAGGAAAACAAGGTAAGAGAAGTAGCCAAAATCGGCCAAGGCAAGAAAATGGGGAAAATGAGATTTTCTCTTGAAACTTTTTACCTTGTTTGAAAGAGGAGACTCCAAGCTTCACAATGGTGTGCTTTTCTCTTCAAATGGGGAAAACCCGTGGAGATGAAGTTGCTCATTTTCGGATTTTGAAAAGATAGAAATGTAGAGCTTGAAGAGTGGAGTTCAAATATGTATTTTGTTTTTGATTTGGAGCTTACATGTGGATGAGCATGAGGTTGGAGTTGGAGTTGCCATGGAAGCCATGGAGGCTTCAAAATTGGTGCCCAAATCAGAGAGAGAGGGGAGAAAACGATGGAGAAGGAAGGAGGGAAGGAGAGAGAAGAGAGAAGTGAGGGGAGAGAGAAAGGTAAGTTACTTTTTACCTTTTACCTTTTATTCTCTTTTGCTTTTGACTCATTATTTGCTAGCTAGTTACATGTGTATAAGAGATATTAGTACTCTATAAAAACCGGCCCCCCTTTTACTGTTAAGCTGGAGCAGTTTTTTTCGTCTTTTACAGAAAACGCTTGTTATTTTTCCCGGTTTTGATACTATTCACTAACCGGGCGCGTTTTCTGGAATTTTCTCGTTTCTTTATTTTCATGGGCTATTAAGCTTCAATAAATGCTTAATAATTATTATCTAATGATTTATAATTTTTACGGGTCTGTTTGACCCCTTAAAGTCACGTTTTCGGGTTTCCTCGAAAAACGTGCGCTAAAGTTCCTTTAGCGTTTTAATACATTTCTTGGTTCCGTTTTCTTCGGGAATCACTCCCGTATACTACTTAGGCATGAATAAGCCTTAGGAATCCTTACGATACTATAACCTAGGTCTCGTACCTCCTATGGTTATTTAACGCTCATTTTAGTGTTTTCCTCATTCCTTTGGATTTGTTTTCTTTACCAAAAATTACTTAGGCACTATTAGGCCCTTAAATACTATATTAGAATAATATAATCACCATATTTAAGTTCGGGGTATTTCACTTCCCCTTCCTCATTCTCTAAGATAGTTATTTTTTATTTATGAAGGTATACAATTTCAATCTATATCTTCGCTAACAACAGAGTTATGATATATCATGTGAGGCATCGTGCCAGATCTTGTTTACCGTTAATTATTTCATATATTTTGTATATTTTGTGGTGTTTAATTTATCAAGTTTTATTTTTATTTATTAAGTATCATGTTAGACATCGTGCCAGAATTCAATATCACGTGAGGCATCGTGCCAGAATTCAATATCATGTGAGGCATCGTATCAGAATTCAATATCACGTGAGGCATCATGCCAGATCTTGTTTAATGTTAATAATTTTATTTATTCTGCATCGTTTTCTTTATCCTATTTCACGTATTTATTTATTTATTTATTAAATATCACTTAATAATTTTATTTATTCTGCATCGTTTTCTTTATCCTATTGTGCACGATATTCGCCTCACGTGAGACATCGTGCCAAATATAAATTTTCATTTAAGGCATCGTGCCAGATATAAATTTTCATTTAAGACATCGTGCCAGATATAAATTTTCATTTAAGGCATTGTGCCAGATATAAATAGTGAGGTATTGTGCCAGATTTTATTTATTGCACTACTTTTATTTGTTATTTGATTTATTTTGTTGTGATATATAACCTATTTCATTATTTTATGATTGCTATTTATAATGTTTACGCCAATATATAGGGCATTGCGCCTGTTAAAATTAATTTTAATATTATTTGAATAAATAATGGCCTTGCACCTGAAAGTCTTTGATTTTGATATATCATAAACAATGTCCAATATTGTCGAACTTGAACTTACCGCCTTGGACATCACTAAGAAGGGCATCGCGCCTGAAATTTTGACATCAATATACTAAGAAGGGTATCACGGCTGAAATTTTGACATCAATATGCTAAAAAGGGCAATATGCCTGAAAGTTTATTTACATATGTTATAAAAAAGGCATCACACTTGGTGTTAATATGATCATACAAAGAGTGCCAAATTTTTTTTAATTACTTTTATACAATATTAGCTAAGAAATTGGTATTGTGCTAGAAACTTTTGAAGCTAATATGACATTGGTATTAACATTAAGCTAGAAAATATTGTCAAATTTTTAAAATAAAATAAAATAAATATATCGATCATATCATTGCTCGAAAATATGGTATAACACCTGGCGAATTCATCTTCTGAAGTATCTATTTTTATGTGTAAGATGAACGTTTTTTGACGATTCGTGAAAAATCAATGATGGTATTGCACCAGGAGAAATTTGTGAAAATCATTTGAAGTAGTTCTTGGAAAACTACATAAGTGATATACCATGATGATGAATATTCATACGTCAAGTTTGACCTCTATGATGATGATATATATATGATGTCATATAAATATTCGATTTGAATGTGATTTTACAAATGATTCTCAATGAATCATAAGTTTATCTTCTTTGAGATAGTGCTAAAACACAAAATGAGTGACTTTGGTGAATCACCCAAATATTGTTCATCTATTAAAGAAAACAATTGGCATGGCAACTATGGAATGGTTCTTGTCGGATCATTTTATTCCATGCTTTCATGAATAGTCAAAGTCATGACCAGATTATGAGAGATGATGATCGGTTATTGACATCACAAAAAGCATTGAATGTTATTATAATTGCAAGACTTTCAAGGTTGTTTTGTGAACAAAACTCAACTTATTTCAAAGCTAGCTCAAAATTGAAGCTATGCAGATTTTTTTTTTAAATAAGTTATGTTGAGGATGACAAATTTAAATTTCTAAATATTATTCTATGTTTCTATATATTCTATATTATTGTTGTTGATTGTTATAATATCTATGTATGTTCATTTACATTTATGAGATTTATTCATTTAGAAACAATTTGTACACCCTAAAAGGGGTCATGAAAGACATATGTCTGGAAAGACGTATGTTCTGTATGAGATTTATCCATTTACAAAGAATTTGTACACCTTAAAGGGGTCATGAAAAACATATGCCCGGAAGGCGTATGTCTTGAGAAACATGATTAAAGACAATACAACTATAATAATTTTCTTGATGGAGTCAAGAATCAACACTTGCGTGGAATGCAGTGCAGCTGTAGCTCGCTACCCTTTCCAAGGGATTATAAGACCCATAAGCATGTGTCTTGATGACAAGACATTACTTTCATGTGTGAGAATGATTTTCCATAATTGACAAATCATAAGAGAAGGGTCAATAAGCTCTAGAAGAGCAGCTACAATACCACACATCGAGTGAAATTTTTGTACTAAGAAAGCTTTGTAAGTAACAAGTTTCCTCAAAAAGTGGTACTGATATACTTGATGTGGATATCACGTTAAGACTACAAATAAGAGAATATCAATGTATATTCTGGAAAAAATAAATATAAGTCATGATTGTAGTTGTTTTTTTATCAGATAAAGAATACAATAAGATTTCCAATGTTTTTTTTGGCTTGGCCGGTTAGACCATCCCGGTTCAATAATGATGCAAACTGACATCCACTGTACGTGTGGACACTTGCTCAAGAATTATATTCTTCTAGAAAATGATTTTGTTGCTTTTTTAAAAAACCTTTATAAGGCTATTACCCTTGATATTATATAACTTGGATTTTTATACGCGTGAATTCAAGTGAGATATGGGGACCATTTTGGGGACCATATCCTGACCATTTTTGGACTATTAAGATTTGGTTTAAATTGATACATCAACCAAATGGTCACTAAGGCTAAAGGTTGCAAGATTGAATAATAAAGTTCATAGATTGGACAATGCTGGTAAAATTTTAACTCCTTAATATGGTTAAGAAAAACCATCGATCAAAGATCTATAATGAATTGTAAGATCTTTTGGTTCGAGAGTCCCAATATGCATTTGGAGACATGTAATTTACATTAAGCAACATTGATTTGCATCAAGCCAAAAAGTGTTGATGAACTCTCACTCTTATAAATGAGTTTGAGTCAAAAGCTAAATATCCTCCCATACAAGGTTTTGTTTGAAAGATTTATATACTATGCTTCAGTGAATCAATAAATTCCTTGAAGATGTTGGGATTGTATGTTGAGTTCAAATTTTAATACTTGAACTAACAACTAGGGATACCTTTATGACTCGATTGTCATTTAGGCGAGTAATTTTTCCCAACATCAGGGGGAGAAAAGAAGCAATTGGAAGGTGAGATGATATGATATGAAATATAGAACTGCGTCATCCTCCTCATGTATAGTAAGAACTTTTAAGTTCAAAGTACTATTTATCTCCAAAAAGTTGGCAACCCAATTGCTTGATGTTGAGTGAAAAATATGTGCCAACGTCTAATGCTCCTGTATTATAATGTCCCGGAAGGACAAGTGCAAATAAGTCTAACCTGAAGCATGGTAGACTATATGGTTCCAATGACAAAGCCCTTAAAAGGAGGATAGAATTAAGATGGTCATACTAAAAAGAGTACAGCTCTAGACGAGCCGTCAAACATGACAAATTACCAGTATATAAGGTAATCAGGTACCTGATGATAATAGAGATCTCGAGATGTTATGTCATGTCAATTATAATGGAACCAATAAGAAATCAACGTTGATTATATTTATGTATATGCATGCAAATGTATGTAGCTCTACATGTCATAATGATGACGAGGACATTGAATTGATTTGTTAAAAGTACTTGAAAGACGCAAATGAGAAGCAGAACTTCAACACACTCAAGTCGTGAATGTTGCGAACTTGATATCCACATAATGATGTGAGTCCAGCTGGAAATGAACGAGTATTCGTATGGAAAAGAGTGTGTTAAAATTCTTTTAATATACAACCTATATTGGTGTATATAGATTTTTCAAAATCCCTGCTATTGAAAATAAAAGGTTTTATCACCAGTAATTGATTATTTTGAAGATATATGTATAATTGAAATTATGATTAATTTGTATGGTTATACCTTATACATGTAGCTCACTTTGATAGTGCGTTTATATAAGATTCGAAAGAGATTAACTTCTGGAGGAGTTTGGTGAATTCTGAAAGGGAATGCCCCGGTGACCATTTTAATAAATCTTATCATGAACCTTAACGATAAAGGTGATTGTGGCATTACTACCTTAGTGAAAACTATTAAAAAGGTATCTCTTAGATGAGTCCAATTTTATTGGATAATTCATGTTGCTATACTAGCAGTGTAAGGGTATAATTGGAACTCCTTATGAGTCGTCTGATGGTCATTGAATCAATGATCATGAAGTACCAATCTTAATGCTATTGCAACAGAATGATTAATGGGTTATGGTATCTATAGATAAATACATATGAATAACCCCCACTATCCAAGAGATTAATTGAGGGTGTGTTTTCATTGAATCTGTGGCTTAATACCCAGATGATATAGATAATTACATCTATACTGATTAGAAAATGGATTACCACCAAAAGTTCTACTTATAAAAGAGTCGTCGATATTAATATAGAGCAAATATGCTATAGTGCAAAAGTGATAGATGTATTTAACCAAGTGTTTCCCAAGTAACTGAGTGCCTGACCAATTAAAGATTGGGGATGCATACAATCAAAGTAATAAAGTGATGTTTTCATCAAGGGGAGCTTTGTTGATTGTACTGTTTTTCCTTCACCATGGTGTTTTTCCCATTGGGTTTTTTCCAGGTAAGGTTTTAACGAGGCAATCGATGAAAATTATCCAACGGATTCATTGTTTGTGAATGACATGATTGAATATTATAGCTACGTGAAGTTTCTGAAAGACTGTACTCTTTTTCCTTCGCCCGGGTTTTTATCCCACAGGGTTTTTCCAAATGAGGTTTTTAACAAGGCAGCATGCGAGGTTTTTAACGAGGCAGCATATAACAAGATGTTTCGTCTAAGGGGGAGTGTTATAAATAGATATTTTATAGTTGACTCCACATCTGTAATTAGGGTTTTCCCATACACTCTCTATAAATAGAGGTCTTATATACTCATATTGTAAGAAGAATATCAGTGCCTCCATATCTCGTGTCTCTCCGTGATCTCTCTTTTCTTGTTTACAACACAATACTATTATTACCCATTCCCTCTAAAATTATGGGGAATAATATTCTCTTTCATTCTTTTTCTATCATTCTCTCCCACGTAATCCAACTTCGTTATTTCAATCAATATTAAATTTACATAAATATTTTAAGAATTAAAAATATATAGATATTAAATATGATCCTTATTCAAGTTTCAATTATAATTAATTAATAATATTATGAGTAACATATACTTAAATAAAACTAAAAGTAAAAATTTTTACTTGTGAACACATATGTTAGATGTGGTATATATTAAATGAAATACTTACAATGACTCATTTAGTTTTTTTATATACTAAAAATTTCTATTTAATATATGTATATATATATCCAATACTACATATAATAATATTTTAAACAAAATTTTAGATGTAAAGTTTATACCTAAAACTTTTTTTTAAAAACTTACTAATATGATATAAATGACTATATTATAAGTACTAAGAACTAAGTATAGTCATTATTAATTATTTCATTATCATGAACAATTCACTTTAATAAAAAGTTATTATTTTATTTTATTTATTTTAATAACCTTTATATATTCAAAATATTAATAATTAAACTAAATATTGTTTAATTAAATGTGAACTAAAATATTTTAGTTAATACCAAAGATATTGAGAAATATAAAACAAGCTATTAACATATAAACTTATTCTTAAAATATTGAACACTATCTAATGTATGTATTAGATAAATATTTAAAATATATTGCAAATATTTTGAATTATAACAAAATTTTTATATATTAATTAATAATTTTTTATTTTGATTAAAGTGTTCATATTTTTATTGAATATTTAATTAAGATTATTTTCAATTTATATTTTTAACTATTAATATGTTTGTCAAATGAATGAACATGGATGATCATTTTTAGATTTGGAAACAAAAATGATTACATATTGTTAATATTAAATAAAACAAGTATAACTCTTTTTTAAATAAAATGGTGATTCTCTTATATTCAAAACCAAACAACAACAAAGGGAATGATGCATAATTTTATTCTTTTTTCAAACCAAACAGACTCTTTAATCAAGGGGAATGCCTTTCATTTCCCCTTCATTCCTTTTTCTGGTTTTATTCCGTTTCCGTTGCGTGAAGTGAACACGCGCTTAATGTCCTTGCCCCCTTTTTGCTAATTAATAGTAGGTTAACTTTCTTAAATGTGTTAGGTCTTTGTGCAACTCAGAAGGTTCAGAGTTGCTTGAAGTTGTGGAGAGTTGCTTGAAGTTGTGTTTTCACATGATGTAGTTGGTGGAGGTAAACTTTTGAGTACGGGAGAGATGCACAACAATAAATGTTTTCTTGGTCAATTGGTGTTTTTGGGATTGGTCATGATGAAGAACTGAGGAAAAGAGACAAACGAGAGAGATGAGAAAAAATTTCAGGCGGATAAATAAACAGATCGTGTTATGATGACCTATAAGCATGTTGATATTATGTTTAGAAGATATAATCTGTGTAACCCTTAAGATTACGAATTATATATAAATATTCTAAAATATAGATGATTTATTGTAGCTCAAATACTAATATTAATTAGATATATTAATGTTAAAAAACATAAAACATAGATTAAAATAAATTTAATAGTATTATAAAGATAAAAAGATGTTAATTGGTCAATTTTTTCTAATAAATAATTAAAAAAGTTATTGCGGGTCAATTTGAGTTACACATATTTAATACAACTTTTAAGTAATTGGGTTGGGTCGTGTTTGGTTCCGGTGGTCTAATCTGACCAACGAACCCATTTCGCTACCCTAGTATAGGAAAGCACTCCTTTCGCTTTGCTCGTATGTCATATAATAGTGTTTCAATTGCTCATTTTAAGCTCTCAATGCATATAATCTTCGAAATATATAGCTAGCTTGATCAATTAAAAATTCTATGTTAATTCGAAGGAATGTGTACAAAAGATTTTAAGAAAAATTCACACATTACTCATAAATTTTTTTATAATTCGCAATATAATCCGATTTTAAAATTTGTTCATATGCTTCTAAAAAGTTTCGAAATTTATAATGTACCCTTGCCCGTATAGAGTATCGACTGTGCAGACTGCCCATACTATACCATATTGGGTGCGGCTTTATCTAGTTGGCATTCCAGTCATCTGCTGACTGGACTACTTTTATTATATTAACTTTAATTAATTATAATTGAAAATATAAGTCCAAAATGAAAAAAAATTATACTATTGTTCATCAAAATCTATACTCTTCAAAACAATACCAGTCATGGATATGTTTTGACAAATTTAAAATTTTATATTAATTACATGTATATATCAATATATATATCAATGAGACTTATGATTCATAACATCATTTTAGTGTATCATCGTAAACACATAACATCATTTTAGTGTATCATAATATTAGATTTTAATGAATCATAATATCAAAATTAATGAATCATATCTTCATTTTAGTGTATCATCGTAAATATATAAAAATAAAAATTTTAAACAATAACACAACACAAAACAATATTTGGTATGTATGAAAATACATGATTCACCATAAAAACTATAAATTACACCATACAACATAATACACTACAAAATGATAATTATTTTTTATTGGTGCCGAAGTTTGATCTAATTCATCACTTATTAGTTAATAAGTCATAATATCAATTTTAATAAATCATAATATCAAATTGAAGAATCATATCATCATTTTAGTGTATCATCGTAAACATATAAAAAAATTTAAATAATAATAATACACAAAAAAATTTCTGGTATGTATAAAAACATGATTCACCATATAAGGTTTAAATTACACCATACAACAATAATAACACACTACAAAACAATAATGATTTTTTATCGGTTTCAAAGTTTGTTATATCTAATTCACCACTTATTAGGTAATGAATCATAATATCAATTTTAATAAATCATAGTATCAAAATTAATGAAACATATTATTACTTTAGTGTATCATCGAACACATGTAAAATAAATTTTTTTTGAAGTTGTCAAAACATATCCATGACTGGTCTTGTTTTGAAGAGCTTGAATTTAGGTGAACGGTGATATATTTTTTTTTTTTCATTTTAGACTTATATAAAAAGTTACAACAATTTAAAATTAATACAAATTTTCTTCTCGACCCATGTTCCACATAAGAAGCCGTGCAAACCATTGTGCAACCTAGCCTGTCCATGGCATCGAATTTGCGTTCTCCATGAACTTACCTTAAATAATTACTATTTTACCCCTAACATTGCAAATAATGTTTCAAGTTCACAATATACCACTTGTTTTTATTCAAAGGCACTTTTTGAAATTTTCTAAAAAAAAATTATAATACTACAAAAGTATAAATAATTACAAAAAATATTTAAAAACGGTAATAAAATTATAAAAAATAACAAAATTTATGTAAATTTGAAATAAATATTAATTATTAAATATTAAACATACAATTTTTTTAAAAAATATTTTTTTTACTTCTCATTGTTTTTTTACCTTCCTTGATTAATTATACACCTTCTTTTCTTTATTAAAATATTTCTAGTTGTAGTTCAGATAATGATTGAATATTACTATATATATAATAAGCATATGTATATATGTCAATTTATAGACACAACTAATTCATAATATATAATCATTATCTAACCATAACTGTAAATATTTTAATAAAAGAGAAGAAGAAGACTGATAAAAAGTCAAGCAAGGTAAAAAGTAGTGAGAAGTGAAAAAACATTAATTGTTTTTGAATTTTTATGTTTAATATTTAAGAATTATTTATTTTATTTCAATTTTATACATTTTAGCTATTTTTATAACTATATTACTTTATAAAGTATACGTCAGTAGTATTTCAATTTTTTTTTGAAATTTTTAAAGCATGATCTATAATGTCAGGAGTAAGTTAGTCATTATTCAAGGTTATTTGATGAAGTAGGGGTACAAAATTTTAAAATTTTGGGAAAATTAAATCCCTCACCTATGATGTTTGGTGAAATTACACACCCCGCCCATGATGTTTTAAAAATTACTTTTCCCATCCATGTGGTTTCCCCTGTTTGCATCTGGTAAGTTAGTTTTTTCTAATTTTTATTCAATTTAAGAGATGCTTAAACGTTGTCCGAAGTTGACGAAACGTTACGTAGACAATACTGAAGTGTTATATTTTGATCCTATGTCAAATCCAAAAAAATGTAAGCTCACATGTGACCTATGGGACGTAATGAAAACATGTTCAAAGTAAGTTTTTTCCATGGATTTTTGGTGCAAGTTGGTTTTTTCTAATTTTCGTTCAATTTAAAAGATGCTTAAACAATGTCCGAAGCTGATAAAACATTGCATAGAAGATGCTAAAGCGTTATATTAATTACCTAAGTCAAATTCAATGTTTTTTAAGTTTACATGTGACCTGTGACACCCAATAAAAGTACGCCCAAAGTAAGCTTTTTTTACGCCACAATCCACAAAAAAGTTTACTCTTAACGTGTTTTCATTGGATCTCACAGGTCACATGTGAGCTTAAAAAACTTTTTGATTTGTTATAGGTGTGAAATATAACACATTAGCATCATCCATGTAAAGTTTCATCAACTTCAGACAACGTTTAAGCGTTTCCTAAATTGAACGAAAATTAGAAAAAAACAAACTTTAGCCAAAATCCGCAAAAAATATTACTCTGAACGTGTTTTAATTGGGTCTCACAGGTCACACGTGAGCTTATTTTGACATAGGACCAAAATATAACACTTTATCATCCATGTAAAATTTCATCAATTTCATCAATTTCAGACAATGTTTAAGCATCTCCTAAATTGAATGAAATTTAGAAAAAAAACCCAACTTGCCCACAAAATTAGAAAAGTGGTTGGATAAAAAACGGAGGGAACCATATGAGTGGGGAAAGTAAATTATGAAACTTCATGGGTGAGCTATGTAATTTCACAAAACATTATAGGCAGAGATGTAATTTTCCCTAAAACTTTTATAGGGACATATAAAGAACAAGTTTTGAAATTGGGTTAAATAACAAATTATGAAATTTTTTAGGAATAAATTGTAAATTTTTTCTAGAGTTTATCTTAACTGGGTTGCTATTTGCAGTATAAAATTACTAATCACCGTAGTACAAATTTTTTTTGAAATCATATTAACGTTGTAAACATGATCTAACATAGTGTTGTAAAAAAAATTCTCGAAAATATCGTTTCGTCATCATAAACCTATTAAAATAGTGAAAACAATAATAAAAGACATAAAACCCATTATTAGTGGTTTTAAACATAAAAGATTTACATTATTAAACGTTACATTTAACAGTACATATGATGAAACTATAAATATTTTCCTACATTCGGTACAAAAACCGGGGTACGTAAAGTAGGAAACAGTTACAAATGTCAGTTTCAGGTGAAAAATGCTAGCACTATATACAATTGAATCCCCCTAAAAAACTCATTTCTCTCTTAATCACTCTCTCTCCTATCTCTCTCTCCAATCAGACATCCCTTATACTTGCCGGAGCCATGGCCAGAGCCGCCACCTGCCGTCGGTGACCACCACTGGAAAAAATTTCCAGTGAGTTTTTTTATTTTTCTTCAAGTCGTAGATCTTGATGTTGTGAATCCGATTATGGTGTTAGTTTATAGAAAAACACAATAATTTAGGCTATATCTATAAATTAAAATTCTGAAGAAAAAAAACCTTGAGAACTTCATTAATGGAGTTCTGGCAACTCACCCCGCCTAGTGACACGAAATGGCTCCATTCCCCCGCCTAACGACACAAAATGGCGCCAGTCTCCCCTCTAGCGGCACGAAATGGCTCCAATCACCCCACCAGTCGACACGCATGGTCGTGCTTCACCACGGGTATCGACATAAGTTGTTGGTGTCACGCGCCTCGCCCCAGTCTTCGACACACATTCCCCAAGCTCGCCGCGCGCATCGACACGCCCCTGCATGCCTCGCCTCATGCCTCATCACGCTCTGGATCGCCCCGCGCCTCGACACATCCCGTCACTCATGTCGCTCTGCCTCTCCTCGCCCCCATCTCGACACGAACTAGCACGTCTCGCCCCGGGCATCGACACGAGCAACCACAGTTTGCCCCAGCTGTAACACCCTACCGCTAATCACATCATTATCTACTAACTTCCTCGTACATCCTTACCTTCGCAGTGGAAAATCCAATTTAACGGGGTGAAACAATGTCGTTAGTCACCCATGTGACCAACAAGGCTTAATCCAGTCATAGTAACGGTCTGATGGACCGGAATACCCGAGTACTTTAAACAAATACAATTAACACTTCAATTCCAAACCGAGTATATACAATATCCAGTCAATACAGTGCTCAATACTTACAATCCAATATACGAGTCTACTAAAGTACAATCCAAAATACAATATTTCTCACAAGGCTATACAAGCGTCTATGAGTTCAACATCTCACTCAGTCTATCAAGATCTCATACTTCCAAATACCAAGGGGTGTACCGCAGGGTACACCGGCTACTCAAAAGTGCTACAAGCCCATGTACCACGCAATACGCTATTCAAACAATCCTAACTACCAAGGCATAACAAACCGGTCTCTCACAGCGACCATCAACCTTCTCGGGTACCTGGAAAATAAAAACAGTGCCCCAAGGGGCTCTACAAATTGCTGGCATGAAATTCACATACCCCGCATGGTAACGGAGGTATGCCAACTAATTGGTCGCATACATCGAGTTCGTTTATTTAAAACAACATGCTAAGCAAATAACTTCATTAACATGCAAGTGACAAACATAAGAGGCATACCACGCATGCAAGGAAGGCATTACACAATTCAACCAAACAATGTTCACTGAGGCCTTGAGATTCACTTCTCAAGTTAAACTTCAACTCTTAGTTAGTCAAATTCTCATCTGGGTTAATTGGATGTTCTTAACTCTTTTACTCTTAATTGTTGACTCACACTAGTCATGATCTTTACTCAAACAATTATCCTTCTCTTGAATAATTATCCAGTCAAGTCGGTAGACCTGCGGGCAGGGACAAGACTATCCACCACCGGGCTTAAGGTTGGCTTACTTCACCGGGTTGCTACCCATTTAAGGGATTTGGACCATGGTGGGAAGGTTAGGCCAGGATTCGGTTAACAATCTCTTGTTACCTCATTCTCACGTGTGGCCGAAACTATATCAGGCTTCTAACAAACTCCAAATTACCAAATTTTCCAAAGTTAGAAATGTCATCAAGTTAGGGAGTTAGTGAGAAGTCCACAATCATCAAGTCAAGGTTAGCACGCTTGCGCAACCAACAATCAAGCACTTCATCTTCAATCACATCTTTCATGAATTATACAAACTTCACAGTTCAATCACAATTCAACAAGGGATAATACTTCACAAGCATAAGGAAGTGCGATAAATCTGATTCATGCATTTCATCTTGATTAGGTGATAACACATAAAGACACAAACACACAAATCGATGTAACCTCGGTAGCATATAGGGCATGAGAAAATCATACAGTTCACCGTAGTTCTCGGGTTGCTGACTCTCCTTCGGAGTCCAACAATTCCAATCCTATAACATACATGGAATCGGGCGGTTAATTATCTATATTTAACCTGACCCATTTCATTGTGTTTCCTGATTTACAATTACTAACTCCTTACATTTCCAAACTCATTTACATAAGTTACTTACTTCTCATTACTTCTCAAGCTTGTTTATACCACTAATGACCATTACATATCATTAATTAAGTCTTAATAATCATATATATCAATACCATTCTAATCCTCACCTTAAAATTCCATTTATACACTTTTTATAGCCATTTAGGGTTGGTCCGGGACCTTGTCCGGGTCCCAAGTCCCGGACAAATGCTGGAATTCACTCTCGGCCTATTTTTAATGGGTGTGGTCCGGGTCCTTGTAAGGGGCTTAAGTCCCGGACCACTCCCTGATTATTACACTCTCGGCCATTTTTACACATTGGTCGAGGTCTTGGTCCTGGACCCAAGTCCCGGACCAGTGCAGGTTTTTAATAGTTTTTACATTTTCAATTCTTGTTCTTACTCCTTTCTTTGCCCAATCTTTTCCCAATCTTCCCACATATATTCTAGCATGTTTTAACACTAATTTGACACTTTAATGTTCACTAAATCATTTACTAAACTCATCACTCATTCCTTAGTTAATTTTACACCATTTCCCACTCTTAATTTTCGTAGAACTCTTTGCTACAAATTTTGCTCTTCTCTCTCACTAACCCAATGGTTCTTCAACTAATGCATTACTAGTGTTCATTGCATTATTTTCATCCCAAGTTCCACTCCATTACATAACTTCTCTCAAATCTAGTTTCAAGGCAATTAACTACTCATATTAACTCTAAAACACACCTAGCTTAACCTAGGTTATTCTTTCTCTTTAAACACTTAAGTCACTTAGTTTCCTACAGAAATTTGGGCAGAGGTTCCCTACAATTTTAAACATTCCCAAAGTATTATTTAGCTCATTCCAAATCGGTTCACATCCCTATTTATTACATACATTATCAACACAAAATTCTAGACACTAACACACATTAACTTCCAGCACTTAGCACTTTATTCACTTGACTCTAAGGCCTTTAATCACCAATATAAACCACACTAAAAATAATTCAACTTATTGCTCACCACCGCAGTAGCTTAACATTACTAAGGCAATGTAATTTTTCTCATACAACTAACATTCAAAATCTGTATCACAAGACATATAAAATCAGCTCAAAGGTAAGTTCATTTACCTTGTGATTTCTAGTTTTCCTTTCCTCCTCCTTTCTTCTTGCTCCTCCTTTCTTTGTTTATTGTTTACAATTTGGTCAAGCTACAGCCCATATTCAAGGGTATACATAACAACACTAGTAAATACTTAATTCTAGAATTAAACCCCAGAGTTCAAGAGAAGGTTTGAAGCTCTAAAGTGAGGGATTACCTTCAAATCTCTAGATGGAATGTTTGGCTAGTAAAACAATAAGATTCCAACTCCTATTTTGAAGCCAAAACCAGCTGGAACAAGAGCAACAATGGAGCTCAAAATCTGGAAATTTCGGTAGTCAAGAAAGGCTAGAAAAGGAGATGGTTTGAGCTCCTTCTTATCTTAAAACAACAAGGGAAGGATGTAGATCACAATGGTCTCCTTCAATCTTCAAATGGAGCTCCAACCATGGTGACCAACTTCACCATTTTTGGATTTTGAAAAGAGGGGAATAATCTCCAAGGAGAGGGAAGTCTAGTGGTGTAATTTTTGTAGCATTTGGACTTAGTTTGAGCCTTCAAAATTGAGGAAGAAGAGAGAGCTGGGTGAGGGGGCTCTAAATCGCCATTACTGGTTGGGAGGAAGAAGATGGAGTTCAGAATGGGGGAGGGAATACGTGAGAGAAGAGGGAAATGAGGAGGAGAGAGATTAAAATGTGCTTTTGTACTCTCTCTCTTCTTTTACTTTATTGTTTTGTCTCCTAGTGAGTAAGAGAGCTTAATAAAAGTGGGAGAGAGCTGAAGAAAAGTGTGACACATCACACAAAAGGAGGGAGCCAGATTTTTAATTACAAAGGGAGAGGAGTATTTTGGTATATTTACAATTACCACCCCATAAGTCCCCGTTTTGACTATTCACTAATCGGAGCCCGTGTTCCGGAATTTTCTCGTTTAATTAATTTTATGGCTCTAGACCTTCACTAATGTTTAATTATAGACATTTGATTGACTATAATTTTTACGAGTCTATTAAACCCGCTTAAAGTCACATTTTTCTAGTTTTCTCGAAAAACGTGCTTTAAGGTTCGTTGCATGTTTAACCCATTTTATGGATCCGCTTTCTTCGGGAATTGTTCTCACATATTTATTTAGGCATCATTAAGCTTATAATATCTCATTAGCCTAATTAATCACCATTTTTAAGTTCGGGGTATTTCAATCTACCCCCTTTAAAGAACTTTACCCTCAAAGTTGGTCAAAGTTGGTGAATTACTATCTTTACTCATTTGACATCTCAATTGTCAAAATCATACATTACTACTCCTTACAGAATGTCAACTCTGTCTGACAAAGGTGTTACCATACAATACAACGCAAGCACAATACACACCGTGCAAGCATACCACAATACAATTGCAAGCAATCCAATACAAGCATTACAATCAGCACTACAATCAACACACTGGTTGTTACACTGTGCAAAACAATGTATACATACATACGACGCGATGCTATCTCGAAGCAAGGGAAAAATACTCTTCCGTATTCTCCCCATGGGATCGGTCCGCAGACTACAAGGCATATCACTCCTCGAATCCCATGGTCAGTAGTACACACTATGATCCCGCAGGCACTCAGGTCATCTCTCGACACAGGACTTCTCTATGTCCCGCTGCCCTTGGAAAAACACAAAACACACACTACCACTGTCCTACCTATCAACTTAGGGCCGTTGCTCGTCCGGTGCAGTGGTTTCAAAACTAATCCTCACTCCCACCATCCTACCGGTCAACTTGGGACCGTTGCTCGTCCGGTGTAATGGTTTCAAAACTGGTCCTCATTCTCAGGTTTGAAGGAAAATCCTTTTGTAAATATTAGTAAGAAATCCTTTTTGAAAACATAATCATCTCCAAATCCAATTTATGCTCATTACACCCATTCTAAGCGTGTTTACTTGTGGCCACTTGAAGGGAGCTTCAAGAATTATTTGACCCTTATGTGATCAGCATCAGTGTTAAACTATCTTTCCACCCCAATGTTGTGTTTAGTTTCCCTTGATCTGATCAGGATCAAGTTCGACTTCCCACTTCAGTTTCACACAATCAAATAATTCAATTATTTCCATTTTCTATCTTTTTACTCTTCTTAGTCATAATCACAAATCAATACATCTCCAAAGGATGGAACTCCGTCCATCAATCATCCTCAATTTTATCTCCAACCATGGAACTTAGGTCATCGACCACTCTCAATTTACTTCCAAATAATTTACTTGGGAATTCACTACTTATGGGACTCATTTCATCAATTATTACTCCTTTCATCCATTATTCTCAATCATCTCAAATAATTTATCTAAGGAATACAATACTTGTGGAGCTCAGTTCACCAATCATTCTCAATTTGCCTAAAAACAATCACCTAGGGAACTCAATTCCCTCTAGGTTCTATATCGGTTTCATACCGACTCATGCATCTCAATGCCATGTCTAACCTCAAATATACATATACTATAGGGGTTCTCATTCCCCTAGGAGTTCCTCTACTTCTTTTTACTAGTACTCTCACACCGGAGTTACAAGATAGGTATATTTATATCCATGGTATTCGCATCTCTTGTGCGCAATTACCACAATTACGCTATGAATGAATACATATTTTAAGTAACATAAGTACCAATCATCAAACCAATTCTCATTTGTGCTATGCACACTGTAGTTTACGTACTTAATACGTGAAACATACACTAAGCGGTTTTTCGCTCTACCCCCTTTAAAAGGGATTACGCCCACGTAATCTACCATATGTTATCATTGAACATTGGTTCACTAAATTCAGGTGTCCTGAAACGTTTTATCCTCCATGCGGTCTACTGTACAATGTATTCTGATCATAGGGCCTTAACCGTATTGACGGTTTAGTCCTTGCACCAAGAATCCCATTGGAGTTTATTTAACTCATAACCGGTTCGGTTCTAGCCTATCAGGCTTCAAGGCATTGATGATTAGCCATTCTCTCATGCTCACTGGGTATATTAAACCTCCGAGCTAGGTCCCACTATCTTCTACTGCGTGACCCTGATAACTTTAGAGCTTAATTCACCCTTTTCGTTATTCTTAATGTATTACACATTTACTTTTTGTCCCTTTTATCTTGGGATATGCGGTTTCTCAACCGGCGCGTGGTATCTCTTACCGTACGTGAACTCATTGTGTTATAGATTTTCTATCCAGTTTCCTGGAAATCTAATGTGAATACTGCTGTATACTTATGTGATTACTCACTTAGTTCCTCCACTTGTTGTCAGTTGAGGTCGAGCTACTACTTTGTATGTAGTGCTTCCACCGTTATTGGTGGCTTCTAAATTATACTCACCTATTTGGTTCTTGTACAAGTATTCTCTCATTGTACGACCCTGAATTTCATATGCATCAGTCCTTATGGCATTCATAAGCTTCTTTCCGTTTTTATTCCGGTGGAATTTACGGGTTGTGATTGTTGGCATCTTCAACGTTCCTCGTGCATCTTTGGCCGAAAGGCCACACGGTTTATCGCTAGATTTACGCTTAAACTGGCTTGCGTCATGTTCACTGTTGCGTTTGTAAATCTTCCGTATTTAGTATGGTTAGTTGTCTAGCAATTGGGTACTCTTGCCCCAAGCTATTATTCCTCTATCGAGTTGATCCACTAGGAACACGCTTCAGTTTCCTATACAATTGTAATAGGAATGAACAATACGTTCCCTGCGAGATCCCTGTCATGTGGTTCAAACTATAGGCTTCCATGCCCAGTCTATCTACTAACTCTTGCTTTTTCATCTATACCGAGTCTTGCTCATGGGTCCTCTTGTCTCATATCATTGTCTAACTATATTGACATAATGGTCGCTTGCTGCACACCATGTTATTCATTATACCAGTATTATTTTCGCGGCCTTTACTACTGTGGTAGCTTGCCTTTATTTTGCCCATTGTTGGCACAACTCCTCAACCATTCACTCCAATATCTCGTCTTATATTCAATCATTTTGTGGTGTAAACACACTAGGAGTTCTCTAGGTTCTTGTTTATGGCTGTTGCCGTATCAAACCGTAAGATTATTATTTAATGTGGAGATGTTCTACTCCAGATTCGGTTCATGTGTAGGCTAGTCTCCCTGTCATTCTTTTGTCACTTATGATACTGTTTACCAAGTAACTTGGCTGACCAAGAAGAAGTAATCCATTAGATCACAAGCTCTTTTGAGCGTTGGTCATTTGATATGTCATATTATGCACTCACATTGCTTGTTTTTGACATTTACCGCCTTCTAAATCTTGGGTATTGGATACAAGGTCTGGTCGTGCAGTCTTACTTCTCCACGTACATCATTGGAACATCCCAAGGAAGCTTTAAGGGTTTACGAGTCCTGTTCTCCAATAGAAGGGTATTCTATCACTGATAAGTGAAAGCTCGTGTTGAGGGGTTTATTACCACTTATAAGCCTCACAATAAGGGTTTTACTGTGTTAGCCTCTGCTTATGTACTTCCACCATTCATACAATGGTTCGCCATTTGTTCGGTTGACTACATAGTATCTTTGCATCTCTATGCAACTAAAGTGTTATCACTTTACAGTTCACATCGTACACATAATGTGTTTGCTTCTAAACCGACTACTTTTCGGTTTTCAACCATTGCTATCAAAGCTTTTTCTATACCATTCATCGAATTTTCCTTTTTTTTTCGTTCAAATTGTTCCTTGGCAATAATCATATGCCCAGGCTTGATGTTTTAATGGGTGAAAGCTTTTTCTGTAGGGTTCACATAATCCCCGCATTAGCGGCCTCATGATGATGGGGGGTATTCCCACTCCACTAATTTCTTATAGTGCCGAGCGTGGGTCGAATCAGAGGTGTCGTCGCAAGATTCTTATGTCTCTGTACTACTATTACTACAGAGAGCAGGAAGGGAAACTAAAGCCTTGTCAACTGTATACTAGGCTGATGCTCTAGTGACAATGACACTAAAGTAGTCTTCACTCTAAGCGGCTCATTGCGTTGAATTCAAATCGAGTGGTTCGATTGTCGCTCTATTCATTGATGAAATAATATCTCTTCTCTTACTGGTACCATTCTCGGTAACTCTTTTTATTATCCAATGTGGATTTTGCAACCGTTTAAAGCTACATAACGTAGTTGGTTCAGGGCTTTTAAGCCACATGGCTTCGAGCTATGCTCTTTGCAGGCTGTTTATACAAGTTTCTACTTCATCGTATACCGTCAAATGGTTTGAAGGTGGTACTGGGCTCCATGACAAGGTCGTTGCATCACGCTTCCGTTCATGGGAGGCCCCTTAGGCGATCTGGTATTAATCAGTGTCTCTTAGCAATTTAGGGTATTGCCTGTTAAGTGGATCCCTTCGGTGTTTAGAACGAGTATTCGTTTTAGCTCTCGGGCATCTATCATGATATTTCGTTCAACTGTTGTTGACTTAGACACCCTTCAAGGACTGCTCCTGGGTGTTATTAGATTACGCTATTACATCTGGCTAATATTTATGAGAGTATGTCCGTCGGCTATACCGCATTGCAGCACCGTATTCTGAACCATCCCGTTTAGGGTTATAATGTCTCCCGTTCTTGGGTAGTGTTGATACTTTCTCCTTGTGTTCTTGACCTGGTTAAACATCCTTTTTAGTAAATATAATACTCCTAGTAGTCATGGTGAATGTTCTAGGAATTCTATCCCGTTCATCGAACGTTAACGTGTCCGTGTAGGCATCTACCTTACTGTTGAGGCTGGGCATTCATTCCAGCTTCCATGCATTCCTTTGAGATCCTCGAGACATATCCAGTGTCTATATTAAAGATATGTGCCTGCACTTCTTGGCTTCCAATCTTTCCCTTAGATGAATTTTCTGATACCTTATACTCGTTAACTTAACTGAGTTCCTTCGCTTCGATCGTCCAAGGTGTCCATTTGTTCTGGTTTGAACTTACTTGCTGTCCGTAGAACGGAGTCAACTACTTATCGTGTTCTGTACACCACTTGTATACATATGTGGGGTACCTTACTGATACATTACTACTACTACCTGACTAACCTATAAGTAGGTCTGTTAGGCCCGCGAGCTCCTATCAGAGTGTGGTCGTCCCACATCTTTTTTTTGTACACTCGTAGTGTTTATCACACACGCCTAGGTGAAGTATTCTGTTGTCAACTCTTCTTATAACGTCCTATGATGACTCATTATGGTTCTTCTGAGTTTGGTTTGAGAAGAATCTGAGGTTTAAAGAAATATTTGAGTTTTAAAAGAAAATTTTGGGTTTGAAAGAAAAATTCTCATGGCATTTCAATGCCGATTGATTCTGACCAAGTCTAGCTTCTCGCTGACTGGTATATTCCTTACTACAATGGTTAGACCGTTAGGCCCTTCCAAGGTTTCATTTTATGGTTCCTAGGATTTGTGATCCTATATTTGCTTCATTCGCCATCTTGGTACTTCACTAAGTACTTGTTGCTTGTTATAAGCTTCTCTGAATAGTCCCGTTCTTACTGCACTTCCCATGGCAAGTGCACGGTACAGGTGGTTTTCAGGTTAGCATATACGGTTACGGTGTTGTTGCCATCCATATTTGGTAGTCTTGCTGGCTCTTCCTTTGATCTTTTAGTCTTAGTGATCAATCTTCTGAGTAGCTTCTCAATGTTCTTGACATGGTTTCCATTAATCCGGGTGCTTCTCCACTCTCGGAGACCCTTAATTATTTAGTTTGGTATCGTTCCTTATTGCTCGTTCCCACACATTTATCGTGGTTACCGAGACTTAACTGTTTAGGCACTACTACTGTAGTCCTGTCGAAGTATATCTAGTAGATCTCCTAGTAGCCGCCTGAGCTATGCCGTTTAGGTATCGTAACTTCTTTGGCATCGTAGGCTTGGAGTTAACTACTCCTGACTATCCCTCTAGTCGGTTAGTATACCGCTGGTGGTGTTATCTAACTTTTGCGGTCTCGTAGACTCGTGTCTCGAGTTTCATTACTTCCCTTTTTCCACTTTGCTGCACGCTTAGTGCTTCAATTCCTGCGGCTGCTTGACCAGCCAGGTTCTCGCGACTGCTAAGCATGTCGCCCCATGCTGTCATAAATTCCAGTCTCTATATGGCTAGGATTCTCATTCTACCGCTATTAAGTGCGGGTATTATTGTTCAAACGGAAACCGTCTCCGGGATTCCGGCTCTTGGAATCTACCGTATGGCAGGATCTATGTTTGTAACACCCCTACGGCTAATCAAGCCATTACCTCCTAATCCGTCTCAATTACCAATACCAAAGCAGCGGAATTCTTCCTCTAAACGGTGGGTGATACAATGCTGTTAGTCACCCACGTGACTAACAAGGCCAATCCAATACAACAATCCAATTACAATATCGGTCTGATGAATAAATATACCGAGTAATCTATACCAAACAATACATTCCATTCCATAATCAAATCACAATCCAAATACAAACTTCAATTCAATACTATACCGAGTCTCTACAATTCTCAAACTTGCCGATAACAATTCGGTCTTACAATCCAACAAATACAACGTAATTACAATTGTTCTAAAATTAACTACCCATGCTTAAGTAGCAAGCCTGTCCTACTCTCGAACGGTAAACAGCTCCAAAGTACATGTAAGTAAAAACGGTGCCCCAAGGGGCTCAGCGAATTACTGGTATGAAATTCGAATAGCCCGTGTGCTAACGGGGGTACGCCGACTACTTTGTCGAGAACATGCGATTAATTTTAATTCAATAATCATGCTCGCGTTCAAATGCATTCAACAAGGAATATAATAACAACTAACATAACAAGTTTGTTAGTTAGTATTAACTTACTCTTAGGCCTTGAGGGTTTCTATCTCACTATGCCTTTGTTCCTTATTCATTATCTTACCCATTCTCTTGGGTTACTCTTACTCAAGTTATCTTTATTCTCATTTTCAACTCAAATTCTCAATTTCTCAATCTCAAGCTCAAATTCAACTCTTCTAATCTCAACTCACAAGCTCAATTCTCAAATTATTAATCTCAATCTCAATTCTCAAGTTCTCAAATCTCATTCTAAATTCTCAATTTCTCAAATGGATATCTTTTAAGTCATTACCCATGACCTTTGGGCAGAGTCATACACAAGACTCACCACCGGGCTTACAATACTCGTCTTACTTCCCCGGCTACGACCCTACTCCGGGTCTAGCATGATGGGAAGGTTCGACTATCAAACGGAACTATACACCTAGTTCCTCAAATTCACAAGGTCCGTTTCTCTACCGGATTACTCAAATTTCCAAAACTCCTCTCTCGAAGTTATTTCACAATCTCGTAGATTTCCCTAGGAGTATATCTCTCAATAACATCTATTAGCTTAGGGAAATTTCTCAATGTCTAGTATTCTCAGATTTAAGGGTTTCCCCAACTTATCGAATACCTTTATGTTCGAGACATTTTCTTAATATAGGTCGAATCCTCACATTGTAGATCGACTAAATTTTAAAGGAGTTTTTTGGTCCTTTTTATCTCTTTTACTTTCTCATAAGTTCATATCTTTGAACCATCGTCATTCTCTAAATAGAGGTTCATTATATTCTTCCACTGTTATTTGTTTCGTGGATTGTTTCAACTCGGTTCTCTAACCATTATCGAGAGTTTACTAATCCCGTACAACTCTCTCACATTCTAGTGAGTTCATAAGTTAGCATTATTGTTATTCTTGATTCAATAGTTTTCATGTGTTTCCATGTTTTTGTTAATTTGTGATCGACTCTTCCTACGAGCCTCTAATCAAGCAATACTCATCTACGAGCCGGTCTATAACACTAAGTTAGACCGCAAAATCATTCAAGTATGTTAGTTCATACATCATGCATCAAGACATACATATCAAATGCAATAAATAATTTTCATGCTTTTATCTTGATTAAGTCGGTACACCAGCACACAAGCACACCCAAATCAGTGTAATCCGGTTAGCATACAGGGCATGAGAAAATCATATCTTACACCATGGGCTACTCTACCATGTCACCTTACGTTCCTTGGTTCACACTTGATCCTTGGATAATGTTTCAAACATTGCTATTAATATCAAGCTCATATGGTACGTAAACTTATTACTCTCGTACTTACCCTGTTGTCCCGTTACCTTAGGTTTACTAAAGTGTACTTAAGTTTCTCAACTTCCTCATTGACTTCTAGCACTTGTTTATACTTCTTAGGACCTTTAAAGTCACCAAAAAACTCCTAAACATCATCTAAAACCATTACCAATCAATCCCCCATGTTTTAAAGCCTTAAAAACACTCCTGGTACATTTTTGGGGGTGGTCCGGGACTTGGTCCGGACCCATAGTCCCGGCTAATGCATTTTCATACTTTCAGCTAGTTTTTCCACTTGGTCCGGGTCCTTGTCCTGGACTAGGGTCCCAGACCACCTGATTTCTCAACTCTCGGGGCATTTTTATGCTTGGTCCGGGACTTGGTCCGGCCCCTAAGTCCCGGACCCTGCTAAAAAGCTGCTAAAATATAAATTTTCAACCCCTAATCCAACCTTAATCCACACCTAATAATTCCCTAATATTTCCACATGTTTAAACACCCTAAAACACTCCTTAAACCCTCCTAAATCATTGGTCCAATCTTTACCACAATTCTTGTTCAATTTCATAAATTCCAATTCTCACATTTGCATTTTGCACACTTGTGCATTTCTAAACTTCTCTTGGCAATTTGCAATTTGTTCTCACTCCATTTGACCATTCCAATTCCTTCCTAGACAAATGCATTATCTATACCCAAGTCCATCCTCCATTTCCAAGATTATGCACACTAACTCTTTTCTAGAATTTCTAAGATCCTCATATGCCATTGTGCTCCAGATTTTACTCTCTCTCTTTCTAGTTCTCCAACTACCATCTCAAGATGGTTAATGTAACACCCCTACTGAAAACTTAACGACAAAATGAAACTGCAGCGGAAAATATATAACATAACGATCACTAAACGGGTTGGTGTTTCACGCCATTAGCCACCCACGTGGCTAACAAGGCAGAATACATACAAACGCATCGGTCTGATGCACAGACTCCCGAGCATAATACTAAAACCATAAATACAACAACAATACCGAGTATCAATATTTACATCCATAACCATATACTGTCAAACAATCATATACCACCACGGGAGCACAGGCGCATCCCGGGTCCAACATCCAAAATTATCATAAGTATTTCATAAAGCCTAGGATCTAGAGCCACTCCGCCTCCTCGATCCTCATCGTACAACATAGAAAAATATGGTGCCCTAAAGGGGCTCAGCAACACATGGCTGGTATGGCTAACGTGCAGCCCGTCGGCTACCGGGATACACGCAACCAATTGTCATGATAACATGGCATTCATTTATCACACAACACATGAGTATAGCAATAACAACATAATTCACAACAAGGATGTCTCACTCTAGGAGAACAACCCAACATAAGTTAGCCAACTTGGAGAGCCTAGAGAATGATATCAAACTCATGTCAAGCCCGTTACATAACTCGTTACCGTCCTGTTGAATGAACGAATAACTTAACCCAAAGATGTGTCGGATATAGTGATCCAAGCACACCGTACATATTTCCCCCTAGTCCAATCAATAGTCAGGTAGATGAGCCTTGGTTAAGCTCGTCGGAGATTATAATCCAAAAAGGAAAACAACCTTAACATAAGGAGAGGGCCAAATCTGATTCAGATATCAACCCCCGTACATACACGCATGGCCGGAACACTCCGGACTCCTCACTCCCTGGTTAACCACTTGTTAGAAGTCCCATTGATGGAACTTGACTCATTCAGTCACAAGCAAAGGTTTAGGTCCAGTTAGAGACACAAGGGAGATGAGATATAATTTAGTAACACAAACCACAACTAGTTCAAACATAGCCATAGTTAGAACATTCCTTGGGTCGAAACGTTAGACCGAGTACCGCTCTCTTACGTGACCTAGTTTAGTTATCTAATGGGTTAGTACGTATCCGAGGTTAACGGTACTGGTACACTCACGTCACATTATTAACAATGACTATAAACTCGTTTCATGATTTAAGTCTTACAAAGTCATAAACACATAGAAAAACAAACAACACACAAGCCGGTGTAAACCGGTAGGCAACAGACTGCAAGAAAACCATACCTTGGTCCCTACTGCGATTGTTTTCCACCGTAGGCAACTCCTATACACATTTAGTAACGTCGGTTAATTATTGTACTCGACCTTGATTAACTTACACTAGTAGAAAAAAGGCCTATTTCGGCGGTTCCAATGGGCCTATTTCGGCGGTTGTTAACCGCCGAAATGAGCACCGCCGAAATAGGTGTGAGCACCTATTTCGGCGGTTGTAAACCGCCGAACTAGAGGTACCTAACTCGGCGGTTCTTAGGGAACAACCGCCGAGATAGGCCCCTGGGATTGACCGTTGGTGAGATTGACCATGGGTCTATCTCGGCGGTTGTTCTCTAAGAACCGCCGAGATAGACCCATGGTCAATCTCACCAACGGTCAATCCCAGGGGCCTATCTCGGCGGTTGTTCCCTGAGAACCGCCGAGATAGGTATATTTTTTTTTGTTTTTTTCCATCCCAGCTTATATATATATTCACCACATTTGGTTCAATCAGACCTGTAATAATGCTTCATCCATACAGGGAGCTCCAGCACACATTTAAAAAGTTATAAAAGCTCCCAATTAATACCAACGACGCACCACAATTTGAGAGTTAACAAAACCAATGCAATTCACACTTTCATTACAAATAAAAAACACCAATACAATTCAAATCTACCATTACACCATCCGCAAGTGTACAGAGTTACATTTACATACTCAAAAAAGTTCACAAAACATCTTCATGATCATCAATTCATTAAACTTGTGCAGACGAACTCCGACCATTCCTCAAGCATCTCAACAATTTGAGCATCATCATACTGACCACCTTTGAACACTTCTTCGTAAGCCTTGAAAAAAAAATGAACATTAATCTAAAATGTACAAGTCTAACAACATGTAAAGAGCATAACTGAAACTTTCAAAGAATGTTACCATGTCTAACGAGTGCTCTGGTAAAAGGCTTGCCGCTCCTACTATGTCACTCATGAATCTCATGACATAGTATCCACATTCTGAACCCCCAGGCTGCACCGGCACTATACAAACGCACATATTGACAGTTATAAACAAGTTTAAACATTATCACACAAATTTATCAATTGATAGAGTACCTTGACAGTGTTCCAAGGGATGTTACTCTTCATTGTTATACCCTGGAGTCTAATGCAGCTCTCATGGAACTATATACACAGCAATATATATAGTTTTAAGCATCAGTAGCAAGTTATGAAACAGTTAATGTTAAGTAATAATAATTGTTGTTTACGATAACAAAATAATTACCCCAGTATTGCGGTGGAGATCTTCGGTCTCTTGGCACCCGCACCAAGTGAGTCAAATTGCAAGATTCGTGGGTGCTTCCCCATCACCAGCACAAGCAATGACCAATGTCGACTGTCCACAATTACACAATGTGTTGAAATCATTAAGCAACTAACACAAACTATATGTTTTAGATAATACTAAGAGAAATAGTCAAATCATACTCTGAATGATATGGCAGCATAACAAATGACTTGTTCGAACATTCAAAGAGGGCATTCGTCATATATTGCATAAGGCCTTGCGGATCACTTGTCATCTGGACTTCACTGCACACAGCAGGACACAGGAATCCAAATCTGTGATCTTCATAGACAGTGATCGCCTTATCATGCACCCACCTATGAGGCAATATCATTAGTCATTAACTTTTTATTCAAACATCTAATTCATCACCAATCAATGAATTCAAAATATAAAAGGTAGAAGTCACTCACATGGCGGCCGACTTGATAATCGACACATTCAACCAATCCCTCCTGAAGCACTCCTCAAAGTCGGACATATACATCCGAAATCGATGTATATCTTCTCCTTGAACTATGTAGTGAAATATCCGCTCGGGATCTTCCACAATGAGGGAATCACTATCCGGTGGTAGCACCAACAACGAGGAATGCAGAATCTGCATATTGGTCGACAAGCCGGCCAATATTCTCTTCTCCACCAAAGCAGGTCTAAGCACAAAATTTGTGGATGCCTTTGATTGCACAGGTGTAGCAATTCTTTTTCCTTTGCCCTTATCAGTCTTCGGTGGGGTCATATCCTATGATATTAGTCTAATTAAGTATATGGATGCAAGGTGGTACACCAATAGTTTTATAGCAACGGTTAAGAGTAATACCTGCCCAGGGAGTCTGACCAATCGTGCAGGCCACTGCACTGTCGCAGTTTGTGCAGAACGCACGGTAGGTCTTTGTGGGATCGGCACCGGTAAACCGACGTCAGCATGCTCTGCAACAAATTCGTCTAGAAGCACTCGTGCATGGTAATGTCGGAGTGGTTCACCGTGCACAATATCACTTGGACGAGAGGGGAAAAGTTTTCCCCATGCAACCATGACCTCTTCTACTCCAATTTGTAAAAACAGATGGCACTCAGTGGGTGCCTGAGTGTTATGTGGAACTTGTTTAGATAAAAATTGAGAATTCTTCTATGATGATATTAGTGATCAAGTTAAAAATCATAATCGTCATGTACTCAATTGAAATGTTAGTCTAACCTGTAGAGATGCATAGGGAAACGGATCAGCCGAGTGGACACTACTTCTCACTACCGGTGCATCTGCTGCTGAATGGGTGACTGATCAACTGGTGGTCGAGAAACCTCTTGGCTTTCATGCTGCTGTGGCTGAATCCTTGATATAGCCTGAGCGATCCTCTCGTCGACGTTCGTAACGTCGAGTAATCCTCTGCTCATCTCAGCCAACGCTCTCAGGTGCTCCTCGTAGCTAATCGACTGTCCCTGGCTGATTCTGGACCCGGGTGCGCCAAATGCCTGGCGGATACCAACGTGCCCACCAAACCCAATGGCACGACCTGGATGATCCTTCTTACCAAGAGTGCGTGTAAGAGGATCATCATTCTCTGTGAGGTCCAGGTGCCCTGGGTGAGCTGAGAGCTTAATTCACCCTAATATAACACAAATACAGTTATTAGTTTAACATAAGTTCATATACAAAGGAAATGAACAGTTTGACTGAAAATGAAATGATATCACTTACCATTTGAGCAATAACTGCTCTCGTGGCTTCATCATATTGAGGATTTTCGGGAGTAGAGTTCTTCGGAATGTGGCTTAACTCCCACACTTTCATTCTTCTGCCACTGGCATCCAATGAGCCATCCGTGGGCAGATATCCCTTTTGCTCCCATTCTGGTACCCTTTGAGCAATACTTTTTCTACCTAAGTGGTGAGGGTACAGATTCTTCTTAGCATTTGCTTGTTGTTTCGCACGGAGAGCCTGCATAAATTAATGGGATCATGTTAAGTGAAATTGAACACAAAAAACATAAGAAATTAAGATTAATTTATGTATGTATGACAATAAAGTGCACCTGGAACTCCGGTGTGTGACGCCTCTCAACAAATTGTAGCCATTGCTCTTCTGTTATGCCCTCGTAAACCTCCCATGGTGGCCTCTCACCGTCTCCACCATGATCTGGCTCATCTGGATCTTCTGGAGTAGGCATCTTGTAGATGAACTTGTCAGCCAACTTATTCTTGTGGTCCCGGAACTGTTTCGACATCGCTGATAGCACATCCTTTTTAAGTGCGGGATCCACGGAGAAACGAGACTACGTACATGATCATTCAGTTAGTAAAGTAAACATAAATGTTCTATTATTTCACAAAAGATCATAGTAATAATGTAGAGATTTACCTGAAGACGCTGAAACATAGTATCCTTCAATGATTGAGGCACTTGCTTCCAGGGTGGTTTATGTCGCAATATGACTTCACCAAATGGCTACCGTAAGCGGTGAAGTCATTCTTCCAATTTCCATGGGGCTGGTTGAATTGATTGAAGTCGACCGGTTTTGTAGGAGGGCCCTTGTTAGCCTTCAGCCCACGTGTTGCACCTCTCTTCTTCTGCTTCTTCGCCTCTGGTGGCACAACCGACTCCTCTTCGGTCTGCTGTGAAGGGCCAGCCTCAGTCTCGTGTACTGCTAACTGGTCCTTTTCTTCTTTCCTCCTCTCGTGACCCGCTTACTTGGTCTATTCGGCTGTGGCTCAGGTTCTCCAGTCGAGATAAGCCGTCCAATGGGGTCATCCATAGGGTGATCATCCACTGCAAAAAAAAATCATAAAGCATTTTCATCAGTTAAACTCATAACATAAATACTATGATGCATAACAATAACAGTTAAGATGATATTACAGTCTACATTCTACTAACAACATTACCTGACACGTACAAAAACATAAATCATTTCATATTTTCTACCCAAACACCCTCATCATGGTCTGATCGTGCGTAGAGCAAATTGTTTTCGGTATCATCAATCGAATCCGGTAATCCAGTAGGAAACAAGGATGTTTCCTCTATAGTCCCATTTTCATCGTTATCCTCATTTTCATTTTCCATTACAACCGGCCTTCTTCCTGGAAGAACAACAGACCATCTGCAGTCTTTCGGATCCTCAACATACCACACTTGCTCGCAATCCTTTCCCAGAACAAATTGATCATTATTATAACCGTGTAACCGTGAAAGATCAACCATGGTAAGCCCTCCATCATTTTGGTACCCGCGTCGGTTGTCCACCCACTTGCACCGGAACAACAGAAAGGAATCAATGTCATAGTCTAGTTCCCAGATGTCCTCGATGACACCATAATACCAATTACTAACTGGTTGAGATCGGTTACCGCTGTGGTACTCAGTGGCAGCAGCTTCAATTTTTACCCCACTATTCTGGTTTATCGATTTGGCATCTTGGCGTGCAGTGTAGTATGTATACCCACTAATATCATACCCCTCAAAAGATGTAATATTAGTTTCAGGTCCGATTGCCAAACATCTGATCTCTTCGCTTACAGCTTCTGGATCTGATGATGCTAATGTCAACACATGATCTTTGAACCATTGGATAAAAACTCGGTTTTGTTCTTTTGTCAGCCAAATGTGGTTTTTCAAAGGATTTTGATGCCTTAACTCAACCATATGGGTTTCCAAATAAGGTTCAACAACCTCAAGATGTTGTAAGACAAACAAATGTGCTTGATGAATAAGTAGACGCGAAACTTGCACGATCTTTCTACCAATAACACCTTTACCCTTAAACCTGCCATAGTGTCGTGGTTTTGGGATACCAATAGACTCTGCCTCACTCAAATAATCGGTCACAAACTCCGTGACTTCCTCAGTCACTGTTGCTTCAACAATGCTCCCCTCTGGTCGATACCTATTCTTCATTCTACTTTTCAGAATACCCATGTACCGTTCAAAAGGGTACATGTACCGTAAGTATACCGGACCACAGAACTGTATCTCTCGAACGATGTGCACAATTAGATGTACCATTATATCAAAGAAAGATGGTGGGAAATACATCTCAAGTTGACATAAAGTGATAACAATTTCACGTTGTAGATCATCTAGAGAGGTTACGTCAATTGCCTTGGAGCACACAGCGTTGAAAAAGAAACATAACCGAGTTAAAGCATTTCTGACATCAGATGGCAATATCCCTCGAATTGCGACCGGAAGAAGATGTAACATCAGTACATGATAATCGTGAGATTTCATGCCTAAAAGTTTTAAATCCTTCATCGATACAATGTTCTTCCAGTTTGAAGAGTATCCAGACGGTACTTTTACCGAGTACAGACATTTGCAGAAACTAATCTTTTCAGCCTTTGAGAGCGTGTAGCATGCAGGAGGTAGGTAGATTCGTTTCCCATTCTCTTGTGGGTGTAACTCCTTTCGTATACCCATGGTTTGCATGTCCTTTCTGATTTTCAATCCGTCTTTTGTTTTGCCGGGTATATTGAGTAAAGTCCCACTCACTGCCTCACCAACTTCTTCACAATGTGCATGATGTCTAAGCAGTGCCTCACAGAAAGATGACGCCAATAAGGTAGTTCCCAAAAGATAGAACACTTTTTCCAAATGTTTTTCGCCGGTTTTGATGTGTTTCCAAATACATTTACAATGTCCTTAACCTTTTCGTACACTTCCTCAGAGGTCAGAGGTAGACGGGCCACACGAGTTTCGGCTTGACCATTGAACAACTTTCTCTTCGTTACTCGATAAGGGTGATCTTCGGGGAGAAGACGTCGATGACACATATAAACATTCTTCCCACAATGTTTTAAACGGTCCGAACAAGTGTCTTCCTCGCATATGGGACATGCAAATGTTCCTTTAACCGTGTAACCGGACAAGTTCCCATACGCAGGGAAGTCATTGACGGTACAGAACAACAAAGCCTTGAGCGTGAAATTCTCTCTTGCATAAGCATCATATACCACGGTCCCCTCATTCCACAATAGCTTCAGATCGTCGATCAGAGGGGCAAGGTACACATCAATGCTATTACCTGGCTGCTTGGGACCAGATATCAGGAGCGATAACATGATGTACTTTCGTTTCATACACAACCATGAGGGCAAATTGTAGATCACTAGCAGAACAGGCCATGTACTGTGTTGACTACTCAATGTGCCGTACGGGTTCATTCCATCAGTACATAACCCAAGCCTCAGATTCCTATCTTCATGTCCGAAATGTTCTTTGAACCGTCTATTGATGTTTCTCCACTGAGGCCCATCTGCTGGATGTCTTAGTTTCTCATCACTCTTTCTACCCTCCGCATGCCATCGTAAGTTCTTTGCATCTTTCGGATTCGCAAACAACCGTTTGAATCTGGGTATAATCGGCAAATACCAAACAAGTTTTGCTGGAGGGCTTTTTTTCTGAACGGAGGAGTACTCACCATCTTTATGCTTATACCGGGACAACGAACATTTCGGGCAATTGTCCAGATGTTCGTATTCACCCCTGTACAACACACAGTTGTTTGGACACGCGTGAATTTTTTTGTACTCTACTCCCATTGGACACACCCATTTCTTTGCCTCATACGTGGTCGTAGGGAGACCGTTCTCATCCGGTAGCATATCATGAATCAGCTCGAGGAATGCCGTGAAACCTTTGTCACTCAATCCATATCTTCCCTTCAGGTTGAACAAATTCAATATAGCTGTCAATTTCGTGTACTTAGTGCAAGTAGGATACAACGCCGTTTTGGATGCGTCCAACAACCTTTGATACTCATCCGGCCGGTCGACAAAGTTATCCTCAACGTTACCAAGCATCTCGTCAATTTGTTCATCATGATAAGTCGACTCACTGTCAACATTGACTCCGGAAGCGCTTGGGAGTTCTGACTCGTTAGTAGTATCGAATGTCTGCTCGGTTCTTGAGTTACACCGATCGTGACTGTAGGAAGATGAAGCATTATCTTCAACACGTTCTCCATGAAAAATCCATTTTGTATAATGTGGCATGAAACCACGGGTCTTCACATGGAGTTGTACGAGGTTGATGCTTGAATAATGTCTAACCACACCACAATCAACACAAGGACATGGAATTTTCTCCGCCTTTGTCCTGTCCTTGTGTTGCACTGCAGCTTTGCAAAACTCTTTCAGCATTTTGTCAAAATGTTCGCCTCTATCACCATACATCCAGTCACGCTCCATACTACATGTGCAACAGATCACAGGTGTGAGTTAGATCCTTTGTAGAATATGGCCTGTATTAAGTTGCACATGTTTATTTCCTAATGGAGCATGACTGGGATGATTGTCAATTAGTCTAGCCTAACTCTAAGGTTGCAAACACAAAATAAACTACCATTTTAAATTTAAGAAATTGTTGCACTTCTAAAACAGAAACCGGTGTTTAAAACAATATTACGAATACTTTTTCTACAAAAAATTTGGCATGACCTTTGCATAATTGTACACATCCCGTGCTTATTATTCAGCACTCACCAAAGTCATCACAACCACAAACATTCCAACAATGGCAGCAACCAACAATTAAAATAAATCAATTCTTTACTAGCTAACTGAAAACCAATTGCAAATTCAGATCATCAAATCAACGCTTTCAATTCTCCACTGTATAAGTTCAAACCGGTTTACAGATTAACAAAGAATCGAGAGTTAGAATACGTACTTGTTTTTTAAGGATTTATGGACAGGGGAGACTGGTGCCTGAGAGGTAGGCTTCTGTGCGAGAGATGCAGCAATACCACTTCTGATATGTCTCTGCAAGGGAGCAACAAAAAATAAATTAAAAAAGAAATGCATCAACAAATAGGGAATGAAGCTAAATTATGTACTAGCACTTATATTTAAATACATAATTGCATTTATTAAACAAAAAATAAGGTTTAGTTACTTACTTGTGCACAGAGGAGGAAAGAGGAACAGTAATGGAAGAAGGCGGGAAACAAGAGAGGTGATTCACGGACCTGATAAAAAAATTAGATATTGTTAGACATATACACATACATCAAACAATATTAATTACGAAGAGATTTAAAAAAAAACGGCATGACTTTTGCATAATTTTACCTATCCCATGCTTATTATTAAGCATTCACCAACCATTCATCAACACAAATTTCCATCACAAATCAAACTAATACCAACTTTATCCATCAAACCAAATTTTAATAATTTGTGGAAATCAAATACAAAGTAAAAAAGACACAACTATGCCTATTATTAAGCATTCACCAATTATTCAACAACACAAATTTCAATCATAAACCAAACTAATATATACCAAATTCATTCATCAAACGAAATTCCAATAATTTGTGGAAATCAAATACAAAGTACAAAAGAGAAAAATGATAAGTTAGATTATATTACCGGTTCGAAAATGAATTGCTCTCCGCTCCGCTTTCAATCTACCATCAAATGGTAAAGAAGCTCCTTAAGTATTTATCTGTAGAGACACAAAAGAGAAAAATGATAAGTTAGATTATATTACAGTGAGTGAAGAGAATGAAGAGTTAAATTAAAAAAAAATACCGGTTCATAAATGAATTGTTTTCAGCCCCTCTTCTCAATCGGGCGTGCGAGACTTGTGTAGCAACACCAATCTCTACAGAGGCAACGCATAAAGATTGAACAACATTCAGATCAATTAGAATAATTTTATATTAAACTTAACGACTATACAATACTCATATATATATATATATATATATATATATCTACATTCCACACCTACTACTTCAAACCGCTACTAAAACGGCTAATACCTCACCTACTACAATATTTTTCTACTATGACTGCTTGTTCACGCTCTTATTCAATTATACACTACGAAACGTTCTACTCTTTTTCTACACTTACATTACATCTTTCATGTGCTGCACATAAATTGTTTACCACTTAACACTTCACAGAAATCAACTTAACGCATACATACGAAATTTTCACCCCCTACACACACTTGTCTATTACTACGCTAACACTTTTACTACGCATTTAACTTCTTACACTACTTCAGGGTCTTCCACTCTTTTTTACTAGCACTTTTTCTACTTATCATTTCTACACTTTTTTACTACTTTTATCTACTATAATCATCATTCTGCTCACTCATTACTTTATACACTCTTTCTTCTTTACTATTTCTTTCTTCTAAACTCACTACAAAATTTGATTATTTTACTTTGCGTTTACAACTTTCATATTCACTTGCTCACACAAGCACTACTTTCAACACATACACACACGCATTCTTCACTTCACCTACTATTACAGACAACTAATAACTAACTTTTTATCTTTGTATTTCACTTATCGTCATATACACAAATAACACAATAATATTTTATACTATGACACAACCAGACATCATACTACACGCGCACATCTATAATCATTACTCGTTGCTAATTTAATATCATGTTTTCATTGCACTGTACATATACATTTCATAACACTTTCTCTAATTCTCCACACACGCAATACTTTTAAATTATAAGAAACAAACTACTCATACTTAATGCTCATCTTAATTAACAACATATCTTTTACTCGCAATCACTATACTTATATTTATTGCACATATTACAACACTCATTCATACGTTTATAAGCTAATAAATCTAGCCCAAAAAGCTAACCTAACTATACTTAAAAGAAGGGCCAAAAACAGCACAAAATTCACTCGGACATTTCGTCGAACACCTTGTGTGCATACATAAATTTAATAGTTTAACAACCAAATCTTGCAAAATTTCACACACACAATAAATATCATCATCCACAATCACAATGTGACAACAATCTATCATTTTAACAACAAATTAACAATTAAATAAACAAATCGAAACAAAGTTAGGGTTGCTCACCTCTGTTCGCCTCTGTTAATGGCGGAATGAGGGCGGCGACGCCACCGAAGACCACCACCGACGGCGCGACACCGGCGACAGCGAGAGGAGGAGGAGGGCGGCCGGACGGCTGTGGTGGCGGTGGTGGTCGCAATCGCCGCGGAACAGAGAGAGAGAAGAGGGGTTAATTAGCCTAATGAAATCGTAATTGTTTCGAATCGGGGTTGGGGGTTAATTAAAAGGACCTATTTCGGCGGTTCTTGTTAGGAACCGCCGAAATAGGCCCTTTTTAATTATTAAAAAATTAAAGACCTATTTCGGCGGTTCCTAACAAGAACCGCCGAAATAGATATTAAATTTAAAAAAAGAAAAATAGAAACACCTATTTCGGCGGTTTCGTGTAAGGAACCGCCGAAATAGGTCTCTTTAATTTTTTTTATTATTAAAAAGGGCCTATTTCGGCGGTTCTATATCTAGGCAACTGGAACCGCCGAAATAGACCCCTTCTTTACATACGTATACATCTCGGGCCCCTATTACGGCGGTTTTATCTACAACCCCGCCGAAATAGGGGCGCCGAAATAGACGTTTTTTGTACTAGTGTTATTACTTCACATTTCTTTCTAGCTTGTTTTATTTTTATACTTAGTTATAACTTTTCACCCTTTTAATTGTCATTATAACACCTAACATGTCTTAAACAACCTTATAACATCATTACTACTATCACCATCATTAGACATCATTTACTAACCTTAAACAAAATTTTTTAATGGTCCGGGACTTGGTCCTTACCCTAAGTCCCGGACCTATCAATGGTCTAACTCTCGGGTGGTTTTTGTGTAGTGGGTTTCGGACTTCATACAGGACTTAAGTCCCGGACCAATATAGGCAGACTACTCTCGGGGTTAAATAAGGGGTGGTCCGGTCTTAGTACAAGACCTAAGTCCCGGGACCAAGGTAGTACATGAACTCTCGGCCCCTTTTTATGCATGGTCCGATACTTCACCCCTAGACCTAGGTCCACGGACCACTGCTAAAGATTTTTTATATTGTCATTTTCAGCCTTGTTTCACCTATTCTCTTCATCCATTGTTTACCCAGCTTCCCATATGATCTTAGGTATTTCTAATGCAAATAACACCTCAACTGTCTAATTCCTTGTCTAACTTTTACTCAATTTCTTACAAAATTTACCAACACTTGTGATATTTTTCCTTTGGTTCCTAAATGGTAGTTGTATACCTATAACACCAACAAACCAAATTGTTACCTCATTTACACTACCACTACTCCTTAAGCATTATTTCTGCCCAACACCTCCATTACACAAGCTCTTTCTATTTCACCTCCAATTCACACTTAAACCTCCACAATCATAATTCTTCCCTTGTTCACCAAATGCCTCTAGACTTAACTATTTTCCACCATTACCTTGATGCATTATTATCACCTAATGAACACTAAATCCTCCAAGACAATGCCTATACATTTTTAACACCTAAGAACACCTTAATTCCCTTTCTCTCACAAGTTTAAACTTTAACAATTCCTAGTACAACCTAGGTCACTAAACTTCTTTTAAACACATAAACTTCTTGTTTTATACTCAAATTTTGACATAGCTTTGTTGGTATTTCCTTACACCCAAAACACAAGGTTTCTTCTCACCTTAAACTCAGAACATTTATTCACACAAAATGTTCTTTACACAACTAACCTTAAACTACATTACATCACAATATAGTGCATAATTTAAATTGCTTGGCACTTAGGCCCTTAAATTGCATGGCTCTTAGGCCCTTAAATTGCATAACCATAACCTGAATTTCCCACATTATATTTGCCTTTGACCTGCAAATACATACAACAACACATATGCCCTTAAAACCTCTTGAGAATAGTTTTCCTAGCTCATTTACCATTGGCTCCTTAGGTATTTATGAAGCATTTTTAAAGCTCAATTTTCCTAAGACACTAAGACTTCACCAAGGTAGTTCATTTACCTTTTTTCTTCAAAACTTCCTCACTTGCTTTTCCTTGCTCTTTTGTTTAGAAATCGGCAAGGAGCTTTTGATTACTTGTCAAGCTTCTATTCAATACACAAATAGAGATAAGGAGCATTAAGCTTCATGCTTAACTCATTAATAACCTTAGGTTATATATGTCTTAAAACACAAAAATGAATGTTTTACCTTAGAATTAATGGGAATTGGATTATAGCAAGAGAGGACTCCACCTAGCCCTTTTAAGATTGGAATGAAGCTAAGAATGAGCAAAAGAAAACACCATGAAGAGGTGATTTTTGGTCACATATAAAAACAAGAGGAAATGAAGTTTTCTTTGGTTTTCCTTACCTTGAAGCAAAGGAGAACAATGAGGTGTAAAAAGATGAGTTCAAGCTCCTTCCATGGTGATTATTCTTGGCACCGAAATGAAGGTTTTGGAGATTTGAAAAGACAAGATTGTAGAGCTTGACTAAACTAAGAGAATGGCGGTCTTGGAATTAATTTTGGTACATGGAGCTAGGAGATATAAGCAATGGAAGATGGAGATGGTGTGTGTGTGCTGTAGCAAAACCGTAATGGAGAAGGGAAGAGAGGATGAGACGGTGGGAATGAAGGAAAAGAGAATGAAGAGAGAGGTAAGTTTTGAAAGATATTTAAGTGTAAAGGTAAATAGTGAATTTACATACTTTTTCCTTTCTTCTTTATTTAGTTAGTTAAGTATGGTGAGTCACACTTGAAAACTGGCCCCCTTAGTCAAATGGGATGTTTTATGGTCTTTTTTGACCATTTAGTTGACTTCAATTGACTAATGTCTTAAACTAGCACTATTTGGTCACTATTCACAATAGTGCACATAATTATGAAATTTTTGATTTCCCATTTATTTAGACCTCTAAGGTGATACTAAGTAGTACACATGTTGATTAAGAGTAATTATGGACATTTAGCCACTCAAAACCCATTTCTAAGACAATTTTTCAAAAATGTGCTTAAGACTTCTTAAAGCACATTTTTATGTTTTTAACTTGTTTTCAAGCTTGGTTTTCTTGTTAATTGATTTAACATGTTCATTAACATGTAAATAAGGTCTTGGTAGGCCTTAGAGTCCTAACCAAGGCCCATCCCAAGCTTAGAGCACATTTTTGCTCAATTGACTTTATGGTATTTTATAGTGTTTTCTATGGTTTAAATTGTTCCTAATGTCTCTAAGGCACTTTTTAGCCTTAATATACATAATTTTAATTAAACAACATATAAAGGTTGGGGTATTTCAGTTAACTACCCAAATCAATCACAATTTGTTTCTAGTTTTTCTCCAATCATAAAGTCACCTAAAACACTTAATTCTACACAAATTTTCCATACTTACCTACAATTCTAACATTTCCCAAATACACAACTTATTCACCTAAATCAATTCAAAACTAACCACACCCATAGAGGGTCCTCCAGCACACAACATCTCCTCAAAATCTCATCAAACAACAACAATGACACAATCTCGAATCACTTGGCTCCAAGGCCTCTCAATTCAAACACCATTCCCAATTTCGCATCAATATTAATCAACAACATATTCCGGTTTAGATTTCAATTCATATTGGGTTCATTCATTTATTTACCCATCCCAAATCTCTAAGGCAATCAAATACACATTAAGGTGGATTTCTTACCTTAAGCTCATAACTTCCTCTTTTCTTTTCCAATCTCCTCCCTTCTCTTCCTTGATCAAAATAGGAAAAGTTGGACAACTACTAGCCAACCTCAAAATCAATACCCAAATGTGGAATTAGCCACTAAATATATTCACCTATCTTATTATCAATTATAAACACAAGGAAGACGCTTAAGGCACCAAGGTGGAGAATTACCTTGCAACCCTAGGAGGGGGTTTTGGTAAATAATCAAAGAGGAGATCCCAAACCACCATTGGAGACTTGGAGAATAGCTCAAACAAGGAAAGAACAAGGCACCATTAGAAGGTGAAATCGGCCAAGACTAAAAGGATGAAGAAAATGAGTTTTCCCTTGGAACTTTTTACCTTACAAATGAAAGGGGAGACTCCAAGCTTCAAGATCTATAGCTTTCTCTACAAATGGGATATACCCATGGAGATGAACTTCAAGCTTTTTTGTATTTTGAAAAGAGAGAAAGATAGAGCTTGGTGAGAGGAGTTCAAACATGTGATTTATTATTCATTTGGAGCATGGAGTTGGCTAGAGAATGAGGAGAATGTGTGGAGTAGCCATGGGAGGAGGAGGAAGAAACCATTCCAGCAGGGAGGAGGAGAAGAAATTTGAACAGAGAAGAAAGAAGGAAGGAAAGAGAAGATGGAAAAGAGAAATGAGGAGGAGAGAGAGAGGGAAAAGGGAATAAGTACCCCCCTTATTGCTTTTTGCTTTTTGACCCATTAATTATTCTAGCTAGTTAAGTGTGAAAGAGCTGATTTTTCTCTCATAAACCAGCCCCAATAACTGATTAAGCCGGGGCATTTTTTCGTCTTTTACAAGAAACACGCGTTAATTTACCCGGTTTAGCACTATTCACTAACCAGGCCCGTTTTTCTGGATTTTTCTTGTTTCTTTAATTTTAATGGTTCTTAAGCTTCCTTATGCTTAATTATATTTATTTAATTCAATATAATTTTTACGGGTCCATTTGACCACTCAAAGTCCACGTTTTTCAGGTTTTCTAAAAAAAGTGCTCTAAGACTCCGTTTAACGTTTTAACCCTTATTTGGATCCGTTTTCTCCAGAAATTGTTCCCGTATATCAATTAGCCTATCTAAGCCTTAGGAATCCATCTAGATCCTATTCGAGATCACATATCTCCTATGGTTGCATAACACACAATTTTATGTTTTGTGCTTTTTAACAACACGTTTTCTCTTTTCTTTTGGAATCTATTTCTTCACCCATACTCTCTAGGACTATTAGGCCTTCAAATACCATATTAGCATAATCCCATCACCATAATTAATTTCGGGGTATTTCAATGTTCTTACCGGGTTATTTCATACTAAGCCTGCAAGCGGGTTTTCCCGAGTAAGAGCGGCGTTTCCGCCCCTCTAGCGTTCTTTCCCAAGTTATAAAATGGGGGATCTGGAGGGCGGGTCTGATTTTGTAGGTATCCGGTACCCACCGAGAGATTTTTAAAAACTAGCGTATCTCTCACGCTATCATCAACCCTTATCCCTAAGTCTCTAATTCTTAACTCGGTATTTCCTACTCGGCATTTCCAGTCATCAGAGCGATACTCCGCTCTGATTCCACTTTTTGTAACACTGTAACAACCCCTACCATTAATACAGTGCTTACCGTCCAATCTCCTTACACATCAGATACACGCAGCGGATACATACTTACATAATGTGGTGATACATGCCGTTATCACCCCACTTGCTAACCAGGCTACTACTTCTACATACAACATCGTCTGATGGACCGGAATCCTAGTACTACACATCTATATACTACTCCATTCATCAATCAAATACAACATATGCGCCATTTAATACTTACTCCCCCCATAATCCATACAATACAATATACTCAACCTGAGTCTACTAGGATCCTTATACAATTATAATATCTCTTCCAGTTCATACATACTCACTAAGAGTCTACATCTACCACTACCCATTCCTCACCACTACTTACTTTCTAAGTACAAGGGTGTGCCGCCGGTCTCTTACCTTGACCACATCCGCTTCGGGTACCTGCACACTAAAAACGTTCCCCCTAGGGGTCGCTTTCGCTGCGCATGATAACCGCATACCCCGCTACTATGAGGTACGCCGACTCCACTTGGTCGAATACATGCGGTTTGATTTCATTCAAACATACATGCATATCATCTCTTTACATAATATTATAATCATTACGCAAGACATACACACATACTTACACTTCATTACATACAAGAAGTACAACATAAACCATTCAATACATCTTACCTTTTTCCGAATACACATACACATTACATACAATATACAATTCTTGTTAGCTTCATTGGTCCACCCGGTTAATCGGGTGGAATTACTCTTTTACTCGTTACTTCATCATACGCATACATCCTCATACATACTTAACGGATCCATACTTACTTACTCTTACTCTTACTCAAGTTAAGTAGTCGTCGGACCTCGTCGGCCCTGGGGACTACAAACACGTCCCCACCTCCGGGATTTACTTGACTCACCAATCCGGGATGCTACCCATTTAAGGGATTTGGGCCGCGACCAGTTTAAGAGTCAGGAATTGCAGCCAACCTCTTGTGACTTCGCATCCTCACGCGTGGCCGAAGCTAGCTCCGTACTCTACTCATTCCGGTTTACTCGCTTAAGTTTAGGAGTTAGGTAGTTAAGAATTAGCAGAAGTCATTCATACAAGCCACATACATTACTATGCTCAATACCCATTTACAAAATACAATACAATACTTAAAGTACCTTACAAGATTCGAATACAATTCATCATCATTCATACATTTCATGAATTATACAACTAGTGCTCAGACAATAAATATCGAGAACAACATAAGTCAAGCACAGGTAAGTGCAATATATCGCATTCATGCATTTATCTTATTTGGTGATCAAATAAGCACACAATCGGGGTACCCAGATTAGGATCAGGGCATGAAGAAATCATACCTTTCATTCACCGTTGTACTTGTATCCCAACGTTCATCCGGTGTTCACAAATTCAAATCCTATGATCTACATACAACCGAATAATTAATCTAACTACATCAATCTAATTCGGTTTACCCTTTTGCGCTTCCTAACTCATACTTACTAAGTCTTCACATTCTTATACTTACATACATTTTATTTACTTACTTTTCATTGCTTAACAATGGTATACTTACATGTATATGCACATATGATAGTGGGTATACATATACATATATCTATATATTACTAACCATATCTTATAGTTTTTTTTTGCAAGTTTTGACTCGACCGAACTTTCCACCTCGATCTTGCAAGTCGGTCCAAGTCACATAGGCTACATCGGGTGAAAATTCCAAGGGCTTACCGACCTGCAAGTCCGATCCCAAGGTCGGTCCATTCCAGTGAGTTTACTTAACGGAAAATTTTAGCCCGACTGAACTTGCAAGTCGGCGTAAGGTCGGTCCATTCCAGTAGCTTACAAGACGGAATTTGTCTGGCCGACCGAACTTGCAAGTCCGGTCGCAAGTTCGGTTCCATTCCAGAAGGTTACTGACGGAGAATTTTTTCTGGTCCGACCGAACTTGCAAGTCCGGTCGCAAGTTCGGTCCATTCCAGTGAGTTACTTAACGGAAAATTTTAGCCCGACTGAACTTGCAAGTCCGGTCGTAAGGTTGGTCCATTCCAGTAGCTTACAAGACGGAAATTTTTCTGGCCGACCGAACTTGCAAGTCCGGTCGCAAGTTCGGTCCATTCCAGAAGGTTACTGACGGGAGAATTTTTCTGGTCCGACCGAACTTGCAAGTCCGGTCGCAAGTTCGGTCCATTCCAGAAGCATTCCGGTCTTTGTAAATCTGGGCTCGACCGAACTTGCAAGTCCGGTCGCAAGTTCGGTCCGGCCCAGTATTTGCATTTTTACTTCTATTTTCAGTCCTATACTTTACCCATTGTTTCTCCAATCTTCTTACATGTAATCCCACATGTTTAAACACTACCTAGGCCCTTCAAATTGCCTTAGTTCATCCACCAAATTCTTCACTAAATCCACCAATCCACTTACACAATTTCATCACTTCCCTTCCACACTTACAACAGTTTTGCATCCTTCAATGCTACAGATTTTTGTTCCAACTTCTAACATCCAATACTTCCTCTACCAATGTCACTCCTAGCATCCCAAATACCTCCTCTTACCAAGCCAATTCATTTCCAAGCAATTGTACCATCTATACCCAAGTCCAACATTCATTTTACCAAATCTTGCACACTATTTCTTCTAAGTTTTACAATGCAATCTAATACATCTTTGCTACAGATTTTGACACTTACTCTCCCCTTCTCTAACCACCTCTTCTAATGTCATTTCTAGAGTTCCGAGTACATCACAATACATTATTTATCTCTCCCAATCTACTCCTTTATCTTTCTCTATCAAAATCTGTTACAACACTTATTAGTCACCTAGTTTATGGTTCACTAAGCGTTATAATCCTAGGCAAATTTTGTCATTGTCTCCCCTATATTTTATACACTCTCACCACAATGTTTCCTCACACATTAACATCATCTCACCTGTTCATACACAACATCAATATACAAGCTCCCATACACACATACCAATACTAAAACACTACTAAAAATTCCTGCACTCAAAACCCAATACCTAACTAAGTTTCAATACATTTTACATGTCTTTCAACGGTTTTAAGCACTTAGATTCTCCTGCACAATACATTACTACACAATACCATTTCCATTACTCATTTCAAACTTCTAAAATTCTATTACATACATATATATACAAAGTTACACAAAAGAGCATCCTTACCTTGTTTCTCCTTCTAGTTTCCTTTCTTCCTCTTGCCTCTTCCTTCTCCCTACCGGTTATAGTACTTCACTCAATCTATCATTATAACCCATACATACACACCATTTCAATACTAAAACTAACCCTAAACATTATTTAAGCTTTAATGTAGGTTTTAGGGTTTAGAAAATTGCATTACCTTGCAAGGGTGCAAATGAAGCTTGGAGTGGTTCAAGAATAAGATTTCCAACTCCCTCAACAAGCCAAAATCGGCTAGAATATAAAGAAACCAAACAAGGTTTTAGCTTCATTTTCGTTTTGCCCATGAGGCTAGAAAAACAAAGGAGTTTCAAGAAGATTTTTACCTTAAAATGACAAGGAGGAAGAGGTGGTTCTAATGGTGGTCTTGAAACTCCAAATGCTCCATACCCATGGAGATGAAAGTTGTTGTTTTCGATTTTTGAAAAGATAGGAATGTAGCTCTTGATGAGAGGATTCCAATGGTGTGTTATTTTATAATTTTCGGAGAAGGTTTGATAGAGTAACAAGAGGAGAGAAGTGAGGTTTTTAGTGGGTTCTCTCAAGCTTCCATGGAAATCGCTTGGGGAAGGAGAAGGAAGAAATGAGAGAGTGAGGGTGGGGGTTCACGTGAGAATGGGGAGTAGGAGAGAGAGTGTGTGAGTGAGTAAGGTAATAAAGTAGGTTAGTTTACTTTATTAGTTTCGTTGTTTTGTAAATAAGAGAGTGAGTGTGTGAGAGAGTGTGAGAGGGGGAGTCCCCATCGGACACACACAGCACACACATACCACTTTTACTTTTTATTTTCAAAGTGGACACATAAGTTTTGGTTATTTATGTTTCTACCCCACAACTTCCCGTTTTTGACAGTTTTACTAATTCTCGTTTTATTGATTTTATTAGTTCTAAAGCTTCACTAATATTTATTAATGATTATTTAGTTGACCAAAATTGTTACGAGTCTATTTGACCCGCTTAAAGTTACGTTTTCTCGGTTACCTCGAAAAACGCGCTTTAAGGTTCGTTAGTGATTTTAACCCGTTTTAAGGATCCGTTTTCTTCGGGATTTGTTCCCATATATTATTTAGGTCTTATTAAACCTTTGGAATCCATATAATACGCTAACCGAGGTCTCATACCTCCTATGGTTATTTTAACGCTTATTTAGCGTTTTTCACATTTTAAGCGTTTCTTTATTTCTTTTGAGATTTATTGTCCTTACCAATATTAATTAGGTACCATTAGGCCCTTAAATACATATTAGATTAATTTTAATCCTTATGTTTAAGTTCGGGGTATTTCAATCTACCCCCCTTAGGAACTTTGTCCTCAAAGTTGTTCGAGGTTATGGGTTTACAATGCTTACTCATTCTTACGTGTCTAATACCAAAGTCATACCTTCTTCCTCTTACCATCCCAAATCCGTTACTCAAGGTTCCTACATACTATACCATACCATACCATACTAATGCACAATAATCACTCCAATCCGCATTACTACCGACCATCCGGTTCCTCATTACCAATTTATACATACATACAATGCAAGGCTATTCCCAAAGCAATGCAATACACATTCCAATCCCGTAGGCGCTCAGGTCATCTAGACACGGGACTCCTCTATGTCCCGCCGCCCTTGGAATAATACCACATACTACCTTACTATCTTCTTCGGTACTCACTTCTAACACATCCTCATTCTCCATACTAAAAGAAATTCTTCCACCACTACCAATTAAAAATTTCTAAAACATACAACTCCATATTCCAATTTATACTCATTACTTCTATCCTATGTGTGATTCTTGTGACCACTTGAGGGGAGCTTCAAGAGTCATTCAACCCTGATGTGATCAGCATCAGTGTTGAACTATCTTTCCACTCCAATTTGTGTTCGGTTTCCCTTGATCTGATCAGGATCAAGTCGACTTCCCACATCAGGTTCAACCAAACAAATAATTTAATTGTTTTCATTTTCTATCTTTTTACTCTTTCTAGACATGATTACGAATTCATACATCTCCAAAGGATGGAATCAATCCATCAATCATCTCACTCTATTCCCAAATGCTTTACTCCGTGGTTCAATACCTAAATGCTCATTTCATCAACCTCCACTACTTCAATCCATTACTCACCATCATCTCTTATATTCTAACTAAGGAATACTACACTTATAAGATTTAGTTGACTTCGATTGTTTCAAATATTTTACTTGCGATTCCACTACTCATAAACTTCATTCATCTACTACTCTCATTCATTCCGTACTACTTCTTCAAAGGTTACAATACTTGTGGAGCTCCGTCCACTACTCATTGCTTTTCTTTTACTAATACTCTTACATTGGTGTTACAAGATGGGTATACTCCTCCTATGGTATTGCATGTCTAATGCCTAATTACCATAATTACAATGTGAATGAGTACTTATGTTTATTTAACATAGTATCAATCATCAATTTGGTTCTCATTTGTGCTATGCACATTATGGTTTATGTGTTTTATTCACAAAACTTACATTAAGCGGTTTCGCTCTACCCCCCTTAAAAGGGATTACGCCCACGTAATCTCCCATATGTTAATATTAAACATTGGTTATTTAATTCGGGCAATCCGAAGCGTTTAGCTTCACTACGGTATACTATACTATGCTCTGGTCAAAGGGTCTTAACCGTACCAATGGTTTAGTCTTTGCACCAAGAGTTCCTATATGAGTTTACTTAACTCATACTTAATTCGGTTCTAGCCTGACCGGCTTCAAGGCATTAATAGCCATTCTATTATACTTACTAGGTATATTTTCTCCTAGTTAGGGCCCACTAGCTTCTGCTGCGCGACCCTGATAGCTTGGGTTACTTACCCTTCGTGTTATCATTAATGTGCTATACATCACCTTTTTATCCGTCTATTATGGGAATAAGGTTTACTAGACAAATGCGGTATTCTTTTACCGTGGTTGAACTCAATGAGTTTAAGATTTATAACCAGCTCTCTGGTAATCTACTGCACATGCTATTCGTGCTTCCACGATTATTCGTTAAGTTCCTCCGACTTATTGTCGGGCGAGGTTAAGCCACTATTTAGTTATAGCGCTTCCTCTGTTGTCAATAGCTCCTGGATTACACCAGTTCTTCTGGTTCAGTACAAGTGTTCTTTACTTGTATGACCTTGCACTGATATGCGTCGGTCCTAGTGACTTTCTTAAGTCTCCTTTCACTCTTTTATTCCACTGGGATTCACATCTTGTGATTGTTAGTGTGTTTTACACTCTTCGTGCTTGTTGGTGAAAAGAAGGGTTTACTACAGTTTACATTCTCTATATCCTTAGCCATCCCATTAGATCATTAGCTGCGCAGGTGCAATACCAAAACACTCAGTCATACAGAGTGCAGAGGCGTAAACGCTTGACAGTAAGTCACTTATGTGATAGGAAAGAATATTTCTGCCTGTCATCTCGTACTTATACTCCGTGTCATTATCTGCTACTTCCTCATATCGGTCGCTTGTTGCGCATCGTATTCTTACTCATTATACAACATCGTTTTTACTGTTTCTATTACTGTGATAGTTTCTCTTTACTCATTGCCATTGTCATTGGCACCATTCCCTTATGGTATGTATACCCTAGGGTTTCCAATGTTCGTGTGTATGACGGTTGTCGTAGCATACCACAATATTAATATCTTCCCAATGTGGAGATGTTCTTCCATTTTAGGTTTCATGTGTAGGTTAGCTTACCTCACATTCCATCATCATTTATGATACGGTTTACCAAGTATCTTGGTTGACCAAGGGTGAGATAACTCATCGGGTTATAAGCTCTCTTGAGCGTTAGTCATTCGTGATGTTCAACGTGTGTTCACATTAATTGCTTTGATAATTATTGTCTTTCAGTGCTGAGCATTGGTTTAGGCTCTGGCTATGTAGTTTTGCTTGTATGTATATTACCAGGACATCCCACGAAACTTCAAGGGTTTTCTGGTCCCGTTCTCCAATTGGAGAGTACTCTGTCATTGGTAAATGAAATTTCTTGTTGAGAGGCTTGTTTCCACTCATAGGTCTTATGACAAGTTTGCTATGTTAGTGTTTACACAATGGTTCACCACATGCTTGGGTGCATACGGAGTATGCTTATTCCATCGCCCCTTGGCAATGTCTATATGCGTAGGCTTTTCTGTTATAATAGATGAAAGCCTTTCTCAGGGTCCACATCTTCACCACATTGGTGGTCTTAGGCTAACGAGGGGTACCTTCCCTTGGGTTTCTCGTAGTGTCCAAGTGTGGACTAGGCCAATGTTGGCATTATCATGATTCTTATGCCTCTGTGCTACCATTGCTACAGAAGGCATGGCGGTAATTAAGAACTCCGTCAACTGTATACTAGGCTGATGCCCTAGTGACAGTGACATTGAGTTGGCCATTACTCCAAGCCACTCAGGATGTTGGGTTTGAATTTATGGTCCAGTTGTTGATTTCTTGTCGTATGAGGCAATATTTCTTGCAAGTCTTGTTAGTAATGGTGTGGGTTTTGCAACCGTTTAAGGTTACACAACGCATCAGGTTTATGGCTTTAGAGCCATATTGCTGCAAGCTATGCTCTTTGCAAGCTGCTTATACATGTTTCCACTCCATGTATACCGTCATAGGTTGGAGGTATTATTGGGCTCCATGGTAAGTCGTGGCATCACGCTTCCGTTCATAGGAGGCCTTTTTAGGTAAATGGTATTAATAGGTGCCTCTCAGTATCTTAGGGCATTTCCTGTTAAGTGAAATCTCTTCGGTGTCCTAACCGAGTGTTCGTTTTAGCTCCCGTGCTCATATCGTTACGCTTGTTCAACTATTGTTAACGCAGACACCCTTCAAGGATCGCTCCTGGGTGTTGGTAGTTGTGCCGTTACATCCGGCTAATGTTTATAACATGTGTTGTCCTCTATACCGTCTTATGGCATTGCATTAAGCTATCTCCTTTCGGGTTATGACGTCTCCCGTCGTTGGGTAGACCGTTTATACTTGCTCCTAGTGCTTGAGACTAGGTTTAAATATCCTCTCCGATGATGGGTTGTGCTTCGTAGTAATCTTGTGATTGCTCTTGGGAATTCCGCCCCGTTTGTTGAGTATTGTTAGGTTCACGTTAGGCATTCGCCTTAATGTGTTTAGGCTGGGCATTCCATCCAGCTGTCAGGTAATTGCTTGGATTATTTGAGACATATCCAATGTCTATACTTACTAGTATGTGCTCTTTGCACTTCCTAGTTCTTATTCCTCATCTCCAGATGGATTCTCTGAGTTCCTTGATACTTGATCGTCTGAGGTGTCCAGCTGTTCTGGTTTGAACTCACTCATGGTCGTAGAACGGAGTTGACTACTTCCCGTGTGTCGCACACTACATGTATACATACGTGGGGTACCATATTGACACGTTACCACTTACCCAACTATATGTCGGGCCCGCAAGCTCCTTCGGAGTGCGGTTGTCCCACATCCCGTAACGGGTACACTCGTAGTGTTCGCCACACGCCTAGGTGAAGTATTCTATTGTCAACTCCTCTTGTATCATTCTTTGATACTCACCGTAATGCTGTTGGTCTGGTTTTAAAATCCAAGGTTTTAAAAGAAGGTTTATGGTTTTGAAAGAAAATTTTTGGGTTTTAAAATATGGTTCAGTGTTAAAAGAAATCTCTCATGGCATAGCCATGCTTGAGGTCTTGACCAAGTCTAGCTTCTCGCTGACTGGTAAGTACAGTAGTCGGCCGTTAAGCCTTCCCAAGGTTTCATACGTCTGGTTGTTAGGATGTGTGATCCTGTGGTTGTTTCATTACGGTCACCGTACATTACTATGTACTTGTGACGTGTGAGTGTTCCTTTACATGTTCATGTTCTTACTGCACTTGCCGTAGCAAGTGCGTGGTACTGGCGGTTTTTGAGTAATCCTATACCGATCACGGTATGGTTTCCATTTGTGTTTGTTAGTCTTGTTGACGCTTCCCTCGATCTTATTGATCTATAATTGGTATACTCGCTCCTTTAGGTAGCTTCTTGGTGGTCTAGACATGGCTGTCGTAGATCTGGGTACTTCTCCACCCCTTGGAGGTTCCCGTTCTATTTGGTTTAGTGTCGTTCCTTGTGGCTCGTTCCCACACATTTGTGGTGGTTACTGAGCCTTCCTCGTTTAGGTACTACGCTTGTAGTCCTATTGGATTGTATCTCATGGTTGTTCTTGTAGTTGTCTGAGCTTATTGCCCAGGTACTGCAACCTTAATGGCATTATAGTTTTGGAGTTAACCGCTTCCGACTATGTCCTTAGTCGGCTAGCATACCGTTAGTGGTATTATTCAAGTATTACTATCCCGTAGACTTGTGTCTCGGGTTCCGTTACTGCTCCTTTTTTCATTCCGTTGCACGGTTAGTGCTTCTGTCCTGCTGTTGGTTGACTAGCTAGGTTTCGCGACTGCTAAGCACGTCGCCCCATGCTGTTGTAAGTTGTGGCCTCCTCGTGGTTGGAGTGCCCCTCCTACCGCTATTAAGTGCGGGTGTTGTGGTTCAACCGGAATCCATCTCCGGGACTCTCAGTTCTTGGAATCTACCATATGTCGGTTCTTGTTTACCGTGTGATTGCTTCACAACTGCCAGATCGGGTTCCCCCGAGTATGAGAAGACTTTTCTTCTCTCTGGCGTCCTTTCCCAAGTTATACAGTGGGGTTTGCGGCGGGCGGGACTGGTATTGTAGGTATCCGGTACTCACCGGTAGTTCCTAACTAGCATATCTCTAATGCTAACACTCAGCCCTTAGCCCTAAGCTTCTAACTCCTCGCTCGGTATTCCTAACCTCGGTATTTCCAGTCATCAGAGCGATACTTCGCTCTGATACCACTTTTTGTAACACCCCTACCATTAATACAGTGCTTACCGTCCAATCTCCTTACACATCAGATACACGCAGCGGATACATACTTACATAATGTGGGTGATACAATGCCGTTAGTCACCCACGTGACTAACAAGGCTACTACTTCTACATACAGCATCGGTCTGATGGACCGGAATCCCGAGTACTACACATCTATAATACATACTCCATTCATCAATCAAATACAACAATGCGCCATTTAATACTTACTCCCCCACAATCCATACAATACAATATACTCAACCGAGTCTACTAGGATCCTTATACAATTATAATATCTCTTCCAAGTTCATACATACTCACTAAGAGTCTACATCTACCCATTCCTCACCACTACTTACTTTCTAAGTACAAGGGTGTGCCGCCGGTCTCTTACCTTGACCACATCCGCTTCGGGTACCTGCACACTAAAAACGTTCCCCCTAGGGGGTCAGCTTTCGCTGCGCATGATAACCGCATACCCCGCGTACTAGTGAGGGTACGCCGACCACTTGGTCGAATACATGCGGTTGATTTCATTCAAACATACATGCATACATGCTCTTATACATAATATTAATACATTACGCAACATACACACATACATACACTTCATTACATACAAGAAGTACAACATAAACCATTCAATACATACTTACCTTTTTCCGAATTACACATACACATTACATACACAATATACAATTCTTGTTAGCTTCATTGGTCCACCCGGGTTAATCGGGTGGAGATTACTCTTTTACTCGTTACTTCATACATACGCATACATACTCATACATACTTACGGATCCATACTTACTTACTCTTACTCAAGTTAAGTCGTCGGGACCTCCGGCCCTGGGGACTACACCGTCCCACCTCCGGGATTTACTTGACTCACCAATCCGGGATGCTACCCATTTAAGGGATTTGGGCCGCGGACCAGTTTAAGAGTCAGGAATTGCAGCCAACCTCTTGTGACTCCGCATCCTCACGCGTGGCCGAAGCTATATCGGACTTCTACTCATTCCGGTTTACTCGCTTAAGTTAGGAGTTAGGTAGTTAGGAATTAGCAGAAGTCATTCATACAAGCCACATACACAATTACTATGCTCAATACCCATTTATACAAAATACAATACAATACTTAAGTACCATACAAGATTCGAATACAAGTCATCATCATTCATACATTTCATGAATTATACAAACTAGTGCTCAAGACAATAAATCGAGAACAACATAAGTCAAGCACAGGTAAGTGCAATATAGTCCGATTCATGCATTTATCTTATTTAGGTGATCAAATAAGCACACAAATCGGGGTAACCAGATTAGGATACAGGGCATGAAGAAATCATACCTTTCACCGTTGTACTTGTATCCCAACGTTCCTCCGGTGTTCACAATTCAAATCCTATGATATACATACAACCGAATAATTAATCTAACTATCATCAATCTAATTCGGTTACCCTTGCGCTTCCTAACTCATACTTACTAAGTCTTCACATTCTTATACTTACATTTTATTTACTTACTTTTCATTGCTTAACAATGGTATACTTACATATATATGCACATATGTATAGGTGGGTATACATATACATATATATATATATATACTAACCATAGTCTTATAGTTTTTTTTTGCAAGTTCTGACTCGACCGAACTTGCGACCGATCTTGCAAGTTCGGTCCAAGTCAGTAGGCTACATCGGGAAAATTCCAGGGCCGACCGACCTTGCAAGTCCGGTCCCAAGGTCGGTCCATTCCAGTGAGTTACTTAACGGAAAATTTTAGCCCGACCGACCTTGCAAGTCCGGTCGCAAGGTCGGTCCATTCCAGTAGCTTACAAGACGGAAATTTTTCTGGCCGACCGAACTTGCAAGTCCGGTCGCAAGTTCGGTCCATTCCAGAAGGTTACTGACGGGAGAATTTTTCTGGTCCGACCGAACTTGCAAGTCCGGTCGCAAGTTCGGTCCATTCCAGAAGCATTCCCGTCTTTGTAAATCTGGGCTCGACCGAACTTGCAAGTCCGGTCGCAAGTTCGGTCCGGCCCAGTATTTGCATTTTTACTTCTGTTTTCAGTCCTATACTTTACCCATTGTTTCTCCAATCTTCTTACATGTAATCCCACATGTTTAAACACTACCTAGGCCCTTCAAATTGCCTTAGTTCATCCACCAAATTCTTCACTAAATGCATCAATCCACTTACACAATTTCATCACTTCCCTTCCACACTTACAACAGTTTTGCATCCTTCAATGCTACAGATTTTTGTTCCAACTTCTAACATCCAATACTTCCTCTACCAATGTCACTCCTAGCATCCCAAATACCTCCTCTTACCAAGCCAATTCATTTCCAAGCAATTGTACCATCTATACCCAAGTCCAACATTCATTTTACCAAATCTTGCACACTATTTCTTCTTAGTTTTACAATGCAATCTAATACCTCTTTGCTACAGATTTTGACACTTACTCTCCCCTTCTCTAACCACCTCTTCTAATGTCATTTCTAGAGTTCCGAGTACATCACAATACATTATTTATCTCTCCCAATCTACTCCTTTATCTTTCTCTATCAAAATCTGTTACAACACCTATTAGTCACCTAGTTTATGGTTCACTAAGCGTTATAATCCTAGGCAAATTTTGCCATTGTCTCCCCTATATTTTATACACTCTCACCACAATGTTTCCTCACACATTAACATCATCTCACCTGTTCATACACAACATCAATATACAAGCTCCCATACACACATACCAATACTAAAACACTACTAAAAATTCCTGCACTCAACAACCCAATACCCAACTAAGTTTCAATACATTTTACATGTCTTTCAACGGTTTTAAGCACTTAGATTCTCCTGCACAATACATTACTACACAATACCATTTCCATTACTCATTTCAAACTTCTAAAATTCTATCACATGCATATATATACAAAGTTACACAAAAGAGCATCCTTACCTTTTTCTCCTTCTAGTTTCCTTTCTTCCTCTTGCCTCTTCCTTCTCTCCCTACCGGTTATAGTACTTCACTCAATCTATCATTATAACCCATACATACACACCATTTCAATACTAAAACTAACCCTAAACATTATTTAAGTTTTAATGTAGGTTTTAGGGTTTAGAAAATTGCATTACCTTGCAAGGGTGCAAATGAAGCTTGGAGTGGTTCAAGAATAAGATTTCCAACTCCCTCAACAAGCCAAAATCGGCTAGAATGCAAAGAAACCAAACAAGGTTTTAGCTTCATTTTCGTTTTGCCCATGAGGCTAGAAAAACAAAGGAGTTTCAAGAAGATTTTTACCTTAAAATGACAAGGAGGAAGAGGTGGTTCTAATGGTGGTCTTGAAACTCCAAATGCTCCATACCCATGGAGATGAAAGTTGTTGTTTTCGATTTTTGAAAAGATAGGAATGTAGCTCTTGATGAGAGGATTCCAATGGTGTAGTTTTTATAATTTTCGGAGAAGGTTTGATAGAGTAACAAGAGGAGAGAAGTGAGGTTTTTAGTGGGTTCTCTCAAGCTTCCATGGAAATCGCTTGGGGAAGGAGAAGGAAGAAATGAGAGAGTGAGGGTGGGGGTTCACGTGAGAGAGGGAGTAGGAGAGAGAGTGTGTGAGTGAGTAAGGTAATAAAGTAGGTTAGTTTACTTTATTAGTTTCGTTGTTTTGTAAATAAGAGAGTGAGTGTGTGAGAGAGTGTGAGAGGGGGAGTCCCCATCGGACACACACAGCACACACATACCACTTTTACTTTTTATTTTCAAAGTGGACACATAAGTTTTGGTTATTTATGTTTCTACCCCACAACTTCCCGTTTTTGACAGTTTTTACTAATTTCTCGTTTTATTGATTTTATTGGTTCTAAAGCTTCACTAATATTTATTAATGATTATTTAGTTGACCAAAATTGTTACGAGTCTATTTGACCCGCTTAAAGTTACGTTTTCTCTTTACCTCGAAAAACGCGCTTTAAGGTTCGTTAGTGATTTTAACCCGTTTTAAGGATCCGTTTTCTTCGGGATTTGTTCCCATATATTATTTAGGTCTTATTAAACCTTTGGAATCCATATAATACGCTAACCGAGGTCTCATACCTCCTATGGTTATTTTAACGCTTATTTAGCGTTTTTCGCTTTTAAGCGTTTCTTTATTTCTTTTTAGATTTATTCTCCTTACCAATATTAATTAGGTACCATTAGGCCCTTAAATACGTATTAGATTAATTTTAATCCTTATGTTTAAGTTCAGGGTATTTCAAACACCCCGACCGCTAATCACATCATTATCTACTAACTTCCTTGTACATCCTTACCTTCACAGCGGAAAATCCAATCCAACGGCGGGTGAACAATGCCGTTAGTCACCCACGTGACCAACAAGGCTTAATCCAGTCACAGTAACGGTCTGATGGACCAGAATACCCGAGTACTTTAAACAAATACAATTAACACCTCAATTCCAAACCGAGTATATACACTCTCCAGTCAATACAGTGCTCAATAATTACAATCCAATATACCGAGTCTACTAAGGTACAGTCCAAAATACAATATTTCTCACAAGGCTATACAAGCGTCTATGAGTTCAACATATCACTTAGTCTATCAAGATCTACATACTTCCAAATACCAAGCGGTGTACCGTAGGGTACACCGGCTACTCAAAAGGGCTACAAGCCCATGTACAACGCAGTATGCTATTCAAATAATCCTAACTACCAAGGCATAAAAAACCGGTCTCTCACATCGACCATCAACCTTCTCGGGTACCTGGAAAATAAAAACGGTGCCCCAAGGGGCTCTGCAAATTGCTGGCATGAAATTCGCATGCCCCGCATGGTAACGGGGGTATGCCAACTAATTGGTCGCATACATGGAGTTAGTTTTATTTAAAACAGCACGCTAAGCAAATAACTTCATTAACATGCAAGCGATAAATATAAGAGGCATACCACGCATGCAAGGAAGGCATTACACAATTCAACCAAACAATGTTCGCTGAGGCCTTGAGATTCACTTCTCAAGTCAAACTTCAACTCTTAGTTAGTCAAATTCTCTTCCGGGTTAATCGGATGTTCGTAACTCTTTTACTCTTGATCGTTGACTCAAACAATTATCCTTCTCTTGAATAATTACCAGTCAAGTCGGTAGACCTCCGGGCAGGGACAAGACTATCCCACCACCGGGCTTAAGGTTGGCTTACTTCCCCGGGTTGCTACCCATTTAAGGGATTTGGACCATGGTGGGAAGGTTAGGCCAGGATTCGGTTAACAATCTCTCTTGTTACCTCATTCTCACGCGTGGCCGAAACTATATCAGGCTTCTCACAAACTCCAAATTACCAAATTTTCCAAAGTTAGAAATGTCATCAAGTTAGGGAGTTAGCGAGAAGTCCACAATCATCAAGTCAAGGTTAGCACGCTTGCGCAACCAACAATCAAGCACTTCATCTTCAATCACATCTTTCATGAATTATACAAACTTCACAGTTCAATCACAACTCAACAAGGGATAATACTTCACAAGCATAAGGAAGTGCGATAAATCCGATTCATGCATTTCGTCTTGATTAGGTGATAACACATAAATACACAAACACACAAATCGATGTAACCTCGGTAGCATACAGGGCATGAGAAAATCATACTGTTAACCGTAATTCTCGGGTTGCTGACTCTCCTTCGGAGTCCAACAATTCCAATCCTATAACATACATGGAATCGGACGGTTAATTATCTATAATTAACCTGACCCATTTCATCTTTAGTGTTTCCTGATTTACAATTACTAACTCCTTACATTTCCAAACTCACTTACATAAGTTACTTCTTATTACTTCTCAAGCTTGTTTATACCACTAATGACCATTACATATCATTAATTAAGTCTTAACAATAATATAATATCAATACCATTCAAATGCCCACCTTAAAATTCCATTTATACACTTTTTAAAGCCATTTTGGGTTGGTCCGGGACCTTGTCTAGGTCCCAAGTCCCGGACCAATGCTGGAATTCACTCTCGGCCTGTTTGAATGGGGTGGTCCGGATCCTAGAAAGGGACTTAAGTCCCGGACCACTCCCTGATTGCAACTCTTGGCCAGTTTAACATATTGGTCCGGGCCTTGGTCCTGGACCCAAGTCCCGGACCAGTGCAGGTTTTTAATAGATTTTACATTTTCAATTCCTATTCTTACTCCTTTCTTTGCCCAATATTTTCCCAATCTTCCCACATATATTCTAGTATGCTTTAACACTAATTTGACACTCTAATCTTCTCTAAATCATTTACTAAACTCATCACTCATTCCTTTGTTAATTTTACACCATTTCCCACTCTTAATTTTACTAGAACTCTTTGCTATAGATTTTGCTCTTCCTCTCTTCACTAACCCAATGGTTCTTCAACTAATGCATTACTAGTGTTCATTGCATTATTTTCATCCCAAGTTCCACTCCATTACATAACTTCTCTCAAATCTAGTTTTATGATAATTAACTACTCATACTAACTCTAAAACACACCTAGCTCAACCTAGGTTATTCTTTCTCCTTAAACACATAAGTTACTTAGATTCCTACAGAAATTTTGACAGAGGTTCCCTACAATTTTAAAAATTCCCAAAGCATTATTTAGCTCATTCCAATTCGGTTCACAGCCCTGTCCATTATATACATTATCAACACAAAATTCTAGACACTAACACACATTAACTTCCAGCACTTAGCACTTTATTCACTTGGCTCTAAGGCCTTTAATAACCAATATAAACCACACTAAAAATACTTCAACTTATTTCTCACCACTGTAGTAGCTTAACATTACTAAGGCAATGTAAATTTTCTTATACAACTAACATTCAAAATCTGTTTCACAAGACATACAAAATCAGCTCAAAGGTAAGTTCATTTACCTTGTGATTTCTAGTTTTCCTTTCCTCATTTCTTCCTCCTTTCTTCTTGCTCTTCCTTTCTTTGTTTCTTGTTTACAATTTGGCCAAGCTTCAGCCCATGTTCAAGGGTATACACAACAACACTAGTAAATGCTTAATTCTAGAATTAAACCCTAGAATTTAAGAGAAGGTTTGAAGCTCTAAAGTGAGGGATTACCTTCAAATATCTAGATGGAGTGTTTGGCTAGTAAAATAATAAGATTACAGCTCCTATTTTGAAGCCAAAACCGGTTGGAACAAGAGCAACAATGGAGCTCAAAATCTGGAAATTTCGGTAGTCAAGAAAGGCTAGAAAAGAAGATAGTTTGAGCTCTTTCTTACCTTAATACAACAAGGGAAGGATGTAGATCTCAATGGTCTCCTTCAATCTTCAAATGGAGCTCCAACCATGGTGACCATCTTCACCATTTTTGGATTTTGAAAAGAGGGGAATAATCTCCAAGGAGAGGGGAGTCTAGTGGTGTAATATTTGTAGCATTTGGACTTGGTTTGAACATTCAAAATTGAGGAAGAAGAGAGAGCTGGGTGAAGGGGCTCCAAATCGCCATTACTAGCTGGGAGGAAGAAGATGAAGTTCAGAATGGGGGAGGGAATAAGTGAGAGAAGAGGGAAATGAGGAGGAGAGAGATTATAATGTGCTTTTGTACTCTCTCTCTTCTTTTACTTTATTGTTTTGTCTCCTATTGAGTAAGAGAGCTTAATGAGAGTGGGAGAGAGCTGAAGAAAAATGTGACAGAGCACACAAAAGGAGGGAGCCAGATTTTTAATTGCAAAGGGAGAGGAGTATTTTGGTCTATTTACAATTACCACCCTATAAGTCCCCGTTTTGAAAACTATTCACTAATCGGAGCCCGTTTTCTGGAATTTTCTCGTTTAATTAATTTTAATGGCTCAAGACCTTCACTAATGTTTAATTATAGACATTTGATTGACTATAATTTTTATGAGTCTATTAAACCCGCTTAAAGTCACATTTTTCTGGTTTTCTCGAAAAACGTGCTTTAAGGTTCGTTGCGTTTTTAACCCATTTTATGGATCCGCTTTCTTCGGGAATTGTTCCCACATATTTATTTAGGCATAATTAAGCTTCTAAAATCTCATTAGCTTAATTAATCACTATTTTTAAGTTCGGGGTATTTCACCGGCGCTCGACACGCCGAGGTGCGTCTTGCCCCTTGATAAGTGGTGAAAATGCATATTTTTATGGGTTATTCTTACATGTATTTTACATGATTTATAACATAGTTTCACCACTTTCTAGAGCATTTTATTTATTTTAGTGAACTTACATATTTTTGTAACATTTTAGATTAATGCTCCAAATTGACATTATTCACCGCCTAAACAAGCAAGCATACAGCCTGCTCACCATTAAAACATGCACGTAAATTTTCCCAGCCATGCTAGCATACTGCTGCAGCACGCATGTACAAAGTGAACATCATGCATGTATGAGTAGCCTCATGCTCTTCACTCACGTACAACAGTCAGCCCATGTGCCCATCCACGTAATGTTCTTCAACGTGCAAATAAAAATTATGTAGCCATGCATGTGAATCAATCCAGCCATGCACACACAGCAGCGTGCAACATATGTACGTAATGGATAAACTATGTGCAGCCACAGAAGTCAACTATTCCAGCCATGTAGCTCTATATATTCAGCCAGCACACACGTCAAGAGAGCTGCTCCAATCTCACTTAGCATGTTCCTGCCCTGCATGTAAATTTGTGCAGTCATGCATGTATAATTTTCCAGCACCTTGCTCACATGCAGATGCATCCATGTCACCGACCATGCACAGTTGACCAACCGCATTCTTGTCTATCCATGCGTAAGATATTGCACCTAGAAGATGCAAGTAAAGCATGCAGATCATGCAAGCAATCTACAGCACGTGACCAACTTTTGTTACAAGTTGAAACAACTAGTACAGCAGTATACTGACGTGGGGGGGAGAAAAGACGGAAACAAAAGGACGTTTTTTAAAGGCGTCATTTTTGGGAGAGACACGTGACATGTAGTGTTAATCAAGCCAGCGAGCTGCTCACGTTACTCTTGCCTCGCATGTAATATGCAGGGGCCGTGCATGCAAAAATCTACTTGAGCCCTACAAACCATGCACGTGAATGTGCAGTAACATGCTCATGTGCAACATTTAGCACTTACACGTAATATTCACGCGCGCTACAGCCAGATCTTGCTTATTCATAGGCCACGTGAGACAAAGATAAAAATAAAAGAACAGACTGCTAGAAAGGAAGGGGAGCAATTCGAACATGGGCGAAAGAGATGAATTTAACACAAGAAAATAAAAGAAGTGATGCCTCTTAGTTTGGAGTGTTATTTTTGGAGAAAGTCACGAGAGATAAAAAAAGAGTGAGGCATTCGGATGGGGTAGATTGCACGGGACGAGAACATAACACGGAGAAAATAAAAGGAGAATAGGGGCGAACGACGAATACGACCAGAACAGGAAAAAGAAGAAGACAAAGGAGAAGGACCCCACTTCCATAAAAGCTTCTTCAACAACCTATGGCCATCTCTTTTACGCTTCTCTTCTTTACTTCTTTAATGTCTGAGTAGTTCCATTTTGTACCCTTGGGATGGGGGTTTGACCCCAAATCCCCAAACTAGCATGTAAAACCTAATTTGCTTAAATATAGTTATTTTGTCGCTCTAAATTTAATGAATGTGCTAGACTGATCACCTTTGTGCATTTGTGGTTTCTCATAACTTCATTCATATGTGATTTAAGGATTTTGACTAAGAGAGAGGTAAACCCTAGATTTTCCCTCTTTAATTAGTTGATGGATCTAGTGTTATTGTTAAGGACTTGTGTTCATTGCTATCTAGTGATGTTTATTCAACCTAACCGAAAGGTTTATTCAACTAGATAAGATTTGGCTTTCACTATGATTTTAGAGAAAGCAATAATTTTAGTCCTAATAGATAGCTAGAGAAAATTAAGATAAATGCTATGTTTGGGAGTATTTGGGTGATTACACTTTCCTAAGATACATCATTATTTCAATCCACCAAAACACCATCTTAGTTCAATCGTTTGCTGTTTTTATTTATCAAACCGAATCACTACGCTTGCCTCCGGCTAAACCCATATTTTTACCGCTTTTTAATTAAACAACTAAATACCGAGACTAGGGAGATAGAACCAATTTCCTTGTGGATACGACACTTGTTGTACTACAACGAATAGGTGCACTTGCCTACTCTTTGAACATATATATATATATATATGTATTTGCAACCAACAAGTTTTTTGGCATCGTTGCCGGGGAAATTGATAGTTTCTATCATTTTCCCTAGTTCCGGTATTTTAGTTTTTACTTATTTTAGTTTTTGTTTATTTTTGTCTTTGTTTTATTTTAGTTTTTGTAAGACATTGTGTATATTTCCTTCTTTCTAATTGTTAGCATTTTGCTTCTAGTGTTTACTTAGGTACCTTCTTCTCCTCTTGAGTATGCCAAGCACCCGAGCTAGTGGTTCTCCGCTTTTCAGTCGGGAACCCGATCTTGAGTGTTTTCTACTAAGAGTTAGAAGGGATCTAAGAAGTACAACCATGACGGAGCTAGAACAACCAGAAATAGAAAACAATGGACACAATCAAGGAGGGCAACTACACGCCCACCCTCAAGCTCTAAGTGACTACTATCATCAATGTACTGAGGGAAGAGCTTCAGCCATAGTCCTTCCAGAGTTAACACTAGAGGAGAATGGACAATGGACATTGAAAACACACTTCATTACGGTGACCCGAGACTTGGGAAGGTTCAGTGGAGCGAATCCAGACGATGCTCCAAACTACTCGAGCCTTTTTCTTAACTTTTGCAACTCTTTTGGGAAATTTGGTGCCGTTAATGAAAGGATAAGACTACAATTATTCCCTCTCTCTTCAGGACTCAACTTCAAGATGGTACAGAAGCCTCCCCTCAAAATCAATCCACACTTGGGCTCAGATGGCTCAGAAGTTTCTTGCCAAGTATTACCCAACCAGTAGAACAAGACTGATTGGTGAGATCAGTACTTTCACTCAAGAGCCGGGGGAAACACTATACGATGCATGGGACCGGCGGTTCAAATGTTGATGAATTGTTCTCATCACGGGCTAGACGATCAATCTCTTTGCCTTTCTTTCTTCAACAGGTTGGATGATTCCAATAGACTCCTTGTGAACTCCTCAGTTGGAGGAAGTCTCAGAACAACTTGCTCAAAGGCCACTAGGAACCTTTCCAAGTCAGCCCAAGCAAAATCCAAGAGAGCAAGTGAAAGCAGTGACACTGAGAAGTGGGAGGCCACTTGTATCATATTGTGGATCAAGAATATCATGAAGTTCAGAAGGAAGATCAAGAGATCTTTGAGGAAGCCCCTCCTCCTTCGAAAAATACCTCCAAGGTGAAGGAGTCTCTTGAAAATTCTACCCCTTCCTCTCTTACTAAGATTCTCCCTCCATTTCCTTTTCCAAGTAGGCTCAAAGATAAATATCTAGATGAACAATTTGGAAAGTTTTTTAGCCACTTTAAGAAATTGACAATCAATATTCCATTTTCCGATGCTCTTAAACAGATGCCAATCTATGCAAAGTTCATGAAAGACATCATCTCCAACAAGAGATCATTGCAAGAGGTTGTGACCGTGCATCTTACCTAGGAAGTGTAGGCTGTACTACTGAAGAGCTTCAAGAACCTCCCTCCAAAACTTGAAGATCCTGGTTTGCTAATCACACCTTGCTCTATTGATAACATTGACTGTTGTAGTGGACTTTGTGATCTAGGAGCTAGTATTAATCTCATGCCACTGTCAATATTTAATAAGCTTGGAATTGCTGAATGCATGCCTACTTCAATTCAAATACAATTAGTTGATAGGTCTTTAGTGTTCCCGAAAGGAATAGTAGAGGACTTGGTTGAGACTGTTGAAACCTTTGTGTTCCCTGCTGACTTTATTGTGATTGACATGAAAGAAGATGCTAGGGTACCCTTGATTTTGGGTCATCCATTAATGAGGACAACTAGGGCTTTGATAGATGTTGAGAAAGGAAAGATCATTCTGAGACTCCATGATGAAACACTAGAGTATGACATGTCAAAGGTAGTAAAGAAACCTACACATGTAGAAGCTGTTTATGCTACAGATATTGTTGACTCTATCATGCAAGATATTCCTCTTCTCTCATTTGTTATGATGCTCTTAAACTTGCTCTGCTTGAGTTTCATGATGAGAAGGTGATGGACCGTGAGGTAGTAGAGATGGTGGCTACCCTGAACAGTAGAAAATCTTATGCTATGCCGCGCTACCCACCACCATAACCATTAGAACGGTCTATCCAAAAGCCTACACCGTCGATTGAGAAGCCTCCCATCGTGAAGATGAAACCCCTACCTTCACATCTTAAATATGCTTATCTGACTGACACTTGTGTTCTACTGGTGATCATCTCCTCCTCTCTAACAGGTGCACAAGAGGAAAGTCTATTGAAGGTGCTTCGAAGCCACAAGAGGGCTATTGGTTAGTTCATCTCATACATCAAAGGCATTGACCCTCACTTCTGCACTCACCATATTTATATGGAGGAGGACTACAAGTCTTTGGTCCAACCGCAGAGAAGGTTAAACCCGAACATGAAAAAGGTGGTGAAGAAAGAAGTTCTGAAGCTGCTAGACTCAGGGATAATCTATTCCATCTGACAGTAAGTGGGTGAGTCCAGTGCAAGTTGTGCCAAAGAAAGGAGGAATTACAGTGGTCCCCAACGCGAAGGGTGAGTTGGTTCCCCAGAGAACCACAAATGGTTGGAGGGTGTGCATTGACTATAGGAAATTGAACACCGCCACCTGAAATGACCATTTCCCTTTGCCTTTCATTGATCAAATGCTTGAGATATTGGCCGGGCAAGACTACTACTGCTTCCTCGATGGCTACTCAGGATACTTCTAAATATCCATTGCCCCATAAGACCAAGAGAAGACTACTTTCACATGTCCTTATGGGACATTTGCATACAATCAGATGCTGTTTGGTTTATGCAACGCCCTAGCCACCTTCCAGAGGTGTATGATTTCCATCTTCTCTAACTTTCTAGAGAAGAGCATCGAGGTATTCATGGATGACTTCTCTGTCTTTCGGCTCACCTTTGAATCTTGTTTAGATAATCTGGATGCCATTCTTGCTCGGTGTGAGGAAACTAACCTTGTGCTTAATTGGGAAAAATGTCACTTCATGGTTATAGAAGAGAAAGTCCCCGGGCACAAAATTTCTTCAAGAGGTATTGAAGTTGATCAGGCCAAGGTCGATGTCATTGAAAAATTTCCACCACCAAGCTCCGTCAAGGACATTAGAAGTTTCCTTGGTCATGTCGGGTTCTACAGAAGGTTTATCAAAGATTTCTCAAAAATTTTGAAGCCTTTATGTGACCTCTTGGCCAATGATACTAAGTTCAACTGCACTGAGGAGTGTATGCAAGCCTTCAATACTCTTAAGGAATGTCTCATCTCAGCCCCCACCATAGTTTCACCAGATTGGAGCCTTCTATTTGATATTATGTGTGATGCTAGTGACTATGTAGTGGGGGCGGCCCTCTGCCAGAAAAAGGAGAAGATTTTGAGAACCATTTACTATGCTAGCAGAACCCTCAATGAAGCTCAAAAGAATTATGCCACTATTGAGAAAGAGCTTCTAGCAGTGGTCTTCGCTTTGGATGAGTTCCGATCTTACCTCCTTGGGAGCAAAGTGATAGTCCACACAGATCACTTTGCTCTCAAGTATCTGTTCACTACGGAGGGTGCCAAACCTAGACTTCTCAAATGGATCCTCGTGTTGCAATAATTTGAGATTGAATTTAGAGATACGCCAGGAGTGCAGAATGTGGTGGCTGACCACCTGTCTCGCATAGAAACACCAGAAGATGGGGTGCCCATCAATGTATTCTTCCCGGATGAGTATCTCTTCATGCTCGGCCACACTGATGATCCTTGGTATGTAGACATGGTATACTATTTGGCACGGGGAGTAGTGCCTTATAAGATGACTTATCAACAAAAGAAGAAATTCTTTACAGATGTGAAGCACTACTATTGGGAGGATCCTTTCCTTTCAAGGCTTGCGCAGATGGGATGATCAGAAGGTGTGTGCCGAAAGCTGAAGTACAGAACATTCTAAAGCAATGCCATTTTCTTGAGGCTGGAGGACACCATGGGCCGGCAAGGACCGCAGCTAAGATTCTTCAATCAGGGTTCTTCTGGAGAACCCTTCATAAGGATTGTCATACCTATGTTGCCTCTTGTGACCAATGTCAGAGACTTGGCAACACCTCAAGAAAGCATGAGATGCCTCTAAATGTCATGATCGAGGTGGAACCCTTTAATCTTTGGGGCATTGACTTCTTGGGCTCTTTTCCCTCTTCTTACTTGAATCTCTACATCTTGGTGGCAGTTGACTATGTCACCAAGTGGGTAGAAGCTATCACATCCCCCACTAGTAACGCTAGGGTGGTGATTAAATTCTTGAAAAAGAACATCATTACGAGGTTTGGAGTGCCACGTGCTATAATCAGTGATGGTGGGTCTCACTTCTGTAATAAGCAATTCGAAGCTTTGATGAGAAAGTATGGAGTGAGACACAAGGTAGCTCTACCTTACCATCCTCAAACAAATGGCCAAGCCGAGGTTACCAACCGAGAGCTGAAGTGGATCCTTCATAAAACAGTCAATTCATCAAGGAAGGATTGGTCTTTGAAGCTAGATGATGCACTATGGGCATATAGGACAGCTTATAAGACTACCATCGGCATGTCTCCAAACCGACTTGTCTTTGGCAAAGCTTGTCATCTACCAGTTGAGTTAGTGCACAAATCATTATGGGCTGTGAAAGCATTGAACTACGATCTGATGACTGCAGCTGACAAGATAAAATTCCAACTGACTGAGTTGGAAGAATTTCAAGAGGAGGCATATGAGAACAACTGCATTTATAAGGAGAAAGCCAAGAGGTGGCATAATAATATGATCCTTCATTTCATTTCTAGGTGGGAGACTGTATTCTGCTCTATAATTCTAGGCTGAAGTTGTTCCCTGGGAAATTGAAATCCCATTGGGTTGGACCTTTCACTGTGTCAAATGTTACCTCATATGGATCAGTTGAGCTGAAAAATGCTAAGGGACAAACTTTCATGGTGAATGGATCAAGATTGAAGCATTATACAGGAGGTAACCTTAAGAAGGTCGAGGCTCGCGCTATCATTCTACAAGATCCTCAGGTTTGATCTATGCTTACTACGTTTAGCCAAAGACGGTAAAGAAGGGAATCTTCCGGGAGGCAACCCGGATTTCATTTCATTTCTTGTCATGCCTTTTGCATTTCTTTATTTTAGTACCTGCACAATATTTTGAACTCTTGTGAGTTAACGGGCTTTTTGAGCATTCCTCATAATTGCATTTTTGTGCCCAATTGGTATTACTTGTGTTGTGAATATTTTGGAAACAAATGTGCCCCTCTGAAAAAAGGATGGATTAAGGAACAATTTCAAAGGAAACTCTGGCGTAATTTTTCCAAGAACCCTCATCTCCAACGATCGAAGGATGCACTTCAACGACCCAGGACACTCTCAAGTATGAGGGAATCCTGTCTTCAATTCACACCTCATCAGGGGAGTACTAGTTTCACCCTTCCTTTTCATTTTTGCACAATACAAATCATATACACTTTTTGTTAACTCTATGCTAGTGCTTCGAAAAGGTCTTTTGTTTCTTTCGTAGTTATTCTTTGAACAATGAGGACATTGTTTCAGTTAAGTGTGGGGAGATGAGCTTTTCTTTTTGTGCACTGCTCAATTCCCGTATGCTTATCTATTGCTTCCATTCAGGAGTTACATTTAGAGTAAGCAAGTTTTTCCTTGAATTCTTGGGATTTTTCATCAAAAAATTTCAAAATTCTCTCTTGAGGAGCATGTATATGTGGTGCAACCATAAAACCTTATCTTGGTGAATTTTTATTGCTTAGGGGTTCCTTCTATCTTCTCTCTTAGGGATTTCTAAGGGGTGCTTCTTTGTGAAAATCTAAAAAGGGACTTGTGAGACACCATTGGCAACCAACAAAATGAGAGTTGAGTGTTCTTTAATGCAAAGGTTAAAATGCCTAAATATATCTCCTCATCTCTTATGCAAAAGCAAAACAAATGCATATATCTATTTTTTCCTTTTGTTTTCTCCTCAATGCCAATTCTTGAGAGAAGTTGGTCATGGTAATCCAAGTCACCTAATCTTTATAACTTTGAAGCGCTCTAGATCATACCCCGAAACTCTGTCTTTTTTATTTTACCCGAAGCACACCCATGTCACCACGATGAGGTTGGTTTGCACTCCTCATGAGCATTCCACCATTTTGTTTAATAAAATCCAAGAATTCATTTAAACACTTGCTTGCTTTAAATATCTCTCCTTTTTGTGGGTTTCTAGTTTTGCTTGAGGACAAGCAAAAACATAAGTGTGGGGGAGTTGATAAGTGGTGAAAATACATATTTTTTGGGTTATTCTTACATGTATTTTACATGATTTATAACATAGTTTCACCACTTTATAGAGAATTTTATTTATTTTAGCGAACTTACATATTTTGTTATATTTTAGGTAAATGCTCCAAATTGATATTATTCACCGCCTAAACAAGCAAGCATGCAGCCTGCTCACCATTAAAACATGCACGTAAATTGTTGCAGCCATGCTAGCATACTCCTGCAGCACGTACGTACAAAGTGAACATCATGCATGTATGAGCAGCCTCATGCACTTCACTCACGTGCAGCAGCCAGCTCATGTGCCCATCCGCGTAATGTTCTTCAGCGTGCAAATAAAAATTATGCAGCCATGCATGTGAACCAATCCAGCCATGCACACATAGCAGCATGCAACATATGTACGTAATGGATAAACTATGTGCAGCCACGGAAGTCAACTACTCCGCTATGTAGCTGATGAGTGTCTAAATGAGCATGTTTAGGGGAGTATTCATATGTTTAATCAACACTTTCATGCTCATTTCTCCACTCTAGCTTGTTTTCCTCTAGTTTTATGTTTCATTGGTGTCTTACACATTTATTGTCTAAACAGGAAGGAAAACCAAGATAGGAGTAAAGTAGATGAAGAGACAAACGCGTGGGCGCAAACGGATTCAAAATCGGAGCTAGAACGAAGAAGATACACATTTTTGAAGTTAGCCTGCCTATAGGACCGACCCACCGACCGCCCATGGGTGGGTCGGTCGGACTTAAAAACGCGTTTTCGGCCCCGAAATTGCTTCGGGACTCGACCGACCACGGGACGACCCAGGGGGGTCGGTCGGTCGCAAAAAAATGCCCAGATTTGAGATTTTAAACGCAGAAAAAGGGAGAGAAGAGGGGAGTCGCAACCCAGACGAAAAAACGACGCAAAGGAAGAAAAAGAAGGGGAAAAGAGAAGAAAAGAAGAGAAGAAGGAGAGGAGGAAGACCCACCTCCATTGAAGCTCCCAAGCTCCATTAATGGCCATTTTACTCTCTCTCCCTTCTTACTCTCTAATGGTTGTTTAGACTCCTTTAGCTTGGGATTTGGGGATTTTGCCCCAAAATCCCTAAACCCCATTGTTGATTCTTGAACTCGTTTATGATTTTATTTCAGTTCTTGTGCTGAATACTGATAATATTGTGTATTTGTGGCTCTGAACTTGTCACCCAGGATTTTGGGGATCTGTTGAGGGTTTTGCCCAATTGTTATCTTTGTGTGAAATTGGTTGGTTTGCCTTGAATTTGTTGAAATGAGATTCTGAGATAGATTCTAGGTTGTTGATTATTAGCACTATGTGTTAAACTGGTTGGTTTGGCCTACCGATTAGTTGAGCATTAATGTGGATTTCTGTCAACATGTGATTCTGAGATAGAAATCTAGACCGTGAGGACTGAATCAAATGCATTCTAATATCGAGGATTTCGAGATTAGACTACACTGCAACTTAGGGGAATTTATGCTTAATGTCATCAATTGACTAGGGACTTGGAAGATCCACCAGGTTCCATTCCGTTGGTTAGGATTAGTAGACCTTGATTAGGTATTAGTCAGTTTAGCGTTCCCGTGTTTAGCCATGAGTTCGAGGTTCGACAATTGGTAGTAAGGGGAGGACGGGTGCAAATAACCATCCCGAGCTAACACCTATCCTAGATAGTTAGTCTAGTTTTACTGCTTTCCTTTATTTCCATCTATCACTAAAATCCCAAAAAACCCAGTTTACATGTATGCACCTTTGTATATTTTCTGCACAGTTACTAAATTGATAATTAGCTAGATAGTTACGAAGTCCCTGTGGATACGACCTTGTTGTACTACAATGATTGGGTTCACTGCCATAGTTAGCAGAGTAGTTCTCACCACTGTTTTGCCCTTTTACGCCCAATTGGTGGCGTCTGTGTTGTGAATATTTGGGAAACAGGTGAGCCCCTCTGAAAAAGGGATGGAATTAGGACAATTACAAAGGAACTCTGGCGAAATTTTCCAAGAGGACCTTCATCTCCACGATTGAAGGTAGCACCTCAAACGACCCCTTCCACTAGCAATTGTGCGGGCACCCTATCTTCCATCCGCATCTTATCGGGGAGTACTCGTTTCACCCTTCCTTAATATTTGCCCACAACGACTCCACTATTTTATTTCCTGTTTTGTTTTCTTCTCCTTTGGTTTTGTTTTTGCTAACCCTTCACTCCAGTTTAGTTTGGTTGCTTCTAGTGTTTTATGCAGGTGCAACTTCAAGTCCACACCGCAACCAAGCTACGCTACTGAGGCTGAAGCTCAAGTGTGAGGGAGTTCTACAAACTGATAGCAATAGCATCTCAGGGAGTACTAGTTTCCTTTTAGTTTTCGTTCTCTCTCTTCTCTAATTTTGAATCTGCAAATTTGGGGATAGCTTTCTGTGCTATATGTTTGTTTGTGTCCCGTGTGATTTCCTTTTGTCTGCTTCCCGCAAAGGTCTTCTGGAACCTTCCCCGGTTTTGATTGGTGAACAATGGGGACATTGTTCAATTTAAGTGTGGGGGAGTGACCTTTTCGTGAATTGTGTGCTTAAATGCTTAATACTTCATACTTATCTAGCGATTGTCCAAAATAAAAAACTTGGATCCTTGTGTCGTGAGTTGTTCTCATTAAGAACAAATACTGTATGAATTGTGGGATAAATGCTTATTTTTCATTTGATTGCTTTTGAGGAGCATTTTACATGCGGTGTGGCCAAGTGATCTTGTATGGTTGGATTTTTATGCTTTGGGTTCCTTCTGTCTTCTTTCTTAGGGATTGTAAGGGGTGCTTCTTTGTGAAAATCCTCAAGGGACTTGTGAGACGCCATGTTAACCAACAATGAGAGTTGAGTGTTCTTAAATGCAAAGGCATGATGCCAAAATTTTATCTTCTCATCTCTTATGCAAAAGTGAAACAATGCATAAATCTATTTTTCCTTTTTTTCTTCTCAATGCCCATTCTTGAGAGAAGTTGGACATGGTAAAAGCTCTCCAAGTCACCTAATCTTTAGAACTTTGAAGCACTTCGGATCATACCCCGAAACTCTAGATTTTGTTTTGCCCTAAGCACACCCATGCCACCACTAAGAGATGGTTCACACTCCTCAAAGGTTTTAAATCACTTTTTGCTTCTTCTTTTATCCTACAATTCATGTTAGTGTTTGTTAGTCTTGAGCATTCCTTACTTGCATGGGTGCTTGGTTTGCTTGAGGACAAGCAAAAAGGTAAGTGTGGGGGTGTGATGAGTGTCTAAATGAGCATGTTTTAGGGGAGTATTTCATATGTTTAATCAACACTTTTCATGCTCATTTCTCCCTATCTAGCTTGTTTTCCTCTAGTTTTTGTTTCATTGGTGTCTTACACATTTATTGTCTAAACAGGAGGAATAACCAAGATAGGAGTAAAGTAGATGAAAGACAAACGCGTGGGCGCAAACGGATTCAAATCGGAGCTAGAACGAAGAAGATACAAATTTTGAAGTTAGCCTGCTATAGGACCGACCCACCGACCGACCCATGGGTGGGTCGGTCGGACTTAAAAACGCGTTTTCGGCCCCGAAATTGCTTCGGGACTCGACCGACCCACGGACCGACCCAGGTGGGTCGGTCGGTCGCAAAAAATGCCCAGATTTGAGATTTTAAACGCAGAAAAGGGAGAGAAGAGGGGGTCGCAACCCAGACGAAAAACGACGCAAAAGGAAAAAAGAAGGGGAAAAGAGGAATAAGAAGAAGAGAAGAAGGAGAGGAGAAACCCCCTCCATTGAAGCTCCCAAGCTCCATTAATGGCCATTTCTTACTCTCTCTCCTTCTTTACTCTCTAATGGTTGTTTAGACTCCTTGTAGCTTGGGATTTGGGGATTTTGCCCCAAAATCCCTAAACTCCATTGTTGATTTCTTGAACTCGTTTATGATTTATTTCAGTTCTTGTGCTGAATACTGATAATAATTGTGTATTTGTGGCTCTTGAACTTGTCACCCAGGATTTGGGGATCTGTTGAGGGTTTGCCCAATTTTTATCTTTGTGTGAAATTGGTTGGTTTGCCTTGAATTTGTTGAAATGAGATTCTGAGATAGATTCTAGTTGTTGATTAATTAGCACTATGTGTTAAACTGGTTGGTTTGGCCTACCGATTAGTTGAGCATTAATGTGGATTTCTGTCAACATGTGATTCTGAGATAGAATCTAGACCGTGAGGACTGAATCAATGCATTCTAATATCGAGGATTTCGAGATTAGACTACACTGCAACTTAGGGAATTTATGCTTAATGTCATCAATTGACTAGGGACTGGAAGATCCACCAGGTTCCATTCCGTTGGTTAGGATTAGTAGACCTTGATTAGGCTATTAGTCAGTTTAATTAGCGTTCCCGTTGTTTAGCCATGAGTTCGAGGTTCGACAATTGGTAGTAAGGGAGGACGGGTTCAAATAACCATCCAGCTACACCTATCCTAGATAGTTATCTAGTTTTACTGCTTTCCTTTATTTTCCATCTATCAACTAAAATCCCAAAACCCCAGTTTACATGTATGCACCTTTGTATATATTTTGCATCCTGCACATTACTAAATTGATAATTAGCTAGATTAGTTACGAAGTCCCTGTGGATACGACCTTGTTGTACTACAATGATTGGGTTCACTGCCCATAGTTAGCAGAGTAGTCCTCACCACTGTTTTGCCCACAGTAGCTCTCTATATTCAGCCAACACTCACGTCAAGAGAGCTGCTCCAATCTCACTTAGCATGTTCCTGCCCTGCACGTAAATTTGTGCAGTCATGCATGTATAATATTTCAGCACCATGCTCACGTGCAGATGCATCCATGTCACCGACCATGCGCAGTTGACTAACCGTAATCTTGTCTACCCGTGCGTAAGATATTGCACCTAGAAGATGCAAGTAAAGCATGCAGATCATGCAAGCAATCTGCAGCACGTGACCAACTTTTGTTACAAATTGAAACGAGTAGTACAGCAGTATATTGACGTGGGGGGAGAAAAGATGGAAACAAAAGGATATTTTTTTAAAGGCGTCATTTTTGGGAGAGACACGTGACATGCAGTGTTAATGAAGCCAGCGAGCTGCTCACGTTACTCTTGCCTCGCATGTAATATGCAGGGGCCGTGCATGCAAAAATCTACTTGAGCCCTACAAACCATGCACGTGAATGTGCAGTAACATGCTCATGTGCAACATTTAGCACTTACACGTAATATTCACGCGCGCTACAGCTAGATCTTGCTTATTCATAGGCCACGTGAGACAAAGATAAAAATAAAAGAACGGACTGCTAGAAAGGAAGGGGAGCAATTCGAACACAGACGAAAGAGATGAATTTAACACAAGAACATAAAAGAAGTGATGCCTCTTAGTTTGGAGCGTTATTTTTGGAGAAAGTCACGAGAGATAAAAAAAGTGTGAGGCATTCGGATGGGGTAGATTGCACGGGACGAGAACATAACAGGGAGAAAATAAAAGGAGAATAGGGGCGAATGACGAATACGACCAAAACAGGAAAAAGAAGAAGACAAAGGAGAAGGACCCCACTTCCATAAAAGCTTCTTCAACAACCTATGGCCATCTCTTTTACGCTTCTCTTATTTACTTCTTTAATGTCTGAGTAGTTCCATTTTGTACCCTTGGGATGGGGGTTTGACCCCAAATCCCCAAACTAGCATGTAAAACCTAATTTGCTTAAATATAGTTGTTTTGTCGCTCTAAATTTAATGAATGTGCTAGATTGATCACCTTTGTGCATTTGTGGTTTCTCATAACTTCATTTATATGTGATTTAAGGATTTTGACTAAGAGAGAGGTAAACCCTAGATTTTCCCTCTTTAATTAGTTGATGGATCTAGTGTTATTGTTAAGGACTTGTGTTCATTGCTATCTAGTGATGTTTATTCAACCTAACCGAAAGGTTTATTCAACTAGATAAGATTTGGCTTTCACTATGATTTTAAAGAAAGCAATAATTTTAGTCCTAATAGATAGCAAGAGAAAATTAAGATAAATGCTATGTTTGGGAGTATTTGGGTGATTACACTTTCCTAAGATACATCATTATTTCAATCCACCAAAACACCATCTTAGTTCAATCATTTGTTGTTTTTATTTATCAAACCGAATCACTACGCTTGCCTCCGGCTAAACCCATATTTTTACCGCTTTTTAATTAAACAACTAAATACCGAGACTAGGGAGATAGAACCAATTTCCTTGTGGATACGACATTTGTTGTACTACAAGGAATAGGTGCACTTGCCTACTCTTTGCACACATATATATATATAGTATTTGCGACCAACAAGTTTTTTGGCGCCGTTGCCGGGGAAATTGATAGTTTCTATCATTTTCCCTAGTTCTGGTATTTTAGTTTTTGTTTATTTTTGTCTTTGTTTTATTTTAGTTTTTGTAAGACATTGTTTATATTTCCTTCTTTCTAATTGTTATCATTTTGCTTCTAGTGTTTACTTAGGTACCTTCTTCTCCTCTTGTGTATGCCAAGCACCCGAGCTAGTGGTTCTCCGCTTGTCAGTCGGGAACCCGATCTTGAGTGTTTTCTACTAAGAGTTAGAAGGGATCTAAGAAGTACAACCATGACGGAGCTAGAAAAACCAGAAATAAAAAACAATGGGCACAATCAAGGAGAGCAACTACACGCCCACCCTCAAGCTCTAAGTGACTACTATCATCCATGTACTGAGGGAAGAGCTTCAGCCATAGTCCTTCCAGAGTTAACAATAGAGGAGAATGGACAATGGACATTCAAAACACACTTCATTACGGTGACCCGAGACTTGGGAAGGTTCAGTGGAGCGAATCCAGACGTTGCTCCAAACCACTCGAGCCTTTTTCTTAACTTTTGCAACTCTTTTGGGAAAGTCGGTGCCGTTAATGAAAGGATAAGACTACAATTATCCCCTCACTCTCTTCAGGACTCAACTTCAAGATGGTACAGAAGCCTCCCCTCAAAATCAATCCACACTTGGGCTCAGATGGCTCAGAAGTTCCTTGCCAAGTATTACCCAACCAATAGAACAAGACTGATTGGTGAGATCAGTACTTTCACTCAAGAGCCGGGGGAAACACTATACGATGCATGGGACCGGTTCAAAGAAATGTTGATGAATTGTTCTCATCACGGGCTAGACGATCAATCTCTTTGCCTTTCTTTCTTCAACAGGTTGGATGATTCCAATAGACTCCTTGTGAACTCCTCAGTTGGAGGAAGTTTCATGAACAAGTCACCTTATGATGCAATGGAGCTCTTTGAAATCATGACCAACAACACAAGGCAATGGGCTAGGAACAAAGGTAGAGCTCCTAGGGCAGCAGGCCTACTCCATGTACAGCCTACCAATCACCTCTCAGCTCAGATCTCTTCTCTCACTAAGATGGTTGAAAAAATAGCAACCTCCCAGAAAGAAAGTGTCAAGGCTACAGCTTCTTCTTCCTTGGATCAATCTATGGAGGGATGCGCCATTTGTGCGGGCCCCCATGAAACACATCATTGCGAGGGGAAGAGCTATTTTAGTAATCATGAGAATGTGAGCTACGTCGATGACCGTCCTATTAACTCATACAATAACAACAATTCCCCATGGAGAAATCACCCAAAATTTTCATGGAGGAACAATGATCCAACCCAAGGAGGACCGATTAATACTTCCAATAACTCAATGGGATATAAACCGCAAGAGCCATACCAAGCAAATAACTCTCAAATGGGGTATAGACCTCAAGGTGGCCCACCAGGGTTCAAGCAACAACAACGACCACCCTCATCCTCTTCTGATGGTAGCTTGGCTAAGATGGAAGCCATAATGCAAAACATGCAGAGTATGACAATGAATTTCATTTCGACCACCCAAACTAAGTTCACAGAGCAAGAAGCCTTCAATGCCAACTAGACACCATTTAACCAGAACCTCAAAACCCAACTTGACCAAATCTCAGAACAACTTGCTCAAAGGCCACTAGGAACCTTTCCAAGTCAGCCCAAGCAAAATCCAAGAGAGCAAGCGAAAGTAGTGACACTGAGAAGTGTGAGGCCACTTGTATCATATTGTGGATCAAGAATCTCATGAAGTTCAGAAGGAAGATCAAGAGATCTTTGAGGAAGCCCCTCCTCCTTAGAAAAATACCTCCAAGGTGAAGGAGTCTCTTGAAACTTCTACCCCTTCCTCTCTTACTAAGATTCTCCCTCCATTTCCTTTTCCAAGTAGGCTCAAAGATAAATATCTAGATGAATAATTTGGAAAGTTTTTTAGCCACTTTAAGAAATTGACAATCAATATTCCATTTTCTGATGCTCTTAAACAGATGCCAATCTATGCAAAGTTCATGAAAGACATCATCTCCAACAAGAGATCATTGCAAGAGGTTGAGACCGTGCATCTTACCTAGGAAGTGTTGGCTGTACTACTGAAGAGCTTCAAGAAACTCCCTCCAAAACTTGAAGATCCTGGTTTGCTAATCACACCTTGCTCTATTGATAACATTGACTGTTGTAGTGGACTTTGTGATCTAGGAGCTAGTATTAATCTCATGCCACTGTCAATAGTTAATAAGCTTGGAATTGGTGAATGCATGTCTACTTCAATTCAAATACAATTAGTTGATAGGTCTTTAGTGTTCCCGAAAGGAATAGTAGAGGACTTGGTTGAGACTGTTGAAACCTTTGTGTTCCCTGCTGAATTTATTGTGATTGACATGAAAGAAGATGCTAGGGTACCCTTGATTTTGGGTCATCTTTTTATGCGGACTGCTAGGGCTTTGATAGATGTTGAGAAAGGAAAGATCATTCTGAGACTCCATGATGAAACACTAGAGTATGACATGTCAAAGGTAGTAAAGAAACCTGCACATGTAGAAGCTGTTTATGCTACAGATATTGTTGACTCTATCATGCAAGATATTCCTCTTCTCTCATTTGTTATGATGCTCTTAAACTTGCTCTGCTTGAGTTTCATGATGAGAAGGTGATGGACCGTGAGGTAGTAGAGATGGTGGCTGCCCTGAACAGTAGAAAATCTTATGCTATACCGCGCTACCCACCACCATAACCATTACAACGGTCTATCCAAAAGCCTACACCGTCAATTGAGAAGCCTCCCATCGTGAAGATGAAACCCCTACCTTCACATCTTAAATATGCTTATCTGACTGACACTTGTGTTCTACTGGTGATCATCTCCTCCTTTCTAACTGGTGCACAAGAGGAAAGTCTATTGAAGGTGCTTCGAAGCCACAAGAGGGCTATTGGTTAGTTCATCTCATACATCAAAGGCATTGACCCTCACTTCGGCACTCACCATATTTATATGGAGGAGGACTACAAGTCTTTGGTCCAACCGCAGAGAAGGTTAAACCCGAACATGAAAAAGGTGGTGAAGAAAGAAGTTCTAAAGCTGCTAGACTCAGGGATAATCTATTCCATCTGACAGCAAGTGGGTGAGTCCAGTGCAAGTTGTGCCAAAGAAAGGAGGAATTACAATGGTCCCCAACGCAAAGGGTGAGTTGGTTCCCCAGAGAACCACAAATGGTTGGAGGGTGTGCATTGACTATAGGAAATTGAACACCGCCACCTGAAATGACCATTTCCCTTTTCCTTTCATTGATCAAATGCTTGAGATATTGGCCGGGCAAGACTACTACTGCTTCCTCGATGGCTACTCAGGATACTTCTAAATATCCATTGCCCCATAAGACCAAGATAAGACTACTTTCACATGTCCTTATGAGACATTTGCATACAATCGGATGTTGTTTGGTTTATGCAACTCCCTAGCCACCTTCTAGAGGCTTATGATTTCCATCTTCTCTAACTTTCTAGAGAAGAGCATCAAGGTATTCATGGATGACTTCTCTGTCTTTAGGCTCACCTTTGAATCTAGTTTAGATAATCTGGATTCCATTCTTGCTTGGTGTGAGGAAACTAACCTTGTGTTTAATTGGGAAAAATGTCACTTCATGGTTATAGAAGGGATAGTCCCCGGGCACAAAATTTCTTCAAGAGGTATTGAAGTTGATCAGGCCAAGGTCGATGTCATTGAAAAATTACCACCACCTACCTCCGTCAAGGACATTAGAAGTTTCCTTGGTCATGTCGGGTTCAACAGAAGGTTTATCAAAGATTTCTCAAAAATTTTGAAGCCTTTATGTGACCTCTTGGCCAATGATACTAAGTTCAACTGCATTAAGGAGTGTATGCAAGCCTTCAATACTCTTAAGGAATGTCTCATCTCAGCCCCCACCATAGTTTCACCAGATTGGAGCCTTCTATTTGATATTATGTGTGATGCTAGTGACTATGTAGTGAGGGCGGCCCTCTGCCAGAAAAAGGAGAAGATTTTGAGAACCATTTGCTACGCTAGCAGAACCCTCAATGAAGCTTAGAAGAATTATGCCACTATTGAGAAAGAGCTTCTAGCAGTGGTCTTCGCTTTGGATGAGTTCTGATCTTACCTCCTTGGGAGCAAAGTGATAGTCCACACAGATCACTCTACTCTCAAGTATCTGTTCACTACGGAGGGTGCCAAACCTAGACTTCTCAGATGGATCCTCGTGTTGCAAGAATTTGAGATTGAAGTTAGAGATACGCCAGGAGTGCAGAATGTGGTGGCTGACCACCTGTCTCGCATAGAAACACCAGAAGATGGGGTGCCCAATAATGAATTCTTCCCGGATGAGTATCTCTTCATGCTCGGCCACACTGATGATCCTTGGTATGTAGACATGGTATACTATTTGGCACGGGGAGTAGTGCCTTATAAGATGACTTATCAACAAAAGAAGAAATTCTTTACAGATGTGAAGCACTACTATTGGGAGGATCCTTTCCTTTCAAGGCTTGCGCAGATGGGATGATCAGAAGGTGTGTGCCGAAAGCTGAAGTACAGAACATTCTAAAGCATTGCCATTCTCTTGAGGCTGGAGGACACCATGGGCCGGCAAGGACCGCAGCTAAGATTCTTCAATCAGGGTTCTTCTGGAGAACCCTTCATAAGGATTGTCATAGCTATGTTGCCTCTTGTGACCAATGTTAGAGACTTGGCAACACCTCAAGAAAGCATGAGATGCCCCTAAATGTCATGATCGAGGTGGAACCCTTTAATCTTTGGGGCATTGACTTCATGGGCTTTTTTCCCTCTTCTTACTTGAATCTCTACATCTTGGTGGCAGTTGACTATGTCACCAAGTAGGTAGAAGCTATCACATCCCCCACTAGTAACGCCAGGGTGGTGATTAAATTCTTGAAAAAGAACATCATTACGAGGTTTGGAGTGCCACGTGTTATAATCAGTGATGGTGGGTCTCACTTCTATAATAAGCAGTTCGAAGCTTTGATGGGAAAGTATGGAGTGAGACACAAGGTAGCTCTACCTTACCATCCTCAAACAAATGGCCAAGCCGAGGTCACCAACCGAGAGCTGAAGTGGATCCTTCATAAAACAGTCAATTCATCAAGGAAGGATTGGTCTTTGAAGCTAGATGATGCACTATGGGCATATAGGACAGCTTATAAGACTCCCATCGGCATGTCACCATACCGACTTGTCTTTGGCAAAGCTTGTCATCTACCAGTTGAGTTAGTGCACAAATCATTATGGGTTGTGAAAGCATTGAACTACGATCTGATGACTGCAGCTGACAAGAAAAAATTCCAACTGACTGAGTTGGAAGAATTTCAAGAGGAGGCATATGAGAACAACTGCATTTATAAGGAGAAATCCAAGAGGTGGCATAATAATATGATCCTTAGGCGGGAGTTCCAGGTGGGAGATTGTATTCTGCTCTATAATTCTAGGCTGAAGTTGTTCCCTGGGAAATTGAAATCCCATTGGGTTGGACCTTTCACTGTGTCAAATGTTACCTCATATGGATCAGTTGAGCTGAAAAATGCTAAGGGACAAACTTTCATGGTGAATGGATCAAGATTGAAGCATTATACAGGAGGTAACCTTAAGAAGGTCGAGGCTCGCGCTATCATTCTACCAGATCCTCAGGTTTGATCTATGCTTACTACGTTTAGCCAAAGACGGTAAAGAAGGGCATCTTCCGGGAGGCAACCCGGATTTCATTTCATTTCTTGTCATGCCTTTTGCATTTCTTTATTTTAGTACCTGCACAATATTTTGAACTCTTGTGAGTTAACGGGCTTTTTGAGCATTCCTCATAATTGCATTTTTGTGCCCAATTGGTATTACTTGTGTTGTGAATATTTTGGAAACAAATGTGCCCCTCTGAAAAAAGGATGGATTAAGGAACAATTTCAAAGGAAACTCTGGCGTAATTTTACCAAGAACCCTCATCTCCAACGATCGAAGGATGCACTTCAACGACCCAGGACACTCTCAAGTATGAGGGAATCCCGTCTTCAATTCACACCTCATCAGGGGAGTACTAGTTTCACCCTTCCTTTTCATTTTTGCACAATACAAATCATATACACTATTTGTTAACTCTATGCTAGTGCTTCGAAAAGGTCTTTTGTTTCTTTCGTAGTTATTCTTTGAACAATGAGGACATTGTTTCAGTTAAGTGTGGGGAGATGAGCTTTTCTTTTTGTGCACTGCTCATGCCGTATGCTTATCTATTGCTTCCATTCAGGAGTTACATTTAGAGTAAGCAAGTTTTTCCTTGAATTCTTGGGATTTTTCATCAAAAAATTTCAAAATTCTCTCTTGAGGAGCATGTATATGTGGTGCAACCATAAAACCTTATCTTGGTGAATTTTTATTGCTTAGGGGTTCCTTCTATCTTCTCTCTTAGGGATTTCTAACGGGTGCTTCTTTGTGAAAATCTAAAAAGGGACTTGTGAGACACCATTGGCAACCAACAAAATGAGAGTTGAGTGTTCTTTAATGCAAAGGTTAAAATGCCTAAATACATCTCCTCATCTCTTATGCAAAAGCAAAACAAATGCATATATCTATTTTTTCCTTTTGTTTTCTCCTCAATGTCAATTCTTGAGAGAAGTTGGTCATGGTAATCCAAGTCACCTAATCTTTATAACTTTGAAGCGCCCTAGATCATACCCCGAAACTCTGTCTTTTTTATTTTACCCGAAGCACACCCCTGTCACCACGATGAGGTTGGTTTGCACTCCTCATGAGCATTCCACCATTTTGTTCAATAAAATCCAAGAATTCATTTAAACACTTGCTTGCTTTAAATATCTCTCCTTTTTGTGGGTTCCTAGTTTTGCTTGAGGACAAGCAAAAACATAAGTGTGGGGGAGTTGATAAGTGGTGAAAATACATATTTTTTGGGTTATTCTTACATGTATTTTACATGATTTATAACATAGTTTCACCACTTTATAGAGAATTTTATTTATTTTAGCGAACTTACATATTTTTGTTATATTTTAGGTAAATGCTCCAAATTGACATTATTCACCGCCTAAACAAGCAAGCATGCAGCCTGCTCACCATTAAAACATGCACGTAAATTGTCGCAGCCATGCTAGCATACTCCTGCAGCACGTACGTACAAAGTGAACATCATGCATGTATGAGCAGCCTCATGCACTTCACTCACGTGCAGCAGCCAGCTCATGTGCCCATCCGCGTAATGTTCTTCAGCGTGCAAATAAAAATTATGCAGCCATGCATGTGAATCAATCCAACCATGCACACATAGCAGCATGCAACATATGTACGTAATGGATAAACTATGTGCAGCCACGGAAGTCAACTACTCCAGCTATGTAGCTCTATATATTCAGCCAACACTCACGTCAAGAGAGCTGCTCCAATCTCACTTAGCATGTTCCTGCCCTGCACGTAAATTTGTGCAGTCATGCATGTATAATTTTTCAGCACCATGCTCACGTGCAGATGCATCCATGTCACCGACCATGCGCAGTTGACTAACCGCAATCTTGTCTACCCGTGCGTAAGATATTGCACCTAGAAGATCCAAGTAAAGCATGCAGATCATGCAAGCAATCTGCAGCACGTGACCAACTTTTGTTACAAGTTGAAACGAGTAGTACAGCAGTATACTGACGTGGGGGGAGAAAAGACGGAAACAAAAGGACGTTTTTTTTAAGGCGTCATTTTTGGGAGAGACACGTGACATGCAGTGTTAATCAAGCCAGCGAGCTGCTCACGTTACTCTTGCCTCGCATGTAATATGCAGGGGCCGTGCATGCAAAAATCTACTTGAGCCCTACAAACCATGCACGTGAATGTGCAGTAACATGCTCATGTGCAACATTTAGCACTTACACGTAATATTCACGCGCGCTACAGCCAGATCTTGCTTATTCATAGGCCACGTGAGACAAAGATAAAAATAAAAGAACGGACTACTAGAAAGGAAGGGGAGCAATTCAAACACGGACGAAAGAGATGAATTTAACACAAGAAAATAAAAGAAGTGATGCCTCTTAGTTTGGAGCGTTATTTTTGGAGAAAGTCACGAGAGATAAAAAAAGTGTGAGGCATTCGGATGGGGTAGATTGCACGGGACGAGAACATAACAGGGAGAAAATAAAAGGAGAATAGGGGCGAACGACGAATACGACCAGAACAGGAAAAAGAAGAAGACAAAGGAGAAGGACCCCACTTCCATAAAAGCTTCTTCAACAACCTATGGCCATCTCTTTTACGCTTCTCTTCTTTACTTCTTTAATGTCTGAGTAGTTCCATTTTGTACCCTTGGGATGGGGGTTTGACCCCAAATCCCCAAACTAGCATGTAAAACCTAATTTGCATAAATATAGTTGTTTTGTCGCTCTAAATTTAATGAATGTGCTAGATTGATCACCTTTGTGCATTTGTGGTTTCTCATAACTTCATTCATATGTGATTTAAGGATTTTGACTAAGAGAGGTAAACCCTAGATTTTCCCTCGTTAATTAGTTGATGGATCTAGTGTTATTGTTAAGGACTTGTGTTCATTGCTATCTAGTGATGTTTATTCAACCTAACCGAAAGGATTATTCAACTAGATAAGATTTGGCTTTCACTATGATTTTAGAGAAAGCAATAATTTTAGTCATAATAGATAGCTAGAGAAAATTAAGATAAATGCTATGTTTGGGAGTATTTGGGTGATTACACTTTCCTAAGATACATCATTATTTCAATCCACCAAAACACCATCTTAGTTCAATCGTTTGTTGTTTTTATTTATCAAACCGAATCACTACGCTTGCCACCGGCTAAACCCATATTTTTACCGCTTTTTAATTAAACAACTAAATACCGAGACTAGGGAGATATAACCAATTTCCTTGTGGATACGACACTTGTTGTACTACAACGAATAGGTGCACTTGCCTACTCTTTGCACATATATATATATATAGTTGCGACCAACAAGTTTTTTGGCGCCGTTGCCGGGGAAATTGATAGTTTCTATCATTTTCCCTAGTTCTGGTATTTTAGTTTTTACTTATTTTAGTTTTTGTTTATTTTTTCTTTGTTTAATTTTAGTTTTTGTAAGACATTGTTTATATTTCCTTCTTTCTAATTGTTAGCATTTTGCTTCTAGTGTTTACTTAGGTACCTTCTTCTCCTCTTGTGTATGCCAAGCACCTGAGCTAGTGGTTCTCCGCTTGTCAGTCGGGAACCCGATCTTGAGTGTTTTCTACTAAGAGTTAGAAGGGATCTAAGAAGTACAACCATGACGGAGCTAGAACAACCAGAAATAGAAAACAATGGGCACAATCAAGGAGAGCAACTACACGCCCACCCTCAAGCTCTAAGTGACTACTATCATCCATGTACTGAGGGAAGAGCTTCAGCCATAGTCCTTCCAGAGTTAACAATAGAGGAGAATGGACAATGGACATTCAAAACACACTTCATTACGGTGACCCGAGACTTGGGAAGGTTCAGTGGAGCGAATCCAGATGATGCTCCAAACCACTCGAGCCTTTTTCTTAACTTTTGCAACTCTTTTGGGAAAGTCGGTGTCGTTAATGAAAGGATAAGACTACAATTATTCCCTCACTCTCTTCAGGACTCAACTTCAAGATGGTACAGAAGCCTCCCCTCAAAATCAATCCACACTTGGGCTCAGATGGCTCAGAAGTTTCTTGCCAAGTATTACCCAACCAGTAGAACAAGACTGATTGGTGAGATCAGTACTTTCACTCAAGAGCCGGGGGAAACACTATACGATGCATGGGACCGGTTCAAAGAAATGTTGATGAATTGTTCTCATCACGGGCTAGACGATCAATCTCTTTGCCTTTCTTTCTTCAACAGGTTGGATGATTCCAATAGACTCCTTGTGAACTCCTCAGTTGGAGGAAGTTTCATGAACAAGTCACCTTAAGATGCAATGGAGCTCTTTGAAATCATGACCAACAACACAAGGCAATGGGCTAGGAACAAAGGTAGAGCTCCTAGGGCAGCAGGCCTACTCCATGTACAGCCTACCAATCACCTCTCAGCTCAGATCTCTTCTCTCACTAAGATGGTTGAAAAAATAGCAACCTCCCAGAAAGAAAGTGTCAAGTCTACAGCTTCTTCTTCCTTGGATCAATCTATGGAGGGATGCACCATTTGTGCGGGCCCCCATGAAACACATCATTACGAGGGGAAGATCTATGTTAGTAATCATAAGAATGTGAGCTACGTCGATGACCGTCCCACTAACTCATACAATAACAACAATTCCCCATGGAGAAATCACCCAAATTTTTCATGGAGGAACAATGATCCATCCCAAGGAGGACTGATTAATACTTTAAATAACTCAATGGGATATAAACCGCAAGAGCCATACCAAGCAAATAACTCTCAAATGGGGTATAGACCTCAAGGTGACCCACCAGGGTTCAAGCAACAACAACGACCACCCTCATCCTCTTCTGATGGTAGCTTGGCTAAGATGGAAGCCATGATGCAAAACATGCAGAGTATGACAATGAATTTCATGTCGACTACCTAAACTAAGTTCACAGAGCAAGAAGCCTTCAATGTCAACAGACACCATTTAACCAGAACCTCAAAACCCAACTTGACCAAATCTCAGAACAACTTGCTCAAAGGCCACTAGGAACCTTTCCAAGTCAGCCCAAGCAAAATCCAAGAGAGCAAGCGAAAGCAGTGACACTGAGAAGTGGGAGGCCACTTGTATCATATTGTGGATCAAGAATCTCATGAAGCTCAGAAGGAAGATCAAGAGATCTTTGAGGAAGCCCCTCCTCCTTAGAATAATTCCTCCAAGGTGAAGGAGTCTCTTGAAACTTCTACCCCTTCCTCTCTTACTAAGATTCTCCCTCCATTTCCTTTTCCAAGTAGGCTCAAAGATAAATATCTAGATGAACAATTTGGAAAGTTTTTTAGCCACTTTAAGAAATTGACAATCAATATTTCATTTTCCGATGCTCTTAAACAGATGCCAATCTATGCAAAGTTCATGAAAGACATCATCTCCAACAAGAGATCGTTGCAAGAGGTTGAGACCGTGCATCTTACCTAGGAAGTGTTGGCTGTACTACTGAAGAGCTTCAAGAACCTCCCTCCAAAACTTGAAGATCCTGGTTTGCTAATCACACCTTGCTCTATTGATAACATTGACTGTTGTAGTGGACTTTGTGATCTAGGAGCTAGTATTAATCTCATGCCACTGTCAATATTTAATAAGCTTGGAATTGGTGAATGCATGCCTACTTCAATTCAAATACAATTAGTTGATAGGTCTTTAGTGTTCCCGAAAGGAATAGTAGAGGACTTGGTTGAGACTGTTGAAACCTTTGTGTTCCCTACTGAATTTATTGTGATTGACATGAAAGAAGATGCTAGGGTACCCTTGATTTTGGGTCATCCTTTTATGCGGACTGCTAGGGCTTTGATAGATGTTGAGAAAGGAAAGATCATTCTGAGACTCCATGATGAAACACTAGAGTATGACATGTCAAAGGTAGTAAAGAAACCTGCACATGTAGAAGCTGTTTATGCTACAGATATTGTTGACTCTATCATGCAAGATATTCCTCTTCTCTCATTTGTTATGATGCTCTAAAACTTGCTCTGCTTGAGTTTCATGATGAGAAGGTGATGGACCGTGAGGTAGTAGAGATGGTGGCTGCCCTGAACAGTAGAAAATCTTATGCTATGCCGCGCTACCCACCACCATAACCATTACAACGGTCTATCCAAAAGCCTACACCGTCGATTGAGAAGCCTCCCATCGTGAAGATGAAACCCCTACCTTCACATCTTAAATATGCTTATCTGACTGACACTTGTGTTCTACTGGTGATCATCTCCTCCTCTCTAACAGGTGCACAAGAGGAAAATCTATTGAAGGTGCTTCGAAGCCACAAGAGGGCTATTGGTTAGTTCATCTCATACATCAAAGGCATTGACCCTCACTTCTGCACTCACCATATTTATATGGAGGAGGACTACAAGTCTTTGGTCCAACCGCAGAGAAGGTTAAACCCGAACATAAAAAAGGTGGTGAAGAAAGAAGTTCTGAAGCTGCTAGACTCAGGGATAATCTATTCCATCTGACAGCAAGTGGGTGAGTCCAGTGCAAGTTGTGCCAAAGAAAGGTGGAATTACAGTGGTCCCCAATGCGAAGGGTGAGTTGGTTCCCCAGAGAACCACAAATGGTTGGAGGGTGTGCATTGACTATAGGAAATTGAACACCGCCACCTGAAATGACCATTTCCCTTTGCCTTTCATTGATCAAATGCTTGAGATATTGGCCGGGCAAGACTACTACTGCTTCCTCGATGGCTACTCAGGATACTTCTAAATATCCATTGCCCCATAAGACCAAGAGAAGACTACTTTCACATGTCCTTATGGGACATTTGCATACAATCGGATGTTGTTTGGTTTATGCAACGCCCTAGCCACCTTCCAGAGGTGTATGATTTACATCTTCTCTAACTTTCTAGAGAAGAGAATCGAGGTATTCATGGATGACTTCTCTGTCTTTAGGCTCACCTTTGAATCTTGTTTAGATAATCTGGATGCCATTCTTGCTTGGTGTGAGGAAACTAACCTTGTGTTTAATTGGGAAAAATGTCACTTCATGGTTATAGAAGGGATAGCCCCCGAGCACACAATTTCTTCAAGAGGAGTGTATGCAAGCCTTCGATACTCTTAAGGAATGTCTCATCTCAGCCCCCACCATAGTTTCACCAGATTGAAGCCTTCTATTTGATATTATGTGTGATGCTAGTGACTATGTAGTGGGGGCGGCCCTCTGCCAGAAAAAGGAGAAGATTGTGAGAACCATTTACTACGCTAGCAGAACCCTCAATGAAGCTCAGAAGAATTATGCCACTATTGAGAAAGAGCTTCTAACAGTGGTCTTCGCTTTGGATGAGTTCCGATCTTACCTCCTTGGGAGCAAAGTGATAGTCCACACAGATCACTCTACTCTCAAGTATCTGTTCACTACGGAGGGTGCCAAACCTAGACTTCTCAGATGGATCCTCGTGTTGCAAGAATTTGAGATTGAAGTTAGAGATACGCCAGGAGTGCAGAATGTGGTGGCTGACCGCCTGTCGCATAGAAACACCAGAAGATGGGGTGCCCATCAATGAATTCTTCCCGGATGAGTATCTCTTCATGCTCGGCCACACTGATGATCCTTCGTATGTAGACATGGAATACTATTTGGCACGGGGAGTAGTGCCTTATAAGATGACTTATCAACAAAAGAAGAAATTCTTTACAGATGTGAAGCACTACTATTGGGAGGATCCTTTCCTTTCAAGGCTTGCGCAGATGGGATGATCAGAAGGTGTGTGCCAAAAGCTGAAGTACAGAACATTCTAAAGCATTGCCATTCTCTTGAGGCTGGAGGACACCATGGGCCGGCAAGGACCGCAGCTAAGATTCTTCAATCAGGGTTCTTCTAGAGAACCCTTCATAAGGATTGTCATACCTATGTTGCCTCTTATGACCAATGTCAGAGACTTGGCAACACCTCAAGAAAGCATGAGATGCCTCTAAATGTCATGATCGAGGTGGAACCCTTTAATCTTTGGGGCATTGACTTCATGGGCTCTTTTCCCTCTTCTTACTTGAATCTCTACATCTTGGTGGCAGTTGACTATGTCACCAAGTGGGTAGAAGCTATCACATCCCCCACTTGTAACACCAGGGTGGTGATTAAATTCTTGAAAAAGAACATCATTACGAGGTTTGGAGTGCCACGTGCTATAATCAGTGATGGTGGGTCTCACTTCTGTAATAAGCAGTTCGAAGCTTTGATGGGAAAGTATGGAGTGAGACACAAGGTAGCTCTACCTTACCATCCTCAAACAAATGGCCAAGCCGAGGTCATTAACCGAGAGCTGAAGTGGATCCTTCATAAAACAGTCAATTCATCAAGGAAGGATTGGTCTTTGAAGCTAGATGATGCACTATGGGCATATAGGACAGCTTATAAGACTCCCATCGGCATGTATCCATACCGACTTGTCTTTGGCAAAGCTTGTCATCTACCAGTTGAGTTAGTGCACAAATCATTATGGGATGTGAAAGCATTGAACTACGATCTGATGACTACAGCTGACAAGAAAAAATTCCAACTGACTGAGTTGGAAGAATTTCAAGAGGAGGTATATGAGAACAACTGCATTTATAAGGATAAAGCCAAGAGGTGGCATAATAATATGATCCTTAGGCGAGAGTTCTAGGTGGGAGACTGTATTCTGCTCTATAATTCTAGGCTGAAGTTGTTCCCTGGGAAATTGAAATCCCATTGGGTTGTACCTTTCACTGTGTCAAATGTTACCTCATATGGATCAGTTGAGCTGAAAAATGCTAAGAGACAAACTTTCCTGGTGAATGGATCAAGATTGAAGCATTATACAGGAGGTAACCTTAAGAAGGTCAAGGCTCGCGCTATCATTCTACCAGATCCTCAGGTTTGATCTATGTTTACTACGTTTAGCCAAAGACGGTAAAGAAGGGCATCTTCCGGGAGGCAACCCGGATTTCATTTCATTTCTTGTCATGCCTTTTGCATTTCTTTATTTTAGTACCTGCACAATATTTTGAACTCTTGTGAGTTAACGGGCTTTTTGAGCATTCCTCATAATTGCAATTTTGTGCCCAATTGGTATTACTTGTGTTGTGAATATTTTGGAAACAAATGTGCCCCTCTGAAAAAAGGATGGATTAAGGAACAATTTCAAAGGAAACTCTGGCGTAATTTTTCCAAGAACCCTCATCTCCAACGTTCGAAGGATGCACTTCAACGACCCAGGACACTCTCAAGTATGAGGGAATCCCGTCTTCAATTCACACCTCATCAGGGGAGTACTAGTTTCACCCTTCCTTTTCATTTTTGCACAATACAAATCATATACACTTTTTGTTAACTCTATGTTAGTGCTTCGAAAAGGTCTTTTGTTTCTTTCGTAGTTATTCTTTGAACAATGAGGACATTGTTTCAGTTAAGTGTGGGGAGATGAGCTTTTCTTTTTGTGCACTGCTCAATTCCCGTATGCTTATCTATTGCTTCCATTCAGGAGTTACATTTAGAGTAAGCAAGTTTTTCCTTGAATTCTAGGGATTTTTCATCAAAAAATTTCAAAATTCTCTCTTGAGGAGCATGTATATGTGGTGCAACCATAAAACCTTATCTTGGTGAATTTTTATTGCTTAGGGGTTCCTTCAATCTTCTCTCTTAGGGATTTCTAAGGGGTGCTTCTTTGTGAAAATCTAAAAAGGGACTTGTGAGACCCCATTGGCAACCAACAAAATGAGAGTTGAGTGTTCTTTAATGCAAAGGTTAAAATGCCTAAATATATCTCCTCATCTCTTATGCAAAAGCAAAACAAATGCATATATCTATTTTTTCCTTTTGTTTTCTCCTCAATGCCAATTCTTGAAAGAAGTTGGTCATGGTAATCCAAGTCACCTAATCTTTATAACTTTGAAGCGCTCTAGATCATACCCCAAAACTCTGTCTTTTTTATTTTACCCGAAGCACACCCCTGTCACCACGATTAGGTTGGTTTGCACTCCTCATGAGCATTCCACCATTTTGTTCAATAAAATCCAAGAATTCATTTAAACACTTGCTTGCTTTAAATATCTCTCCTTTTTGTGGGTTCCTAGTTTTGCTTGAGGACAAGCAAAAACATAAGTGTGGGGGAGTTGATAAGTGGTGAAAATACATATGTTTTGGGTTATTCTTACATGTATTTTACATGATTTATAACATACTTTCACCACTTTATAGAGAATTTTATTTATTTTAGCGAACTTACATATTTTGTTATATTTTAGGTAAATGCTCCAAATTGACATTATTCACCGCCTAAACAAGCAAGCATGCAGCCTGCTCACCATTAAAACATGCACGTAAATTGTCGCAGCCATGCTAGCATACTCCTGCAGCACGTATGTACAAAGTGAACATCATGCATGTATGAGCAGCCTCATGCACTTCACTCACGTGCAGCAGCCAGCTCATGTGCCCATCCGCATAATGTTCTTCAGCGTGCAAATAAAAATTATGCAGCCATGCATGTGAATCAATCCAGCCATGCACACATAGCAGCATGCAACATATGTACGTAATGGATAAACTATGTGCAGCCACGGAAGTCAACTACTCCAGCTATGTAGCTCTATATATTCAGCCAACACTCACGTCAAGAGAGCTGCTCCAATCTCACTTAGCATGTTCCTGCCCTGCACGTAAATTTGTGCAGTCATGCATGTATAATTTTTCAGCACCATGCTCACGTGCAGATGCATCCATGTCACCGACCATGCGCAGTTGACTAACCGCAATCTTGTCTACCCGTGCGTAAGATATTGCACCTAGAAGATGCAAGCAAAGCATGCAGATCATGCAAGCAATCTGCAGCACGTGACCAACTTTTGTTACAATTTGAAACGAGTAGTACAGCAGTATACTGACGTGGGGGGGGGGGGAAGAAAAGACGGAAACAAAAGGACGTTTTTTTTAAGGCGTCATTTTTGGGAGAGACACGTGACATGCAGTCTTAATCAAGCCAACGAGGTGCTCGCTTAACTCCAGCCTCGCATGTAATATGCAGGGGCCATGCATGCAAAAATCTACTTCAGCCCTACGAACCATGCACGGGAATGTGCAGTAACATGCTCATGTGCAACATTTAGCACTTGCACATAATATTCACGTGTGCTACAGCCAGATCTTGCTTGTTCATAGGCCACGTGAGACAGAGATAAAAATAAAAGGGACGGACTTCTAGAAAGGAAGGGGAGAAATTCGAACATGGACAAAAGAGACGAATGAAAAAAAAGAAAAAAAGAAGTAACGCCTCTTGGTTCGGAGCATTATTTTTGGAGAAAGTCACGACAGATAAAAAAAGAGTGTGGCATTCGGACGGGGTAAATTGCACGGGACGAGAATAGAACAGGGAGAAAATAAAGGGAGAACAGAGGCAAACGGCAAATATGACCAGAACGGGAAAAATAAGAAGACAAAGTTGAAGGACCCCACTTCCATAAAAGCTTTTTCAACAACCTATGGCCATATCTTTTACTCTCCTCTTCTTTACTTCATTAATGTCTGAGTAGTTCCATTTTGTACCCTTGGGATGGGGGTTTGTCCCCAAATCCCCAAACTAGCATGTAAAACCTAACTTGCTTAAAAATAGTTGTTTTGTCTCTCTAAATTTAATGATTGTGCTAGATTGATCACCTTTGTGCATTTGTGGTTTCTCATAACTTCATTCATATGTGATTTAGGGATTTTGACCAAGAGAGAGACAAACCCTAGATTTTCCTTCTTTAATTAGTTGGTGGATCTAGTGTTATTGTTAAGGACTTGTGTTCATTGCTATTTAGTGATGTTTATCCAACCCAACCGAAGGGTTTATTCAACTAGATAAGATTTGGCTTTCACTCTGATTTTAGAGAAAGCAATAATTTTAGTCCTAATAGACAACTAGAGCAAATTAAGATAAATGTTATGTTTGGGAGTATTTGGGTGATTGCACTTTCCTGAGGTACATCATCATTTCAATCCACCAAAACACCATCTTAATTCAATCGTTTGCTGTTTTTATTTATCAAACCGAATCACTACGCTTGCCTCCGGCTAAACCCATATTTTTACTGCTTTTTAATTAAACAACTAAATACCGAGACTAGGGAGATAGAACTAATTTTCTTGTGGATACGACACTTGTTGTACTACATCGAATATGTGCACTTGCCTACTCTTTGCATATATTTATATATATAGTATTTGCGACCAAGACCCCTGCAAGTGACACAAGTTGCTTAGTCTCGCCGTGCCTATCTAGGCGAGTTGGGGCTTATTATTTTTTTTGGTTGATTTTTTAAATATTAACTAACGTATTTTGCTATTGTTTTTAATTTATATTGTTATTTAAGTGTTTACCTTGATTCATTTATGTTGTTTAAGTGTTCACTTTGATTTGCATTTTTTGTTTTACTTGCATTGCTGATCTTTAATTATGCTTTGTTCAACTTGTGCAGTGATGGATAAGCTGAAGAAAGTGATAAAAAATGTGTACACCAAAAAGAAGAAAGACATGAATGTGGAGCAGCCAACGATGACTGTACTGTCGTGAGCACTCGTCTTTCCACCCATAGCAGGGTCATGCTGAGTCTCCACGTCACTCATCCTTTCACCCACAGCAGCCTGTCATGGCCCCATCCCCTGCCCAGTCACTGGTTGATTACGACGCATATGCACACATACCATGGTCGAACATGCCAGTTGGCTTCATCTTTTGGTAGTGGTTGGTCTTCTACGGATCAGGCCAAGCTCCACAGCTTCAGCTATGCTATAGAGGGTGAAGGTAGCCACCACCTAAAGCATGTGGAGGCACATACTTCGGCTGGGGGTAGCTATCATAACCCTCATACCCCTCCAGATGTTGTAGTGGTTGACATGGATATCGATGAGAAGAAGGTCGAGGACTCAAATGACGACGAGGACCAGAACTAGGACGACCCTGATCATGAGAGCGCGACTGATGAGGATGTTGCTCTTCATATGAAGCCCGTTGTTCCCACTCACTAGAGGCTTAAAGATGTGCCTGTACCTGGTGGTACGCTACTGGCTAGTGTCATCATCAGTTTCAAGGGACATGTCGCCATTGACCTTTGGTCAATGACTAAGGTATTCACTCTCTTATCTTTCACTTTATCAAGTAGATTTAATTAGTTCATGTGTGTGTAAACGTTGTGGTAATTATCTAGGACCGAGGTGTTTTGGGATTTAAAGCCCGAAACAATTTGATCACGAACTAGCCATTCGACGAGGTTCCTTGTAAAAGGGCAAGGAATATGCTTACACATTCAGAACTGCGTCATCTGCTAGAGATCACATGGCCTTTCAATAACATGTCATTGATCTCTGCCTTTGTGGAGAGGTGGCAGATGGACACCAACTCTTTCCACATGCCCTTTGGAGAGATGACGATCCCACTTCATGATGTGTGGAAAATACTAAGGATCCCCATCGATGGTCATCCGATTCTGGGGGACTCATCAAACACTGAGCTTAAGGAGACGATGGGTAAGTGTTTAGAGTTTGACAACGGCGTTCAGGCGATGACAAATTACATGTGGCATACTGATATTGTTCAGCTATGTCCACTAATTGAGTGGTGTTTGACCGGGCAGAAGCTACCTATGAAGCAGCCGTGAGGTTGGTTGTACTATGCTATCGGTACCGTCATCCTTGCTGGGAAGGGGTATGGACACATAAGTCCTCTGCCGTTCTAGTTAGTCTCTTCCATGAGCCAACATGTGAAGCTAAGGAAGTACGCATGGGGAGCAAGTATCTTGCATGGTTGTATCGCCAGCTGGGGATAACATCTCATGCTGATTCTACTAGCATTGCTGGTTGTTTGACCCTTCTCAAGGTAAGTGTTTTAATGTACAACAATCACTAACAAATTTCATTAGTTTACATTAATAGTTGGCATAATTTATTTTTAAATTTTTTGTAGTGCTGGATATATACATACTTCCCCACTCTTAGACCAACAGTTAGTGCTGATTGGTGTGATGGGGATGATAGACCGTGGGCTATGAGATGGGTCAGGCCCACCTCCCAATAGAAATATAAAGACTCGTTGGAGAACTATCGCAAGCATCTTGATGCTCTGACAACAATAAATATAAGTAGTACAACAATTGTTACTTATATTATTTACATTATCGTTTCTTATTGATACTTACATTTCACTATTATGCAAAGTAGATTGATTGGTTGTCCTACGGTTGAGAGAAGGTGAATGAGAACAAGGGCCGCACTTGGTACAGGGGTACCTTGTAGTACATGGGGGTTAATAAGCCATATATGCTGGAGTGTTGTCTTCGCCAATTCGGATACGTTTAGTGTATCCCACCTCCCCCTGTTAGACCAAACATAAGATCCGGAAAAGAGGGAGAAAGGGATCCTATAAATGTGTGTACCCCTCTATGTATAGTGTGTGGGACACCACGCGTAAGTGTGCTGTTACTCCGGGGTGCACTAACATAAGGGCGGTGCTACACGCATGTGACGGAGATTATCTAGATTGGTACGTCAAACACAGCCATCCAAAGATTCTGAATCCTGACATGTACAACAACACCTCCGTTCTTCGGCCGAATCCCATCCTAGTAAGTTGCTTTTTTATATAATTTTAATTGATTATAGCATTTTGTGAATACTAGGGTAACTTAATACATGTATTATGTTGCAGCTCATGAGTGAGGCAACTGAGATTGGTAGGCTTTACTTTCCTAGGAACTGTAGCTGGGACTAGCGTTACTACCGCGAGGAGATGCCGGAGCAGGAACAAAGGGCAATAGAATAGGGAATAGATGAGGTCTTCAGCACCTTATCTATATCGGATTCGTATTATCACTAGTACGGCGCGTCGTAGTTTAGGGTTTTATGTTATTGTTGTTTTAAGATATAGTTTGGATAGTTTGTTGACTCAAACTTACTAAACGGTTTGTAGTTGTAATGGATCGTCATTTGTACTACCTTAACTTGTGTTATGTTAGAAGTTTCATTGATTTATGTTACGTGGGATTGTTTCCTTACAAAAGCCCTGAACTTCAAACCCCTGCTTCAGAGAAATGAAAGTGAGGCTTCATCACCAAATTTTATAGATCCAAACATCTATCAAATGAATATCTAATAATCCTAACATCTACCACACGGAACAGACCTAATGTTACTGCCACGAGACAAGAAATATATCCAAATGTAGAAATTCCGAGCAGCAGCCACCTAAAAGCATTGAGAGGGTTTGAATTTAGAAATAGTTTCTTGATCCTAAGTTACATTGCGATGTAATGAGTAATAATTAACGAATACATTTTCCAAAAACAGTAAAAAACTAAATAAGCACATTATCAGATGTTGTGGGGTTTTACTGTATCATTCTGGTTGCACTTGGTCTTTCTTCCATTTTTGTAGAAGCATGATACAGGACGGGGTTGTTGTTTCTAAGATTGAAAACCTCGGATGGATTTCATCAATGGTAGAATTTGAGAAGCAATCGTGGAATACATTTGTGGAGATTTTCTACTTGTGAAAGACACCCATTTCCAGCATGTTAACATCTACTTGTGGCAAGTCACTGTGTGAAGATTTTCTTTTCTCGCGCTATCTCCATCTACCTCTTTTGTGTCATTTGCCTGTGAGGAACTGATCTCGATTATTACATCTTTTAACTGATGAAAACAATCGTAAAAATATATTTTGAGTTGTTATGAGGTTTCTTAGATCCTAAAATCACTCTAACTATTAACAAAAACTTACAGGATACTAACAAAATACTGGAAATACGAGATGCCAAAATTCGTGACAGTTAAAGTCACGACCTAGCTCAACTCGTGACACTTAAAGTCACAACCTAGCTCAACTTGTGATACTTAAAGTCACGACCTAGCTCAACTCGTGACACTTAAAGTCATAATATTTACTTTTGTGTGTGTGTGTGTGTGGTGTGTGTGTGTGTGTGTGTGGTGCGTGTGTGCGTGTGTGCGTGCGTGCGTGCGTGCGTGCTGCGTGCGTGCGTGCGTGCGTGCGTGCGTGCGTGCGTGCGTGCGTGCGTGCGTGCGTGCGTGCGTTGCAGACTATATATTGTGAGTGGTTGGAACTGGTGTAATTAAAATAATTAAGAAAGAAATTAATACTCAAAATATCCGTCGGGCTGCAAATAAAACCCGGTCGCAGTAGTATAGTAAGACAGAAGCGGCCGGGGTCAAACCGTGGGACTTATAGTGAAATAAAATAGTACCTAAGCTTGTCACAAAAGGGGGGAATTAATTGACTTGTTTTTGGGAAAATAAATAGCAGATAAGATAACTGAGTGAAGATAAATTAAACGAAACTCCGGGTTCAGGTTTATATAATCTGATTAATTATGCTATCTCTACCGGTTTATTAAAATAGTTTGGCAAAATTCCTGTTATTATCTTAAGGACTAAGTCATAGACTCATAAGAACTCGTTTACCAGAAAATGCTCGGTCTAATCCAGGTTCGAGCAAAACATGTGTAAACGGCGGTTAAGTGCGAGGAATTATATTTGCATCTGAAAATACTAACTTATTAAATCATAATAAGCTTTCTCCAGATTTACGGCTTAATTAACCTGTCTATTTATCACCGGTCTGATCAAAATAGACTTAGAAAAGCATTTTAATAAATTCATGAAATTTATTAAAAAGGTGAGAGATAAACTTTAATCGTAACAAACTGTATTTATTTTAACCGGTAGAAATATAGATTACATAATTAAACAAATTACGGCCAAACCTTCGCCCGGAGTAAATCCTCTTAGCCCAACATAATTAAAAAGACAGAATGAGAAGTAAAAGAAATCATCTGGGAAAGATAATTAATTCAGCTCCACTATCTTGACTGCTAATATTTGGGCAGAGGTTGGACAGAACAACGGTATGGAAATGGAATGTTTTTATGGAATGAGGTGTTTGTATGGAATTTATGTGGATAATATGTGGATGAGATGTATGATTTTTGGAGAGTTTTATGGTATTTTTATGGAAGGAAAATGGCATAAGTTTGGGGTGGAATGAGATATATTTTAATGGAGGTTTGGAGGTGTATTTATAGAGAAATATAGGGTAAAAGGGGTGGTAAGGCGGTGGCATTTTCGTGTGAAGAGATAAGGTAATTATCTCTTCACACGGCTCCTTTCTTGCTGGCAAGATCGACATGTCCGGACCACCGTCCGGACCAGACTGGTCCGGACCAATGTCGATTTTCTTATCTGGTGCGCTGGCGTGTGTTGGTCCGGACCAGGTGATTCGGACACTGGTCCGGACCAAGGGTCTTTTGCCTCTAAAATGTTCGTTTAAGCTCCGATTTGATCCCCGTTTTCGCCTACGCGTTCGTCTCTTCGTGTACTTCGCTCCTAGCTTGGTTTTCCTCATGTTTAACCAATAAATTTGTGAGATAATCAATAAAACATAACTAGAGGAAAACTAACCAAAGTGGAGAAATGAGCAAGAAAAGTGCTAATATAATATATGAAATACACCTATAAAACATGCTCATTTGGACACTTATCATGCGTGCGTGCGTGCGTGCGTGCGTGCGTGCGTGCGTGCGTGCGTGCGTGCGTGCGTGCGTGCTGCGTGCGTGCGTGCTGCGTGCGTCGTGCGTGCGTGCGTCGTGCGTGCGTGCGTGCGTGCGTGCGTGCGTGCGTGCGTGCGTGCGTGCGTGCGTGCGTGCGTGCGTGTGTGTGTGTGTGTGTGTGTGTGTGTGTGTGTGTGTAAATTGCTTATTTTAAATGGGATGACATGCATATACATTCTTACACAGTTAGTGCAATCTAGTTTTACCATGCCAACCCAGAAGATTCCTTATAGGACTACAGAAGGTACAAAATGATATTTCACAATTTTATGGGGAATACAATTCCTACACAGCTAGTGCATTCTGGTTTAACCATACCAACCCGTAAGATTGCTTATAGGACTACAAAAGGTATGAAATGACATTTCATAATTTTATAAGGAATACAAGGATGTAGCTTCTTACATGGCTATTAAGCTTCAACATCACCTGTAAGAACACAGTCACTATCAGACATGATCACACACAACCACTATGTTTTAAGCAAAAATAAAAATCTGGAGCTTGTGCTTTACAATTCATAGTTCCACACCACCAACTCGTTCAAATTCACTACCCATTCACATTATCATGAGTCACACATCAAATGACGAAAACAGTTCTAATATCATATGGGAGCATGAATCTCTTTCTAATACAGAAGAGTCAATGGACTAGAGTGATGTTTCAATGGCGTAGGAGCACGAATCACTCCCCAACTAGGATGAGTCTGTTGGCACTAATAATGTTTTTGTGATGTGGTGGCCCGAATCTCCTCGCGATATAGATGAGTGGGTGGGCTTGTATGATATCTCCATATTATGGGAACTCGAATCCCTCCCCGATTTATATGAAGGCGAAAGTGATGTTTCAATGACGTTGGAGGACGAATCACTCCCCAACCAAGACGAGTCGGTTGGCAGTAATGATGTTTCTATGATGTGGTGGCCCGAATCTCCTCGCGATACAGTTGAGTGGGTGGGCGTGTATGTAGAGGTGGCAGTTCGGGTGAGTCGATTCGGGTTCGGTTCGTTCTGGTTCGATTCGGGTTAAGTTCAAATCGTCTAGTATTTGGTTTGGGTTGGATCGGGTCGGGTGAATTCGGTTTGTTAGGGTTGAGTTTGGTTTGTTAAAATTTCGGGTTGGGTTGGATCGGTTTCGGTTTGGTTGACTTTCTACTAGGGTGACTTCGGGTCGGGTAACTTTTGGTTCGGGTTACCCTCTGATTTTTTCGGTTTTTTTGGGTCATGAATCTAATTCGGGTCAATTATTTGGTTAAATTCATTTGACATTACAAAATCTAGCAACTTAATGATCATGATATTTAAATTTGACTTTAATCAATCTCAACAAGTATGAATGCATATAAAAGTTTAGTTTAAACAAATAATTATAATTTGCATCATGTTATAGTTATACATTAGTAACCAACACTTAACATAATTATTGACGCAATTTTATTTTATTTAGTAGTTTCAACATTTTGAGAGGAGTATAAATAAGGTATGTTCGTGGATAGTTATTAATTTATATCGAAGTGTAGTAACTTGTTTTTTTTTTAATCTATTAATGATGACTACTTCGGTACTCCTCCTATTTTGTGAGGATACCCTCTTTCCTTAATCCAGTTACAACTTGACATGTGGAATATTATATTTATATTATTGTTTAGATTATAAATAGTGCCTTAATTTAATTTATTAACTAGTCCTTGTGGCAACTTAACTGAAAATAGAAACACTTTATTAAATATTTTGTAATTAGTAACTTCCCATCTTAATGTCAAAATACATCAATTGTCTATTTTTTTTCTTCATCAACCTATTTAATAGATTATTATTTTTTAAAAATAGGACTAAATTTACTAGTGATTATGTATAATTGAAGAAAACATTTATAAATAAAATATATAAGTTACTCTACATTTTAGAAGAAGATAAATGTATATAAAGATAAATTAAAATATATGTATATTCCTCAGTTTGTTCATACCTACTTAATAAGGTTTTTTTTATTTTTCTTTTTACATCCTTAAAGCAAAATTTGCCTATCGGATGCTTGATATTCATGTCTCTTTCTGGACCATAACCCCATGATACTTCATTGTAAACACTGTTCGGTATTTTAATGTTATGGTACTAGAGTTTCTAGTAAATAATAATATTATGGGGCATTGTTCAGTGTTGTATGATACAGATGCTAAATACTGATTTGTATTCAAACTGGAGATCTGGTATAAACTTTCTATTTCATCCTCATTGTCTCCTATAATTATTGTAATATATTTTCGGGCCACATTGGATATCTTCCTTCAGGTCACACTGGATTTGGTTCGGGTTCGGTTCGGTTGGTTTTCGGTAGGTTTCAGTTCAGGTCACTTCGGATTTCGGGTTATCTTCGGGTTATGGGTGACTTCGGTTAGGTTGGTTTTGGTTTGGATGACTTCAGTTCGGATGGTTGTGGATTGTGGTTTATTCTCAGTTTTACAATAATACGGTTCAATTTGGTTCAGGTCAGTGTGTTTCAGATTTTGTGTCATTTTTCAAGTTATAGTTTTCGGTTGAGATTCGGATTCAGATCGGATTGGTTCGGTTTTTCGGGTTTGGGTCACTTTTGCCAAGTCTACGTGTATGACAGCTCCGTATTATGGGAACTCGAATCCCTTCCCGATTCATATGAAGGCGAGAGTGATGCTTCAATGACGTGGGAGCACGAATCACTCCTCAACCAGGACTAGTCGGTTTGCAGTAATGATGTTTGAGAATGTAAACTATGTTTTTCCCCAAAAAAGATGTCTCCATATCACATTCCAGACACTGTTGGAACTTGGATTCAACATTTACAATCTAGGTTAGGGTCTCCCCACAACATTCCAACTTATTCAACTAAGTTTGGTGGAAAAACAAATTGTACTGAAAATAATAAAGTTTGTAATTCATAATACAAATTAATTTTAAATCATATTTACAGTGTAAACACGTAAAAATGTATCCCCATACTTTTTTTTAATAAAAATGATTTCTGTTATTATTGATTATAAAAAAGAAGTAATTAGCAAAATTCACTACTAATAAAAAAAATACAGGGATACATCATTACATGTTTACAATGTTAATATGATTAAAACAAATTATACTGTGATGATTAGTAATTTTGTACTGCAAATAGCAACTCGTTATCTTAACTGATATATTAAAAAAACTTCACATTAACTTTACAATGGACAAGGGATCCTAAGCCTAAAGTCATCCATCAGCAACATGATTCGAGATATACCGGTCTTCAGCAGAACTCGAATTACAGAGGACTCAAGCATCAGCAAAAGACGTCAACCTTAAAAGCCTTGTCCACCTGTAGATCTGCATCTGCTTTCACACAAACGGACCCAACAACCCAAATAAAGAAATAGCAGCACAACTGATCTAATCTGACCAGTGATATAGCCCTGAAACTTGAAAAATCCCATAGGATAGGTAGAATAGTTTGTTGGGCAGGCAAATGAAAATTCCCAGCCAAGCTTGGAACATGCTCCACCCTAAATTTGATAAGAGCATTGAGACGATCCCGACCTGGCCCTTCCCACATGCGCTTAAAATGTAGATTTATAATCACATTAAACATGATAACAAGTACGGCATTTTTGTACGGAGAGTGTAGTCGATAAAGCAAACCAGAATAAGGTTTTATCTCTATACCATAAGAATTTCATTGAAATTGATTCAAAATCGATGAGAGAGATTCTCCCAGAGGAGTATGGCCCTGTTGGTGGCGATTCCCTTGGCGATTCAGGTAAGCTCTTCACTGCCTGGGATAGGGGTGATTGTTCTCTTTGCCTCATTAGGGGTATTAAGGTCCATAAGCAGATTTTAGGTATAGCCAAGTACAAGCCTACCTATTCTCCCTCGCACGTCGCGATTATAGTTCTCAGACACCCCGATTGTTCTCTGAGATTTGGGTTGGCCAACCACCTAATTAAACTCTCGTCATATCAGGAGATGTACTTCATCTACAAGTCTCGATTAATTTCTTCCAAAATAGTCCCGGGAGGTAAGGAGCGTTGGTCTTCATTCCAGTTTCAAGTAGCCTGGTGGAGAGTTCCTTTGTTTTCCTTTTCGCTGTTTCTGGTGCTATCAGATTCTCTCAGGCAGGGTGGTTGTGATACGGACCTCATCACAAATAGTTGTAAGCTTCTTCGGTTGCATCCTGGGGAAACAGAGAAAGTTGATGGTGATGTTTTGCTTGCGGGAAACAGACCCAAAGATTTGCATAAAGCTCTATTTGGCAGGCTCTGGCATCCTAAGCGCATAAACTGCAAGGCATTACACAAGTTCCTTAGCCTCATTTGGAAGCCTAAAGCCCAGTTCACGGTAAATGAAAGGGATTTTAACCGTTTTACTTTCAAATTTTACAGTGAGTCTGATGCAAAGTTTGTGTTGAGCAATGGGCCTTGGCATTTCCAAAACCGGTTACTGGTTGTTTCTCCATTAGACCCTATGCTATCTATTAAGGAGCATGATCCCTGTTTTATTAAGCTCTGGGCTTCTATTCAAAATCTCCCCATCTCGTTCTATAATAAAACGTCTGCTATAGGTCTGGGGAATAAAATAGGAAAGTTTATATCATGTTCAGATCGTTTGAACCCTCTAGCTGCTAAGGTGTTAAAAGTTTGTGTTGAAGTTAAAGTCTCAGATCCTCTATGTCGGTTAATAATGCTGTCGGTCGAAGGAAAAGACAGATGCTATAGAGTCTCCTATGATAACCTGTCGTTCTTGTGCTTTAGATGTGGTAGGATTACCCATGTGGTTTCAGAATGTCCGTTTGTTAGTGACTCTCCTTCTAAACAAGATAAGTATGGTCCGTGGATGAGGTCTGAGTTTGCTGGTTCTCTGGCGGTGGTTGATGATGAGATACTAACTGATCATACAAGCGGAAATCTGAGGAGACTAGGAAACGAGATTCTGATAGAAAAAGAGGAAGGAGTTGTTGTTGAGAGCAGTGTTGCTGGTATAGGTCAAAAGTCTAGGCAGATTAATGATGATAAAACAGGACTGGATCTTGATGATATGGGTACCAGTACCAGATCGTCCAACTCTAAGGACAGTAAACAGGAGCTAGCCCCGATTACTCAAGAGGGGAAATGCAAAGGAAAATGGATCATGCAAAGTCTCCCTATTCAGGTGGTTTCAGGAGATTCCAGGAAGAGGTTAGAAACTGAAAATGAAGCAGCTAATAGTAAAAGCAAAGTCCCTGTCAAGCTGGTGATTTCTCTGAATAAGAATCTAGGAAAGGAAAAAGACAAGCTGTCAAAGAACTTCGACCCATTGGGTCTGATGGCTGGTAACATGGATAAGGATATCCCTTTTAAAAAAAAGATCAGTCTATCAGATGGAGGATTGGAAAGTGGCTTTCAAAAATTTTTAAAGAAGCCAAGTCGAAGAAAATCAAAGTGAATCCGGAAGAGGAAGGGGATCTAAACAAGTCGATCACCCAATTAATGGAAGAGGCAGATAGGTTATCCCCTCTCCCAGGATTTCCTAATAAGACTACCTCTCAGTTTGAAGTTGGGAAGCAAAGAGAAGGAACACAGGTGTTCAGTCCAGGCAGTTTAGAGGAGAAGGAGAAAAGCAATGCAGGAGGACCAAGTCTCCTTATAAGAAGAACCAGAGAAGTGGGTTTTCACAGGCCAATAAAGCTAATTCGGTTTCTTTGAACCCAAAGGATATCTTGTCTTCGGCTGACCTTGCTGATAAGCAAGGCAGCCAAGAGCTATGAGTCTCTTAGAGTTTTGCTGCTGGGGGTTTGGTCTCCTCCTAGCAGCTGTGAAGGAAGTTGTGCTGGTCCTAAACTGTAGGAGTGCAAACTTTCCTTTGTCTGAGATCGAGGAGCAGGATAGTGAGGTGAATAGGGATTTGGCGCTGTTTATTAGCTGCAGGTGGTGGTGTAAGTCCAGAGTTAGTAACCAGGGGAAGGGGATGGTCTCTCAGATGATTAGGAGGATGTATTTTAGGTGGTTGTTTGGGTTACTGATCCATAAAAAGAAGAAGAAAAGGATTCGCAGAGGCTGGGATATCAAGAAGAAGAAGAAAAGAAGTGCTATTTATCAGAAGAGGTTTAATCTGTTAAGACGGATGTTCCATTATCAGTCACACTCAAGTATGATCTCAAGCCCTTTTATGGTGCTACTGGTTAGATTTTTAACACACAAAATAGCTCTGGAGCTTATCTCTCAGATGGGTAGCCTTAGCTTGTGTTATACACTAATGGATAGATCGAGCATGTGGTGCGCTTGGAAGGAGCTAAAGTAAAAAAAGATTAATCGATATCAAGGTTGGCTGGTGAACCTGGGTAAGTCTCGATGGAAGTCACTCAGAATGGGAAGGAGAGAACAGGATGGGGCAGATGGTGTTATGTCCCAAAGCTGTTCAAAGTCAAGAGGAGATGATTCTTTTTGGGTTAATGTAGTGGGTGTCTCTAATCTGCTACTTTATGCTAAGTCTGTTTGTAAGATTAGGCAACTAGTTAGCCTCTCTTTTCTCTCTACAACTACCGGAAGTGGTAGTTTAAGAGTTGTGTACATGTTTAGTAGTTTGCTAATGTATGCGGATGGAGGTAGTATGGGGTGGTCCTCTCTTGTTCTAGGTGTCTGTTTTGTAACTCATGTTTTGCTGTAATCATTCATATCTCAGTTGCTTTCCAAAAAAAATAAGAATTTCATTGAAATAAATGTCAGTATTTACATATGATGATCAAGAGCGTAGGAGGAAACGAATTCAAAGCCGGAGCTCTAAAAGAATACATTTTTACTTGGAAAAATTAAAACAAGACAGGAGCATATTAATTACTTGCTGAATGGTACTCGAAACTTGAAAGACAAGAAGGGACTCAATTTACAGTTTTAACAAAGTTTCTCAACCAATCACAGCAAGTAAGCTCTGTCGAACAGCTGGAATGGAGCAGAAGATAGAACCAAATATCCCAGTGAGCCCATAAGCTATGGCGCAGAAAGGTAGTGCTTCCGGTTCCTTTGCTGACAGTGCTGCTGTTCCCAGCCCATGAGCACTGCACAAGACAACGAATTAGCGCCAATTCATTCCCCTGCTACTATTGGTATGATACACCATAGTGAAAAATCAACCCGAGTCTGTCAAATTTTCATTCTATGTTCAGTGATATACCTGGATGCAGTGGCTATCCCACGAGCAATGGGATCACGAAACTGCAACTTGTCAAGAACAGCTTGCACGAAATTCGCGCCAACAAGACCAGTCAGTACAACAGTAGCAGCGGTGAGAGATGAGTTTGCACCTACCATCAGTGGAACAAGAGGATGATGATCATGAACATATTAATAACAAGGAAAATGATAACCATATCCTTCAAAAAAACATAAAAGCAAAAGACAGTAAAATATGGCCACATCTGTTTACCATCAAATAAGGACACAATGCTAAGAGCAAGAGCCACGGTGATGCAGCGCGGTAGGATTGAAATGGTAAGGCCTTTCTCTAGTCCCACAAGTCGTCCTATAAGAGCAGTCGAGTATAACGAAAACAAAGAAGATATGATGATGGAGGTGAAGATCTCAGCTGCATGCCTCTTCACAAGCTGGCAAAAAAACAAAAAAAGTTGAAACACATCATATGAGAATGGGCTAGAAAAAAAAATCCTATCTGAAGCAATATACAGTCATAAATAAAAGTTCAAAGAATTGTTGGTGTTTCTCCATAAAACCTTTCTTTGGGTGAACATTGAGAACGCAAAGGAAATGATGACTGATCCCAAGAATCCCATCAAAATGTCACCGGCTCCAGGATTGGATACTGCCTTTGTAAGGTAATGCCCTGCAATTAGTTCAAACGGAGCTTTGTTTGCCTCAACTCAAGAGTTAAAAGGTAGACCCAATAAAAAAGTGACACAAATCGAGGATTTGCCCCCCCATAATTTACTCAAGAAGGTGACGTATCGGGTTGTTCTTCACCAAAATAACAGTAATAGGCATGTAAAAGGAGACTTTGGAGTTGAAGTTTCCGATTTTTCAATATCAGAAAATACTTTTCTGACCAGGAAATAAGAAAAAACTAGACAATAAGGCATGAATGTAAACAAAAGAGCTAGTTGACAAACCTAATACAGGATCAATTCCGGTTTTCGATATATACCCAAAAGCAAACGCAGCCAAGTCTGCAGCTAATGCGCAGCTTATAATAGGATGAAGAATTTTCTTAGCACCAGCCGGTAACCTACAATTCCACAGGAGCAAAAGGTATAAGTCATTTACTTGAGCTTAAATAGTTGGAAACATTAAGCAAAAGAAAAAGCTGCATGTTAACTGAGCAATAATCACCTTGAACCAATCATGTATCCTAATACAGTTGCAGCCAGCAAGAAGGGAAGGCAGGTCCTTGCACAGGTTCCAAGAAGAGTAGGGTACAAGAAAGCACTCACAAAAGAAGCTACAAAAACACCAGACCATCCCCACACTTCAAGGTCAGAAAAGGGTGGTGGTTTAATCATGGGCTCAGCTGGAATCATTTCTGTCTTCACCATCTTCCTCACAGCTATGGCAGTGGAACCTGCTACACAAAGAGAAGCTAGCCAACCTCCAGCTGTTGAATTGAATAAGATTAGTAAGACAATATTTGTTGTTGCTGCATTTCCCACAAGGAACTAACAGGCACTAACGTGAACAAGCATTTGCAGACTAGGATCATGTATTATAACTTCCAGGTACAGGACTAGAAACGGTATGATGTGCCCGTTAATAGATAAGGAGAAAGATCTACAATCTCCACCGAGTTACAAGAAAGAGGTCACTAGATTCAGCGATGTCAGGGAGTTCACGCATCATAAGAGCATCATACCTATGATGAAACAGATTTTGACCCCTGAAGCTGCAGGAATGTCCTTAATAGCGAGAGGCAAAACCACCAGAGAAGGGACATAGAAAAGAGGGAGCCACCTCTGGATAAACACGTTTGCAGGCTCGAAAAACTTCATCAAAGCAGTGGCAGCTTCAGGGATGATGGAATCAAGGATCACGAGAATCGAGAATACACAGAACATTCCAAAGAGCGCACTTGGGAACTTAATTGAGGCTGCTACAAATGCCTTCTTCAGCAGCTTATCTATTGCCAAGATGATCCCAAGCGATAAAACTAAATGCAGGACACCAACAATGACCTAGTAACATCAACTGTCACCGTCAAATAGGCAGTTCGAAGAAAACCAACCACGACAATGCAGTGACCGATACTTCAATGCAGGATGAGACATCCAATGCTAATGTGCTACAGAAAACCGAAACGAAAATTGCTAGACGAAGGGCAATAATTCAATGATCGAATATTGCTGGCATAGAGAAGTTAAGAATCATTCGAAGAAAACCACAAAGTAACTAACATTTGGAGAGGCAGGGGAAGTGATGCCGCTGCTACTATCAGAGGCGCCCACAGTCCTAGCCGGGTTGAGCTGATGCAGAAAAGACTTGTGGGGCGCTAATTTCAAGAATCTGTACCCATTACCGATTACTTTAACGGGTAGGACCCGTTTTTTAAGCGAACCCTCTTGAGCCCTGATGAATCCAATCCGACTCGAAACGGCAGAAGGGCGGTGACTCGAGGCTGAGTTCACGTATCGACGATAACTGGAAGTGTAGGCCTGTAAGCTCGTAGGTACCGCTGAAGCAGCGGCGGTAGCAGACATACTAGTAGAGTGGAGCTGCTCTTGTTCTCTGTTGTGTGGTGTGTGGCAACTGCAAGTGCAGTCTTCGCTCCAGGGGATGGGGAAATTGAAGTTCACAGCTCACTGTGATCCAACTGAATATCTGATCCATATTTGTTTTTGTTTGGCACGGTATTCTTTGAAAAGAAAACCTTTTCGTATGCTAAGGAATAATATAAGGTGCAAAAAAACAAGACAAAACAAAATTAGGACCCCATCGTTTTCTACATTGATATTTAATCTCTTTTCTGGAAACATTTTCACTTGTTTTATTAAAAGGAGAAAGGTTCTGTTTGATAACAGTTTTTTGGGCCTTTTGAGGCTTTTCGGCCTGTCAATGTGTTGGTGACCGCGGTCCAAATCTGGATAATTGTCTCATGCAATTGGATTCAAGCCTTTATCGTAAATGTTGCTATACCCATGTTTTGAGAGCTGCCGTGGGCTGGCTATTGTGCCAATGACCAATTGTCCTTCCTTTGTGTTGTCTCGTGCTCGTGTCCCAGGTCCTTACTCCACTATTCAATGTTTTTGTTAATTTCGTTGCGATGGCGCCGTCCATATTGATTTGCCCAGTATCTACCACATTCAATTCATCATTGAATGCAAGCACCAACATAGATCGACAGTTGCTTATTAAATAGATTGTAGCTCAAGATCGGCACACCACAACATACCATTACGAGATATTTTTTGAAAAATTCATGTCGTCGCTTCTACATTCTTTTTGTTTGTTCCACATATATGGCTGGTGCTAACTGATGAATTTCACCTATCTTTGTTCGTGGGTTGGTGGTCCATCGGTTGCTGAGTATACTCTTTTTGGGTAAGGCCTCATTCCCTGTGTGTGGGTTTTAAATGAACTATTTTGTATTTTGTTCTTCTCACATGTTACTTATTAATTTCTTTGATTTCAGGGTCAAATCTTCCAAGTTCAGCCATTAACTAGGTATGCACTTGGTATTTCAGTGTTTGTATTCTCTTGGGTTATCCCAAACTGTTGCTTATTGGTTATGTTGTACATGCATGTCGTGTTTCATTCTTCTCCCTTGTTGCTTATCAATTTCTTTGATGTTAGGGTCAAATCTTCTAAGTGGGGCATCGAATCAGGTATGCATTGATTATTTAAGTGTTGGATTCTCTAGGGTTAACCTAAAACTTTTGCTTACTGATTATGCTGTAATTGCATGTCTATTTGCATTTGACAATGACTTTATTGTGCCTTGTTTAACGTACCAAGTCTTCTGCGATTTTACTTGTTATAGTACTGTTGCCATACAATTATATTACGTCCTTTCTTGTGTTCATATTTTGTTCGGTTTTCTCTTTGACTGATTAGAATATGGGCAGTGGAAAAGATAGAGATAAAGAGAAAGGTAAGATGGTTGATGCTGATAATGAGAAATAGCGGAAACCAAAGCATGAGTGGACCGAAGAGGCAGTTGAGTTGTTAGTTGATTTGCTATATCAAGATGCACAAATACAACTAGGTAGCGGGAGAAATCTTTCTGGATTCAAACATAATTGGACTTCTATTACACAAAAGTTCAATGAGTGTAGGGTAGGGGACTTAGAACTATTGGATAGGCATTGCTGTAAAAATAAGGGGGATTGGTTGAAAGGTAACTGGCATAGGTGAAAGGATCTTACAAACAGCAGAACAGGCCTTGGTTGGGACAAGGATAATAGGGTCTTGACCTACCCGCCATAGTGGATAAAAGAGATGAGTAAGGTATGCTATTCAATGAGACTTTATGTTACCAGTCCAATGTTAATTTTTTATATTGTTATACATGTTTACGAGAGATACTTGGGTTGTGTTATGCAGGAAGATGACCGTACAGTAAAACTGGTGAATTCTAAGTGGCCATGCAACCTGGCCGATGCTATGGAGTTGATATGGGGTCAGACCTACGCTACAGGGGACCTGCAAATCACCCCAGGTGAAGATCCACCAGCTGAGGTAGTAGAAATACTGAAGGAGGACAACATGTTAATAGAATTAACCAGGTTAACGGTGAGAGTTATACCCCTATTGCTAGTCAATAGTAGAAAAGGCCCTATTTCGGTGGTTGTAACATGCCTATTTTGGCGGTTGTACAAATGCAATATCTTATTTGTGATCGTTGGACAGTTAAAACATTTTTGTTGAAAAATGAAATATTTTTTTATTAAATTGAACTTAGAATATTTAAATCAAGTTATATAAACATATGATTACAATAGAAGTGTGTTTTTCCAGTTTTTGTAGGATTGTACGATCCTACGATTCGATCCAATGATTCGATCCTAGGGGTTTTTGTTGATCCTACCCTAGGATCGTGATCCTGAGAACATTGTAAACTCCATTACAATACAATTACTGCGTTTCAATCTAATGAAATACATCTATGACATAACTAACGTTCAATGTAAACTAAATTAAGAGGAATCAACTAAGTATGTCGGTGGTGATAAATTCTGCCCAATCCTCGAGGATCTCAGATATGCGCCTCTCTTCATAATGTTCACAACCCACAAGTTCTTCCATAGCCTTGAACAAACAAAAATGAATGCTAATGAGATACTACACAAAGAATGACAAAGGATAAAACTACATATAAACCAAGACTTTCAAAGATAGTCTTATATCCTGTCCAATGAGTTTTCTGGCAAAGGTCTGAATGATACTACTAAGTCATGCATAAACCTCATAACATAGTAACCACATTCTGATCACCAGGCTGTACTGGACACTATACATTCACACATGGACGTTATCAGTCATACTTGCAGGTCTACTATTAACATGTTAACTATTTACACATAATAAGTAAAACTACCTTAGCTATAGTCCACGGGATGCGCTTCACTTGCCATTGTAATGAAAAAAGTGCAGCTTTGAAGGCACTATACAAAGTAAACAGTTTGGATGTAATACACATATTAATCAAATTTAATGAAACAATTTATTAAGTTATGACAATTGTTGTATAATTTAAATAACTTACTTCATTAGAGCCGTGATAAGCCTCAGATTTATCATGTTTTAGTATATTTAATTATAAGATTATTAGCCAAATTAAGGTTAGAATAATTAATATTTGTGCTATATTATGTATTAAGTCTATTATTTGTTCAGATTGATGTTTTTATATATTTTTCCATGCAAGGGAACATTTCTTATCAAAATGCCGGACATATGGCTGGATAACACCTACACGGCAAAAGCGTGGAGCAGAAAAGGATGCTATGCCGGGTATGTTGCCGGGTGTTATCAATTCGGCACATATGTGAAAAATCGCCTCGGTTGACCAGACGATGGCAGTTAATGACCGTTGCCAAACTAACCTATGCCGGGTATGGTGCCGGACATATCTTGTCCGGCACAGGTACCTTTTCGCGCAGATTAGGCGGTTTCGACCGTTAGCAGTTGGGCACGTGTTCATTTTATGCCGGATTACTTTCACCCGGCATTACATCCGGCACAAGGAGTTTTGAGTTCTATAAATAGGCCGAGAGCCTACATCATTTGATACTTTTCAACATCATATTACACTCCATTCATTACTCTATTTCCGCCTCATTCCAAGGTGTTGGTGTCCAAGGAAGTTCTATGCAACTTTCCACGCGATGAGAAGAAATCCATGGTGGGTTAAGGCTACATCCAATTTTCTTATCTCTTGTGTATTCTCTCTCTTGTTCTGTGTGGATAGTTGATGAGTGTCCAAATGAGCATGTTTTAGGGGTGTATTTGATATGTTTAATCAACACTTTTCATGCTCATTTCTCCACTCTAGCTTGTTTTCCTCTAGTTTTGTGTTTCATTGGTGTTTTACACATTTATTATATAAACAGAAGGAGTGACATAGCTAGGAGTAAAGTAGACGAAGAGAGGAACGCGTGGGCGCAAACGGATCCAAAATCGGAGTTAAAACGGAGAAGATACGTTTTGAAGTTAGCCTGTCCATAGGACCGATAGGACCGACCTTGTAAGGTCGGTCGAACTTAAAAACGTGCCCGAAATCGCTACTGACTCTGACCGACCCTAGGACCGACCTTGCAAGGTTGGTCGGGTCAAAATTTTGCCCAGATTTACGTTTTTAAAAGGAGAAAAAGAGAGGAAAGAGAGGGAGTTCGGGAGGAGGACTTCAGGCAACGCAGAAGAAGAGAAAAGAAGAGAAAAAGAAGGAGAAGAAGAGGAAAAGAAGAGGAAGGAGAAGAAGAGAAGCTCACCTCCCTCCAAGCTCCATTAATGGCTATCTCTTCTCCCTTTTCTCTTATTTGTGCTTTAATGGAGACTTGACTCACTTGTAGCTAGGGATTTGGATAAAGCCCCAAATCCCCCAAAACTCCATTGTTGAATCTTGAACTTGTGTTTGTGCTTTATTTTAGTCCTTGAGCTTAATGAAGATGATTATTGAGTGTTTATGACTTCTAAACTCGTTGCTCATGATTTGGGGATTTGTTAAGGGTTTTGCTCAATTTGTCTTCTATGTGTTAAATTGGTTGGTTTGGCCTACCGATTAGTTTAGCATTATTGTGGGATTCTATCAAAATGATATTCTAAGATAGAAACCTAAACCGTTTGGACTAAATCAATGTTAGCCGATTTTCACTGATTTTGAGATGAGGTTCTCATTGCAACTTAGGGTAGATTTGCGCTTAATGCTTCTGATTGAATTGGGGATTTGAACGAACATTCAGTCCCCGTTAAATTGGTTAGGATTAGTATACCTGGATTTGGCTATTAATTAAATTCCCGTTGTTTAGCTATGAGTTCGAGGTTCAGCAATTGGTAGAAAGGGGATGACGGGTGCGAATATCCTATCCCGAGCTACACCTATCCTAGATTAGATAGTTTAGTGTTTATTGCTTTCCTTTATTTCTCCAGTTACAACCCAAAAACCCAAAACCCCTAATTTACATTTATGCACTTTTGTATATATCCTTTTGCATATTTACTAAGCTTATTGTAACACCCCTACCATTAATACAATGCTTACCGTCCAATCTCCTTACACATCAGATACACGCAGCGGATACATACTTACATACAGTGGGTGATACAATGCCGTTAGTCACCCACGTGACTAACAAGGCTACTACTTCTACATACAGTATCGGTCTGATGGACCGGAATCCCGAGTACTACACATCTATAATACATACTCCATTCATCAATCAAATACAACAATGCTCCATTCAACACTTACTCCTCCATAATCCATACAATACAATATACTTAGCCGAGTCTACTAGGATCCTTATGCAATTATAATATCTCTTCCAAGTTCATACATACTCACTAAGAGTCTACATCTACCCATTCCTCACAGCTACTTACTTTCTAAGTACAAGGGTGTGCCGCCGGTCTCTTACCTTGACCACATCCACTTCGGGTACCTGCACACTAAAAACGTTCCCCCTAGGGGGTCAGCTTTCGCTGCGCATGATAACCGCATACCCCGCGTACTAGTGAGGGTACGCCGACCACTTGGTCGAATACATGCGGTTGATTTTCATTCAAACATACATGCATACATGCTCTTATACACAGTACAATAATACTTACGCAAGCATACATACATACACTTCACTACATACAAGGAATACAATACAACCATCCAATACATACTTACCTTCTTCCGAATGCACATACTCATTACATACACAGTATACATTACTTGTTAGCTTCATTGGTCCACCCGGGTTAATCGGGTGGAGATTACTCTTTTACTCGTTACTTCATACATACGCATACATACTCATACTCATACTCATACATACTTGCTTACTCTTACTCATGTTAAGTTGTCGGGACCTCCGGCCCTGGGGACTACTCCGTCCCACCTCCGGGATTTACTTGACTCACCAATCCGGGATGCTACCCATTAAGGGATTTGGGCCGCGGACCAGTTTAAGAGTCAGGAATTGCAGCCAACCTCTTGTGACTCCGCATCCTCACGCGTGGCCGAAACTATATCGGACTTCTACTCATTCCATTTTACTCACTTAAGTTAGGAGTTAGGTAGTTAGGAATTAGCAGAAGTCATTCATACAAGCCACATACACAAATACATTGCTCAATACCATTCATACGAAATGCAATACAATACTTAAGTACAATACAAGATTTGAATACCATTCATCATCATTCATGTTATTTCATAAATTATACAAACTAGTGCTCAAGACAATAAATATCAAGAACAACATAAGTTCAAGCACCAGGTAAGTGCCAATAGTAGATTCATGCATTTATCTTATTTAGGTGATCAAATAAGAACACAAATCGGGGTAACCAGATTAGGACAGGGCATGAAGAAATCATACCTTTCACCGTTGTACTTGTATCCCAACGTTCCTCCGGTGTCACAAATCAAGTTCCTATGATATACATATAATTGAATGATTACTCTAACTATCATGAACTTAATTCGATTACTCTTACTTTCCTAATTCATACTTACTAAGTCTTTGCATTCTTTACACTTATATTTCATTTGCTTTCTTTTCATTACTTATCCATGGTTTCCCTTACATAGATATATACAATGTATAGGTGGGTATACATATATATATATATATATATATATTACTATACTAGTTATAACCCTATAGTTTTTTTTTATAAGATATGGGTCGTCCGACCACCGTCCGACCCAATAGGGTCGGACCGTTCCAGTAAGTTTCGGTTCTGTCGTCCAGACTCCGTCTGACCCACTGTCCGACCCAAGAGTCTGGGTCGGACGAAGTCAGTAACTTCATCCTCGATTTTTTTTTGCCTGTCCGCACCCACGTCCGACTCACGGCCCTGGGTCGGACCGTTCCAGAAAGATTTATTGCTGTTGCCTAAGCCCCGTCCGACCCACTGTCCGACCCAGACTCTGGGTCGGACGGTAGCAGAATCTTGCTACAGCCCTTATTTTCTTTTCCCAATTTCACCCATTGCTTCCCCAATCTTCCTACATACATCCTAACATGTTTTAGTATTGTTTAAACATTCTAAATCACCTTAATTCATCCACCAAATCCATTACTAAATCCATCAAACAACTTACACAATTCCCTCACTTCTCTTCCAACACTTGTAGCAGTTTTTGTTACACTTATGCTACAGATTTTAAAGCTCAATGCTCATATCCAATACTTCTACTACCAATACCATTACTAGCATCCCAAATACATTTCCAAGCCATTACATTACCTATACCCAAGTCCAACTCTCCTCTTACCAAATCTTGCACACTATTTCTTCTTAGTTCTACAATGCAATTTAATACCTCTTTGCTACAGATTTTGGTTCCCACCTCCTCCATACATAATTTCCTCTCCTAATGCCATTTCCAATGCCTACAATGCATTGCCTCTCCTCTTCAAGTCCAACACTCACTCCCAAGGTCAAGTACATAAATCCTCCTAGTTTCTCCAATGCCATTCAACAATTCTTGCTACAGATTTTATATCCTTTCATTCACTTACCACAACTACTACTCCATAGTCATTAAACATCTCTACTAACTCCAATACACACCTTGGTTTTCCCATTCACCAAGTCATCCATACATATACATATTCCTACCAAAATTTCGCCATAGTTCCTCTACATTTCTTACTTCTCCACATATGTATTTTCTCATCAAACTCATTCCTAATCTAGCCAAACCACAAGGGTTCTACCAGCACACATACAAAATCTTAGTACACCATTACTTCCTTAATTACAATGCCAATACATCATTACCTCCTCAATCCACATTACTAATGCACATACACAATACACTTGGCTCTAAGGCCTACAATTCACATACTAGTTCACAAATACCCAAAATTCCACAATTACATTACCAATACACTCTTTGGGTTCTTTAAATTGGTTTACCCATTCCCATTACTCTAATGCATTAAATTTATCCTTCAAGAAAGAGCTCTTACCTTAAGCTCTTATTTCCTTCATTCCCTTTTCAATTCTCTTCTTCCTTTCTTCCTTGCCCAAATCGGCCACGTTGGGAATGGAGTTGCCAAACTCCATTCCCATCACCCAATGAACACAAAACACTACAATTAATATACTAACCCTTAAATCAAGGCCAATTCATTGAAGTGTTTGAAATGAAATTTCTAGGGTTTACCTTTGGAGAGTTTTAGAAGGGGTTTTAGCCCTTGGTTCAAGAAGGTGAATCCACCACCATTGCTAGGTTGGTATTTTGCTCAAAGGAGAGAGAGAAAACAAGGCATTACAAAGAGGCAAAAATCGGTTATGGAGTAAGGTGGAGAAAACATGGGTTTTTCATGTAGATTTTTACCTTGTTGGAAAGAGGAGACTCCAAGCTCCATAATGGTGTGCTTTTCTATTCAAATGGGGAAAACCCATGGAGGTGAAATTCATCCTTTTCGAATTTTGAAAAGAGGGAATGATAGAGGATGATGAGGGGAGTTCAAATATGTAATTTGTTTTTGATTTGGAGCTTACATGAGGATGGAGCATGAGGAAGAAGATGGAGTAGCCATGGTTGTTGTGGGGAGCTCCAAAATCGCAGCCCAAGGGAGGAGGAAGAGGGAGAGTACGATGGAGGGGGAAGAGGAAAGAGAGAGATGAGTGAAAATGTGAGAGTGAGGTGAGAGGGAAGGGAATAAAGTAGCTTTTACTTTATTGCCTTTTGCTTTTTGGCTCTCTTATTTAGTTAGCTAGTTACATGTGTGTGTGAGGGAGTTATTTGACTGATAAAAACCGGCCCCCTACAGTTATACTAGCTGGAGCGTTTTTCGTCTTTTACAGAAGACGCTCGTTATTTTACCCGGTTTAGGTACTGTTCGCTAACCGGGCCCGTTTTCCGGAATTTTCTCATTTCTTTATTTTTATTGGTTATTAAGCTTCCATAAATGCTTAATAATATTTACTTAATGACTTATAATTTTTACGGGTTCGTTTGACCACTTAAAGTCACGTTTTCGGGTTTTCTCGAAAAACGTGCGTTAAAGCTCTATTAGCGTTTTAATACATTATTTGGATCCGTTTTCTTCGGGAGTTGTTCCCATATATTATTTAGGTCTTATTAAACCTTTAGGGTCCGTATAATACGCTAACCGAGGCCTCATACCTCCTATGGTCATTTAACGCTTATTTAGCGTTTTTCGCCTTTTAAGCGTTTCTTTATTTCTTTTGGATTTATTTTTCCTTACCAATATTAATTAGGTACCCTTAGGCCCTTAAATACGTATTAGATTAATTTTAATCCTTATGTTTAAGTTCGGGGTATTTCACTTATAATTAGCTAGATAGTTACGAAGTCCCTGTGGATACGACCTTGTTGTACTACAATGATTGGGTTCACTGCCCATAGTTAGCAAGATAGTTTCAACATTATTTTGCCTAACAATAGTGGAGTAGGAATTCCTTGTTAGTTCTTTGGTTAGGGAATGAAACTCTCTTTGTAAAACAATGTGTTCTTCTTAATATAATTTCAAGTTTATTAAGAGTAAGGTTCTTATTGAAGGAGAATCGGTTGATCTCTTATTCTCTTCATGCTAATTTTACTTGAGGAGGTGTATCCAAAAGTAGAATAGGTTAGACTCTCTTAATGATCTTCCTACTTACTTCTTGTGAATTAAGAGTTAGTAGTAAGAGTGAGAATTAACCCATCTATCTTATTCATTTCTTGGCATGACATATGCTCGATTTGTTAATAGGTAGTGAGTCTTCTGTTTTCTTCTCGGAAACTGGAGAAAGAATACGCATATTGACTATGCCGGATGCACTGCCGGGTGGCCAATGTCCGGCATCTTCAACGTCTTTGAATATGCCGTGCATCTGATATCCGGTAGGACACCCGACGCATTCAATTGTTGGTTAATTCGAAGGCTTGTGTTTATGTTTCGAGTTCATATTGATACTTAGATGGTTTTAAGCCCTGAATCAAGAATAATTTCCTTGTAAATACCACTTAGTTTAGTTAGTTTTAATTAGGGTTAGAAAATATTTCACATTCCCCCCTTTTTATTATAGAATAGGTAATTACCAGGATTAGGACTAGTTTTCTATAAGTCCCTTGGGTTCGATATTCTCGGTCGTAATATATTTACACTATACTCCGACGGGGATTTATTTGCTACCCGTAGTAGAGTTGTAGGATTAGTTTATTATTTTATTCATTTTGTATATAGTTTTTCCCTACAATTTTCTTGTTAGCAAGCCGTAGCTATCGCTGGCTTCTTGGCACTCATACCAAGTGAGTCAAACTGAAAGACTCTCGGGTATTCCATGGCCACAACCAACAACGACCAATGACGACTGCTCACGTAGTGAATAGAATTGAAATCATAACACGAATAACATAACTTATAAATAAAACATAATAAGATATGGAAGTATAATTTACCCTTGATAATATGGCAGCTTAATGTATGACTTGTCTGCACATTCAAATATTGAATTTGTCAAGTACCGCATAAGACCTCCAGGGTCCATTGACATAGTCACTTCACAGCATGTAGCAGGGCACAGGAATCCGAAGCTGTTAGTTTGATGATCTCGCATCGCCTTAGATTGTACATGCCTGCACCATAAAGACAACAACATCAGTGAATAGAGTTTTAATACAAAAACTAATTCAAGTCTTTCATTAAGATAGGAAAAGGTATGAGATCGCTCACATGACAGCTGACTTCAGAATCGATAAATTTAACCAGTTTCTCTTGAATACATCAACGAAGTCGAACATATATATATATATATCGAATTGATGAGTCCGCCCTTCGGGTTCGTGGTGGTGAAAAACACCCTGGGTATCCTCCACAGTGATCGTATCTCTCTGAGGTGACATCATCAACAATGCGGAGTGCAGAAGTCTCATATTCTGTGGCAACCCATCCAATATGTTCCATTCTACTAAAGCGGGTCTCACCATGAAATTGGTGAATGTCCTTGTGAGAGCTGGTGTGGCAGCACTTTTCCCTTTCCCTTTACAAGTTTTTTTCGACTTGACATTTTCCTAAGTTGTTGATTAATTAAGTTTAAGTGACTCGCCCTAAACCATATTGTAGACACCAAAAATTCTCACCCCATAAAGTAAAATTCAGAAAAATAAAAATAAAATTAGAGGGTCGTCGCCTTTCTTTTCAACACATATTCATGTGCGTACCAAAATGAAATTCCTTTTTATATCAAGATCTATTGCGGCATGATTGGTTAGTTTTTCCTTAGGTTGTGGTTTTGACCTCGTCCACTGTGTCGTTTTTGATATATTTTGCCCCACCCAAATCGAGCCCATCATTACTCTCTTCTACGGCCCAACCCGACCAAATGCAGTAGCAAAAACCTAACCCATTTTTTGTCTTCTGTCAACTATCTGCTTTATCTCCATTATAAAACTGCAATCCCGAGAGAACCCTAAACAGTAGCCGACACGGTCTTCATCTTCCTGGCAACAATTCTCCTTTTCACTCATATTTCGTTCACTGGAACATTCACCGTCGGCAATGTCTCAAATCCCCCAGGAAATCGAAAACCAAAACCCACAACAGCGGTCTCCCTCGTTCTCATCACTGTTCTTCATTCTCAAAAAAGAAGCAGCCGCCTACCGTCTTCTTCATTCTCTCTTCCTTGACGCTCTGCCCTCCATCGATCCCCTCATTCACGATTTTTGCAAGCTCCGCACCGCCATCTTCATTCTTCTACCCACGTGAGTGATAGATTACAACTCGCGCCTCCTTCATTTCATCACTTTCCTCAGGCAACCAAACTGGAGAACACAGAGCATGGAGAACGAAGAGCATACATGCTCTATCTGTTTCTTTTCTCTTCAATATAATCAGCAAACACTGGAGCTTACATGCTCCACCCTCCTGTTATATTCATGTCGATGGAAAATCGGGAACATCTCTGCTTTTATTTTCATTCTCTTCAACACGCAAGCAAGCAAGGAGCATAATACTCCTCCGTCAACTCTCTTCACATGGCTAGCGAACCAGAAACATACATATTCCTCCTGTTCCAGCTCTTCACGATGGTATTTTGCAACCTGGATGGTGAAACAAAGAACAATATGCTTAAACCTCTCTTCATTCTCCCACTCACGATCACGAACATACAGGCTCTGCCATCTCTTCATTCTCTCGCTCACGACATACCCGCCATTTCTCCATTTTTTCATTCCCTGTACTTTGCTCATTTTGTCCTCTTCATCGTCTTCACTTCCCTCCTTGTATCTACTGGCAACGAGGGATATACATGCTCGCGCTTCTTCTTCTCTCTACCACGGGAATTTTGCACCCATATCGGCGAACAAAGGAGCATACACCTCGCCTCTCTTTCACTGCCTTCCTGACGGTAATTTTCGTCCCGAACTGGAGAACAAGGAGCAGCTAGCGAACAAACTTCTGCAACCCGGCTGGCGAACAAAGATTTGCAACCCGACTGGCGAGCAAGAGGCGTATCTACGCGATCTCTGATGTTTCCCCATGGCTGGCGAACAAGAATCATGCCTGCCGTCTCTTTTTTTCATTCGCTCAACTGGCTAACAAAGAACCGACATGCTTTGCATCCTCCCCATTCTCTTCATGTTGCAGCTTCGTACAAGCAACTGGCGAACAAGGAACTAACCAGCCCTGGATCTGGTCCATTCTCTTCACCTGGAGAACAAGGAACATACGTGTTTCCTGTTCATTTTTTTTTCGCACATAACCAACGAACAAGGACATCAACACTCTGCACCTCCTCATTTTCTACCGTCGGTAGTCTTGCAACCAAACCGGTGAACAAGAACATATTGCTGCAACACTTCACTAGAAAACTTCCCGATCTGCTTGTTTCCTCCACCTCCATCTTTTTAGCCGTCCATATCTTTGTAAACTAACGAGTTCCTTTATTCCTTTGTGCATCTCTTTAGTTTGCCTCTTCACAGGGATTTTTAAGGTTCTACTAGCGTTCCTGGACGTATCCCACCATCATCGTCAATCCAGTGTGTGGTATTTGTTCGCTTAGTTAAAGCTTCATTCAAGATGAATACGAGATAAAAGATTGGAGTTCGTCTCTGTTTGTGACTCTATGTCTGTTCTCCAACTGACCTACATACCTTCGTTACGTACCAGTTAGAGGTCCCCGGTTGCATAATCTGGGCGGTTAAGCGTTTGTTACTGGCTGGATTGCGGTTGTTGTTACAGGATCGAGTGTTCATCCCCTCTCTCGGAAACCCCTATTACTCTTCTATGCAAAAGGGAACTCTCGCGTACTCCCATCCTGGTATTTGATCTACACTCACATATCTTCAAAATTTGATTCGTAAAAATGCTTGAGTGCCATATGCAATCTGCCTGATGTATGCTGCTAAGAATGCTCTGTCTGGGTGTTGAAGTTGCAGAAGCTGTGCGTTTCTTTTTTTGTTCCTTAGTTTCTATTGATTGAATCAGATACTTGCATTGTTTCCCATGTTATGATGCGTGTTCTAATTGTTTTATTCAATTTCTCCTTTACTTCTAAAACGGGATAACAATAACATGAGTGACATGTATATAACATCTGTAATGTAGATATATTTAATACCTCTTATTCATGCCCATACGCTGAATGTTGCTTTCAGTCATCACATTTAAAGCCAGGCTGAGAGTTTGTTCGGTTTCCATTTGTGAAGTCAAATTTACATTAGCAATCCTGGGCTTAAGTCGTACACCCGATTTTTAGCATTTGTTTTCTTCTCAAGGCATAAATAAATTAAGGGGAACAACAAATAAAAATGGGTAGAGAAGCAAATGTACATACCCAACATTTTCAGATCTAAATTTCATCTTTTGTATCTATCGGTTGCATTTTTTTGGTTGTATTTATTATTACTTGTATTCATTAACTTCTTGGCAATTGTTGGCCTAGCCCAATATAGAGGCCCAATACCTAGGAAGCCCTAGTTAGCCCATAGGTCACCCCTTTGTAGAAAAGCTTTAGTTGGGGTATCCTCCATGAATACGGGTCCTAGACACGGCCCATGTGAGGAATACCTATTTTCCTTAAAATTTTCCAAATCATCCATAATGTCAGAATAAAATTCACAATCAATTATTCAATTCTAAAATTAATTCAAAAATCCAAAAAATCAAATCTTCAGAATATGCCAAAAATCAAATCCATAAAATGAGTCTCAAATCAGCCCAATAACAACCCACTTCTTAACCCATTTTTTTAGGCCCATTTCTGATCCGGCCCAATGTGTATTTCCTTAAAAAAGACCAAAAGCCCAATCGGACCAAAAGCCCACTCTGACTTGACCCACTTCGACTTGGCCCATTTGACCTGGCCCAACTTCACAAAACTTGGCCCATCAAACCCATTTAGGGCCTAAACCCAATTCGGGCCCAAACCCATTCGGACCCAAGCCCAATTCGGGCCCAAACCCATTTCGGGCCTAAACCTAATTCGGGCCCAAACCCATTTCGGACCCAATTCTCTGGACCCATACCCATTTAGGCCTAAACCTTGACCAAGGCCCAATTCAACCCAAAGCCCAACAAAGGCCCAGTCCGGTCCAAATTTGACTTGGCCCATCTTTGACCTGGTCCAACTTTGACCAATCCAAACTTTGACATTGACCCTTTGACCAATCCAAACTTTGACATTGACCCAACTTTGACCACCTAAACTTTGACCAACCCAAATTTTGATCCGACCCGTTTTTCCAACCCCAACCCAAATTCAATTCAAACCAAATTCCATTCAATTCTTAATTCAATTCAATTCAAATTCATTCAATTCTTAATTCAAAATTCATTCCAACTCAATCTCAATTTCAATTCAATCCCAATTCAAATCAAAATTTATCCAACTCCAAGTTCATCTCAATTCAATTCCAAACTCATTCAAATCAAAATTTATTTCAATTCAAATCAATATTCATTCAACCCCAATTCAACTTCGATTTCAATTCCATTTAGATTTCTCCCACACTCTAAATGTCTCAAAGACCCGAGTGTCTCCCAGACTTTGTTATTCCAATGATTCGAATGTCTCACAGACCTGAGCATCTCACAGACCCGAGCGTCTCACAGATCCGAGCGTCTCACAGACTTCGACATCTCAAGGTTTCAAATGTCTCACAGACCCGGGCGTCTCACAGACTAGCATCCCAAACCCGAAACTTCTCGAAACTTCGAACCCTTCTAAATCTCACCCTTTTGCACTTAGCTATCTCCCCTCCAATCAAAATACCCTTTTGCACTTAGCTATCTCCCCTCCAAACAACCACTTCTAACCCTCGACCACCTCAAAAAGTTCAGCCATCCTAAAGGTCCCTGAACTACGTAAGGTCTGATCTCAACAGGGAGTTGAGTACGTAGGCAGCCCATCTAGGGTGCGACCCCATTCCAATCAAAAACCCTTTTCCCACTCTTAGGTGACTCTCATACCTCTCAAACACTCAAACCTTCTTCGGCTCCCATAAACTTCAAATCAACAAACTCCAAGTTTTGTCTATTCACTCAACCTCAGACTTTTCCCAAATCTTCATTCTATACTCATCCGAATTCAGCAATTCCTCCCCTTGGCGTGAGCTTGACAGAAAAGCTCGCTTCATCCACTCTCTTTCTCTCTTCCCGTCCTAATCCTATCGTTGGCTTTTAATGAATCTCTCTAAAAAGGTTTTGAAAGAAGGTAATCCCGACAATTGGAGACCGAGGTTTCCTCGGGCACCAATCCGAAGTCGTGGTCGTTGCCACTTCTAAGGGGTGTAACCCAGTACGAACCCACAACAGAATCTCTGAAATGACCAGATAAGTCCTATCCATAGGCAACAATCTCAGAGTCAATTAACGGTTCTTAGAACCCGATCTTCCTTCCTAGTTATCATAGGTCAAACTAGGTGGCGACTCTAGTCAACTCCGCCTTATAGAGGCATAAGTCCGCGTGGGGCCCATTGAGAGCGGGTGTAGTGCTCACTAGCATTCCCCCTATGCTTTCTGGGAAAGACGGACGATAGAGTAGGTATTTGAGGGATGCCAAGGTGACAGGTTTTCACCCTCCACAGAATGGCATTTTAGGATCTAGGCTTTTCAGTCAGACCATTTAGATAGACCCCCCCTCATACCGAAAAATCACCCTCCACACATATACTAATTGAAATATTGCATAATTATAATTTTAGAATAAGTGTTCATTGTGTTTACTTGGCCCGGAATTTTGACCCATGCAACCGGTCATTGGATTGTAGTTGTTTGTGCAGACCGAAGTATTTTTCTCAGTGGCAGAGGTACCGGAAGAGCAACATCAGCATACTCTGCCACATAATCATCCACAAGCACCCGGACATACCCCTGTCGGAGTGATTCACCATGCACGATGTCTGTATGAGATGAGGGAAACAATTTACCCCACGCCACCATAACATCCTCACCTCCCATCGGCATGAACAACGTGCATTCAAGGGGTTCCTGAACATTAAGTAGGGAAGGGTTAGACAGACACAATCGAAGTAGATAGATGGTAATAAATAATTTATTTTCTAAGTTAATGTTTCAAACCTTAATAGATGCATATGGATATGGATCTACTGAGTGCACACTACTCTGCCGGAATGGTGTGCTCTCCTCCCTATCAGCTGATGGTTCAGGGGCTGGTCTAGTCACCTCTTGACTGCTGCACATCTGTGAGCGTATTTTGGACATCTCTTGTGCGACCATCTGCTAAAGATCTTGCTTAAGCCTATGCTCAATATCAGCAGTTATCTTCAAATGCTCCTCATAGCTGATCATCCTTACCTGTGAGCCTTTCCTAGACCCGGGATTACCAAAAGCCTGGCGGATACCAACTTGTCCACCAAAACCAATAGCGTGGCCAGGATGATCCACCTTTCTAAGAGCACGAGAAAGAGGATCATAATGTCTACTCGGAGTCCAAGAACCCTCAGTAACTTGAGAGCTTAACTCTTCCTATAAAAAAACATAAACAACATAATTCATTAGTTTACATGAGTTACACAAACAAATATTAAACTGATGTATCGAAATTAGATTCTCACCATTTGATTTATAATAGATCTCATACCGTCATCGTAATGAGGATTTTCCAGCGTCAATTTTTTTGGCACTCGACTCAACGACCAGACCTTCATCCTCCTGTCGCTAGGAGTCAGTGACTCATCAGCTAGAAGCAAGCCCTGTTGCTCCCACTCTGGTACGCACTCGGCAATACCTTTACCACCTAAGTGATGTTGGTATAGATTTTTCTTCACAATTGCATGTTGTTTCGCATGAAGAGCCTACAAATACATTTATAATATGTAAGATACAAATAAGTAAATATAACCGTCGAAATGTATAAAAGACAAATGACTATTAGCTCTACCTGGTACTCAGGCGTGTGATGATACTTAACAAACTGCGTCCACTGCTCCTCAGTGATGCCCTCGTACACCTCCTAGGGTGGTAGTTCATTGCCAGCTCCTTCTGGATCATCTGGGTCTTGATCCATAGTTCCATGAATGTACTTATCGGATAGCCAATTTCTATGGTCGCGGAACTATCGCGCCATTTTTTTAGGACATCATCCTTAAGAGAAGGATCTATGCAGAAATGAGCCTACATAAACAGCTAGTTAGTCAGTTAGCAACACAAGTAATGAGAAACTCTAAAATCATATAACATATTATCAAAAAATAACATACCTTAAGACGCTCAAACATATTATCCTTCAATGATTGGGGCACTTGCTTCCATGTGTGGCTTATGTTGCAGTAAATCTTGACCAGGTGGCCAAAATATGCAACATAATCCATCTTCCAATTACCGTACGGCTGGTGGAACTCATTGAAATGTACAGGCTTTGTGCATGGGTGGCACCTCTCTTCTTCACCTTCTGTTTGGAGGAGGAGGCAGTTGCTGGGTCTGTCACCTACTATGATGGACAAGCCTTATCCTCCAGTGGTTGAGCTATCTTCCCCTTCTTTCCTCCTCGTGTGACCCGTTTAGCTGGTCTCCCCTAATGAGGCTCAGCTTCTCCAATGGGCTGGTCCATAGGGTGATCTTCCACTACAGTAAAGATAAGTCAGTCAAATTAATTGGATGAATTTATAATGTAAAGACATGTTGAAAGAGTCAAGGAAAAATATTTAACATAACATTACCATAAACCAACAAATAATCGAACATGAAACAAATGTACAACTACTAGCACTATCTACCTGACATAAAAACTTCTATGATTTGGTGTTATCAACCCAAACACCCTCGTCATGGTCTGACCATGCATAAATCAAGTCATTTTGGGTATCATCATTCAAATCCCGTAACCCCATAGGAAACGATGTTGTTCCTTCTATCGTCTCATTCTCATCATCATCCTCATTTTTAGTTTCAATCAGAACCGGTCTTCTACCTGGAAGAACAACAAACCATCTAGTCTTTTAGATCCTGAACATATCACACTTGGTCACAATCTTTTCCCATAACAAACTGATCATCCTTAAAACTAGCACACGTGAGATCAACCAAGGTAAGCCCTCCATCGTTTTGGATTCCACGTCGGTTGTCCACCCATTTGCAGTGGAACACTAGAAATGAATCAATATGGTAGTCTAGCTCCCAAATATCCTTGATAACACCGTAATACCAACTAGAACTCCTCACTGGTTGAGAACGGTTACCGATGTGGTACTCATTGTATGCCACTTCTATTTTTACTCCACTGTTCTGGTTTATTGATTTAGCATCTTGGCATGCAGTGTAATAAGTACATCCACTAATGTTATACCCTTCAAATGATATAATATTAGGGTCAGGTCCTACTGCTAAACATCTAATTTCTTCACTAACAAGTTCTGAATTTGATGGTGCTTTTTCAAATACAAAATCTTTGAACCATTGGACAAACATTCGGTTTTGTTCTTTCGTAAGCCAAAGGTGGTCTCTGGTAGGATTTTGTTGTCTCAACTCAGTCATATGAGTATCAAAGAAGGGTTTAACAGCCTCAAGGTGTTGTAACACAAACATATGTGCTTGATGAATCAATTGACGTGGTACTTGCACAATCTTTCTTCCAATAACACCTTTGCCTTTATATCTGCCGTAGTGTCATGGTTTTGGAACACCAATTGATTCTGCTTCATTCAAATAATCAGTCACAAATTCTGTGACTTCCTCTGTCACTATTGCTTCATTTATGCTCTCTTCTGGTCGATATCTATTCATCATTTTACCCTTTAGAATACACATGTATCGTTCAAAAGGGTACATGTAGCGTAAGTAGACCAGACCACAATATTGGATCTCTCGAACAATGTGTACTATCAAGTGCACCATTATGTCAAAGAACGATGGTGGGAAATGCATCTCTAGTTGACATAATGTGACCACAATTTCACGTTGTAGATCATCGAGAGAGTTTACATCAATTACCTTGCAGCAGACAGCGTTGAAGAAGAAACATAATCTGGTTAACACACTTATGACATCATTTGGCAATATCCCTTGGATCGCAACTGCAAGAAAATATAACATCAATACATGATAATTGTGAGATTTCATGCCTAACAGTTTCAAATCCTTCATCGATACAATGTTTTTCCAGTTTAAAGAATATTCAAACGGTACTTTTACAGAGTGTAAACATTTGCAAAAGCTAATCTTCTCATTCTTTGAAAGTGTGTAGCATGCAGGAGGTAGGTATATTCGTCTCTCATTCTCTTGTGGGTGTAACTCTTTTCTTATACCCATGGCTTGCACGTCCATTATCACTTTCAATCCGTCTTTCGTTTTACAGGGTACGTTGAGTAAAGTCCCACTCACTGCCTCACCAACGTTCTTTACGATATACATGATATCCATACAATGTCTGACAGGTAAATAACGCCAACATGGTAGATCTCAAAAGATAGAGCGTTTTTTCCAAATGTTCTTTCCTGGTTTCGATGTGTTTCCAAATACATTCACAATGTCCCTAACCTTTGCATACACTTCCTCAGAGATCAAAGGTAGACGGGCCACACGAGTCTTGGCCTCATCATTGAACAGTTTCTTCTTCTTACGATAAGGGTGATCTTCAGATTGAAAAAGTCGATGACACATGTAAACATTCTTACCACAATTTTTTAAACGGTCCGAACATGTGTCATCCTCACACACCGGACATGCAAATGTTCCTTTCACAGTGTATCTAGACAAGTTCCCATATGTAGGGAAGTTGTTGACCGTATAGAATAACAACGCCTTGAGCGTGAAATTTTCCCTTGCATAAGCATCATACACCACGGTTCCCTCATTCCATAGCAACTTCAAATCATCAATCAATGGGGCTAGATATACATCAATGTTATTACCTGGCTGCTTGGGGCCAGATATCAAAAGTGATAACATTATGTACCTACGGTTCATACACAACCACGATGGCAAATTGTAGATCACTAGCAAAACAGGCCAAGTGCTATGTTGACTACTTAACGTGCCGTACGGGTTCATTCCATCAGTACATATCCGAAGCCTCAGATTCCTATCTTCTCCCCCAAAATGTTCTTTAAACCCTCTATTGATGTTTCTCCACTGAGCTCCATCTGATGGATGTCTTAATTTCTCATCACTCTTTCTACCCTCTGCGTGCCATCGTAAGTTCTTTACATCTTTTGGATTCACAAACAACCATTTAAATCTGGGTATAATCGATAAATACCATAATAGTTTAGCTAGAGGGATTTTTTTCTGAACGGAGTAGGGTTTTCACCATCTTTATGCTTATACCTAGACAATGAGCATTTCGGGCAATTATCCAGCTGTTTGTATTCACCCCTGTACAACACACAGTTGTTTGGACACACGTGATTTTTTTGTACTCTACTCCCATTGAACACATCCATTTCTTTGCCTCATAGGTGGTGGTAGGGAGACCGTTCCCATCCGGTAGCATATCATGAATCAACTCGAGGAATGACGTGAAGCTTTTGTCACTCCATCCATATCTTTTCTCCAGGTTGAACAAATTCAATATAGCTGTCATTTCGTGTACTTAGTGCACATAGGGTACAACGCCGTCTTGGATGCGTCCAATAATCTTTGATACTCATCCGGCTGGTCGACAAAATTATCCTCAACCTTATCAAGCATCTCGTATATTTGCTCATCATGATAAGTCGGCTCACTGTCATTGAATCCAGAAGCACTTAGAAGTTCCGACTCGACAGAATCAAATGTGTGGTCAGTTCTCATCCTCTTCCTATCATTGATGTACGAGTACCCGTCATTATGTTCAACACTTTCTCCATGAAAAATCCATCTCCTATAGTGTGGCATGAAACTGTGGGTCTTTAGATGTAATTCAATTTCCTCAATGTGTGAAAATTTTCTTATGACACCGCAATCAACACAAGGACAAGGTATTTTCACCGCCTTTGTCATGTCCTTGAGCTGCACTGCCGCTTTCAAAACCTCTTTCAACATCTTGTCAAAGTGATCACCTCGATCACTGTACATCCAGTCACACTCCATACTATATGTGAAACACAAAACTGTATGATTAATACTATATAATTAAAATGAAAATGTTTTTGTACCATGGATTATATTTGTTTCTATGTGTTTATACTTCAATGAAGCATGACTGGATGCGTATTAAATAAGCTAGCTAGCCTAACTCTAAGGTTTCAACCTAAATTATATACTAGCACTTATATTATCTGAATACATAATTGCATTTATCAAACAAAAACAAGGTTTAGTTACTTACTTGTACACAGAAGAGGAAACTGCAACGGTGATGGAAGAAGGCGGGAAACAAGAGAGGTGGTTCATGTACTTAAATGTAGTGAGACCTGATAAAGAAAAATTTAGATATTATTATACATATACACATACATCAAACAATATTAATTACGAAGATATTATGTTAAAAAAAAATCGGCATGACCTTTGCATAATTTTACCTATCCCATGCTTATTATGAAGCATTCACCAATCATTCAACAACACAAATTTATAAAATGTGGTGGCAAAAAAATGTAATTTCTGGCATTAGAAGTGTGAGTGCGAAAATCTGTTGCCTAATGGGGCCAATGTGTAATTTGGAATAATTATAAGACTTGGGGAAAATATTCAAAGTTTAAGGGAGTGCTTGGTATACTAAAGTGGAGGAATAAGCTTTAAACTAAATTATAAGCTAAATGATGTATTGAATAAAAAGATATGTTGTTAAGTCATGAAGAGAATGAAATATGGGGCGAGGGTTGTATAATGCCGAGAATATGGGGTTTAGTTGAAAGGTAAACAAAGTTGTAAGTTAAGGAAAGTTTAAGGAGTAAAATGTAATTAATGGGGAAAACTTGGGGTCTTGGCGTAAATAAAAGAAAAATATGGGCCAAACAAGGATGAGTCATGGTCAAAGTATTGACCAAATTGGACAAAGAAATAGTGGAGTACAAAATTAAATAAGAATTAATAGGTGAAATGTAAAGATTATAAGACTTGTGGGTCAAAATGTATTTAAAGAAAAATTGAGGACCAAACCGACAAGCATGGGGTATGTTCTGTAATTTCCGAAAAGTGGGTATTAAGTTTGAAACTAAAATTAAATAAATAATGGAGTTAAAACTATAGATTAAATAGGAATAATGACATAATTGTAAGGTTGTAAAAGTTAAGGGGCCAAAACATAAATAATGGAAAGTATAGGAGGGGGCCAAAAATTTGGTGTGGTCTAGTTGTAATTACCATAAATATAGGAAGGAAATTGGAGTTTAATAAAGTAAGAAATAAAACTATACAATAAAATGTAATTTGTGGTGAATTGTAAAGTTATGAAAATAAGTGTGGCAAATTGTAATAACCGAAAATAAAAGGGGCTGGAATTCGAATATGGAAAGTTGAGGGTCTGTTTAGGAACTTGGAAGAGATTAAAATGAAATTTTGGGTATAAACAATTAAGGGATGAAAACTATAGGTTATATAAGCATAAATAAATTGTTATACATATACACAAACATCAAACAATATTAATTACGATGAGATTTTGAAGAAAAAAAATCGGCATGGCCTTTTCATAATTTTACCTATCCCATGCTTATTATTAAGCATTCACCAATCACTCAACAACACAAAGTTCAATCACAAATCAAACTAATACCAAATTCATTCATCAAACCAAATTTCAATCATTTGTGGAAATCAAATACAAAGTCAATCATAAAAGAGAAAAAGATAAGTTAGATTATATTACTGGTTCCTAAATGATTTATTTTCCGCTCCGCTTTCAATCTACCGTGCAATGGTTGAGAAGCTTCTTAAGTATTTCTCTGCAGAGGCACAAATACATGTAGATAGAAGAGAAACTCAGTAGCTCTGTATGTTCCTTGTTCTTAAATATAGGATTGTAACATTATAATGGGCTGAAAAAATGAAGATGTAAGTTTAGTATATTACGTGTTCACAAGTGAACTATTTTCAGCCCTGTACGAGTTCAATCTAGAGCAGCAGCTTAGTGATTACTCCCTACAAAGGCACAAACACACAAAAGAGCAAAAAAATCAAAATTTTCACTCAAACATTTCAATGAACATCTTATGTGCACATGTAATTTCACTTATTTAAAACTGAATATATATACAAAAATTTTACACACACCACAAATTTAGACATCCACATACACATTTACAATCTTAATATAAACAATCAACACAACAAATACATCATTTAAACCCTAAAAATAGAACTTACCTCTCCTTCTTTGCGAACTGTTGCTGCTGATGTCGGACAAGTCGAACCTGCGCAGGGGAGACGACGGCGACAGTGGTGACGGGGGCGGAGACGACGGCGACGGCAGGAGGCGACAGTGATGGTGGCACAACTGGTTGTCGCTGTCATCGTTTGTTTCGCCGTTTGCAACAGAGGAGGTAGAATAGTGAGTACGGTGAGAGAATGTGACGAACTGGGTTCAGGGGTGGTTTTAAAGCACCTATAAAATAAGAAAGATCTATTTCGGCGGTTCCTAGCTAAGAACCGCCAAAATAGATTATCAGATAAAAAAAGGAAAAATATAAAAATACTTATTTGGTGATTTCTAGTAAGGAACTGTTGAAATAGGTCCTTTTTATTTTTTTATAATTTACGAGGACCTATTTCGGCGGTTTGTAGTTAGGAACCGCCGAAATAGGTTCCCGACCTTTTCAAAAGCACTCCATTTCAGCGGTTATGTAACAACCGTAGAAATAGGGGTGCTGAAATAGACCATTTTTGTACTAGTGAGTGTTGGTTACTCTGATGCTTCGCATTTGCCTCTTCCATGGACATATCTACAGGGGATGGTTCCTTTCGTAACAGAGTTGTAGCCCCTAATCCTTATGAGTTTGTGTCTAATCAGGGTCCAGTCTTTGATCTAACTGCTACAGATGCTACTGCTAATTTTAACGCAACCTTACAGGGTAGAATGTATGGGGGTCTGGGTGATGAAAATAGTTTAGGCTTTATACCTTCTGTTAACAATACTAAAAACCTTAATCAAAACCCAACTTCTCAATCTTTTAATTACCACCTGACATTATTTTTACCCCTAATATGTACCGCTTGGGTAGTAGTTCTCAGAAGCTTGTGGAGTGGGATGACTTGATGGATGATTATAGGGAGTGGTAAACCACACAGTGCTAAGAGGAATAAGCTTCAGCTGAATAAAGAAAGTAGCACTGGGAAAAATAACTCGAAGGGGAGTAATGAGAAAGGAAAAAACAACTCTTGAAGAGCTGCAGGAATTTGGTAGCGAAATAAATGTGGAATTACATAATTGTTCTGGGATGCTGAGTGGTTTACATGCACAGTGGCTGATTACGTGATTTCAATTCCTGAAGCAGCATGTATGTGAAATACCCCAAAACTTGATATGTTGTTTAAACATTAAACTATGGTATATAAAGGCTAAAAGTGCCTTAGAAACATTAGTGAACAATTTAAGCCATAGTAAAAACAATAAAGTACCATAAACACAGTTTGAGCAAAAACAAGCTCTAAGCTTGGAATGAATTTGGTTAGGACCCAAAGAGCCTACCAAGACTTAATAATATGTAATTATGATTTAATAAGGCTAATTAATTCCTTAAGAATCATTGGTAGACAATTTAAACCAAAGAAAACACCATAAAGTCAATTTAAGCAAATACTTGCCCTAGACTTGGTGTAACCTTTTATAAGACCTAAAGGTCATTCCTAGACCTTATTAGCATGCTAATGAACATGTTAAATCAATTCCTAAAGAAAACAAGCTTGAAAACAAGTTAAAACACAAAATGTGCTTTAAGGAGCCTTAAAGCACATTTTAAAAAAAATTGTCTTGGAAATGGGTTTTGAGTGGCTAAATGCCCATCATTACTCCTTAATAAACATTTGTACTACTTAGTATCACATTAGGAGGTCTAAATCAACGGGAAACCAAAAATTTCACAAATATGTGCACTAATTAGTGAACAGTGCTCAAATAGTGCTAGTTTTGACTTAAGTCAACTTAGCATAATTAAATGGTCAACAAAGACCAAAAATATCTTTATTATGGAAGGGGGCACGGTTTTAGTGGTGGTGAGTCATCACCATGCCAGCCAATTAATGTAAAAGAGGAAGAAATAAAGAAAAAGACTATTTACCTTTATAACTTAAAATATCTTCCAAACTCACCTCTCTCCTCACCTTTCTTCATTTCTTCTTGTTCCCCACCGTCACCAACCTCCTTCCTCCCTTCTCAAATCGTTTTTCTACAGCAACCACACATTCTTCATCTTTGAATGCTTGTAACTTCTAGCTCCATGCTCTAAATTTAATTCCAAGACCTCCATTCTTCTAGTTAGACCAAGCTCTACACTTCTATCTTTTCAAAACTTCAAGAGCTCCATTTTGGTGCCATGAAGAATCACCATTGAAGGAGCTTGAGCTCACATTTTCACACCTTGTTGTTCTCCTTTGCTTCAAGGTAAGGAAAATCAAAGAAAATCCAAGTTTCCCTTCATTTTTGTGTATAGCCGAAAATTCACCTCTTAATGTTGCATTATATTGCTCTTCATTTAGTTCGAATCAATCTTCAAAGGACTAGGAGGAGTCCTCTCTTGCTTCTTAATCAAGCTCTCTTTCAAATTCCAAAGGAAAACATCAATTTTAGTGTTTTAAGACACTTATGTAAATCTAGGGTTTAATTATGAGTTTAAGCATGAAACTTAATGCTCATTACCCTTATATGTGTATTGGTTTGAAGATTGACAAGTGATAAAAGCTCCTTGCCGATTTTCAATCAAGAAAGAACAAGAGAAAACAAGTGAGAAAATCTTGAAGAGAAGAGGTAAATAACCTATCTTGATGTAATTATGTGTCTTAGGAAATTGAGCTTTGAGAATGCTTAATAAATAACCTAAGGAGCCAATGGGAAATGAGTTAGTAAAATATCCACAAGGTGGTTATTAAGAGCATATGTGATGTTGTGTGTATTTGCAGGTTAAAGGCAATTATTATGTGGGAAATTCAGTGTTTAAGGTTTATGCAATTTAAGGGCCTAAGAGCCATGTTATTTAAGGGCCTAAGTGCCAAGCAATTTAAGTTTATGCACTATATTGTGATGTGGTGTAGTTTAAAGGTTTAGTTGTGTGTAAAGAACATTTCTTGTGAAGATGAATGTCTTTGATGGTTAAAGGATGAAAAACCATATGTTTGTGTGTAAGGATGTGTATTAAGGGATTGAGTGTTCTTGGATTGTATAAAAGTGGAAAACTATGTGTTTTGGGGTAAGGTGATAGAAGAGAAGCTATGGCAAAATTTAGTTGATAAACAAAGGAGTTTAAGTGTTGTTATGAGATTTTAGGACCTAGAAGGTACTAGGAATTGTTAAGCGTTAAGATGGTGAAAGGAAGTGAATTAAGGTGTTCATGAGTCCTAGGATGACCTAGGAATGGTCTTGGAGGATTTACACTACTACAAAAAATGCCTATTTCGGCGCCCCTATTTCGGCGGTTGTAACAACAACCGTTGAAATAGGTGCCCCGAACATTCTATGTCTAAAAAAGGCACCTATTTTGGCGGTTCCTAGCCAGGAACCGCCGAAATAGGTGCCTTTTTTTGAAATAGAATTTTCGGGGCACCTATTTCGGCGGTTCCTAGCTAGGAACAAATAGGTGCCTTTTTTTAGACATAAATTTTTGGAAGCCTATTTTGCCGGTTTTTTTTCAAAAAATTCGGTCGGCAGGAAAATTTCATCCTATTTCGGCGGTTCCTAGCCAGGAACCGCCGAAATAGGTGTTTTTTTAACTAAAATTTTTGGAAGCCTATTTTCCCGGGTTTTTTTTTCAAAAAATTCGGACCGCGGGAAAATTTCAGCCTATTTTGGGGGTTCCTAGCTAGGAACCGCTGAAATAGGTGCCTTTTTTTAGACATAAAATTTTCGAAAGCCTGTTTCCCGTTTTTTTTTTCAAAAAATTCGGACCGCGGGAAAATTTCAGTCTATTTCGGCGGTTCCTAGCTAACAACCGCCGAAATAGACTTTATTTCATTATATATATCGCAACTGCTCTTCATCTCTCTCCTCTCACGGTAATTTTGCAACTCTAACTGGCGAATGTACATGCTTTGCGCTCCTCTCTGCATCTCGCTCACCAGATTGAAAACGGGGTTGAAGTAGTTCATTCTAGAACCGGTAATATACTCGAACTTATCTTTTTCTCATTGGAGAACAAGCTACATACATGCTCTGCGCCTTTCATTCTCTTTGTTTTGTCTGTGCATCTCTTCATTCTCTTCTTGTGTCTACGCCTATGTAGTGACAAATCACTGAAACCGCTGCATCTCACTCACTAGATTGAAGACGGGGCTGAAGTAGTTCATTCTGGATCCGGTAATATACTCAAACTTATATTTTTCTTTTTGGAGAACAAGAAACATACATGCTTTGCGCCTATTTATTCTCTTCTTTGTGTTTGTGTCTCTTTATTCTCTTCTAGTGTCTGCGCCACTACAATCTCTTCACACTCACGGTGATTTTGCAAGGCGAACAAGAAGCTTACATGCTCTGTGCCACTGTTCATTCTCTTGCGTTTGCGCCTCTACAGAGATGCAAAACTGTTGCATCTCGCTCCCGAGAAAGAAGACGATGCAGCTAAATTTTTTTATTTTTTAAAAAAATACCTATGGCGGCGGTTGTTAGCTAGGAACCGCCGCCATAGGTGTGTTTTTTTTTTAAAACCACCTATGACGGCGGTTCCTAGCTAACAACCGCCGCCATAGGTGTGTTTTTTTCAAAAAAAAAAACAACCACCTATGGCGGCGGTTGTAGCTAGGAACCGCCACCATAGGTGTTCTATCTCGGCGGTTGTACAACCGCCGAGATAGGTCTCATCCCTATTTTGGCGGTCTCCATTTCGGCGGTTCTAGAACCGCCGAAATAGACCTTTTACAACCGCCGAAATAGGCCCTTTTTGTACTAATGTTAGAGATCAAATGGGTGTTTTAAACACACCAAAGTTATGTTATGTGAAGTGTTAAGTCTTGCTAAATTTTTGGTAAACAAAGGAAAAATAATGCCTTGTGAAGGTCTAAGTGTAAACTTGTGGAAAATAGAAGGAGTTGTGTAAAGGAGGTGTTTGTGAGAAATAATGCTTTTGGAGTAGTGGTAATGTTTGTGAGGCAACACTTTGGTTAGTGATGTTATAGGCATGGTTCACCACTTAGAAATCCTAAGGAAAATGTTATAAGTGTTAGGAATTGTTGTAAGAAATTGAGTAATAAGTGATGATTTAGGAAGGGTTGGTGCATGATTTAAGGTGTTTAAACATGTAGGAAACATGTGGAAAGATTATGGAATGATTAGGTAGGGTTTAAGGTTGGATTAGGGGTTGAAAATGGTGTTTTGACAACTTATTAACATGGTCCGGGACTTAGCCCTTGTATAAGGTCCCGGACCAGCCTTAAAAATGTGCCGAAATTGAAGTTTGTAAGTGGTCCGGGTCCTTAGTCCAGGACCAAGACCCGGACCAAGTGAAAATAAAGGCCGAGAGTGAAATTCAGTGACGGTCCGGGACCTTGGGTCCGGACCAAGTCCCGGACCAGGGCAAAAATTATTCAAAATGTGTTTTAATGACTTCTAATAATGGGGGATTGAATGGTAATGGTTTTAGGTGATGTTTAGGCCTTGTTTGGTAACATGTAAAGGCCTTAAAAAGTGTAAACAAGTGTTAGGTTGGATGTGAGAGTTGAGAACTTAAGATCACAGGAGTAAATTAAGTATAACGGGATGACGGGGTTTACTATGGGCACATTAGTCGTTAAACAATCATGTTACCCCAATGTTAATAGAAACAATTGTAATGTTATCAGTTGTTCGAGAATTGTTCGAGGAACATAAGAGGACACAATAGAGTGGGTGATGGTGACAGGTATGGTTTTCTTGCAACCTGTGTTCTACCGGATTACACCGGCTTGTATGCCAAGGTGTTTTTCTGAATGTTTGCCACCTTATAAGATAAAGACATGTAATGAGTTTACAGTAATTCAATTATGTGGCGTGTTTAGTTCCGATACTGTTTAACCTCGAAAGTGCTATACCGTAGCTAACCAAATCTAGGATCACATAAGAGATCGGTATTTGGATCTAACGACCCAAACCATGGGTACGTTCTAACCACGGCTATGCGTGAGTTAATTGTGTGTTGTTTGTGCGTGTAAGTATGTTTACCACCCTTGTGTGTTTAACCCGGTTGTAATACCTTATGGTGTGTGGATGTGATAGGTTCCATAAAGGAGCTCTTAACTGTATATATATATATGTATGTATTATGGGGGGTGAGGAATCCGGTCGTTCCGGTCGCGCGTTTTTTGGGAGTTGATGTATACAGTTTCTTTAACTCTCTCTCTCTGTTGGGTTGTTTTCCTTTCTTGGTCTTCAATCACCCTCAAGCTTAACCAAGGCTGTTTTCTGACTCACGTCGGATCCGAGGGATATGTACGGTGTGTTCGGTACTATATTGAGACCGACACATCTTAGGTAGATGTTTGTTCTCTACGTAGAACAATAGGTTATTGTATAACGAGCTTAGCATGGGAATAAAAAGATTATCTAGGCTCCAATGAGATTACTAACTCACATCTCGGGGTACGTGTCCTCACGTGACCCTCTCCAAGTTATGTTGTATGTGCGTTAAAATGTGATATGAGCTGTTATGTGGAGTATGTGGATCATGGGTATCAATCCCAGGTTATAATAAGAGAAATTTAAGTATAACCCGACTCGTGGGTAAGTGTCGTCTATTAAGGAAATAGCTCCATTAGAGGAGAAACCCTCAAGGGTTAAAGAACACAATGAGTGATCTAACGAGTATTGATGTGTTGACTGATTTGTTGAGCCCCAATGTCGTGGGTATGTAATGTGTTATGTGTTTATAGTTTTCAGGCATGATTTAAATATAATCAACCGCATGCTTAGACGATAATTAGTTGTGTGTGGCCCGGTAGTATGCGGGCTGCACGATTACCATACCAGCAAAGGTGCTGAGCCCCCTAGGGGGCCACCCTTTCTTTCCTATTTCAGGTACAAGGAGCAGAAAGCCGTTCGAGATTAGGACGGGGTAGTTGTTTGTACATGGGTAGTCATTTAAATTGAGTATGTATTGTAGGTGTTGTAAGACTGAAATTGTTGTCGGCATTAGTTTGTAAATACTCGGTACAGTTGGAATGTAAAAGTATAATGATTGTTGGATGGAAAGAGATTGTAATGTGTAGTTGCTCGGGAATCTGGTCCATCAGACCGATACAATGTATATGTATTAGCCTTGTTAGCCACATGGGTGGTTAACGGCGTGTAACACCAATGAGTTAAGTAATGTGATGAGTTATGTTTTCCACTGCAATTGGTTGTTAAGTGTGACGTTGTTAGTTGGGTGTTACAAAAAGTGGTATCAGAGCGAAGTATCGCTCTGATGACTGGAAATATCGAGCTTAGGAAGTACCGAGTTAGGATTTTAGTACTTTGGGTTAAGGGTTGAGTGATAGCGTGAGAGATACGCTAGTTGGGAATTACCAGTGTGTACTGGAAACCTACAATGTCCTTCCCGCCCTCCACAATCCCTGTTTTATAGCTCAGGAAACAACGCCAGAGAGATGAAAGTCCTCTCTTATTCAGGAATACCCGATCTGGCTGTTGTTAAGCTCTTTTGTAAGTACGGGGAACCTGTCATACTGTAGATTCCGGAAACTAGGAATCCCGGAGACGGTTTCCGTCTGAACAATGTTAACCGCATTTAATAGCAAAGAATGAAGAATCCTACACACAAGAGGATGGAATTTCTGGCAACCTGGGTCGACATACCGAGCAGTCGAGAACAACCAGCTTGCAATGCACCAACCGTGCAACAGGCAAGAAGTGAAGTAATGGAACCCGAGACACGTGTCTACGGGACCACGATTATTAAATAATGCCGCCAACGGTATACCAACCGACTAAGGAACTACAATGTAGTACCCAAACAAGAGACAAGTCTCAGTAACCACGACAAATGCATGGAACGGGCTACGAAAAAGATACAATACTAAGTGAAAGGGGGACTCCAAGAATGGGGAACACCCTAAGTAATGATTATCATGTGAAGACAATGAGAAGTTGTGCAGAAGATTGATTATCAAATTAGAGCATCAAAGTAAGAGCCAACAAGGCCATTGAATATGGTGCAGATAAAAGCAATACCGCAACCGGTAAGTATTCAGTCGATAAGCCAGTTAACATGGCACACTTGCCATGGCAAGTGCTGCTATATCAGGACTGTTCGGGGAAAATTTTTTAACAACTACAAAGTACTTAGTAAGTACCACGAAGTCAAGTGAGATCATCATAACCGTGGAAGGGCTTAACAGCCTAACCTTTGTAATTGGAAATATTCCAGTCAGCAAGAAGCTAGACTCGGTTAAGGCAATAAGACATTGTAATACCACGAGAATTTTTCTTTTAAACTCAGATTTATTTTAAACTCTTTTCTTTCAAAACCAAAGTTTCTTTCAAACCAATACTTATTTCTAACCTTCTTTTAAACCAAACCAGAGGACCTACACCGGCCTCAGCTCCACACGGTAGGTAAGTTACACCCAGTTCACTTTTGAACAATCGGACGAAAACCGGTAAACCCAAGGGTAGCAACCCGAGGGAATGGATGAAGATCATAATAATACAACAGTGGATAAACTTTCCCTTGATTGAGTTCGGGAAGCACGGAATGCATATTATCATAGGATGATATAAGGGAGTTGACAACAGAATACTTCACTTAGACGTGTGACAGACACTACGAGTTTACAAAAATGAAATATGGGACGACCGCACTCCGATAGGAGCTTGTGGGCCTGACTGGCCTACTTATGGGTTAGTCGGGTAAGTAGCAATGTATCAGCAGGGTACCCCACATATGTATACGAGTAGAGTCAGGAACACGGGAAGTAGTCGACTCCATACTACGGTCAGCAGTAAAGGTCAAACAAGAACGAAGGATTACCACGAATGGTTGAAGTAAAAGAACCCAGTTAAGTTAACGAGACTAAAGGAATTAGTGAATTTGTTTCAAGGAAATGTTTAAGAGTCAGGAAGTGCGAAGTGCACTGACTGTTATGTAAAGACATTGCATGTGTCTTAAGAATCCCGAGGGATAAACATGATAGCTGGAATGATGACCCAGCCTATACATGGCAAGGCAGATGCCTAATATGGACACGTTAATGTGCAACAAACGGGGTGAAATTCCCGGAATGATTATATACGCTACCAGCGAGTATCGATCTTCGCTGAAGAGAATATTAAACCCAGCCAAGAACGCAAAGCGATGAAGCTTACTAAACGTACCCACAAGTACATGCCACATATATGGCATAACCTAGTAACACCAAGAAGCTGTCCTTGAAGGGTATATGGGTCAACTGAAGCTGAATAAAATGTAGTGATGGAAACACAAGAGTTGAAACAAATACTCAATTTAAACATCGAGGGAATAAGTCGTCGAAGGGCAACCTGACATTCCTAAGGGCATCCCATGAAAGGAAGCGTGATGCAACGACCTTGTCATGGAGCCCAATACAACTTCCAAACCATGTAATGTTGTACAGAAAAGTAAATGTGTGTGAACAACCTATAATGAGTAGATCTCGAGGCGGTAAGGCTTATAAGTGATAAGTGTCCAATGAGCATGTTTATTAGGTGTATTTCATATATAATATTAGCACTTTTCTTGCTCATTTCTCCACTTCGGTTAGTTTTCCTCTAGTTTATGTTTTATTGTTTATCTCACAAATTTATTGGTTTAACATGAGGAAAACCAAGCTGGAGTAAAGTAGACGAGGAGACGAACGCATAGACGCAAACGGCTCAGAAAACGGAGTCCAAACGAAGAATCTAGAGCCGGTTAAAGTTTGAAGAAAAATAGGTCAAGACCACTTGTGTCCGCATGGGCAACCGCCCCATATTGGGCGGACACACACATTGCAACCGCCTAAAGACAGGCGGACTCCAGGGCGGTTGTCAAGGCGACTGCAGGCGGTTGTCAAGGCGGACTGCAGGCGGACGTGAAGGAAAGGCGGAGGACAAGGGAACCGCCTAGTTTTAGGCGGTTGTTCAGGCGGACCACTTATAAAACCGCCTAGTTTGAGGCGGTTGCTTAGGCGGTCGTGACTGAAAAATCAGTCGCCAACAGTTTTCTTCTTCGCTCGTCGACTTCGCTCGTCGACTTCGCTCGTCGACTTCGCCCGTCGACCTGTCTGCAACTTATCCATCTACTCTTCACGCGTTCTGTCCCATGAGCAATCAATGCTCTTCACCTCTGTCTGCAGTCGTTCTTCTTCTTCCTCTCCTCTATAAAAAGCCACTGCTACTTCAATCAAATACGGACGTTCCACCCCAAACTCAACACTCAAAATCTCTCATTTCATTACAAAAATCCTACGTATGCTCCCACTCTTCTTCCTCTTCATTTTCTCCATTCATCATCCACGCATCTCGTATTGTTATTACGTCCAACCTCTGTCTGACTTTTTACCAGTTAATATTCAGGCTAAGGAGGATTTGCTCCGGGCAAGGGTTTTAATTATGGTTTGTTAGCTGTGTAATATATTTCTACCGGTTAAAATAAATTCAGTTTGTTACGATTAAAGTTTTGTTTCTCTCCCTTTTTAATAAATTTCATCGATTTATTAAAAAGCCTTACTAAGTCTGTTTTTTAATTTCATCGGTTAGAAACAGATGGGTTAATTAAGCCGTAAAACTGTAAGAACTTATTTTCATCGTTTAAGTTAATACAAGTTGCAAGAATAAAATTCCTCACACTCCTCTGCCGTTTACACGCTTTTTGCTTGAGTTTTCATCGGACCTTGCATTACAGGTAAACGAGTTCTTATGAGTTTTCATCGGACCTTAAGAAAATAACAGGAATCTTGCCAAATTATTTTATTAAACCGGTAGAGATAGCACAATTAATAAAATCATATTAACCTGAACCCGAAGTTCCGTTTAATTCATCTTATTCACTTAATTAAATCTGCTATTTACTTTTCAGAAACAAGTCAATTAAACCCCCCTCTTGTGACACGCTTAGGTACTACTTATCTCACTATAAGTCCCACGGTTCGATAATCCGGTCGCTTACACTTTTCTATACTATCACGACTAGGATTTGTTTGCAGCCCGACGTTTAATTTGAGTTTTAATTTCTTTTCTTTTAAATTTACACCAGTTTAACCACTCAGATATACACGTCTGCAAAATGGCGCCGTTGCCGGGGACTTGATTTATTCTAGTCCCTAAGCCCCGGTTAATTCACCTGTTATATTATAATAATCTGTTAATATTATTTTGTTGTTAATCTAATTATGGACATCTAACTTTGGACTTCGGACTTCTGACTTCTGACATCTAATTACTAACTCTTTATATTATTGTCATTTAATTTCCATTGTCCTTAACATTTAATTTCCATTGTCCTTCAATTTCCAGTATACTAACTACTAACTTTAATTTCCTGTCATTTCTTTCCATTGTCATTTCAATTTTCTGTCATTTCTTTCCATTGTCTCTAACTACTAACTTAAAATTTCTGTCAACTAATTCCTAACATTTTATTTTTTCTAACACATAACCAGTTCTTTTCTCTGTTTTGAGTGGTGAATGCCTTTTACCAGGTCACACAGCTACCCAGAAAATATTAATAATCACACGGTTGGTTACAATCCAGAGATCGAGAGAACCTTTCTGCGCACTCTAAGGCAGAACCGAACTCAACAATACATTACCACCACAGTGAAAAAATCTGACCCGGAAACTGACATGGCATCTACACCAGCGACAGTTCGAAATATCAACAGGCCGTCTAACCAAGGACAACAGCCTGCTATCATCCTTCCTCACCTTAGCCCATCCGAATACGATGAGTGGCAGAAGCTGAAGCCATATCATCAAATCAGATGTGTGAAGGAGTTGGGCATGTTTGATGGCACCAGTCCAGACGAAGCCCTGTTACATGTTACAAAATTCTTGCAACATGCCAACAGTCTTACTGCGACCGACGCAGTACTTCAGTACACAAGATTGTCATTATTCCCTCACAGCCTGACGGGAAGTGCGAGCAAGTGGTATCATAGCCTGACACCAAGTACCATCGGTACCTGGGACGACATGGCCACCAAGTTCTACGACAAATTCCTACCCCCGAGCCGAACATTGGAGATGATTGCTGAAATCTATAATTTCAAGCAACCTGGGTCGGAAAATATTTGTGAAACTTGGGATCGTTTCAAAGGTCTACTACTTACTTGTCCTCACCATGGTCTGACGAAAGAACAAGTATCACAATTGTTCTACAAAGGCTTGATCGGTCCATGCAGAACAATGGTATTATCCTCCTTAGGGGTCGATATTTTGAAAAAGCCAGGAGCACAATTCCTGAATAGCATGGAGTCTCTCTGTGAAGAAATCAGAGACTGGGCCTCCGGTGGATCAAGGAGCGGTACTCCAGGATTATATCATGTTGGGGAAAGTGATAACAAGTTTGACATGCTGATGAAAAGCCATGAGCAACTCATGGAAAGCAATGCTCAGCAGGCAACAAAAGTCAGTACTCTGCAAAAAGTGGTTGAGCAGATGGCTATGAACTCCTACCCCCAGCAAGCTAAGTCGATGATTTCCCGATCATCTACAACCCCTCCAGGCTATGCACCTTTGTCCCAATTATCTCCTGTTATTTCTTTTACACAATGTGGTGGGCCTCATGACTATGAACAATGCCCCCAGCTACAAGAATTAAAAGCAGCAGAGGAGGCAAACTACATCACCAACAATCAAGGGTACAGACAACCTTGGCAACGTAACATGCAATCCAACCTTCGCTACTCAAACACAGAAAATATCCAGAACCCACATACCCTTCAACCATCTCAAAATTACAGACCTCAGTCCAATTTCCAAGGAGGCCAAAGGCAATATCAACAACAGCCTTATGGCAATGAAGCTTCATCGAGTCGACCGACTCAACCTCCTTTGAATCCTGAGTCTGATATGTCTCAAATGCAAGAGATGTTTAAGGCGATGATGGGTAAATCCCGAGATACGCAAGAAGAGGTCGTAGCTTTGCACAAAGACCAAAAAGCCTTACAATCTCAGATTCAACAGTTACTCACTTAACAAAGGCCACCTGGTCAATTCCCTTCACAGACTAACCCCAATCCAAAAGAACAAGCGAATTCAATCCTTATAGACGATGGCACATTTCAATCAACAAACTTGTGTGCAGTCTCCTTAAGGAGTGGTAGGGAACTTGCCACCAGAAAAGGAAAAGAAAAAGAAAATCATGAAGAGGCCTATATCAATGTTGAAGAAACTACCAAACTAGCTTCACCTCCCTCAGAAATCCAAGTTCCTACTCCTGCAACTCCACCTCCATCTCGAGTTACCATCGACATCCCAACTTCCACTCCTAAAAACAGTGAACTCCCGTTCCCAAACAGGATGAAAAAGAAACACCTAGATGAGCAGTTCTCCAAATTCTTGAGTATTTTCAAGAAACTGACCCTCGACATACCTCTGATTGATGCTTTGCAAGAGATGCCTAACTACGCCAAATTCCTTAAGGATCTCTTGACAAAGAAGAAGAAGAAACCTGGAAAAGAAACAGTGCACCTCACGGAGGAATGCTCTGCGGCCCTTCTTCGAGCACTCCCTCCAAAACAAACAAATCCGGGAAATCCCGTGATCCCGTGTTTTATAGGTGGGGTAGACTGTGGAAGTGGTCTATACGACCTAGGAGCCAGCATTAATATAATGCCATATGCCACCTTCTTGAAAGTAAAAGGAGGAGAAATGCAACCGGTTCCTTTCAAACTCCAACTAGCAGACAGATTAGAGATCAAGCCCATGGGCATAGTCCGGGATCTGGTAGTTGGAGTGTCTCGCTTTATCTTTCAGCTGACTTCGTCATTCTAGAAATGGATGACGATGTTGAGGTTCCCCTGATTCTGGGTCGACCGTTTCTAAGTACTGCCAAAGCCATCATTGACGTCCACGATGGGAAAATCACTCTGCGGTACGAGGACGAAACAATCGAATTCGACATGCAGAAAATGATGAAGAAAAGCTCTAACTTTTCTCCTCATGCTAAGATAGTGGGATTAACAGATGATGAGGAGGAAGATGGAGATTTTTCTACAGATGAGGATATGTATTCCCTATCCTCCATCCCGAAAGCTGAAGCTGAACCACTAGAGCAAGTATTACTTACTTCTCTAGAAGAAGAGATAGAGGATCCGGAAGTCGACGCCATGCTGGCGTATATGGAAAAAGGAAAAACTGGTTATCTAGCTTACCGGCCACCAATCGAAGAACTCGACAGGAAACCTCAAAAATCAATTCCATCAATAGAACAACCACCAGAGCTCGAGCTTAAAGAGCTACCTTCTAAACCCAAGTATGCCTTCTTAGCTGAAGATGACCATTTGCCTGTCATAATTTCCTCTTCTCTGAATTCCGGGGAGGAAACAAGGCTACTCGAGGTACTGAAGAAACACAAAACGGCGATCGGGTGGACTATTGCTGATATAAAAGGAATTGACCCCTCCTATTGCACGCACCACATCTATATGGAGGAAAACTACAAGTCTATCAGGCAACCCCAACGCCGGCTAAACCCTAACCTCAAGGAGGTAGTTAGAAAGGAGGTTCTGAAACTCCTAGATGCGAACATCATTTATCCAATTTCTGACAGTCCATGGGTCAGTCCTGTTCAAGTTGTCCCAAAGAAGGGGGGCATCTAAGCTGTTATTAATGATAAGGGAGAGGCTATCCCTCAAAGAAAGATCACAGGTTGGCGCATGTGTATCGACTACAGGCACTTAAACTTGGCGACCAGGAAGGATCATTTCCCTCTCCCCTTTATCGATCAGATGTTGGAACGACTAGCAGGGCAAGAGTACTACTGCTTTTTAGATGGGTTCTCAGGGTATTTTCCAAATTCCAATCGCACCAGAGGACCAGGACAAGACAACCTTCACTTGTCCTACGGTACCTTTGCATACAGACGAATGCCCTTCGGTCTATGTAATGCCCCTGCTACCTTCCAGAGATGCATGCAAGCAATATTCGCTGATTTCATCGAACAGAGCATAGAAGTCTTTATGGATGACTTCTCGGTCTATGGCTCTAGTTTCGATAAATGCTTGGCACAACTTGATTTGATCCTAAGACGGTGTGAGGATACAAATCTCGTTTTAAACTGGGAGAAATGTCATTTTATGGTCAAGGACGGGATTGTCCTTGGACATAAAATATCGGCAGAAGGAATAGAGGTGGACAAAGCCAAGGTAGAGGTTATCGAGAAATTACCAGCACCAACTACTGTTAAAGACATCCGAGCGTTTCTCGGGCATGCAGGATTTTATCGGCGGTTTATAAAAGACTTCTCAAAAATCAGCAAACCATTGACCGACCTGCTACAGAAAGATGCCCCGTTTCATTTCGATGAAAGGTGTTCAGCTGCTTTCAAAACTATAACACAAAAATTGGTATCAGCACCTGTTGTCATACCACCTGACTGGTCTCTTCCGTTTGAGATCATGTGTGACGCAAGTGACTACGCCGTGGGGGCAGCTCTATGCCAGAAGAGAAAATTTTGAGAGTGATTGCTTATGCCAGCAGGACACTAAACGACGCCCAGAAAACTATACGACCACTGAAAAAGAACTTCTGGCTATAGTTTCTCCCTTGATAAGTTCAGGTCGTACTTATGGGGAAGCAAAGTCATAGTGCACACAGACCACTCCGCTCTCAAATACTATTTGCAAAACAAGAAGCCAAGCCTCGCTTATTGCGCTGGATTCTTCTACTACAGAGTTTGACATCGAAGTCAAGACAAGAGCGGAAAATTGAATGTCGTCGCTGACCATCTCTCCAGGTAACTCCTACGATAGTGTGCCTATCAACGAATTCTTCCCCGATGAGACTGCTTTTCAATCACCAAAGTACAAGAGCCATGGTATGCGGACCTGGCCAATTATCTAGTCTCTGGAACAACCCTATGATCTATCTTACTCCCAGAAGAAGAAATTTCTTTCTGATTCAAAGCATTATTTCTGGGAAGATCCGTATTTGTTCCGAGTTGTGCTGATGGGTTGATTCGCGGTGTCTCCCGAAATGAGGTTTCAAGCGTCATACATTTTTGTCACTCACGGGAAGCCGGAGGTCACCATGGACCCACAAGGACCGCTGCTAAGATCCTGGCCTCAGGATTTTATTGGCCGACCCTTCATAAAGATGTGTACCAATTCTGCAAACAATGTGATAATTGTCAGAGAATGGGTAACACATCCAGGAGACATGAAATGCCACAACAGGGAATACTAGAAGTGGAGCTCTTTGATTGTTGGGGCATTGATTTCATGGGACCGTTCCCTTCCTCGCAGGGCCACCAATATGTTTTAGTGGCAGTGGATTACGTGTCGAAATGGGTAGAAGCCATACCCTGTCATCATGCTGATGCGAAGACAGTAACCAGATTCCTTAAGAAGCACATCTTTACCCGTTTTGGCGTGCCTAGAATTATCATCAGTGACGGAGGATCTCACTTCTGCAACCGTTCATTCGAAGCGCTTATGGGTAAGTACGGGGTACGTCACAAGGTAGCTCTACCTTATCACCCCCAGACAAACGGCCAAGCAGAAGTTTCGAACCGTGAGTTAAAATGGATTCTCCAGAAAACGGTTAACTCATCACGAAAGGATTGGGCACTTAAGCTAGATGATGCGCTTTGGGCTTACCGCACTGCATTCAAGACTCCCATCGGGATGTCTCCTTTTAAGCTTGTTTATGGGAAATCATGTCACCTACCTGTAGAGCTGGAGCATAAGGCATATTGGGCACTCAAGGCCCTAAACTTCGATTTAGAAGCCGCAGGAGAAAAGCGGAAGTTTCAACTCTCTGAACTCGAGGAGTTAAGAGATCAGGCATACCGTAGTGCGACAATATACAAGGAGCGCACCAAGAAACATCATGACCAAATGATCCACAAACGTGACTTTAAGGTTGGCGACGGGGTGCTGCTTTATAATTCCAGATTGAGACTATTTCCTGGAAAACTCAAGTCTCACTGGACTGGCCCATTCCAAGTTGTTGGAACCACTCCTTTTGGTGTTTACGAACTCCAGAATCAAAAAGGAGAAAGCTTCAAGTCAATGGATCCCGTCTAAAAAGGTATGCCGGAATTCTTGAAAATAATAATGCTCTGTTCGCAATTTCTTTCTTACAGGAATACGAGGAAGCCTCCACCCCAAAGGAACAGCAGACAACATCTCTACATCATAAGTTTACAAAAGTGTACAAACTTCTTAACAACAGCAGTTCAGATACCTCGCCCTCAAACTCTTCTCCAACCTAAAGCTTGGTCAAATACGTCTAGCTAGAGACGTTAAACCCGGGCAGCTTGGTGGGAGGCAACCCACTATCTATCTTTTATCTTTCCTTTAAATTTAATGTTGTTTTCCTTTTTGTACTATATTTCCCTTTTATGTCATAATAAAATGCAGGTTTTACTTGAGTTCTTCTGGCTGTGTAGAATATTCTTACAGGTTCATTTCATGACATTCCACAGCTGCACTCAAGTGTGGGGGAGCTCAACACACTCTACGAAATCTGGGGAGTTCACTCTTTCCTTTATTAATTGCATGCCCTGTTAATTTATTTCCATCTACGCAATGAGGGCATTGCTTGAGCTTAAGTGTGGGGGAAGAGCCTTTTAGGGCATTTTGTGCTTAATTGTTTAAATCTCTCTGCTTATCTTGCATTTGTTCAAAAATTAAAATTATGTACCCTGCTAATGTAGGTTGTTCTCTTTAAAAACATACTATTATGAATTGTGGGATAAATGGTACAAATTTTAAAATTTTCATTTGATTACTTTTGAGGAGCATTTTTATGCGGTGTGACCAAATAATCTGCAAATGGTTGGATTTTATTGCTCAGGGTTTCTTTCTGTCTTCTCTCTTAGGGATTGCTAAGGGGTGCTTCTCTGTTAAAAAAAAGAAAGAAAAAATAATAAGGGACTTGCGAGACACCATTGGTAACCAACAAAGAGAGTTGAGTGTTCTTAAATACAAAGGCGTTGATGCTACTATTTTTCTCATCCCTTCAAAAGTGAAACAAATGCATAAATCTATTTTCCTTTTGTTTTCTCCTCAAATGCCCATTCTTGAGAGAAGTTGGCCATGGTAAAAGTTCTCAGAGTCACCTAAACAAAAGAAACATTGAAGTACCTTAGATCATACCCCGAAACTCTATATTTTATTTTTACCCTGAGCACACCTATGCCACCAGCAGTTGATTTTTCACACTCCTCAATAAGTTAAAAAGATCATGTTTATCCTACCCTTCATAATAATATTTGTTAGTATTGAGCATTTCCTACTTGCTTAGGTACATGGTTTTGCTTGAGGACAAGCAAAAAGATAAGTGTGGGGGTGTGATAAGTGTCCAATGAGCATGTTTATTAGGTGTATTTCATATATAATATTAGCACTTTTCTTGCTCATTTCTCCACTTCGGTTAGTTTTCCTCTAGTTTATGTTTTATTGTTTATCTCACAAATTTATTGGTTTAACATGAGGAAAACCAAGCCGGGAGTAAAGTAGACGAGGAGACGAACGCATAGACGCAAACGGCTCAGAAAACGGAGTCCAAACGAAGAATCTAGAGCCGGTTAAAGTTTGAAGAAAAATAGGTCAAGACCACTTGTGTCCGCATGGGCAACCGCCCCATATTGGGCGGACACACACATTGCAACCGCCTAAAGACAGGCGGACTCCAGGGCGGTTGTCAAGGCGGACTGCAGGCGGTTGTCAAGGCGGACTGCAGGCGGACGTGAAGGAAAGGCGGAGGACAAGGGAACCGCCTAGTTTTAGGCGGTTGTTCAGGCGGACCACTTATAAAACCGCCTAGTTTGAGGCGGTTGCTTAGGCGGTCGTGACTGAAAAATCAGTCGCCAGTTTTCTTCTTCGCTCGTCGACTTCGCCGTCGACTTCTGCCGTCGACTTCGCCCTCGACCTGTCTGCACTTATCCTCTACTCTTCACTCGTTCTATCCCATGAGCAATCAATGCTCTTCCACCTCTGTCTGCAGTCGTTCTTCTTCTTCCTCTCCTCTATAAAAAGCCACTGCTACTTCAATCAAATACGGACGTTCCACCCCAAACTCAACACTCAAAATCTCTCATTTCATTACAAAAATCCTACGTATGCTCCCACTCTTCTTCCTCTTCATTTTCTCCATTCATCATCCACGCATCTCGTATTGTTATTACGTCCAACCTCTGTCTGACTTTTTACCAGTTAATATGTCAGGCTAAGGAGGATTTGCTCCGGGCAAGGGTTTTAATTATGGTTTGTTAGCTGTGTAATATTTTCTACCGGTTAAAATAAATTCAGTTTGTTACGATTAAAGTTTTGTTTCTCTCCCTTTTTAATAAATTTCATCGATTTATTAAAAAGCCTTACTAAGTCTGTTTTTAATTTCATCGGTTAGAAACAGATGGGTTAATTAAGCCGTAAAACTGTAAGAACTTATTTTCATCGTTTAAGTTAATACAAGTTGCAAGAATAAAATTCCTCACACTCCTCTGCCGTTTACACGCTTTTTGCTTGAGTTTTCATCGGACCTTGCATTACAGGTAAACGAGTTCTTATGAGTTTTCATCGGACCTTAAGAAAATAACAGGAATCTTGCCAAATTATTTTATTAAACCGGTAGAGATAGCACAATTAATAAAATCATATTAACCTGAACCCGAAGTTCCGTTTAATTCATCTTATTCACTTAATTAAATCTGTTATTTACTTTTCAGAAACAAGTCAATTAAACCCCCCTCTTGTGACACGCTTAGGTACTACTTATCTCACTATAAGTCCCACGGTTCGATAATCCGGTCGCTTACACTTTTCTATACTATCACGACCGGGATTTGTTTGCAGCCCGACGTTTAATTTGAGTTTTAATTTCTTTTCTTTTAAATTTACACCAGTTTAACCACTCAGATATACACGTCTGCAATAAGCCACAAACAAAATGTGTTAGGTAAATTCAATTGATTATGAGAGTTTATGTTGTACAAGTGAATAGAGCGGAGAACGAACCACTGCTTTAAGAGTGGGGATACCTCTCGATATTGTGAAACCGCGGGAGCGGTAGTTATGTGAACCAAGTTCAAGAAATATGTTGAGGGTTGACCACATTGTTACTACCCAAGAATGATTTGAGTAGTCATCTTACGAAAAGAAATGTTCGTACCAGTGGCGGAGACCGGAAGAGTAATAAGTCTAATAGCAACTACCATAGGTTTGTGATGCTAAATGTAGGGTGAACAACGCTCAAGAAGCATAAAGACTCGAAGAATAGCGTATTCAGCAATCAGCCAAATAAGTGGCGAAACACAGTGTAATGGCGGAAGCTAATATAATAGTGGATGCAGTGTAAGTTGATGCAGTATAATGAGTAAGGATACGGTGCGCAATAAGCGACCGTTGTATAAGTATTGTTAAACGATAATATGGCAACTAAGCACAGTTATGAGTTAAACCCAGTGGTGATACAACGGTAAGTGATAGCAAATAAACTAGGCAGTAAGCCAGTAGCCAGTATTATGAGATAAGGACCTCGTTGGAACGTGACGTGGATTCCTATTGCAATCGCATAAGAGATTTACTGCCAAGAGTTTACGCCTCTGCACTCTGTATGACTGAGTGTTTTGGTATTGCACTTGCGCAGTAATGATCGAGTGAGGTAGTTAGGAATTTAGGAAATGTTAATTGTGGTAGAAGTAGAAAGAGGCGTATAACGCTATAAGGACCGAGCCATAGGAAATGCAAGGTCGTACAAATGAAAGAATACATGTACAAAACCAAATGTGGAGGCATGATTAGCAATAAGTGACTGCAATAACACGGAATACCAAATATCGGTATGGAACATACCTCAAGTGTGGGAGATAACCGAGAGAGCACTACACATTAGGTAGTAGCTCAATCCCAACCGACAATAAGTCAGAAGGAATCAAGTCAATCATTGTGAAATACATAGCAGTATACACAGTAAATTATCATGGAAGTGGATAGAAAGTTTGTAACTCACCAAATTCGGGCACGGTAAGAAATACCATGCATCGGATGAGAAACCATTATTACCAAGATAAAGGTGATAAATGGGAGATGTATGATACGGTAAGAGTAACGAATGGGGCAAACTAAGCTCTAAAGATATCAGGGTCGCGCAGCAGAAGCCAGTACTTCACGGCGACAGAACATTTTAAGCCAATGTTCAGTGATTGATTACGTGGGCGCAATCCCTTTTAAGGGGGGTAGAGCGCAAAAACCGCTTAGTGTGTTTTACCGTACAAGTGTACGTGAACCATGTTGTGCTTAGCACAAAATAATTTGTTTTGATGATTGGTGTGTGTATTACATAAACATACGCATTCATTAATGGTTTAATTGTGGTAATTTCGCACAGAAGATGCGAAATACCATTGTGATAAGTGTATCCATTTTGTTAACTGTTGTGTGTGAGAGTACAAGAGTAAGGGAGTAAAGAAACTCCAGGGGAACTAAAACCCCGACAGTATATGTTCACATAGTACTAATTGTAACACAGTGTATCATATTTTGATAATAATATATATACAATATAGTGATTTATGAAGAGGAAAGAAATCGACATAGAACCTAGTGAGAATAAGATTCCCTAGGTAACTGGATTAAAGTGAATGGAGATAACTGATAGACGGAGTTCTATCCTTTGGAGATGTAATGATTATGATTAGAATGACAAAAAAAGATAGAAAAATGGAAATGAGTGTATTATTTGATGCTTGAAAATGAAGTGGGAGGTGGAACTTCATTTGCATGTGATCAAGGGAAGCCGAACACAAATTAAGGTGGAAGGATAGTTCAACACTGATGCTGATCACATCAGGGTTGGATGATTCTTGAAGCTCCCTATAAGTGGTCACAAATAACCACGCTAAGGAAAGATGCAAAGAGCATAAATGGGACTTGGAGTTGTATTGTGTTTTCAAAAAGGATTTTCAATTGGTATTTTCAAAACTTTCGATAGATACTTTAAATAAAGAAATTTCTTATACTTAACCTCGTAAAGGATATTTTTGTAGTACTTGCTCACGAGCTGAGGACGTATGAGCATTTGTCTTCGGACCGGTGACATGGGAAGTATATATGTTAAAGATTAAGTGATTGTTTTGATCTACCAGGGAATCTGTGGGATCACAGTGTGTATAAAAGGTATTTTTGATTGCTATACATGCTATGACATGTTGTGTGGTATGTGTAATAGACGTTGTCCAGACCCCGAGTCTTAAGGTTGTTATGTTACCCAAGCCTATGAGTCTGAACGTTGTTATGTTACCCAGACTTGAGAGTCTGAGGGTTGTTATGTAAGTACAAATGTTGTTAAGATACCCGGACTGTTGAGTCCGAGGTTATTATGTAAGTATGTTATGTTATGTATGGATATGGATATGTTACCCGGACCGTTAAGTCCGAGATGGTGATGTAAAGTATGTTTGGTTATGGAAGTTTTATTTTGTAAGTAATCCTCGTGTTCTAATCCAAACGATGCGTGGGAAGTGTGAACTTCGAGGACGAAGTTCTTTTAATGGGGGTAGATTGAAATACCCCAAACCTTGATATGTTGTTTAAACATTAAACTATGGTATATAAAGGCTAAAAGTGCCTTAGAAACATTAGTGAACAATTTAAGCCATAGTAAAAACAATAAAGTACCATAAACACAGTTTGAGCAAAAACATGCTCTAAGCTTGAAATGAATTTGGTTAGGACCCAAAGAGCCTACCAAGACTTAATAATATGTAATTATGATTTAATAAGTCTATTTAAGTCCTTAAGAAACATTGGTAGACAATTTAAACCAAAGAAAACACCATAAAGTCAATTTAAGCAAATACTTGCCCTAGACTTGGTGTAACCTTTTATAAGACCTAAAGGTCATTCCTAGACCTTATTAGCATGCTAATGAACATGTTAAATCAATTCCTAAAGAAAACCAAGCTTGAAAACAAGTTAAAACACAAAATGTGCTTTAAGGAGCCTTAAAGCATATTTTTTAAAAAATTGTCTTGGAAATGGGTTTTGAGTGGCTAAATGCCCATCATTACTCCTTAATCAACATGTGTACTACTTAGTATCACATTAGGAGGTCTAAATAAATGGTAAACCAAAAATTTCACAAATATGTGCACTAATTAGTGAATAGTGCTCAAATAGTGCTAGTTTTGACTTAAGTCAACTTAGCTTAATTAAATGGTCAACAAAGACCATAAATATCTTTATTATGGAAGGGGAACGGTTTTAGTGGTGGTGAGTCATCACCATGCCCGCCAATTAATGTAAAAGAGGAAGAAATAAAGAAAAAGACTATTTACCTTTATAACTTAAAATATCTTCCAAACTCACCTCTCTCCTCACCTTTCTTCATTTCTTCTTGTTCCCCACCGTCACCAACCTCCTTCCTCCCTTCTCAAATCGTTTTGATACTGCAACCACACATTCTCCATCTTTGAATGTTTGTAACTTCTAGCTCCATGCTCCAAATTTAATTCCAAGACCACCATTCTTCTAGTTAGACCAAGCTTACACTTATATCTTTTCAAAACTTCAAGAGCTCCATTTCGGTGCCATGAAGAATCACCATTGAAGGAGCTTGAGCTCACATTTTCACACCTTGTTGTTCTCCTTTGCTTCAAGGTAAGGAAAATCAAAGAAAATCCAAGTTTCCCTTCATTTTTGTGTATAGCCGAAAATTCACCTCTCAATGGTGCATTATCTTGCTCTTCATTTAGCTTGAACCAATCTTCAAAGGACTAGGAGGAGTCCTCTCTTGCTTCTTAATCAAGCTCTCTTTCAAATTCCAAAGGTAAACATCAATTTTAGTGTTTTAAGACACTTATGTAAATCTAGGGTATAATTATGAGTTTAAGCATGAAACTTAATGCTCATTACCCTTATATTGTATTGTTTTGAAGATTGACAAGTGATAAAAGCTCCTTGCCGATTTTCAATCAAGAAAGAACAAGAGAAAACAAGTGAGAAAATCTTGAAGAAGAGGTAAATAACCTATCTTGATGTAATTATGTGTCTTAGGAAATTGAGCTTTGAGAATGCTTATAAATAACCTAAGGAGCCAATGGGAAATGTTAGTAAAATATCCACAAGGTGGTTATTAAGAGCATATGTGATGTTGTGTTATTTGCAGGTTAAAGGCAATTATTATGTGGGAAATTCAGTGTTTAAGGTTTATGCAATTTAAGGGCCTAAGAGCCATGTTATTTAAGGGCCTAAGTGCCAAGCAATTTAAGTTTATGCACTATATTGTGATGTGGTGTAGTTTAAAGGTTTAGTTGTGTGTAAAGAACATTTCTTGTGAAGATGAATGTCTTTGATGGTTAAAGGATGAAAAACCATATGTTTGTGTGTAAGGATGTGTATTAAGGGATTGAGTGTTCTTGGATTGTATAAAAGTGGAAAACTATGTTTTTTGGTGTAAGGTGATACAAGAGAAGCTATGGCAAAATTTAGTAGATAAACAAAGGAGTTTAAGTGTTGTTATGAGATTTTAGGACCTAGAAGGTACTAGGAATTGCTAAGCGTTAAGATGGTGAAAGGAAGTGAATTAAGGTGTTCATGAGTCCTAGGATGACCTTGGAATGGTCTTGGAGGATTTAGAGATCAAATGGGTGTTTTAAACACACCAATGTTATGTTATGTGAAGTGTTAAGTTTTGTTTAAGTTTTGGTAAACAAAGGAAAAATAATGCCTTGTGAAGGTCTAAGTGTAAACTTGTGGAAAATAGAAGGAGTTGTGTAAAGGAGGTGTTTGTGAGAAATAATGCTTTTGGAGTAGTGGTAATGTTTGTGAGGCAACACTTTGGTTAGTGATGTTGTAGGGATGGTTCACCACTTAGAAATCCTAAGGAAAAATGTTATAAGTGTTAGGAATTGTTGTAAGAAATTGAGTAATAAGTTAGTGATGATTTAGGAAGGGTTGGTGCATGATTTAAGGTGTTTAAACATGTAGGAAACATGTGGAAAGATTATGGAATTTAGGTAGTGGTTAAGGTTGGTTAGGGTTGAAAAATGGTGTTTTTTGAAACAACGTTTAACATGGTCCAGGACTTAGCCCTTGTATAAGGTCCCGGACTGAAATACCCCGAACTTAAACATAAGGATAAAATTAATCTAATACGTATTTAAGGACCTAATGGTACCTAATTAATACTAGTAAGGAAAAATAAATCCAAAAAAATAAAGAAAGCTTAAAAAGCGGAAAACGCTAAAAAGCGTTAAATAACCTAGGAGATGAGACTCGGTTGAGTATTATATGATTCTAAAGGCTTAACAAGGCCTAAATATTATTGGGAACGACTCCCGAAAGAAAACGGATCCTTAAAACTTAAAGCCCTACCTAACCTTAACGCGTTTTTTCGAGGTAACCGGAAAACGTGACTTTAAGCGGGTCAAATAGCGTAACAATTTGGTCCACTAAATAATCATTAATAATATTAGTGAAGCTTTAGAACCAATAAATCAATAAAACGAGAAGTTATAAAATTGTCAAAAACGGAAGTTGTGGGGTAGAAGCACAAATAACTCAAACTAGTGTCCAATATGCAAATAAATAACATTCAAAACCCACAAGTGGCTGTGTTGGTCCGATTTTTTAGGCCCCTCACACTCTCTCACACACTCTATTAATTTCCCTTACTCACAAAACAACAAAAGTATAAAACTACTACTTTCTACTTATTACTCTCACACTCTCACACTCTCTCTCCTCTACCTTCTCTTCTCTCACGTAATACCCATCCCCCTCACTCTCTCTTTCTCCTTTCTCCTTCCCAACCGATGGCCATGGAGAATTAGCAAAACTCACACCAAACCCCTCTTCTCTCCTCTTGTAACTCCCTCAAATCTCCTCAAAATTTACAAAACTTGTACCATTGGAATCCTCTCCTCAAGAGCTACATTCCTATCTTTCAAAATCGAAAACAACAACTTTTCATCTCCATGGGTAATGGAGCATTTGGAGCTTCAAGACTACCACTAGAACACCTTGTTCTCCTTGTTCTAAGAGGTAAAAAATATTCTTAAAAACTTCATCTTTTTCTATCCTTATGGGCAAAACGAAATTTAGCTAACCCTTGTTTGGTTCCTTTTGTACCCAGCCGATTTTGGCTTCTTTGAAGGAGTAGAAACATGTTTCTTAAGCTCCTCTAAGCTTCATCTACACCCTTGGAAGGTACATGTTTCTAAACCCTAGAAATATACTTCAGAAACATTAATGTATCTAAGGGTTAGTCTTGGTATTGAAATGTGTAGTGTGAATGGGTTATAATGTAGTTTGTGAAGTACTAACCGGTAGAGAGAGAGAAGGAGAAGCAGAGAAGAAAGGAAACTAGAAGGAGAAAGAGGTAATTGCAACTCCTTCCTGTGTACTTGGTAATGAGTAATGTAACAGATTTTTAGAAGTTAAAATTGGTATTGTAAATTGGTAGTGCAGTGGTAGTGTAATGTGTAAGGAGAAAACAAGTGTTTTAAACCTTAAAGCATTTTAAAACTTGTTAAAACCTAAATGGGAATTAAGGCTTGAGTGGCAGGAAATTAAGGTTGTTTAGTGTGGTATTTTGTATATGAGAATGGGTATATTGGTATTGGTTGTGAACAGGTGGTATGGATCAAATATGTGAGTGAAACCATGTGGAGAATGTTAATAATATGTGGAACTATGTCAAATTTTTATCTAGGAATTTGAGGACTTCAGTGTTCAAGATGAAAAACAACCTAGTTAGTGACTAGTGTATGTGGAGGTAATAATGGGAGTGTTTAGTAGCTTGTACAGATTTGGGTATGATTTGTTTGGGATGTAACTAGATTGAATGGATGTATTTTGGATACTAGGAGTAGTCATTAGTTGAGGAGTAATGGAGGAAATAGAACCCCAAAATCTGTAACAAAGTGTATAGAGATACTTGGATAAGTTAGGAAGAATTAGTGTGGAAGAATTGGTGACAATAGTGTTTGAACTTGGGTATAGATATTGTAGTGGCTTGTGAATGAATTGGAGGTAAGATAATACATTGTAGGCTTTGGAAATGGCATTAAGGAGATGAGAATATGCATGGGGAATTAGGAACAAAATCTGTAAGCATTGGAGGATGAAAAACTGTTGTAAGTGTGGAAAGTAAGTGAGGAAATTGTGTAAGTTGATTGATGGATTGAGTAAGGAATTTGGTGGATGAACAAGCATTTGGAGGGCCTAGGTAGTTTTTAACATGTGGGTTACATGTTAAGAAGATTGGAGACAACATGGGTAAGTATAGAACTGAAAACAAAGTAAAAATGCAAATACTGGGCCGGACCGACCTTGGGACCCGAACTTTCAGGTCGGTCGAGCCCAATTTTACCAAGACGGGAAAGCTTCTGGAATGGACCGACTTGCGACCGGACTTGCAAGTTCGGTCGGACCAGAGAAATTCCCCCGTCTGTAACCTACTAGAATGGACCGACCTTGCAACCGGACTTGCAAGGTCGGTCGAGCTAAAAATTTTCCGTCTTGTAAGCTACTGGAATGGACCGACCTTGCGACCGGACTTGCAAGGTCGGTCGGGCTAAAATTTTCCGTTAAGTAACTCACTGGAATGGACCGACCTTGGGACCGGACTTGCAAGGTCGGTCGGCCCTGGAATTTTCACCCGATGTAGCCTACTGACTTGGACAGAACTTGCAAGGTCGGTCGCAAGTTCGGTCGGGTCAAAACTTACAAAAAAAAAAACTATAAGACTATGGTTAGTATATGTATGTATGTATGTATATGTATACCCACCTATACATACGTGCGTATATAGGTAAGTAAACCATTGTTAAGTAATTAAAAGTAAGTAAATAAAATGTAAGTATAAGAATGTGAAGACTTAGTAAGTATGAGTTAGGAAACGTAAGGGTAACCGAATTAAATTAATGATAGTTAGATTAATTATTCGGTTGTATGTATATCATAGGATTTGAATTGTGGATACCGGAGGAACGTTGGGATACAAGTACAATGGTGAAAGGTATGATTTCTTCATGCCCTGTATCCTAATCTGGTTACCCCGATTTGTGTGCTTATTTGATCACCTAAATAAGATAAATGCACGAACCGGACTATATTGCACTTACCTGTGCTTGTTACATTGTTCTTGATATTTGTCTTGAACAATAGTTTGTATAATTCATGAAACATATGAATGATGATGATGTGTATTGTATTTTGTAGTGTACTTGTATACTGCACTGTATTTTGTATGGATGTGGATATGAGCTTGTATTGTATTATTGTGGCTGGAATGAATGACTTCTGCTAATTCCTAACTACCTAACTCCTAACTTAAGTGAGTAAACCGGAATGAGTAGAAGTTTGATATAGCTTCGGCCACGCGTGAGGATGCGGAGTCACAAGAGGTTGGCTGCAATTCCTGACTCTTAAACTGGTCCGCGGCCCAAATCCCTTAAATGGGTAGCATCCCGGATTGTTGAGTCAAGTAAATCCCGGAGGTGGGACGGTGTAGTCCCCAGGGCCGGAGGTCCCGACGACTTAACTTGAGTAAGAGTAAGAGTAAGTAAGTATGGATCTGTAAGTATGTATGAGTATGTATGCGTATGTATGAAGTAACGAGTAAAAGAGTAATCTCCACCCGATTAACCCGGTGGACCAATGAAGCTAACAAGAATTGTATCTTGTGTATGTGTAATTCGGAAAAAGGTAAGTATGTATTGGGTGGATTATATTGTATTCCTTGTATGTAATGAATTGTATGTATGTGTGTTGCGTAAGTATTATTGTATCGTGTATAAGAGCATGTATGCATGTATGTTTGTATGAAAACGAACCGCATGTATTCGACCAAGTGGTCGGCGTACCCTCACTAGTACGCGGGGTATGCGGTTATCATGCTCGGCGAAAGCTGACCCCTTCGGGGGACCATTTTTAGTGTGCAGGTACCCGAAGCGAATATGGTCAAGGAAGAGATCGGAGGCACACCCTTGTACTTAAAAAGTAAGTAGTTGTGAGAAAATGGGTAGATGCAGACTCCTAGAGAGTATGTATGAACTTGGAAGAGACATTATAAATGTATAAGGATTCTAGTAGACTCGGTGAAGTATATTGTATTGTATGGATTGAGGAGGAGTAAGTATTGAATGGAGCATTGTTGTAATTGATTGATGAATGGAGTATGTATTATAAATGTGTAGTACTCGGGATTCCGGTCCATCAGACCGATGCTGTAAGCAGTAGTAATAGCCTTGTTAGCCACGTGGGTGGTTAGCGGCATTGTATCACCCATTGTATGTAAGTAAGTAACCGCTGCGTATATCTGATGTGTAAGGAGATTGGACGGTAAGCATGTATTAATGGTAGGGATGTTACACGGACCACCCTAAAAATGTGCCGAAATTGAAGTTTGTAAGTGGTCCGGGTCCTTAGTCCAGGACCAAGACCCGGACCAAGTGAAAATAAAGGCCGAGAGTGAAATTCAGTGATGGTCCGGGACCTTGGGTCTGGACCAAGTCCCGGACCAGGGCAAAAATTGTTCAAAATGTGTTTTAATGACTTCTAATGATGGGGGATTGAATGGTAATGGTTTTAGGTGATGTTTAGGCCTTCTTGGTGACATGTAAAGGCCTTAAAAAGTGTAAGTGTTAGGTTGGATGTGAGAGTTGTAAACTTAAGATCACAAGAGTAAATTAAGTATAACGGGATGACAGGGTTAACTATGGCGCATTAGTCGTTAAACAATCATGTTACCCCAATGTTAATAGAAACAATTGTAATGTTACCAGTTGTTCGAGAATTGTTCGAGGAACATAAGAGGACACAATAGAGTGGGCGTTGGTGACAGGTATGGTTTTCTTGCAACCTGTGTTCTACCGGATTACACCGGCTTGTATGCCAAGGTGTTTTTCTGAATGTTTGCCACCTTATAAGATAAAGACATGCAATGAGTTTACAGTAATTCAATTATGTGGCGTGTTTAGTTCCGATACCGTTTAACCTCGAAAGTGTTATACCGTAGCTAACCAAATCTAGGATCACATAAGAGATCGGTATTCGGATCTAACGACCCAAACCATGGGTATGTTCTAACCACGGCTATGCGTGAGTTAATTGTGTGTTGTTTGTGCGTGTAAGTATGTTTACCACCCTTGTGTGTTTAACCCGGTTGTAATACCTTATGGTGTGTGGATGTGATAGGTTCCATAAAGGAGCTCTTAACTGTATATATATATATTATGGGGGGTGAGGAATCCGGTCGTTCCTGTCACGCGTTGTTTGGGATTTGATGTATATAGTTTCTTTAACTCTCTCTCTGTTGGGTTGTTTTCCTTTCTTGGTCTTCAATCACCCTCAAGCTTAACCAAGGCTATTTTCTGACTCACGTCGGATCCGAGGGATATGTACGGTGTGTTCGGTACTATATTGAGACCGACACATCTTAGGTAGATGTTTGTTCTCTATGTAGAACAATAGGTTATTGTATAACGAGCTTAGCATGGGAATAAAAAGATTCTCTAGGCTCCAATGAGATTACTAACTCACATCTCGGGGTACGTGTCCTCACGTGACCCTCTCCAAGTTATGTTGTATGTGCGTTAAAATGTGATATGAGCTGTTATGTGGAGTATGTGGATCATGGGTATCAATCCCAGGTTATAATAACAGAAATTTAAGTATAACCCGACTAGTGGGTAAGTGTCGTCTATTAAGGAAATAGCTCCATTAGAGGAGAAACCCTCAAGGGTTAAACAACACAATGAGTGATCTAACGAGTATTGATGTGTTGACTGATTTGTTGAGCCCCAATGTCGTGGGTATGTAATGTGTTATGTGTTTATAGTTTTCATGCATGATTTAAATATAATCAACCGCATGCTTAGACGACAATTAGTTGTGCGTGGCCCGGTAGTATGTGGGCTACACGATTACCATACCAGCAAAGGTGCTGAGCCCCCTGGGGGGCCACCCTTTCTTTCCTATTTCAGGTACAAGGAGCAGGAAGCCGTTCGAGATTAGGACGGGGTAGTTGTTTGTACATGGGTAGTCATTTAAATTGAGTATGTATTGTAGGTGTAGTAAGACCGAAATTGTTGTCGGCATTAATTTGTAAATACTCGGTACAGTTGGAATGTAAAAGTATAATGATTGTTGGATGGAAAGAGATTGTAATGTGTAGTTGCTCGGGAATCTGGTCCATCAGACCGATACAATGTATATGTATTAGCCTTGTTAGCCACATGGGTGGTTAACGGTGTGTAACACCAATGAGTTAAGTAATGTGATGAGTTATGTTTTCCGCTGCAATTGGTTGTTAAGTGTGACGTTGTTAGTTGGGGTGTTACAAAAAGTGGTATCAGAGCGAAGTATCGCTCTGATGACTGGAAATACCGAGCTTAGGAAGTACCGAGTTAGGATTTTAGTACTTTGGGTTAAGGGTTAAGTGATAGCGTGAGAGATACGCTAGTTGGGAATTACCAGTGTGTACTGAAAACCTACAATGTCCTTCCCGCCCTCCACAATCCCTGTTTTATAGCTCAGGAAACAACGCCAGAGAGATGAAAGTCCTCTCTTATTCGGGAATACCCGATCTGGCTGTTGTTAAGCTCTTTTGTAAGTACGGGATACCTGTCATACGGTAGATTCCGGAAACTAGGAATCCCGGAGACGGTTTCCGTCTGAACAATGTTAACCGCATTTAATAGTGAAGAATGAAGAATCCTACACACAAGAGGATGGAATTTCCGGCAACCTGGGTCGACATGCCGAGCAGTCGAGAACAACCAGTTTACAATGCACCAACCGTGCAACAGGCAAGAAGTGAAGTAATGGAACCCGAGACACGTGTCTACGGGACCACGATTATTAAATAGTGCTGCCAACGGTATACCAACCGACTAAGGAACTATAACGTAGTACCCAAACAAGAGACAAGTCTCAGTAACCACGACAAATGCGTGGAATGGGCTACGAAAAAGATACAATACTAAGTGAAAGGGGGACTCCAAGAATGGGGAATACCTTAAGTAATGATTATCATGTGAACACAATGAGAAGTTGTGCAGAAGATTGATTATCAAATTAGAGCATCAAAGTAAGAGCCAACAAGGCCACTGAATATGGTGCAGATAAAAGCAATACCGCAACCGGTAAGTATTCAGTCGATAAGCCAGTTAACATGGCGCACTTGCCATGGCAAGTGCTGCTATAACAGGACTGTTCGGGGAAAATTTTTTAACAACTACAAAGTACTTAGTAAGTACCACGAAGTCAAGTGAGATCATCATAACCGTGGAAGGGCTTAACAGCCTAACCTTAGTAATTGGAAATACACCAGTCAGCAAGAAGCTAGACTCGGTTAAGGCAAGAAGACATTGTATAACGAGCTTAGCATGGGAATATAAAGATTCTCTAGGCTCCAATGAGATTACTAACTCACATCTCGGGGTACGTGTCCTCACGTGACCCTCTCCAAGTTATGTTGTATGTGCGTTAAAATGTGATATGAGCTGTTATGTGGAGTATGTGGATCATGGGTATCAATCCTAGGTTATAATAAGAGAAATTTAAGTATAACCCGACTAGTGGGTAAGTGTCGTCTATTAAGGAAATAGCTCCATTAGAGGAGAAACCCTCAAGGGTTAAAGAACACGATGAGTGATCTAACGAGTATTGATGTGTTGACTGATTTGTTGAGCCCTAATGTCGTGGGTATGTAATGTGTTATGTGTTTATAGTTTTCATGCATGATTTAAATATAATCAACCGCATGCTTAGACGACAATTAGTTGTGTGTGGCCCTGTAGTATGCGGGCTGCACGATTACCATACCAGCAAAGGTGTTGAGCCCCCTGGGGGGCCACCCTTTCTTTCCTATTTCAGGTACAAGGAGCTGGAAGCTGTTCGAGAATAGGACGGGGTAGTTGTTTGTACATGGGTAGTCATTTAAATTGAGTATGTATTGTAGGTGTAGTAAGACCGAAATTGTTGTCAGCATTAGTTTGTAAATACTCGGTACAGTTGGAATGTAAAAGTATAATGATTGTTGGATGGAAAGAGATTGTAATGTGTAGTTGCTCGGGAATCTAGTCCATCAGACCGATACAATGTATATGTATTAGCCTTGTTAGCCACGTGGGTGGTTAACAGCATGTAACATCAATGAGTTAAGTAATGTGATGAGTTATGTTTTCCGCTGCAATTGGTTGTTAAGTGTGACGTTGTTAGTTGGGGTGTTACAGTATGATAAGGGCAGTTCCTAGGCTGACGAGGGGTGAGATAACACATGCGACTACAATCATTGCTGACCGAGCTCAGCGTGCTTGTCTAATGACATTAGTTGGTGATAATGAGATTGCAGAATGGGCCTGCCATCTTTATTTTTCTGTCTATGGTAGCAATAAATATGAAAACTAATATAAATGGGTAGTTAAGGGAGATCATAGGTAGTTTTTGGGTATAAACAAATATGAAGATGCACATAAGTTAGCAGCTTTTTTGTTGTCTCCTTGATGAAGTTTAGATGATTTTGGTTGTCCTTGATTAGGAAGGATTGGTATTATATTAGTTTGACTTTAGTACTTGTTGATACATCTTGTTTGTATGGTAAAAAAAGACTTTTGGTAGGGTATGTTATCATGGTAGAAGGATGGGGTGGGGTTATGGTTTGGGGGGGGGGGGCGGCTAAAGTTAATGATGCAATTTTGTTGTCATGTTGTTTTGAATTACCATATGGTATTCTTACAGTATAATATATGGGGAAGAACTATGTTTAGTTTTATTATTATACAATTTCATGTTAGTGCATATAGATGTGTAACTCTATGTTTCTACTAGGTTTCCCAAGAAATGGAACACAACACAACAATGCACACATTCTTAAGAAACATTTTTTACAAAATAAAAGGGACTACGTTAAATTCTTGATCCTGCAAGCAGCTGAGATTTATCAGGATGAGGTTTTACTGTTACTTGAAACCAAGAGGAGTGAACATTTGGCAGAATATGCTTCACCTTCTACATATGGGTCTACTAAAAGGAAGCGACACTTGTGTGATTTCTGCAAAAGACATAGGTTCATAGATCAAACGTATTTGATATTCAGGGAACTTAGGATGACATATAACCTATCTGTTGCATATCATATCCAGGATATATTATTTCGGAGCCAGAGACCAAACTATGAAGAGATGACAAAGAGAGAAGGGCGCATGACTGAGAATATGGCAATTAATATGCTTAGATGATTAAAGTTATTTATGCTAAGTATAGATACGGTGCTTGTATGATACAAGATTATAATATGAGAGACTTGTTTGAGTGTTCTACTGAGTAAGAGAGTGTTGACATCATTAGGATGAAAATGGCTAGGTTGATAGGATATATTATGAATATGTACTTGCGGGATTGTATGTATACCATTATGAGTATTATTATAATATTGACTACTACAACTTTTCTGCATTTCAACTCAAATAATAGATCCTATGATCAACTGAATTTGGATCTTGTATATGTTATTTAATGTGGTTGTACTCACTAATATTGTTTTGTTCTTCACTCAGATAATGGACATTATGAATACAACACATGCAGTTCAACTTTTAACAGCAATTGCAAACGATGCAGACAAGCTTCGCAAATTCTGTGTTACATGCATAAATGACCCAAAAAGTCATAATAATTTTTAACAACCATTATCGAACGATAACCCTAGAAGTCATTTCAAGATGAGCTGAAAGAGCTACATGAAGACTGAGAAAGATTTAAAATGTTAGTGTGGGTGTTAGGGTTTGATCTACCTTTGGAGATAAAAGATGGATATTGTTGATTTAAATGAAGTCTTATAAGGTGTCATCAATCTTCATCTACTCCATTCATCTCTTCTCAATATGGGGCCTTTTTTTAGATCTCCAACCACTTCTCATTACATAAAACTTACATTAGAGACATTACAATCATCAACAAAAAGAGTCAGACGACAAATGTGGACATGGGTATACCACGAATCGTCACCTGAAATGAATTTATGCATACAGAAGCCTATCATACTGCTATCCGATGGCTGAAAACAAAGCAAGATAGGTGCACATACCCATCACAAACAACATTCATAGATGTATTGCTAGATCCAAAACAACATACCTAGATTCATTTCTAAATTCGAAAACAACAAAAGAACATAAGTCAATACTGACATACAAAAGATTCAAAAGCTCCAATTCATGTCGCTGTGAAGGAAATAACTCATACTGGAAGAGCAAAAGCACACATTTGGAAGCATAAAACCGACATGTGAAAGCTCCAAAGCCTCCAAATTTGTGTCTATGTGGAGCATAGATCTCGAACAGGAAGATCAGGAGCATGGATTTAGAAATCGATAGTCATCTCTTTCACTACAACAACAATCACCTTTGTTAAATCGACATGCAAAAGCTCCAAAGCCTTCAACTCGGTGTCGTCGTGGAGGATAGATCTCAAGTGGAAGAATTTGGAGCACAGGATCCGAAGCCCAAAACCGACATGCAAGAGCTTCCAAACTACCACACAGGGTCGATGTGGAGGATGGATCTTGGACAAGAAAATTGGAGCTATGAGCGAAGAGATTTTGGTTGCTAGACCAGTTTTTCAACTATGACTAAGTGAAAATGAAAGTGACAAGAGACGGGAGGATATAGGAGAGACCACTCCTCTCTCCCCTCTTGCGAGACGCTTTTGGGGCCTTATACTTGATCGAATATGATTAAAGAAATATAGTTAGGAGTTAAGGAGTATGATGTTTCAAACTACAAATTCTAGTAACCTTAGATAATTGCTTATTTTTCATCAAAAAGGTAAATTCAGGTTATCTTTGTTGTGATAATATTTTAACTTGGCCTATAGCAGCTGAAAGTGGGATAATATAATTTGAGGATAGATGCAACTAAAAGAGTTAGAATATTGAAGTAGTGTCCATAGTTGTTTGCAAGGAGAGTAGTAATGAACTATATTTATAATTTGAATTAGAATCAGATAATTGTCTTCATGATCTCCAACATATAGTAATTTTTATTTTACTTTCATTAACCACTAAATGACTAGAGTTAATTACTCTTTTTGTCCTGTTAATCATCTGGTAATTTTGTAACTACTCTGATCTAAGGTTGTTTATAAAGGATCAATTGATATATTTACATTAAATTTGTCAATTCCCCTATTTCGTTGGGCTGGCTCATTCAAGACATAAATAAGCAGTGTAACAGCTCCATCGTCTAGTATTCTTGATAATCTAAAACTAGTCCTAGACCTTTCCTCTCTTTGAACATAATAAAAAATTTGGCACTTGATATCCTAGAGTGCTATAACAACATTTCGTGCTCGACATAGAAGGTGAATTTACTCGATACTTCATTCTTCCCCATCAATTACAAGTGATGTCTCTTACCAACGACATAAGTGACACACACTCATCACGCACACCCATAACCAATGTAGAACCACACCCAACATTCATGTGTCACTACAAGAAAAACTGGATTTAGCGTCCGAAATTAGCGTCCGATGAAGAAGCGAACGCTATTTTTCGATTAGCGTCTAATATTAGCGTCCGATTTATTGTTGAACGTTGAATTGTGTCTAAATCGATTTTGGACACTAGCTGGACACAGATTAGTGTCCGATATTAGCGTCCATTAATAAATCGGACACTAAATTGTGTCTTGACTTATACTGTACACTAGCGGACGCAAATTAGCTTCCGATATTAGTGTCCAATAGAAAATCGGACGCTAACTTACATATATAAAAAAATCATTTAACCGTACCACACTACTTTAAACTTAATAATTCATTTTAGTAAGAGTAATGTTAGAGTAGTCTCTTAAGCTTATTAAACTAACTAACCACTTATGTTATAATTATATTTAATACTTAGAGTATTATTTTACACAAAGTATGAAATACAACAAGAAACTATATAAATTTAGGAAATAAATATGAAAACCTTTATAAATACATTGTTAGTATATAATTTTACGGAGAAATCTAAAATACCACAAAATATATTTAATAATTATATATTTTTATAACAAATAAATTTAATAATTTTTTATTATATATAAGATATTTGAAGTATTCGAACAAAATAAATATTTATAGTGATATTATCGATAAAATGTGAGCAATATTATAGATGAAAATATCTCTGTAGATAAATATATTTCAATATTCTACCCCGATATTAATAAAATTTTGGAGAAAAATAATTGAGTACAGAATGTGACCAATATTACAGAAAGAAATATTTCCATAGATAAAGTATATTTCAATATTCTAACTGCGACATTAATAAAATTTTGAAGAGAAATAATTCACTAAACAATATATAACGTAAAGAGAGAAATTTTATAAATGAAAATCTATATTTTTACCTACAGTAAATATTCTAAATATTCCATAGTAAACACTTCTAAAAAACAAAATGATTCACTGACCAATTTGTCTCGTCGATTTCGCCATTCTTCGTTCTCTTCTTCTGTTTCTTCCCTCTTCATTCTCTTCTTCGGTGAACCGGTAATATAATCCAACTTATCTCTTTTGCTATGTGGTGTCGATTGCAACCCTAACTGGCGATAAGGAACCCCGCACTCTGCGCCTTCGTTCTCTTTTGTTTTCTTACGCGTTGCAGAGAATAATCTGGAGCTTCACATTGCAATTTTTTCTGCAACCCTAGTTCAAGCCTTCATGCTCCGGTCGTACTCTCCATTTCTAGTTTTTTCTCAGCTTCTCTCTTTGTTCAACTTAATTCCAGATTCTCCCCAGTTAAACTCGTACTCAATCTAATGCATTGTCAAGCTGATTTAACTGATCAAATTGTGTTCGCTAAGTACGTGTGCAACGGTTGCTATTAAGCTAAACCCTAAGTTGTTGAATCGCGTTTGCAATCGGTGAAGGTTCTTTCCAATCCCTCTTTTTTTGTTCCCAACCCTAACTTGTGTTCTTCTGTGCTTGCAGGAAAAATGTTGCACTGTGATAAATTGCTACGGACGATTTGCATATTGTTGTGTATACTCGTGGGTTCTGGAGAATCAAGGGGATTGTTCAGGTGCGTAAATGTACCGGGATGATACTATACCTGTTTAATTTTCTCTATTATTGAATGGATGAATAATTGAGCGTAAAGTATTATATCTTGTTGTTGTCTGAAAGGTGGTATGTTTTGGTCTGTTTAGTGATTCTGTATGTGATAGCATTCATGTTCTGTGGTGGTTGGTTAATATTATGTTGTTTTATGGAGAAAGAAGCAATTGGCTCAAATTGGGCTTGGCTGCCTTCTAAATTGTTTTAACTGAAAAGCGGGATTCCTTCTTTTGTTTTAACTGGTAGTGGTCTGTCTGATATTATAACCAATTATTCTTTTCTGTCGCTGATCATGATGTGAAGCCGTGAATTGTGTGTTTAGATGAGACAACAAAACAAGTTCAGAGTTTGCACGTGTACGTACCAGCAGGCAGCAACTCTAGTTGGCAGTGATCTCATCTAATCTGGCTAGTTATAACTCAAAGTGTGATTGATGGCAATTATTATGCAATTTACTAAAGTTAGTTGGATAGTAGCTAGGTTACAGAAATCAGATGAGGTGAAATCTGTAGCGTCGTTGTTGTTGTCTAGTATTCCCAGTAAGTGATGAGGTTTCCTCGACATTCTTGGGGTGTGACTTTGTTAGTGACTATGTCAAGCCCATTTTAGAGTTGGATTTTGTCTGAGTTAACTATTTCACCAGCGAATTGAGTAGCTATGTCAATTGAGAGTCTTGACTTTCCTGTCCCTGTTGCTCCCATTATTATGACTACTTTCTCCTTGTGATCATGGAATTTTAGTGAAGTACTACTGTTTGATGGGAATCTGAGTAATGGGGATGGTAAGAGTGATACTGACATGGCGGTTTTTGCTTGCACGGTGGATGATTGTTTGTGTGAGGATGGATAAAAGAGGTGTTGGGGTTTTGTATAAGTACTGGAAGTCAACATTGGTTGGAGAAATTAGCAGCTCTAGCTAGTATTCAAAGTTTGCACGAAGAAGAGGAACTAGTTGATAATAAGAACTGGATCACTGCTGTGCGTTTACTATCATCATATAGGTTTTATGTTATGTAAGTGGCTTTTAAGGAAGAGATGGAACTAAACTATACGAGTTATATATAAAGGCTTCTCAGGGATCAATGAAAGATACATCTGATCAGCTTTGGGTGCTAAGAGAATGCGGTGTAATCTTTAAAAAGATCAATGTATATGTGCTGCACAACCGTGTTTTTTCTTCCTTACTTTCTATTCCTTCTTTTTAATTTGGTACCACCCAAAACCATGAGAATTTCTTATCTTTTGCATTTACAGTTGTAAAGAAAGAAAGAAAGAAAGAAGAAAGAAAGGGGGGCCTCTAATTTATTGTGTTGGAAAGAAAGAAATGAAGGTCTCAATCAACCTAGCTACTCAAGAACTTACAGAAACAGGCACTCGTTCTAAAAAATGGGCCCTGTAAACCAGTGACCAAGTTTATGCCAAATATCAACTATTATTAATTTGTAGTCAAATCTTAGTATATGATTTTTGATAAGGACATGGGATTGTAACCTTGCTATAGAAAGAAACCTGATGTACATTATTATATAAAAAAAACAACTTCAATCGTTCTGTGTTAATTTGGTTAGTGATTATTAATGGTGCCTGTCATTTGTAGTGTTCACATCCCAAGTGTACGTCAATTAACGTATTGGAATCAACTCCTCCCCATAGTCACATTAATTGTCTGTTTCCTTCTCGCTTTCCTTTTCTATTTAATGTTTAATGAAGTAGTTATAACTCAAAGTGTGATTGATGTACGTTTAACCTGGTATTCATATATGATGCTGCTGTTTGCTTCTGTAACAAAGAAATAAATGTGTTTCCTAGCTCATTCTTTCAATTTGTTTTACCGGCTGAAACAATCTGATCACTATGTGGTAAGAAGTTTGATTTAAGTTGATCATGCTGCGGCTTTTGTTTTTCTTTTGCTTGGTAATGCTGTTCTATATTCATTGAGCTTTTTTCTCTATGTTTCATGTGATGTGGCTGGAAACGTTATGTTTTGTCCTTTGTTATTTGCTGCATATAGATGTTAAAGGAACTACGACATGGGTTAGCGTCCAAGATGTTTGAATTGCTAATATATGTCATTGATTGGAGTTTTATGTTGTTTCTTTGAATTCTGTATGGGTAAACCGCTGCAAGTCCGTTTTTTATGTGAATTATTGTCTCTGATTTCTCCTACTGTTTGGAGAGTCAAGGAATATTTCTAAATGGTGAACAAAGATCAAATGAAGTGTTGCTGCTTAAACCTGGAGTTTCTGATCAGATTTTTAGATTCGATTTTTTGTTAAATGTGCTCTTTTTTTTCTTTCCTGTAGAATACTCCAACTCTTGGGACAAATTTATTCTGTTTGTACGGTTCTGTTAGATGCTCTCATTTTTTTTTCAACGTGTAGAACACTCCAGCTCAATCCTTTGTTTAGAAAGGAAACAAGAGTGGTCGGGAACATCTTATGTGAAATGAAAGAAAAAAAATGCCTTTTTTGGCTTTTTTTGATAAGAAATTTGTTTCCATTCTATTTAACATGATATATACAATTTAGTATCCGAAAAGTGTATGATAAATACATAATTTAATGTCCGGATATATAAATTAGCGTTTGATAAATATTGATGATAAATGGACACAAGTTAGAGTCCGAATAACATTTAGCGTCCGAATAGCAACCTAGCGTCCAAAGATCAAAATTAGCATCCGATGAGTAGAAGCAATTTAGCGTCTGAAGATGTAAATTAGCATCTGATGGGTAGAAACAATTTAGCGTCCGAAAAAAGTTGGACGCAAATTTGTAATTAATTTGTCTCCAGTTAGTTAGCGTCAGATTAAGGTTTGCGATCATTTATCAGACGCTATTTAGCGTCCGATTGTGAACGCTAACAAGTAGACGCAAAATAGCGTCCGAAACAAAAATGGACGCCAAGCGGACGCAAATTAGTGTCCGCGGACGCAAAAAAAAAATTAGCGACCAGGTTTTTAGCGTCTGATATTCATCGGACGCTAAACACATTTAGCGTCCGATTTATGATGTTTAGCGTCCGAAAACGTCGGACGCTAAATCCTGTTTTTTTTGTAGTGACATGTGTACACCACATCACACAAATCACAATCAACATTGAGTCTCATGATAGCAGGTACCATTAGAACTGGAATTGTTCCAAATTAGAGATTATACCAGTTGTAATAAGCCAATGGAATCGAGTAGTCCCACAAATTTTAAGCTCATAACCCAAAAGATCTTTGGATTCACATCCTCTCTCTTTGGTATTAAAAATTTGATGACCATTTCTGGTACCAAGTGTGTGCTCTCTCTACTTTACTTTGGTCAATAATATAGTTTGATTTTTATAGCATTACATGTAGTAGTTTCTCTTTTCGTACTAGATATAATGTCTTAACATACCATCTCGACTTACGCTCTCATTTTGGAATAAGAGATTACTTCGTGTGAGCAAACGTTGAATTCCTATTTGGATGGTGACCTTGTTGTACATTTAAACTAAATATCTCGACCATTACTACGTTAGATGTCTCATTTTGGAAGAAGATATTACTTTGTGCGAGCAAAGTTTGAATTCTTATTCTGATGGTCATCTTGGTGTGCCATTTTATATAAGGCATCCGAATCTCTCAACCATTGCTATCAGTCTATAACTTATTATAGGTTTTGGTAACGTGTGATCTTTTTGCTGCTAAAGGCCCAATTATGGTTCAATATAGGTTGCTTTAACAACACCTTCAATGATTGGGTAGAGATTTGACTCTATTACTGACTTGCTCTCTCATATATTCCAATGTGAATTGGGTTTTTCATGACAATTAAGCAGCTATGGTTTAAAGTATACTCCCTCCGTCCTGAATTGACCGTCTTGTTTGCTTTATGGCACGTTTTTCCACTTCAATATTAAGCATATAAGATAAAATAATTTTATAAAACTAATTTTTGTAACATATAGTTTATCATGTAAGGATTCATATGCAAAATTTAAATTTTCAAAATTAATTTATCTTATATGTTAAAAATTGAAGTCAAACGACATGTCCAAATAGTAAACAGGACGGTCAATTCAGGACGGAGGGAGTATTTTTCTAACTTTACACATGTATCTTACCCTATGTTAAACATCTCTTTCATTTTTCTTACAAGATGAAAGTTGAAACAAATATTACATCTAGCTTGGGAACAAGAATTGGTGTTATGAGAAATTGTGAAGGTGTCTTGCCCTTTATTGGATACTCACCAACTTGACAATCGAAAATGCAACCTCGAGGGCCGAGTTCACGTTTAAGTACACCAAGATTGAATGAATCTCGCCCACCTGATGGTCAAGTAGAGCCGTCCACGAGCCTATTATAAACTTTTTTAAACCTTTTTTTTTTGTTGACTCCTCTCTTTTCATCCGTATTTGTTCATGGGTTTTCGACTATCTAGGCAATTTCTATTGTACACCGGAAGTAAAATGCACCGTGATTCCAGTGTACATGTATAAAAAAATAGTTTATGTTTGTAGTGATGATCTGTTTTAAAGTTTTACTCCCTCATGTTCAAAATAAATGTCTTTTTAGACATTTTCACACTTTTTAAGGAAGAATTTAAAATGACTAGTATATCCTTACTTTTTGTTTGGGAAGAATAAAAAAGTAAGTATACTTTATTGGTAAGACAAAAAATAGAGTACAATGACATTAATAATTAAAAAAGTGAAAAGGGCAAAAGTAGAAAGTAAGATACAAAAAGTCTAAAACGACAAATAATTTGAACATAAGTCTCAAGTCTAAAACGAAAATTATTTTGAACAGGAGGGAGTATGTTTTTTTATTTAAAAAACAGATTTTTAATTAAGTAAATTTATTATTACTATAATTGTTAATTAAAAATCTAGAGAAAATCTGCAAGAACAAAAATAATCTATTATTTAAAGTTTTATGCTTTTGTTTTTAAAATTAAAAAAAAAGTGATTTTTAATTTAAGTAAATCTATTTAAGTAAAAATGTAGAGAAAAACTACAAGATAAATGGGAATAATCTATCTAATAGCGTATCTTGAACCTAAATGAAATTTTTTAAAACGGATTAATTATTTTAATTTTTTAAGAATAACTAGTATCGTATTTCAACTCTAACACAATTTATGAACAATGTGAAATAAAATTTAAACAAAGGGTTAAAAAGTTGAACAACAAGTATAGATTATATGAACACAAACTTGATGTTTAAAAATTGGTAAACCAATAGATATGATATATTATATTGACATTGTTTTATTATATAATTTTTAATGAACAACTAAATAAAAATTTTAAAAACAATTTATAAACAATAGTTGAACATATGATACAAAAATGAACAAATGGTATATTATATTGACATTGTTTTATTATAAAATTTCTCATGAACAACTAGATCTAATTTTTGAACACTTAATAATAAATAGTTGAACATATAGTCAAAAATTGAACAAGCTAATTTTATATTTCAAACATGAACGTGAGTTTTCAAAAAATGAACAATATGCAGTAAAATTTGAACAAGATGTTTTAAAAGTTGAACAACTAATACAACATATCTGAACCTAAACTAAAAAGTTTTAGGGAAATTTCATGAAATGCCACTATATTTTTGGCTAATTCATGAAATGCCACTAAAAAAAAAGAAAGTCATAAAATGTCACTATATTTTCGTAAAAGTCCATGAAATGCCACTATAGTCATTGACCAAATGGAAAAAGACAAATATACCCCTACTAGTTAACAAAGTACTTTTAAAGTTCACAATATGCCCCTAAGAGTTAAAAAATTCACAAAAATACACAAAAAATTCAAAATACGATAAAAGTATAAAATAACATATAAAAATTAAAAAAAAGTAAAAAAATTGAAAAAAATTGAAAAAAATAAAAATATCATAAAATACTAAAAAAATATTTCATTTTTTAAAATTTATTTAGTACCATAAAAAGAATAATGTGTTATAAACAAATAATTTATACCAACTTTGTACCAATTATACCAATTAAGTACCATAATTTATATCAATTAAGTACCTTAATTTATATCAATTAAGTATCATAATTTATACCATATGTTTCTAAACTACTTTTTTCTAAAATTTAAATTAATTATTCAAGCTAAATTATATTATATTTCTAAATAATATTTAGAAAAAAATATTTTAAAAAATTATATTATATTTTGTAGAAAACATTATGACATAATATTTTCTTGATAACAAAAAATATTATGTTATGAAGTTATCTACAAAATAGAACATAAATTTTAAAAACTAAAATTTCTAAATATAATTTTAAAAATATAAAATAATTTACTTGGGAGAAATAATGTAAATTGATAGAAAAATAATAATTAAAAAATATATGATACTTATTTGGTATAAATTATGGTACTTTATTGGTTAAATTGATAGAAAAATTGATATAAATTATTTGTTTAGAATACTATTTTTTTATGGTACCGAATACATTTTTTAAAAAATATTTATTTGTCTTAATATTTTAGAATATTTTTATACATTATTTTATATTTTGAATTTTTAATGAATTTTTTAACACTTAAAGGCATATTATGAACTTTAAAAATACTTTATATTAAAGTTATTTTTGTCTTTTTTCTATCTGATGAATGATAGTGGAGTTTCATAAAATTCCCTTAATAATATTCAGTTGCAAAGTTCAAAGTCATGATATTTATGAATTATCAAATTTTCTACAAAATTTTGACAACTTTTTGCTTCTATAGATTTTGTTAAGATATAATTCACATAATTAGAAACATAAACCAAAAATAAAAACAAGGATTGATAGGATTGTAAATCATACTGTAGATCTAGAGTGTAGAATCGTAGTATTGTGTGTAAGAGAATCGTGATGATTTGACAATCCTACATGGTTCCGATCCGCTTACAATCCAATCATGACTATGAATTTGGATCGTAAGATCATGATATCGAATCATGATTCTGTGAATATTGATCTAGGGTGGTCATTCCAACTAAACTCCCAGAAAAGCTACACCACCCCTAATAAGATACACTCCCAGACACCAGCACCACCACCGCGGAAATTTACAGGACCAAAAAACGTTAGGCCAGAAGAAGCTCATAAATACAAATTCCTAAGCTACATGAATTAAAACACACGCGGCCCATAGCACATACAACGGAATGGAGTAGAATGTCATAGATTAGCTCGGCAGCAAGACTCACATCATCGAGGGGATGATGTTGAAGGTTCATCGGTGGACATGACAATGATATACAGATCAAACTGATACTTCCACCTCCCGCAAGTCAATATATGAAGAACCCAGAAGTCACTTCCTCCAGTTCAGAGGCAATTGTTCAACATTTGTTTATCCTGACAGCATCCGATCTCATCGAATCCTCCAAATCAACCTCTTCAAAGGACCGCAAAATCGGGTGCAAGTAAGCATTGGCCAGGCATGATTGCAGCTGGAGATTTTGCTCACTTGTTTGATCTTCCATGTCCTTATCTACTGCTTCCTGCAATATACAAATCATAAAAGATGAGCACAAGGGAAACGAAGAAGAGTAATAATAATAGCATTAATGTTACCTCCAGAGGATATTTATTAAACGCAGGCTCGAATCGATTCTTGCAATATTTGTGAAATGTCAAGGTCAAAATCGGTAGAATGATGAGCAATGGAGTAGAGCTAAGGGCCTTCTTTGTGCTTAATAGTCCCATCAGAAGCAATTGGGATATCAAAAGACTAGCTATGATCCTGCTGTGTACATGAGGCCAGAATGCAGCTGCACTCTCGTACCGTTGATGGTAAACATTAATAGTCTGCATATATAAGCATGACAACAGAAAAACATTGCCCCCAAATTAGCAAGAAAAAAGTGGAAATTTTGGTTCAAACTTTTACATGAACTTACCTGATGGCGATAGACGAAGTAAGCAAACATGAAGAAGATGATTATGAAAGGGAGAAGTATCGGGTTACAACAGCGTAGACAAGGCCCAGCAAAAGTAGCTGGAGGCTTGGGAGAGTCTCTGGATAATCCACCTTCCAGGATACATTGCCTTCTCTCTGTCTCTCTCGTTGTTGACAGAAACATGTTTTTGAGATGGAAAATAACTAGTGGCTTCAACCGGAGGATTTCACCTGCCATTCCAGCCCAGCCATCTACCATTATGTACGTCATGAAGAAGGTAGCCTTCATGGGTATCGATACTCCGATTGTTCTTGGAATACTGTTATTTCCATTAAGCATATACGCACATTAGCATGCCGTAGGTTGATGCTTTTATAAATAAATATCGGGGAACTATTGAGAAAAAAAAAAGCCTTAATCATTTGGAAGTATTAGTAAGCATTACTCAGTAGGTGGTTGGTGAAGAAAAGCATAGAGCTGCTCAAAAGCGGTTCCAGTGATTATGCTTCCCAAGAAAACATTAACCAGCATAAAATAGTAGTACTTGGCCGCAGCTTTCCGTTCCAGTTCAGACCTTGCTACATATCCTTCAATTTTCGACATGAACATCAACAATGAAGGAAGAACTAACAAGAAAATCTTAAGTGCCAAACCAGGCATAAAACCAGTCAGAAATGACTTGATGAATTTCCTGCACAATAAAAGAAGCAGACCAGAATCAAATGTAGTAGATAATATGTGAGTGCATAAATTAAGGACTCGCTACAATATGCATTAGACAGAAATGACTTGGTCAAGATTCTGCCCTTCTCATGCCTATCTTATTCTATTTTTGTTTTCCCTTTTGTCTTAGTTATTTTCCACTTCGCTACTACGAAGCTAATATGACTAGGGGCTCAGTGTTATTCTCTGTAAACGAATCCCACAAAACAAAAGAATACATTGAGCAAGTATAAAGACAGTGATTCGTAATCCGTAGTCTCATGTTGAAGTTTTTCCAGAAAAGTGTTCTCATGATAAAAGTAAGAAAAAAAAAGGTGATGATAGCTGTAGTAAAGTACTTACACTTCAATAACTGGTTTAAGGAACGGAGCAACTTTCTCTAATCCCTCAAGATTCGCAAGGGATTGCACAAACGCGATGGGTATCATGTAGAAGAACACCAGAGCAAAAACTAGTACTCCTATTATGAGTCTGCGTATGCTTAGTGAGACGAAAGGTATAGCCAGATTACGCCAATAGATATCACGAGGTTCCGGGGCCCATGATGTCAACCACAGAGTAGGATTTTTGCTCTGCTGTGTCTGAGCGCAGACAGCTGCTCCCCATCTAGACTTGAATGAAACGAAAGACACTGGCAAGATTGCTTTGGCGTCCTGGAGAATCCTCTGCCTCTCCACTGTCATCTAAGAATACAAGTGTTGATTATGTCAAAAATAAAAAGTATACATCCACTCATCCAACTAAGTTTGGTTGGAAGGAAGAAAAATTTTATGAATGCAATTTGGCATATACTCGATCAGTAGGGAGCAAAATCAGATAAGAAGTTTGTGTTCACTTACTTTCTTATCAAGGTCCTGCAGTTCTTGTCTGTAGAAGTCAATGGCGTCACATTTCTCACCCCATAACCCAAGATATCCTTTCTGTTACACATCATCAGTCACGTTTAGGAACTTGGAGCTTACATCACAAAACAAATCCACAAGGACGAGCTAGTGCTTCAGAAAATTTGAACAGCCTTCTTAATAGCTCACCTTTACAGTTGGCCTTTTCTCCGGACGCCTTTCAAACTTAAGCTGGTAATAGTCTAGCCGGTTTTGAAGTTTAATCCGTTTCTTCGCAAACTCAGCAAATTTATTGGAATTGTATACAGCCTGGATTACCAGAAAAATTATTCAATAGAGTGAACTATACTACTAGGAACATAAACAAAATCATCGCCCAAGCATATTAAGATAAATAAAGAAAAAGCATGAACTTCAAAACTGCAAAAGACAGCAGTGATGCCTGCAAGACAGATTTACCTGATTACAATGATAGGTATTTGCATGATTTTTCTTGAAGAAGTGATCTACAGACTCTGAAATGGAACCACCTGCAACACGAGGCACATTCCTGACCAGAACCTGAAATTTTACAACCAAGTATAAATGTAAAGGGAAAAAAACGATCTTCTAAAACCCAGGGATGATTAAGATATCAAGACTTTAATGATTACAAAATGACAGCTCTAGGAATGGTAGCATCAGTGCATAAAGTTAAGACCAAATTGATGGCACGCATAGAGTAAATTATCAGAGTACAATGAAGCAATAAAAGAAATAGTGAACAGAGTAAACCCCGGTTCAGAGAAATGGTTCACAATAAACAAAAGTGAGTGCAATATGTGAGATAACATGAAAGAATAAAGAGATTAAACATTAACTCACTGTGAATTGCTCCGCACACTGCGGTTGTGAAGCTAAAAAGCGCAATCGCATTGATGCAACAGTATCATATTCCTTGAACAGCATGAAACAAGTCCAGAAAGTGAACAAGTACTGCATTGATATATGAACAAAGAACCTGCAATTTAGGCACAGAGTCACAGACCCAGTTCAGAAAACCTAGTTCAGAACACTATTTCACTTAAAAGTCCAAGGTTGGGGAAAGTTATAGCAAAAATTGGCTACAAAACAAAAAAGGACTAGTCTTGTCAGCCTTTCAAGACCAGTACATTTTACTTAAAATTTTGATTCCAACTAGAAACTATAACCATGAGCACACAATTCATACTCAGGGATCAGAGCTGATACGTGCACTATCATAATTCACACAAGATTGCTCCTACTATGACCAAATAGATAACAACAATTATGAAACAAGCCCTACTCCGCACAAACACGATCAAAATTTATACCATATACTTTTTATCTAGGCCAGTCGGGAACTCAACATACACAGCGCATTGTGTTAGCATATAGATGATGACAGCTTCTTTACTGTTTGAGAGTTCACAGTAAACCAAAGAAATGTGAGCTTACTTGTACGACTTTGGTTCCACGTTTGATATTGCGAGCTTGTCAATATTGCTCATGACGAGTTCTTTCTTAAGAAAAAACAAGGTTCCCCCAGAGAAGTTGACTGGCACAAGGACTAGAATTCCCAATATCAGCATCGGTGCAAATATTTTCAAGCTACAAAGAACAACAAAAAGACAGAATGCAAATGAGCGCCAAGTCCGCAGCAACATTCAAGAGTTAGATAAATAACAACTTGCACGCAACCAAAAGGTATAAAATTTAGAGATCTTACACATATGTATGACATTCCATTAAGCAATTTTTTATTAGCAGCACCGCAATTAGCGGTTAAACGAAAATGAAGATATACAATGCAGCAACTAGCAAGTACAATTGCGGAGCACAAGCGTCCGAAAATCTCCAAATACCCTTTGCCAGAACCAACAAAAGAAACGACACTCGATTAGGTCCCAGCACCAACAATCTCCCAGAAAATAATAACAAGCGACAAAGTGGACCAGCTAAGCGCATAGAAATTCCACCCAGAAAAAGCAATCTCCAAATACTCGTCCTCAATGCTCCCCGAAAAGAACTCCTTTTTAAAAGGGCTAACACTTTATCAGCACATACACCTACCAGAAGCTCAAAGCTCAGAGATTTCCCATCGTAGAACCTTCACATAATTCAAAGCGAACCTCCAGGAAATGATCATTGGTGAAGTATAGCAACTTTTTTTTAAAAAAAAAATAACAACCTTTGCCAGAACTTACTATTACTAGCAGCTCAAACCAACCCAGATTCAGAAGGCTAAAAATTCAGGAAGTTTCAAGAAATTAAAGTGATAGGCTACTACTAGCGGCGTAACTAGACCATACCCAAGAATGTAAATCCTGAGAAACACAGCGGAATCAAGCCCAGCGTGCTCGATCAGCTCGTTCTCGCTCATTCGGAGAGCCTGGGGCATCCAATCAAGGAAAGTGAGGTAAGTCCGGGCATTGAGGTTGACAAACTTGCCGACGAAGCCATTAGCACCTCTGCTGGGACTAGTACGCTGGCCTTTGAGGTACCACTTGGGGAAGTAAACCCTATCGTTTATTGGTTGAAGCCTTAGCAGGGCGAACGCCAGCAGAAAGGCGAAGGCACTGAGTATGTTGAAAAACGCTGAGACTCCGAGGTCCGAGAGAGTTGCCATTGGTTCATAGAGAGAGACTGGGTGGAGGGAGAGAGGTGGAGAGAGGAGAGGAGTAGGAAAGAGAAAGTAAGATCAATGGGAAACCAAGGTGGAGCAGGTTTAAGGTTTTGAGCAGCTAAGAGAGAAAACGGGAAGGAGCGGGAAGCGGTTCGGTGTAAAGCGAAAGACGATGGCAGGCTGTGTCGTGTTGTATGGAAGATCGTGAGAAAGGAAAGCATATTTTGTTTCGTGTGAACTTTGGGATTAACGTATACTCTATCCAAAAAGGAGAATTTTTTTTCGAAAAAAGAAGTTAATCTTACTAGTTAGTTTGTGATTTGTTTCACAAAAGTGTGAAACTACTTACTACCTCGGTCTCATATTGATCATCTTGTTTTTTTTTTTTTTTTGTTTTTCACTTTAACATTAAACATATAAGATAAAATAATTTTATAAAATAATTTTCTACAACATATAGTTTTTCATATAAGGATTTCATTACAAAACTTAGATTTGTAAAATTATGTTATCTTATGTGTTAAATATTGAAGTCAAACAACATATCCAAATAATGAAGACGAAGATAAAAAGGGGACAGAGAGATTAGTAGTTACTACTAGGGGCTGAAATGCGGTAAAAGGGACTGAACCAACTTTGCCCCTTACTACTATCCTACAATACAAGACAACTCGTGAACCCATCATGCCCAGCTAATGGCCTGTGTAAGCAGCCCGATCGAATAGGGCCCCAAAATATTGGGAGCTCAATTTTATTTACTCTTTAGAGTTTGTCGTGAGAAAATGATAAAATATCTAAATTTATTTTATATGAAATGTTATAAGGGGCCTCATTTTATATATTTTAATTTTGTAATTTTTTTATCTTAATATAATTTAATTCTATAAGGGACGTATTTTAGACACGGGCCCTCGAAAATCATCAAGACGGCTTTGGAACCATCATACACAAACCCCTCTCAAGAGGTTGCTATTCGATATCCATAAATTATATCAAAGTGTTGTATTCAGTTTTAATTATCAAATTAATTTATTTTAATAAGTTTAATGATCTAGAAATTTTATTCAATGATATAAATTTTTAAAATTTGGCCAATATTTATCAATATTATAACATTTTTAATTATCAACACATACAACTGGACATATTTTTGAAGGTGTGTAGCTTTTTTTAAATAAAAAAAATACTTGTAGCGGTTTTAATTTTCTCTCCCATTTGTAATTAGATTGCTACTTTTTTCTCATATTATTTTAGGGGTTACTATTTATCATACAAATTTATTAACACCTTCTATAAACACCTCCCTCCCGAAAATCCATCTTGTCCTCAAGGCGGAAGGTAGGAAATTGCTCTCTGATAACTGAAATCTGCTCCCAAGAAGAGTCAAAGTCAAGGTAGTCAGCCCATCAAATAAGAACTTCAGGTTCGTGGGCGTAGTGGTGCCTATAGTCGATAGCTGTTGCAGGGTACACAACCAGCTCAAGATCCGCAGCTAGGCCAGTAGGAATATGTGGAAAAACTTATTAGAAATAGGTTTGTCTGAGTTTGTGTGTGGAACGCAATGGAAAATGTAACGCTTTCATTCATTAGTATATCGATACTTTACAACCTCTAATGTATTTATATACATATATTACTATACCTAACCCTTTATCTAAACGCTAATAAAGAGGAAAAACAGATTCTGTTGAGTACAAAGCTTGGTAAAGAATATTAACAAACTAGATATCAATATTAACAAACTGAAATATCCTCGTGCTGCAATTCGGTTGAGATTCTCACGTGGACTGCCATACCAGTCCATGTATTCCCCAATACCCCCCCTCAAGCCGTAGGTGAACATATTTTACCTAGGCTTGAAGAGTCGTCATGATGCATACCTATCTGTGACAGCTGTTCCTTGTATCTGGCCCCGGGAAGAACTTTTGTCATCATATCTGCAAGCTGAGTGGACGTAGGAGTGTAAACAATATCCACGAGTCCCTGCTGGATTTTATCCCGCACAAAATGACAATCTATCTCTATGTGCTTGGTACGCTCATGGAAAACAGGATTGCGAGCGATGTAGATAGCGGATTGATTATCACACTTAACGGGTATAGGAACGACATCACGCACACCAAGCTCATGTAACAAACGAGTAAGCCAAGTTAATTCTGAAGTAACACGTCGCAGGGAGCGGTACTCCGCCTCAGCACTGGAAAGAGAAACAGATCCTTGCTTCTTGGTCTTCCAAGAAATAGGACTATCGCCAAGGAAAATATAATAGCCCGAGACGGACTTCCGCGTGTTGGGACAGGCTGCCCAGTCTGAATCACAATAGGCCACAAGGTCAAGTTTGGAACTGGAAGCAAGAACAATCCCATAGTTAACAGTTCCCTTGATATAACACAATGCGTGCATTGCTGCCTCCATATGAACATCACTTGGATGTTGCATGAACTGGCTAAGAACCTGAACAGTAAAGCTGATATCAGGCCTGGTGTTGGTGAGATAATTAAGCTTGCCCACCAACCTTCTGTAAGGAGTAGGATCACGAAGTGGATCACCATCTGTGGCTAGTAACGGCTTCCCTACTACCATTGGTCCTTTGGTATTCCGGCGATCACTACAATCGAAGTCTTGGAGAAGTTCGTTGCAAAACTTCCTTTGGGAAAGAACATATCCTCGCGTGGTACGAATAAATTCTATCCCTAAGAAGTAATGCAGGGTGCCCAAGTCTTTGATCTTGAAGTTGTCATCAAGAGCCTGTTTGATAGCATTGATTTCATCCTGGTGTGGACCCACAATGAGCATGTCATCAACATAAACTGCTACAAACATCTTGCCTGCGGGACCGTCTTTATGGAAAAGGGAATAATCATTCTTGGATTGAACGAAGTTGAGAGTTTTAAGAAAACTCCCCAACTTAGAAAACCACTGACGGGAAGCTTGTTTCAAGCCGTACAGTGATTTCTTCAAACGACACGCTTTGTTGGTCCCTGCTACCTCTAATCCCGGTGGTAGCCTCATGTAAACTTCCTCATCAAGATCACCATGCAAAAAGGCATTGTTAACGTCTAACTGATTGATTATCCACCCGTTGTGAAGAGCAACAACAATGAGAGAACGAATAGTAGTCAACTTAACCACGGGCGAAAAGGTCTCATGATAATCCAAACCGTGTCGCTGCGTAAACCCTTTAGCTACTAACCGTGCTTTGTATCGCTCTAACGTGCCATCAGACTTAAGTTTAATTTTATAAACCCACTTGCAACCCACAACTTTCTTTCCTCGTGGTAACGTGACAATATCCCATGTGTCATTGTCTTCCAAAGCCCGCAACTCCTTTTGCATGGCTATGCGCCAGTTTTCATCTCTCACAGCGGCATTGTAATCACGAGGCTCCACAAGAGCACCGTCAACAAGAGACTCGGTGGAGAAAAGTGCTATAGTATGGGTAGGAGTGGTTTCTGTCAAACTAGCATATCCTGGTAGAAGATTATCGGACTGAGTAATATTATAAACTCTCTCATCGAGAATATCTTGAAATGATGAGTTGCAAACATAATCTGTCAGGTACCCTGGTCGCTGACGCACTCTAGTGGATCTACGTACTCAGCATGCGAAATATCCTGATCGAGCATGGCCTCGGACGGTGGACGCTGCACAACAATCTCGGTACTAGGAGCATGACTGCTAGGCATGACATCTCCCTCATCGAAAAAAGCCGGTGAAACAATATTACTGTCCACGTGATGAAGCGACGGGACAGGAACGTTACCATGTTGTTGCTCAGCAAAAGGGAAACACTGAACATGAAACTTGACATCGCGGCAAACTTCAACAACCTGTGTAACCAAACTCAAAATTTTGTGTCCCTTCTTCCGAGGATCTTCCCCAAGGTAGACACAAGCTTCTCCCCGGGGCTCAAACTTTCCTCCTTTAGGACCAACAACTGTTTTGTAACACAGGCATCCAAAAGGTTTTAAGTCATCATACGTAGGCTTTTCATTGTACAAACCTTCAAATGGAGTCTGGCCACGTAAAGCCTTTGTAGGAAGTCGGTTTAGCAAGAATGTAGCATGCAATATACATTCTCCCCAGTAAGCCAAAGGAACATGTGACTGAAAATATAACGCCCTCGCCGTCTCTAAAAGATACTTGTGTTTTCGTTCAACGACCGCGTTTTGCTGGGGTGTATACGCACAAGAGGTTTGATGAATAATACCCTCTTGCGCAAAGAACTTCTTTCCTTCGTTAGAACTACCAAGCTCCTTGGCATTATCCGTTCTGACTACCTTAATTCTCGCCTCAAACTGTCGTTCCACCATTCGAATGAACTTCACAACTGTTTCCCAAGCATGTCCCTTTTGCTTAATAAGTACAACCCATGTCGTACGTGTAAAATCATCGACAAAGCAAACAAAATATCTATAGCCATTATAAGTGTCGGTATGAAACGGCCCCCATACATCTATGTGAATCAACTCAAAAGCTTTCTTAGTAGTACTAACCGAATGCGGGAATGGGAGGCGTTGTGCTCTAGATTTGTAACAAACATCACAAGCATATTCAGAAGAAAAATCTGCTTCTTTTATTAAACCAAGCGTTACAAGTTTACGAAACGGTACGTGTCCAAGTCTAATGTGTATATCCTTAGCCTTTGGACTTATTCCTACTACGCTTGGAACGCCTGGAGACTGACAAAAGCCTGCACCACGTGTTGGATCAACACCGCTCAAGCCCAAACTCGCGTCGGTCAAGCCCGCTGCTGAATTGTCCAGCACATACAGGTTGTCCTGGCCCAGTCCAAAACGCCGCTCAACTGGTCTTGTAGAAAGGCCCTGTAAGAAACACCCATGTTTGTCAAAGACCAGAGCACAATTCAACTGTGTCACCATCTTCTTCACAGAAATCAGATTAAACAAAAATTGGGAATGAACAACACATCTTCCAACAGCAACCCGTTCCCAACCCTAACATCTCCGATCAAGGTGACGCTCTGCGGACTCCCATCTGGCAAAACAACCACCCTTTCTCTGTCAAGTTTTCTCCATCTTTCGAACAATTCCCCAGCTCCCGACATATGATCGGTCGCACCAGAGTCTACGATCCATTTTCCCTTAAATCGTTTATCTGCGTGATTACTCAAGAAACAAAACTTGTTATTGACACAGAGTAGGTGATTACCTGAGAAATTGCAATAATCAACCTCCTCTGTCTTCAATTCTGTATTGGCGTTTCGAATCAATTGAGTGATCTGCTGCAACTGTCTAGGGGTCAATCCATCCCCTTGCTCAACATCATCGCCTTCAACCTGTTCTGAAACCCTAGCCGAGTTTGCGAAACTCTTCTTCTTTCGTGCCAGCACCTTGTCTTTACCATGCAACTGAAAGCACTCTGCCGATATGTGACCTGAACGTTTGCAATGTGTACAGGTTTGGCGCTGGTAGCATTCGTCGAAGCTGTGGCCGGGTTTCCTGCAATACGAACAGGTAACCTTCTTTCTTTCAATTTTCCGGTTGGGGTTTTTTAAAGATTCGCCTGTTGCGATTTGTGCCTGACTGGAAAACGACATCGAGTCGTCTCTGACTTGCTCACCCCCCCGCTGCTCCTCTTCCTGAACAACCAGAGAGTAAGCTTCCTCTAAACTGGGTGTGGTTTGCATAGCCAAAATTTGGCCCCTGATTGAAACATATTTCCGATTTAATCCCATCAAAAACTGGAGAAGTTTATCCTCTTCTGCTTGCTTTTTGGTGGATTCCTTGGCGTCGCAGGTACATCCTCCGCAACTGCACATAGCTAATGGTCGAGCTGACTCTAACTCTCCCCAAAGCCTTTTCAGTTTCGTAAAATAATCACTCACACTGTCTTCTCCCTGATTAACATCTATTAATTCACGTTTCAGGTTATGGGTAACAGCCAGATTGCTTTTCCCAAACCTGCGACACAGAGAGTCCCACAATTCCTTTGGATCTTGAATAAAGCGGACACTTTGGGCAATACTCGGGTCCAGCGCCGTCTTTAGCCAAGACAAAACCAGAGAATTCGACCTCTCCCAGGCACTACAACGAATGATATTTGTTTCATCAGGTTTAGCAACCTTACCTGTTACGAAGCCGAACTTATTTTTAACCTTCAAAGCAGTAATCATGTCGCACTTCCACCCCAAGAAGCCCGTCCCATTGAACTTAGGCACGAGACTTAATCCAGGGTTCTCCGCTGCGTGGACATAAATCGGGTCATTGACATCAATGGCGCTGCTGCTGGAGGAAGAATCAGACTCTGGATTCTTTCCTTTGCTTGGGTCTTCTACCACCACGTTCGTCATGCTTGCGGGTGCCAAAGAAATTTAGAATCGTAACCTTGCTACTGATACCATATTAGAAATAGGTTTGTCTGAGTTTGTGTGTGGAACGCAATGGAAAATGTAACGCTTTCATTCATTAGTATATCGATACTTTACAACCTCTAATGTACTTATATACATATATTACTATACCTAACCCTTTATCTAAACGCTAATAAAGAGGAAAAACAGATTCTATTGAGTACAAAGCTTGGTAAAGAATATTAACAAACTAGATATCAATATTAACAAACTGAAATATCCTCGTGCTGCAATTCGGTTGAGATTCTCACGTGGACTGCCATACCAGTCCATGTATTCCCCAATAAAACTTGGCCGGAAGGAGGAGCTTTTCTCAGCTGTGAAACATGGACTGTATCGTGAATTTTAGCATCGGGAGGTAGTTGCAGCTTGTACGCGACCATTCCAATGCGTTCCAAGATTTCAAAGGGGCCATAAAACTGTGGGCTCAGCTTAGCGTTTCGCTTATTAGTTAGAGAGCGAAATTTATAGCGATGGATCCGTAGGTAGACCCGGTCTCCCACCTTAAAAGTAACCTGTCTTCTGTGCTTATCAGCTTGCAATTTCATTCTCTGTTTAGCGAGTAGCAGATTGTGCTTAAGCTCATCTAGGAAAACATCTATTTCTGTCAGTTGCACGTCAACCTTTTCAACCATTGAGCCTAAGGGGCTGTAACGCAGCAGAGTCGGTGGATCCCTACCATATAAAGCCTTGAAAGGAGAAGAGCCAAGGCTCTGATGGAAGGAAGTATTGAACCAGTATTCTTCCCAACTGAGCATTTTGAGCCAACGTTTAGGTTGCTGGAAAGTTATACAACGAAGATAATCTTCAAGGCAGCGGTTAACAACTTCAGTTTGGCCATCCGTTTGAGGATGGTAAGAGGAACTCAAACATAGGTTGGTTCCCGCCATCTTAAATAATTTTCTCCAAAAGTGGCTGAGAAATTAGGATCACGGTCTGAAACGATCGAACAGGGAAACCCATGCAGGCGAACCACTTCCCGAGCAAATAGTAGTGCCACATCCTTAGCTGTATAAGGATGTTTAAGGGGAAGAAAATGCACAAACTTGGTCAGTCGATCGACTTTTTTTGAAAATTGAAATTCAATAGTATAAACATTATATATAAATAGATTGAAAGACGCTAAACGTTATTTTTCTTTTGCATCCTTCCAAATTTTGGTTGAAGTTATGGTTTGTCTTCATCGAAAACTTAAATCATCCACCTTAACTATATTTTTTGTAAAAAAAAGTTATCCAATAGCACAAACAGTAAACAAAACAAAGATTGTTATAAAACACTTCACATATTATTTTGACGGAATATTCGATAAAATGTTGATATTTCATTGCATTCACCAAAATAATGTTTTCATTTAATTAAAATTATGTCAAAACACGATTTACTGTAAAAAAATGTAGACAATATATATATACCTTATCAACTCATAATTTGATTTACGCCCAAAATCTTACGATAAAACCTCACGAACTCACTCAAATCGTGAAGATAATCTTCATGACTAGCCTGTGAAAGGATTGACGCGACTCATTGATGATCAGAAAATTGGCATGTCGTGACACAAACATGCATGCTTTTTTGCCACTTAGGAAAGTGAAGTAATGTTGTCCATTTCTTTTAGTTTTTACTTAAGTCATGCGACATTATGTCATGATGACGTAGGACTTGATATATGTTTTATGCCAAAGTGGAAGAATTGTGAACATAGCTTTGTGACTTTCATTATCATGAATTTGAAGATTTCAAGAGTTATATTTTCATGATTTTATGACTGCATCTGATAAGAGATATCAACTTGACTATAAATTGACTATTTAGTCAATAATGTAACCTACTATGAAATTCCATGAGCAAAAAACCTTGATAAACTACCAGTAGTCATCATTGGTTCAATTTCGGTTGTCGTACCGCTAAGGAACCAAACCGGTTCCATTGACCGGGACCTAGAACCAGTTTGGAACTGGACCTACTCTTTGTGCTAACTAACGGATATCATTATCAGAAGAAAAAATTGTAGTGATACCCCATAACATGTTTAAAATACTAATGTCATTTAAAATAATTTTTTACTACAAATATCATTCCATTTATTTTATCTTCTATACATCTAGAAAATCATTTAACAACTTCAATGGGTGTCTTAACAAACAAAAAACTCATGCCTTTGATTAGGTTATAAATTGAGTATACAATGCATGACTTTTTAAAAAAAAACACCATAAATTACGGATAGTTTATTTAGTGAGATCAATTATTCTCCACACAACAAAATGAAAGTCAATCAATAGTAGTCATCAGTCTAAAACACATATGACCAACATATATAGGTTAGATATTAAAGAAGGAGACGTCCAATTGAGAAAAGAGATATTACCATTGCATCATTGCAAAACTAAGACATTCATTTTTTTAGATCTTGTTCATTTATGATTGATAGTCATGATTATGATTTGTGATTTTGTATTGTTAATTTATTTTATGAAAGTAAATGTTAGTCACTAATTAATTTATTATTGATGATCTGTTGCCTATTGAGATAACATAAGTTAACCTACGTGTTATTTCAAACAGCAAGTGCTTACTATAATGATCATGAACAATGAATCAAGGAAACTTTAAAAAGTACATCAATTAATAAGCTATGAAGGCTTTATCTTATCATGATTGTTGTAGTTTTTTTTTTGAAAAAAGAGATATATTAATAGTTAAGAGGTGCATAAATTGAGTACATATTATGGAATGTCATCCGAAGACTATGAGTAATGTTGTGAACAACGCGCATGGTTAGCTAGGCAATGAGCTGACATATTATCAGCTTTTGGAATAAAAAAAACCCCAAACATCAATGAAACTACTTAGTTGTAAAATAATTCTATCCAAGATAGTCTTCACTGATGGATGTAAGGATAGGGCGATACCAGTATGCATATAATTGATTAAAGCCTTACAATCAAACAGTAAACACACATATCATCCCTGTGTCTCTCGCTGCGTGAACACCAAACTCAAGGGCAAGAGCCTCTACTTGTGAAGGGATGTAATTGCCCACGTTGCCAAGGATACCTGCTAGAGTAATACAATTGGATAGGCGGTCAACATAAGCATAACCCTTACGGTCGTGGTTATCTAGGCTTCCACCAACATAAATTTCCAGCCAGGTTGAATCACTGATTCAATGTAGTTGCAGGCCTGATGAAGAAGAACTAGCGAGCGCTTGAGCTTGTTGCAAGAATTGTCTACTTGACACCATCCAGTGGCCAAACTTGCGGCTTTTGAATGAGAAAATTGATAACGAGCGTACCAGAGTCTCCAGAGAAACTGAGTGAGAGTCATTATGAAATTATGCGACCCTATAAGGCAAACGTAATATACCAATCCGTAAAAGCATGATCTATTCTCATAGATGATGGATAAGAGAGCTTCATCATGTTCCAGTAGTGACACACTTGAGAACAACGAAGGAGGACATAAATAATGGATACAGTCTCCCCATAAAAAGGACATGGTGTTGCATCTGTGGTCTTGAGACGGCCTTGTATGACAGCTTTACAGGGGAGTGTGCCATGTAAAATTTCCCATCCTAACAGTTTAACTCGTGGGGTAATATCTGTTGCCCATAGACGTTTAAGAGTTGGGCCATTCAGGTGTGAAGACGATGGGCTAGTAGATGTTGAGGTGATTAGTTGAATTGAAGATCAGCATGATAGGCTCATTTTTACTGTAAACTTGCCCGATGGAGTTAATCTCCAGTACCATAAGTCTTGTCCAGCATCAGTCGATGGAGATTGATGATGCATCACAGAGGGAGAGGGCAGGGGCATTTGTAGCACAACAAAAACATTAGCAGGGACAAACCATTAATTAAGAAGAGTTGTATTCCAAGTGAAGGTTGGGCGATAAGAGTGGCAACAGTTGTAGTTTGTTACACTAGAAGGGGGACTTTCCAAAGGTAAGGCTTGCCTCCTAATTTGTCAGTAAGGCTGGTGGAATTTCTAGAGACAATTTGTTTGCGGCTGCCATACTTAATTAAGTCCCTAACACTCAATAAAGCCCTCCATATTGGACTAGCATTAGAGTGAAGAGGGACATCCATGAGTGTGTATGTGGCTAAATTTCTTACATGGTACAACTTGGACAATATAATAGATGGTTCTGTAAGGATTCTCCACAATTGTTTAGCTAATAGGGCTCTGTTAAAACTATGCAGTCTCTAAATCCCAAGCCCGGGAGCCAATGTCTTTGCACAAATTAGACCAATTAATCCAGTGAATGCCTACCTTTGGCGAGGTACCGCTCCACCAGTAGTGAGCTAGGAGTTGTTGAAGTTGCTTAATTACTGAACGAGGTAAAAGGACAATAGACGTAGCATAAGTAAGAATAGCTTGCAACACTGAGTTGATGTGAATTGCTCTACCATCTTGGGAAACCTGGTTGGTCCAACTTTTAATCCTTTTAGCAACTCTGTCCATAATATAGGTGAAAGTTGATGTGCGGTTTCTACCAATGTGGCTTGCAAAACCCAGATACTGTCCCAAGTTGAGGACCTGGTGTGTACCCAGGAGGTGTGCAATATTGTGCCTAAATGGTGCGTGAAGCCCCATAGAGAACATAACTGCAGACTTGGAGTTGTTTATACATTGGCCAGAAGCCATCTTGAAATCATTCAGGATTTGGGAAAGGGCTTGCACATTGGAAGTTGTAGTTTCTCCAAATAGCACACAATCATCTGCAAAGAGAAGATTGGTGATAGAAGAATCTAGACCACGAACATTGAAACCTGTGTATAGACCCACATCAGATGCAAGTTTCAATGATGAAGAAAGGACCTCCATGTAGCAGATGAACAAAAATGATGATACAGGGTCACCTTGTCGAAACCACGGTAAGGTTGAAAAGTTTCACCTGGATACCATTTACTAATACTGCTGCAGTGATAGTCATTATACATGTACAAACCAAAAAGACCCAAAGGGGTGAAAACCCATACTTGTAAGAACATCAAGCACGAAGGACCATTCAACCCGATCAAATTCCTTAGACTTGTCAACCTTGAAAGCAAAATGTCCTCATTTCTTTTCCTTTGAAGTTCACATCATATGTAAGAGCTCATGTGCAATTAGGATCTGGTAAAAAATGAGACGATTGTGGACAAATGTTGCTTGATTTTCTGAAATAACATGGGGTATAACATGTGTGATGTGGTTAACCAAAACTTGGGACACAACTCGGTATATGGTATTGCATAAGGAGATAGGGTGGTAGTCTGTAATTGAAGTAGCTCCATGTTTCTTCGGGATCAAAATAATGTGTGTATGATTGATAGATGGGGGCATAGAGTTTGAAGTGAGAAAAGCTAGAGCAGTATGCAGGAAGTCTTCATTAATGATGGGCCAAAAGGTGCGAAGAAAAGTGCCATTGATACAATTGGGACCAGGCAATTTAGAAGGGTTCATCTGATTATAGGCAGCAACAACCTCCTCTCGAGTGTAAGGTAAACCCATAGCTTTATAAAGTCAACAGGAACCCTACCTTCCACACATGCTAATAAATGAGGATTTGGGGGTGGGTGCGTAGAGGTACAAAGGTTCACAAAAACCGTGGGAAACCCGTTCAATACCATTCCAGGTTTTCTAGTGTGGTTGGGAAGCAGAGCAAAGAGTATGGATAGCATTCCTGAGAGCACGTGATTTGTGCCTAGCAAAGAAAAAAGCTGAGTTTCGATCACTTGGTGATAGCCAATTCTGGCAAGAACGTTGTTGCATTCTTGTTTCTTCCTTCAAGAGGAGCGAATCTAAAGACTTATTGAGAAACTTCTAGCGATCCAAGTTGGGTTAAGTGAGGGGGGCAAAGCAATAGAGTCCAATTTGCGCTTGGTTTGTAAAATAATTTTCGTCTCAATCCAAACCCGATGGCATTCCCACTTTCTCAGACGCACTCCACAAGCATGAAATTTGGCACTGTAATCCAACTGTAAATTAGACTATTGCCAGACTGAATGAACCAGCTGCTTGCATTCAGGATCTTATGCCCAACAGTTTTCAAATCGAAAAGGATTTGGGCCACGTCTAAGTGAAGGCTACAAGACAAGCTTGATTGGCTTATAATCAGACTTACCCCATCATAGGTGGAAGTTGTGTGCATTAAGGAAAAGGTGGAGCCATTGATCATTGCATAAGAAATGATCCAGACGACACTTGACATTCATATGAAGTTTGGCTTTATTTGTATAAGTAAACTTGGAGCCTTTATAACCTAAATATTGTAAGTTGCAATCAGTGAGGCAACAATGAAAGGCATCCATAGCAGCTATAGGATGAGTTCCCCTTCCTAGGTGTGCATAAGCATAAATAATTTCATTAAAATCTCCCCCAATGAGTCATGGTCTAGACCAATTAGCATGCAAATATCACGAAATTTCTCACATTTTTCATTTTTCATTCGAATCCGACCAACCAGACATTCCAGTGATTCTCCATTTTTCAAAAGTTGCATCCCAAAAGAAAGCAACACCACCCTTTCTACCTACACTATCACCTGTCACCCAGTTAAAGCCCTTGAACTTTGAAGCTATAGATTTCATCTCAAAACAAAGACAATCTGGTTTCTTCCGAAAACAAAAAACGGGGTGCTTCTACGCTGACTGCATCCTTAATCCAATGAACTGAAGTGGCAGTACCAAGCCCATGACAGTTCTCCACCAAGAACAACATTATCCTTGGTGACCCTGGGCCTCCCCTAGAGTCGCCTGAGAAGTTACAGCAGTATCACCACCATTTCTCTTCTTTGCCACCACCTCTAGAGCTGACATGTCGCGGAGCTCGGACTTAGTTGAAGAAGATTGAATTTCATCCATTTTATGTTTATGACCATTCTTGTGCGACGGCGACGACGAATCTCCCCTTCTCCCAACTTAGCTTGGGGTTTCCCATGACATTTGTCGGGTCACCAATCTCCATATTGTCATTTGGAGCGCATGGAACGTCAACCGAATGGGCGTGAGTTGAAGGTGTACACATGTCGAATAACCCCTCAACATGAGCATCATGACGGAGACGACCAGAGCCGAGCGTGCCAGCTTTGAGCCAGAGGCCATAGTTGTACTCATCCATGGTAACCTCGGTGCGGTACAGTCAGTCTCGGATGAGGTGGGTAAAATGGTCACAGAGGAAGCGAAGGTTGGGCAGACTCTCATAAGTTAGGCGTAGGATAGTGGGTTTTCCTCAAATCTAGATGGTGACAAACCTTAGTAGGGTCGAGTTATGTCGATGTTGATCTTCAATCTCATGAATGAACCAACATGATGATGGTCAAGATCCAAATACTCCACAAATGTTCTAATCCTATCTCCTATTCACTTGGCAAAAGAAGGGTTCATAAGTCATAATGGTACATCATGGACACGCACCCAGAAAGGAGCCCATTGGAAGACATGGTCCTTTGAAGCCATGGCTTTGTCCACTTCTGTCAACACCAGAAGGCAGCCGTCAAAAGTCTATGGTCCCCGGCCAAGTGCATCATACAAACGTTCTTCATCAGGGAATTCAAAGGGAAAAGACCAGAACCTAAGTTGTGAACGGAGAGCTCAAATTCATATTTCTGAACCTTAGATAGTGTGCTATCTACAGCCTTGACATCAACAGTTTGGGCCATGAAGAGTTTGCCCAAAAGGCTACACTGGAAATTAACACCAGGGGAGGCGTGCAGTAGATCATCGACTTCAAGGGAAGGCTCTTCTTCGGCGGTTAGAGCCAAACCAGCACACTTTGTGGTTAGGTCATAAACGTGAGAGGATGGGCCAACCATGGGGATGTTGTATGGATTAGGAGGAGTTGGTTGCGAAAAAACTAGAAGGAGTTAGAGGAATGGAGAAATGAAGGTAGAAAGTTGTGTGGGAAGGATTATTGACGGAGGATGCTGATAAGTGTCCAAATGAGCATGATTTATAGGTGTATTTTATATATAATATTAGCACTTGTCTTGCTCATTTCTCCACTTCGGTTAGTTTTCCTCTAGTTTATGTTTTATTGTTTATCTCACAAATTATTGGTTTAACATGAGGCAAACCAAGCCGGGAGTGAAGTAGACGAAGAGACGAACACATAGACGCAAACGGCTCAGAAAACGGAGTCAGAACGAAGATTTTAGAGGGTTTTGAAGTCATGTCCTAGCTTGGTTAAAAACCTTCAAAGCTAGGACAACATATGAAGAAACTATCGGCTGATTTCAACACATGGTCCGGGACTTGTTCCAAGACTTAAGTCCCGGACCACAACAATTGAGAAACCAACGGCTGAAACAAATATATGGTCCGGGACTTTATCACCATCCTAAGTCCCGGACCAACAAGTGAAATGGAACTCTCGGGCGTTAGAAGAGACATGGTCCGGGACCTAACCCCAGTCCCAAGACCCGGACCAACAAATGAAGGCAACCGCCTGGTTGTCAGGCGGACAACACAGAGGCTACCGCCTCTTAACAGGCGGACAACACATGAGGCTACCGCCTCTTAACAGGCGGACAAGACAAAGGCGCAAAAAATCAGTCGCGCAGTCTTCTTCTCCGCGACGCGTTCTGCAAATTGATTCCGTTATCCATCTACTCTGCCGGTGTAACACCCCAACTACATCCATACATTTAACAACACATTGCAGCGGAAACTTAACTCATCGCATTACTTATTCCAATGGTGTTACACGCCGTTAACCACACGCGTGGCTAACAAGGCTAATACATATACATTTGTATCGGTCTGATGGACTAGATTCCCGAGCAACTACACAATACAATCCTCATTCCATGTTCAACATTTATAGAATACATACACTCCCCCTGTACCGAGTATTTACAAACTACTGCCGATAACAACTTCGGTCTTACTACGCCTATCATACTCACGCCATTTAAATGGCTACCCATGTATAAACATCTGCCCCGTCCTACTCTCGAACGGTTTCCAGCTCCTTGTACCTGAAATAGAAAAGGAGAGAAAGGGTGGCCCCCAAGGGGCTCAGCACCTTTGCTGGTAGGTATCCCGCAGCCCACATGCTACCGGGCCACGCACAACTAATTGTCGTCTTAGCATGCAGTTGATTATATTTAAATCATGCATACAAGCCATAACCATACAACACATAGCATTTCGCCTCAATGGGCTCAACCTATAACCAAACATCCACACTTAACCAACCATCCAATGATTCCTTAAACCCTAGAGTGGCTCTCCTCTAAACGGAGCTACTTCCTTAACGAACGACGTGTACCCATTAATCGGGTTATCCTTAAACGCCTCTTGTCACTAACTGGGATTCATTTCCATGATCCACACATTCCATATCCTACAACATAACTCATTCCACACATAACAAACATAACAAAACCTTTCTTGTTTCGACCTACACATGACAACATCACCATCATTCTAAACATCCAATATATATATATATGCCATAGCATAGCAAGGGAATTTGCATAGCACCATAACATTACATAACACCATAAAAATCGGTTCTCACAAGGAACCTTCCACCATAGTTAGTATACATAGTGAGCCTAGAGATTATTACTAATCCCATGTTAAGCTCGTTACCAACCTCGTTACCGTCCGGTTATATAGAACGGTTAACTTATACCCAAGGTGTGTCGGATATAGTAATCCCAAGCACACCGAAATAACATTCGTATGCCCCTGTGGCCCGACGTGAGTCAGTAACTAGCTTTGGATAAGCTAAGGGAAGGTAGAAACCAAATTGGAATACCACCTATACATACACCAAGAGAGCCGAACCGGATATGATATCGACTCCCGTCCATCACACGCGTGGCCGGAACAACCGGACTCCTCACCCCCCATTAGTACACATACACTTAATAATAAGTAGTTAGAGATCCATTATGGAGCCTACCACATCCACACACCATACGGTATCATAACCGAGTTAAGCACACAAGGGAGGTTCACACACTTGCATACAACAACAATATCCAACTAACTCACACATAGCCGTGGTTAGCACGTTCCCAAGGTTTGGGTCGTTAACCCCGAATACCGATCACTCATGTGTTCCTAGATTTGGTTAGCTAAGGTTTAACACATATTTGAGTTTAATGGTATCGGAGGCCAAATTCGCCACATAAATGAATTACTATAAACTCATTACATGTTTTAATCTTACAAGGTGGCAAACACTCAAGAAAACATATTGGCATACAAGCCGGTGTAATCCGGTAGGACACAGGTTGCAAGAAAACCATACCTGTCACCGTCCACTTTACCACGTCCACTTATGTTCCTCGAGCGATTCTCGAACAACTGTTAACATCACATGTGTTTTTATTAACTTCGGGGTTTGCTTGATTATTTAATGTCTAATGCTTAACTTTCCCCGTTAACTTAGTTACACAACTTTACATCTTAACTTGTTTTACTTTCACCTTTTATTACAACCTTCCACCTACTTAATTGTCATTAAAACTCACCTAACAAGTCCTTAACAACCTTATAACATCATTACCTATCAATCCCCATCATTACACATCATTTCTATAACCTTAAACAACATTTTTGGTCCGACCGACCTTACCGACCGAACTTGGACAAGTTCGGTCGATTCCAGAACACATTTCCGTCAAAATTTTCTACTCCGACCGAACTTACAAAGTCCGGTCCTATGTTCGGTCTTTTCCCGAGAGTTTCTCCCCTTTGTAAATTTAGCCCGACCGAACTTACCAAGTCCGGTCCTATGTTCGGTCTTTTCCAGTAACTCAATCCGTACTCAAAATACAGGCCCGACCGACCTTGCAAGTCCGGTCCCCAAGGTCGGTCTTTTCCAGAAGCCAATTCTCGCAGGGTAAACTGGGCTCGACCGAACTTGCAAGTCCGGTCGCAAGTCCGGTCTGCCCCAGATCTTTGTTTTCCTTTTTACAATCAACTCCAAACTTCACCCCATATATCCTAGTATACTCTAACCTCATTTGGGCACTTCAAACACAGCTTAAGATATCCTTAAACACTCACAAAACTCTTTTTCTAATTCCTTAAACCTTTACTTATATCTTCACAGAATTTCCAACACTTGCAATGTTTCCTCCTAGCTTTTCAAGTGGTGTTTCATCCTTAATAACCTTTATACCAAAGTGTTTCCTCACCATCATAACATCATCTCCCAAGCATCTTCTCTTACTAACCAAATCTCCTCTTTCACAACTCCTTAAAGTTCCTTTCTCAAAACCTTATCTATACATTATTCCCTCCTTGAACATCACATAACCTAAACCTTAAACAAACTTCTTCAAGACTTTAATATATCCTAAAAACGCACATTGAATTCCTAGAACTTCCAAGATAACACCTAAATCCTTATAGCACCTTAGAACACCTTTATACATTTTACAAATTTTGCCATGGGTTCTCTTAGCACATCATCATTCCAAAACTCATAGTTGTCACCATTAAGCACTCAAGAACACCTAAAATCCATCAAGAACATTTTTACACACAAACTTCACATATTAAGCACTACATCACAATATAGTGCATAACTTAAATTGCTTGGCACTTAGGCCCTTAAATAACATGGCTCTTAGGCCCTTAAATTGCATAAACCTTAAACACTGAATTTCCCACATAAGTAATGCCTTTGACCTGCGAATACACCCAACAATACATATGCCCTTAATAAACTCCTTGAGAGCATTTTACTAGCTCATTTGCCATTGGCTCCTTAGGTATTTTATTAAGCAAATCAAGCTCATTTTCCTAAGGCATTTAAACTACATTGAGATAGTTTGTTTACCTCTTTTTCCTCACAAATTTCTTTCTTGTTTCCTTGTAAAACCGGTAGGGCATTTGGTTCCTTGCCAACAACTAAACAATATACCAACATTGAAATGAGTATATAAGCTTTAAGCTTTATCTCATTGTAAACCCTAGTTACATATATTATCTTAAGGTATTAACATGATTGTTTTACCTTGGAATGGAAAGAGAGCTTGAATGAGTATCAAGAGAGGACTCCTCCTAGCCCTTGGAAGATTTAAATGAAGCTAAAACAAGACAAGAGAAGACACCATTACAAGGTGAATTTTCGGCCATATACCAAAAGAAGAGGAAATGGAGTTTTCTTTGGTTTTTCCTTACCTTGAAGTAAAGGTGATCAACAAGGCATAAAAATATTAGCTCAAGCTCCTTCCATGGAAGTTCTCCTTGGCACCAAAATGGTGGTTTTGAGTATTTGAAAGGACAAGGTTGTAGAGCTTGCTCCAACTAAGAGAACGGTAGTCTCGGAATTAAATTCGGAGCATGGAGTCATAAGTTACAAGTGAGGAAAGATGAAGAATGGTATGGCTCTGTTGGAAACCGATGGAGAGAGGAGGAAGAAGAAGGCCACCGTGGGAAATGAAGAAAGGAATGAGAGAATGAGGAAATGAGTTTGCTTTGTTAGTTTTAGATATTTAAGTAAAGTAAATAGTGTTTTACTTTATCAATTTCTATCTTATAAATTTAACAAAGGGATGACTCATTCCCTTATGAGGAAACCGGCCCCAAATAGTAGCAAGGGGGTATTTTAGACTTTATTAGTCAATTGTCTCACTTATAACATTATATGTTACAAACTAGTCATAAAAATCACTATTCATCAAATCAAGGCACATAGAAGTGAAATTTTTGATTTCCCATTGATATAGCCACCCAAATGTGATACTATATAGTACACATGTTAATTAAAGAGTAATGATGGACATTTAGCCATTCAAAACTCATTTACAAGACAATTTTTCAAAAACGTGCTTTAAGACTCCTTAAAGCACATTTTGCGTTTTAACTTGTTTTCAAGCTTGGTTTTCTTTGGTAATTGATTTAATATGTTCATTAACATATAATTAAGGCATAGGTATGACCATTAGGCCTTATACACATTTATCCCAAGCTTAGAGCACCTTTTAGCCCATATTGACCTTAAGGTATTTATTTGTGTTTTGTTTGGTTTCATTGTCTACCAAAGTTTCCTAAGGACTTAATTAGCCTTATAAAGTCATAATTAAACATTATCAAGTCTTGGTAGGCTCTTTGAGTCCTAGCCAAGTTCACTCCAAGCTTAGAGCATGTTTTTGCTCAAACCGTGTCTTAGTGTTTTATTGTGTTTTACCATGGTTTAAATGGTTCATTTATGTTTCTAAGGCACTTTTAGCCTTTAAATACCATAGTTTAACATTTACACAACATACCAAGGTTTGGGGTATTTCAATCTACCCCCCTTAAAAGAACTTCGTCCTCGAAGTTCACATTTCCTCGCATCATTGGATTAGAATACGGGAATTACTTATAGCCATAACTTCCATTACCAACCACCCTTTACATCCAACCTCGGACTTAATGGTCCGGGCAACATATCCACATTATACATAAAATATCATACTCACATGGTAACCTCGGACTTAATGGTCCGGGTACCTTCACCACACTTGCACTAACATAATATCCCTCAGACTCTTAGGTCTGGGTGACATAACCACATTTGGACTCGTAGGCCCGGGTAACACAACACATTTAGACTCACAGGTCTTGATAGCATACATTTTAAGGGATCAAAGTCAGAATAACCTTTATCACACATACCAAACAACATGTCATAGCATGTATATCAAACAGAAATACCTTTTCCATCTCTCCATGGGCTCAAGTCCCATGTTGAGTACATATACACTGTGATCCCGCAGAACCCGGTCGCGATGGACACCTTCTGGTCCCGTTCCTTTGGGAGATCAAAACATTCACTTAATTTTTTTAACATATATACTTCTCATGTCACCGGTCCGAAGACAAAGGCTCATACGTCCTCAGCTCGTGAGCAAGTACTACAAAAATATTCTTTACTAGGTTAAGTATAAGAAAATCTTTTATTCAAAATATTAATCGATTGTTTGAAAACACCAATTGAAAATCCTTTTGAAAACACCACACAACTCCAAGTCCAGTTTATGCTCCTTGTATCTTTCTTAACATGGTTATTTGTAATCACTTATAGGGAGCTTCAAGAATCATCCAACACTGATGTGATCAGCATCGGTGTTGAACTATCTTTCCACCCCAATTTGTGTTCGGCTTCCTTGATCTCATGATAATCAAGTTTCACCTCCCACCTCATTTTCAACCAACAATTAATTCAAGCATATCCCATTTTCTATCTTTGAATCCTTCTAGTCATAATCATAACATCTCCAAGGGATAGAACTCCGTCTATCAATCATCACCCAAATCCAACTTAATTCAAGTTACCTAGGAAATTTAATTCTCACTAGGTTCTATGTCGGTCTTATAACCCTTCATAAATCACCACATTGTATATATATATACATATATTTTTTTTTCCAAAATACAATACATGGTTTACATTTATGCACCGTCGGGGTTTTAGTTCCCCTGGAGTTTCTTTACTCCCTTCCACTTGTACTAACACACTTCCCACAATGGTATTCGCATCTTCTGTGCGCAATTACCACAATTTAACCACAAATAAATGCGTATGTTTATATAACACACGCGTCAACCATCATAACAAATCATTTTGTGCTATGCACAACCCAGTTCACGTACACTTGTACGGTAAAACACACTAAGTGGTTTTGCGCTCTACCCCCCTTAAAAGGGATTACGCCCACGTAATCAATCACTGAGCATTAGCTTAATATGTTCTGCGCGGTCTATTACACAATGGATTCTGATTAGAGGATCTTAACCATATTAGCGGTTTAGTTCCTAAACCAAGAATTCGCATTGGAGTTGTAACTCATAACCGGTTTCGGTCCTGGCCTGTGAGGCTTTTAGGCACTGATAACTAGCCATCCATTCATATTCACAACGTATACCCGGTACCTGACGCATGGGCTCACTGGCCTCTGTTGCGCAACCCTGATAATTATAGAGCTGGTTTGCCCTATTCGTTACTGTTAATGTATTGTACATCTCCAATGTATTACCCTTATCTAGGTAACAATGGTTTCTCAACCGGCGCAGGGTATCTCTTACCCTGAGCGAATTCGGTGAGCTCCAAAACTTTCCATCCACTTCTCCAATAGGTTACAGCGTAAACTACTATGTAATTCACAATGATTGACTTGCTTCTACCGACTTACTGTCGGTTGAGATTGAGCTACTACCTAGTGTGTAGTGCTTTCTCAGCTAATTACAACATTTGGGGTATATTCCATACCAATATTTGGCATTTAGTGCTACCGTAGTCACTTACTGTTAATCATGTCCCCACATCTGGTTTTGTACAAGTATTCTTTCATTGCTGCGGCCTTGCATTACCTCTGCATCGGCCATTACAACATTATTCCTCCACAATTACCATGCTTCTGATTCCTAGCTATCCCACTTGATCATTACTGCGCAAGTGCAATACCAAAACACTCAGTCATACAGAGTGCAGAGGCGTAAACTCTTGACAGTAAATCTCTCATGGGATTGCGATAGGAATTTACACTGTGTTTTACTGAAATTCTTATTACATAATACTTGTCACCGGCTTACTGCTCGGTTCGTTGCTATCACTTACTGTTGTATCTCCACTGGGGTTAACTCACAACTCTGCTTATTTGTCATACCATCACTTAGCAATACTTATACAACGGTCGCTTATTGCACACTGTATCCTCTTCCATTATATAGCATCAACTTATACTGTATCCGCTATTATATTAGCTTCTGCTATTACGCTAGGTTTATCTGGCCACTTATTTGGCTGATTTTTGAATATATTACTATCTTTCCCTTGAGCGCTGTTCGCTACACATTTAGCTTCACACACCTACGGTGATTGCTATCAAACTTATTACTCTTCCTGTGTACACAACAGGTACGAGCACTTCTTTTTTGTGTTATTTTATTCAAATCACCCTGGGGTAATAACAACGTGGTCCATCCTCCACATATCTCTTGAACTTGATTCACATAACTACCGCTTCTGCGGTCTCACAATCGAGAGGTATCTCCACTCTTAATGCAGTGGTTCGCTTACCACTTTAACCACTTATCAACATAAACTTCTACAATCAATCAAATTTATATAACATATCTTGATTATGGCTTTAAGCCTTATTTGCCTTGAGCTGGGCTCATTGTAGGCTGTCCACACATATGTACTTCTCTGTACAACATTACATATTTAGAGGTTGTAGTGGGCTCCATGACAAGGTCGTTGCATTCCGTTTCCTTTCATGGGATGCCCTTTAGGTTTGTCAGTCCGTCTCCTGACAACTTATGTCTAAACTGGATGTTAATTTCAACCCTTGTGCTTCTGTCACGTATTTCGTTCAACAATTGTTGATGCGCACACCCTTCAAGGATTTCTCCTGGGTGTCGTTAAGTTATGCCTTTACATCTGGTTCACAGTTATTGGTACATCGAGTTAGCCACGGCTTCTCGCGTTATTTAATGGCTTATTATCTCCTTCTGTGAAGATCAACATTTCCTGGTAGTGTAGGTACTCATTCTGGGAATTTTCATCCCGTTCATTGCACATTAATGTGTCCACGTTAGGCATCTGCCTTGCCATGCATAGGCTGAGTCTCCATTCCAGCTATCATGTTTTATCCCTCGGCTTATTAAGACATATGCAATGTCTTTACATAACATTCCGTGCTCTTCGCACTTCTTAACTCTATACATTTCCTTAAAATAAACTCACTAGTTCCTTTAGTCCTTTTTAACTTAACTGGGTTCCTTTACTTCAAGCATTTCTTGTATTTTCTAGCTCCTGTTTGATTTATACTGCTGACCGTAGACGGAGTCGACTACTTCCCGTGTTCTGGACTCTACTCGTATACATATATGGGGTATCATACTGATACATTACTACTTACCCAACTAACCTATAAGTAGGTCTGTCAGGCCCACATGCTCCTATCGGAGTGCGGTCGTCCCACAACACAGTTGGTACACTTGTAGTGTCCGTCACACGCCTAGGTGAAGTATTCTGTCGTCAACTCCCTTATATTGTCCCCTGACAATATGCATTCCTTGTTTCCCGAACTTAATCGAGGGAAGATTTATCCACTGTTGTATCCTTGTCAATTGCCCCTCGTTTTACTGGTTTGGTTTAAAAGAAGGTTGGAAAGAAGTGTTGGTTTGAAAGAAAATCTGGTTTGAAAAGAAAAGGGTTTATGAAAATTAGGGTTGAAAGAAAAATTTCCACGGTTTCACAACATCTTCTTACCTTAGCCAAGTCTAGCTTTTGCTGACTGGTGTGTTTCCAATTACAGAGGTTAGGCTAACAAGCCCTTCCACTGTTATGACATTCACATTTAACTTTATTGTACTTTTCCAAGTATTTTGTAGTGGTTATGAATTTCCCGAACAGCCCTGTTATAGTAGCACTTGCTATGGCAAGTGCGCCATGCTAGCTGGCTATCGATTTAACACATACCGTTTGTGGTATTGTTTTTACCCATTTTGTCATCAGTGGCCTTGTTGGCCCTCGCTGATCTTACTGTCTTGATAAATACTCTTCTAGGTGATTTCTCACTGTCTTCACATGATAATCATTAACTAGGGTGTTTCCCATTCTGGGAGACCCCTTTTTCTTAGTATTGTATTCTCTTTGTATCCCGTTCCACGTATTTGGGCACTACGTTGTAGTTCCCTTGTCGGTTGGTATACCGTTGGTGTACTATTTATCAACTGTGGTTCCGTAGACTCTTGTCTCGGGTTCCATTAATCCACTTCTTGCCTGTTGCACGGTTGGTGCGTTGCAAGCTGGTCATCCTCGACTGCTCGGCATGTCGACCCAGGTTGCCAGAAATTCTATTCTCTTATACACAAAATCCTTCATTCTTTGCTATTAAATATGGTTAACATTGTTCAGATGGAGACCGTCTCCGGGATTCCCAGTTTTCGGGATCTACCGCATGACAGGTTCTCCGTTCTCACAGTAGTACTTAACATAGCCAGATCGGGTATTCCCGAGTAAGAGTGGACTTCCATCTCTCTGGCATTGTTTCCCAAGTTATATAACAGGGATTGTGGAGGGTGGGATGGATATAGTAGGTTTCCAGTATTCACTGGTAGTTCCTTACTAGCGTATCTCTCACGCTATCACTCAACCCTTAACCCAAAGTACTTAAATCCTAACTCGGTACTTCCTAAGCTCGGTAATTCAGTCATCAGAGCGATACTTCGCTCTGATACCACTTTTTGTAACACCCCAACTACATCCATACATTTAACAACACATTGCAGCGGAAACTTAACTCATCGCATTACTTATTCCAATGGTGTTACACGCCGTTAACCACACGCGTGGCTAACAAGGCTAATACATATACATTTGTATCGGTCTGATGGACTAGATTCCCGAGCAACTACACAATACAATCCTCATTCCATGTTCAACATTTATAGAATACATACACTCCCCCTGTACCGAGTATTTACAAACTACTGCCGATAACAACTTCGGTCTTACTACGCCTATCATACTCACGCCATTTAAATGGCTACCCATGTATAAACATCTGCCCCGTCCTACTCTCGAACGGTTTCCAGCTCCTTGTACCTGAAATAGAAAAGGAGAGAAAGGGTGCCCCCAAGGGGCTCAGCACCTTTGCTGGTATGGTAATCCCGCAGCCCACATGCTACCGGGCCCGCACAACTAATTGTCGTCTTAGCATGCAGTTGATTATATTTAAATCATGCATACAAGCCATAACCATACAACACATAGCATTTCGCCTCAATGGGCTCAACCTATAACCAAAACATCCACACTTAACCAACCATCCAATGATTCCTTAAACCCTAGAGTGGCTCTCCTCTAAACGGAGCTACTTCCTTAACGAACGACGTGTACCCATTAATCGGGTTATCCTTAAACGCCTCTTGTCACTAACTGGGATTCATTTCCATGATCCACACATTCCATATCCTACAACATAACTCATTCCACACATAACAAACATAACAAAACCTTTCTTGTTTCGACCTACACATGACAACATCACCATCATTCTAAACATCCAATATATATATATATATATGCCATAGCATAGCAAGGGAATTTGCATAGCACCATAACATTACATAACACCATAAAAATCGGTTTCACAAGGAACCTTCCACCATAGTTAGTATACATAGTGAGCCTAGAGATTATTACTAATCCCATGTTAAGCTCGTTACCAACCTCGTTACCGTCCGGTTATATAGAACGGTTAACTTATACCCAAGGTGTGTCGGATATAGTAATCCCAAGCACACCGAAATAACATTCGTATGCCCTGTGGCCCGACGTGAGTCAGTAACTAGCTTTGGATAAGCTAAGGGAAGGTAGAAACCAAATTGGAATACCACCTATACACATACACCAGAGAGAGCCGAACCGGATATGATATCGACTCCCGTCCATCACAGCGTGGCCGGAACAACCGGACTCCTCACCCCCCATTAGTACACATACACTTAATAATAAGTAGTAGAGATCCTTATGATGAGCTACCACATCCACACACCATACGGTATCATAACCGAGTTAAGCACACAAGGGAGGTTCACACACTTGCATACAACAACAATATCCAACTAACTCACACATAGCCGTGGTTAGCACGTTCCCAAGGTTTGGGTCGTTAACCCCGAATACCGATCACTCATGTGTTCTAGATTGGTTAGCTAAGGTTAACACATATTTGAGTTTAATGGTATCGGAGGCCAAATTCGCCACAATAAATGAATTACTATAAACTCATTACATGTTTTAATCTTACAAGGTGGCAAACACTCAAGAAAACATATTGGCATACAAGCCGGTGTAATCCGGTAGGACACAGGTTGCAAGAAAACCATACCTGTCACCGGAGTCCACTTTACCACGTCCACTTATGTTCCTCGAGCGATTCTCGAACAAACTGTTAACATCACATGTGTTTTTATTAACTTCGGGGTTTGCTTGATTATTTAATGTCTAATGCTTAACTTTCCCCGTTAACTTAGTTACACAACTTTACATCTTAACTTGTTTTACTTTCACCTTTTATTACACCTTCCACCTACTTAATTGTCATTAAAACTCACCTAACAAGTCCTTAACAACCTTATAACATCATTACCTATCAATCCCATCATTACACATCATTTCTATACCTAAACAACATTTTTGGTCCGACCGACCTTACGACCGAAACTTGTCCAAGTTCGGTCGATTCCAGAACACATTTCCGTCAAAATTTCTCTACCGAACTTACCAAGTCCGGTCCTATGTTCGGTCTTTTCCAGAGTTTCTCCCCTTTGTAAATTTAGCCCCGACCGAACTTACCAGTCCGGTCCTATGTTCGGTCTTTTCCAGTAACTCAATCCGTACTCAAAATACAGGCCCGACCGACCTTGCAAGTCCGGTCCCCAAGGTCGGTCTTTCCAGAAGCCAATTCGCAGGGTAAACTGGGCTCGACCGAACTTGCAAGTCCGGTCGCAAGTCCGGTCTGCCCCAGATCTTTGTTTTCCTTTTTACAATCAACTCCAAACTTCACCCCATATATCCTAGTACTCTAACCTCATTTGGGCACTTCAAACACAGCTTAAGATACCTTAAACACTCACAAAACTCTTTTTCTAATTCCTTAAACCTTTACTTATATCTTCACAGAATTTCCAACACTTGCAATGTTTCCTCCTAGCTTTTCAAGTGGTGTTTCATCCTTAATAACCTTTATACCAAAGTGTTTCCCACCATCATAACATCATCTCCCAAGCATCTTCTCTTACTAACCAAATCTCCTCTTTCACAACTCCTTAAAGTTCCTTTCTCAAAACCTTACTTACATTATTCCCTCCTTGAACATCACATAACCTAAACCTTACACAAACTTCTTCAAGACTTTAATATATCCTAAAAACGCACATTGAATTCCTAGAACTCCAAGATAACACCTAAATCCTTATAGCACCTTAGAACACCTTTATACATTTTACAAATTTTGCCATGGGTTCTCTTAGCACATCATCATTCCAAAACTCATAGTTGTCACCATTAAGCACTCAAGAACACCTAAAATCCATCAAGAACATTTTACACACAAACTTCACATATTAAGCACTACATCACAATATAGTGCATAACTTAAATTGCTTGGCACTTAGGCCCTTAAATAACATGGCTCTTAGGCCTTAAATTGCATAAACCTTAACACTGAATTTCCCACATAAGTAATGCCTTTGACCTGCGAATACACCCAACAATACATATGCCCTTAATAAACTCCTTGAGAGCATTTTACTAGCTCATTTGCCATTGGCTCCTTAGGTATTTTATTAAGCAAATCAAGCTCATTTTCCTAAGGCATTAAACTACATTGAGATAGTTTGTTTACCTCTTTTTCCTCACAAATTTCTTTCTTGTTTCCTTGTAAAACCGGTAGGGCATTTGGTTCCTTGCCAACAACTAAACAATATACCAACATTGAAATGAGTATATACTTTAAGCTTTATCTCATTGTAAACCCTAGTTACATATATTATCTTAAGGTATTAACATGATTGTTTTACCTTGGAATGGAAAGAGAGCTGAATGAGTATCAAGAGAGGACTCCTCCTAGCCCTTGGAAGATTTAAATGAAGCTAAAACAAACAAGAGAAGACACCATTACAAGGTGAATTTTCGGCCATATACCAAAAGAAGAGGAAATGGAGTTTTCTTTGGTTTTTCCTTACCTTGAAGTAAAGGTGATCAACAAGGCATAAAAATATTAGCTCAAGCTCCTTCCATGGAAGTTCTCCTTGGCACCAAAATGGTGGTTTTGAGTATTTGAAAGGACAAGGTTGTAGAGCTTGCTCCAACTAAGAGAACGGTATCTCGGAATTAAATTCGGAGCATGGAGTCATAAGTTACAAGTGAGGAAGGATGAAGAATGGTATGGCTCTGTTGGAAACCGATGGAGAGAGGAGGAAGAAGAAGGCCACCGTGGGAAATGAAGAAAGGAATGAGAGAATGAGGAAATGAGTTTGCTTTGTTAGTTTTAGATATTTAAGTAAAGTAAATAGTGTTTTACTTTATCAATTTCTATCTTATAAATTTAACAAAGGGATGACTCATTCCCTTATGAGGAAACCGGCCCCAAATAGTAGCAAGGGGGTATTTTAGACTTTATTAGTCAATTGTCTCACTTATAACATTATATGTTACAAACTAGTCATAAAAATCACTATTCATCAAATCAAGCACATAGAAGTGAAATTTTTGATTTCCCATTGATATAGCCACCCAAATGTGATACTATATAGTACACATGTTAATTAAAGAGTAATGATGGACATTTAGCCATTCAAAACTCATTTACAAGACAATTTTTCAAAAACGTGCTTTAAGACTCCTTAAAGCACATTTTGCGTTTTAACTTGTTTTCAAGCTTGGTTTTCTTTGGTAATTGATTTAATATGTTCATTAACATATAATTAAGGCATAGGTATGACCATTAGGCCTTATACACATTTATCCCAAGCTTAGAGCACCTTTTAGCCCATATTGACCTTAAGGTATTTATTTGTGTTTTGTTTGGTTTCATTGTCTACCAAAGTTTCCTAAGGACTTAATTAGCCTTATAAAGTCATAATTAAACATTATCAAGTCTTGGTAGGCTCTTTGAGTCCTAGCCAAGTTCACTCAAGCTTAGAGCATGTTTTTGCTCAAACCGTGTCTTAGTGTTTTATTGTGTTTTACCATGGTTTAAATGGTTCATTTATGTTTCTAAGGCACTTTTAGCCTTTAAATACCATAGTTTAACATTTACACAACATACCAAGGTTTGGGGTATTTCAGCCGGCGCCTACCATAAATCTCTCACGCGTTACAGATCTCTGTCCCCTGCAATCAATGAAGATAGCAATCAACTGCAATCGATTATTTCGTACGGATCAATCCTCTTCTCTCCTATTTAAACCCACGCCCTCTGCTCAAATAAATTCATTCCCTTCCTCACAATCCAAAATAGACCACGGCAGACCACAGTATCACCGTTCACCACATTTCCACACCTACGATCCATTCCATCCTCTTATCCTCCACTTCTCCATTTTATTTTTATCGTCATTCCACCACGAAGCAGAAACACGATAAGAAGAACAGAAGAAAGGGAGCTGGAGCAGAAGCGAATCGCAGTCCAGTCTCCGCCGGCAGTCTCCAAATTAATGGCTATTTCTGTTTCCTTTTTATTACTGTTAATGTCTGAGTGATTTTACTCGTATCCTAGGATGGGGTTTGACCCTAAATAATTCAGACTTATTATTAATACCAAGTTTGCTTATAAATATTTGTTTGTCTCTCTAAATTATTAAAGTTTAAGAACTGATCATTTTTATGCATTTCCGGTTTCTCTTATTTCAATGATTTTGTAAATCTGAGAATAGACCACAAAGGAGATAAACGTTAGATATTATTCTCCTTGATTAGCAGATAAAATCCATCGCTGTTATAAAAAGAATTCTTGCTTAAAGCTAATTAATGATTTTAGACTTCTTCTGATTCAAGAGTCTATTGAATTAATTAAGAGTTGTCCTTATCTATGATTTAGGAAGGCCACAAGATAAATTCTTAAACAGACAAATAAGAGCAAATTAGGATTATAATATTGTCTGTACTTAAAAAATATTTATCATCACTGTTTCACTTATTAAACTTGTTTTAATTCCTTTCAGCAAATATTGTTAAATGCTTATTCTGACAAAATACTGCATTTATTTGGTAGCTATCAATATATGATTTTGAGATAGTCAAAGTACCACAAAGGAATTAATCTTGGTATTTACACTCCGGATTGAGCAGGAAAATACTAAGGCTATTAATAGGAGTTCGTAACTGACAATTATTAACTCTAATAGACAATAAATATTTGAGACAAGATTATAAAATTGTTTAAGTAATTTAGGAAATTCCCCCGCTATCCTAGAATACCCTTTTCCATCCATTTACTTTATTTTACTGTATTTATTATTTCTGTACTAATCCTAAAAATCAAAGCTTGCCTCCGGCTAAACCCCAATTTACATTTTATGCATTTTTATTTATCTTTTTGTACATTTACTAAACTGGATAATTAATTAGATAATTGCGAAGTCTCTGTGGATACGACCTTGTTGTACTACGAAGATTGGGTTCACTGCCCATAGTTAGCAAGATAGTTTAACTACTATTTTGCCCAACAGATGCTGGGGCTTGGAGCTGGCGATTTAAAAGAGGAAATGGCGGTGGAATAAGAACAGCCATGTATAAGTAGAGTGGTAGGTAGTAATGATTTGCATGTATTAGAGTGAAAGATGGAAGGCGAAGAAACATGTAACGTGTAGGGATTAACAAAATCGGAGGATTTGATGTATGAGAGATGTTGGCCAGAATCTTATGTGTTGAACAACCACTGCATGACAAGGAAGATGAAAGGACAAGACTAATCCACTAAAAAGAGAGGAAACTCACTTAGAGAGGAAGCCCACTTGAATGGCTAGTCGTTCTTGCTGTAGTTGGTTTGACTAGTTCAAATTAGATCCCTCATTGGTGTTACAAGTGAAAATATTACTTTTTTAAAGTGTTAAGACACCAGAAACTGTGTAATTAGAAAAAATAACACACATACATAGTTTTTTTTCATTTTATTACCCCAAAACCCTATTTTGATAAAATCTAGTAGAACTAGATGTGTGCATCCTCATCTAGCAGTTATGATATGACACCCCTACAATGCTTTGAGAAAGAATGACAACAATTAAGAATGCTTGTAAACCACAACTACCCTTTAAAATTCTACAAACACGACTTTGACATATAATGTTTAAGGTTGATCCAGAGAAAATGTTTTTGGTAGTTTTTTTACAATAAATTTATGAAAGCAAAAAATTGTTGACATACAATTCGTTTTAGATAATATATGTAATGTACACAAAAATTTGCTTCAAATGAACGCTAACAATATTAAATAGTTCAAGAACAAAGCAAAATTGTATTTGAGCAGCTATGGGCCTATGGCTGAAGTTGTGAACAGTCATTATGCCAAACAAATTAAGCGGTTGCACAATGCTAAATATACTAGTTACACCATAATACCCTATAAAATAAAAGCCAGTCTCCAAACAGTTCCTTCTTGAATAATTTGACGAGAGACCCGGAAAGCGTTTGGTTGATTCCTGACAGTAACCATTACTTGTCTAGAAGCTAAGCCTTACATAGTTTTTTTTTTTTAAGCCTTACATAGTTGGCCAGCTTGCAATTGCATGGCCATAACGCTTAGTTTGTTTGGATCCCCACGCTCAGTTACTTTACAGTTATTTTGATCATGTATTAAACCCGACTTTATCGCCGAAGAATATGTGCTAAATCGGTATAACAAAACTGTCATTAGTCCATGTGACTTTCCTAAAGACCCTTTTCTTCCTTTTGAAAAAGAAGATTACAAAAAACAATTCTTTTTAACCTTTCACTTGAAAGAACTGGGAAGTTTTCTTTATAATAAAGGGAAAGTACAAAATAATCGATGTGCAATACAGATTGATTCGATATACATCTCTTTTGCTAGTCCCTTCGGGAACATCTGATAAAAAAAAACATCTCTTTGGCTAACGCACCCAAGGGTCTCGATTAAGAAAAATACTCCCTCCTATTTTAATTATAAGTCATTTTAGACTTTTTCACAATATTTAAGAAAGAGTTTAAAAAGACTAATATACCCTTACTTTTTGTATTGGAGGAATAAAAAAATAAGTATACTTTATTGGTAAGATAAAAAGTAGAGTGCAATGACAATAATAATTAAAAAATAGAAAGGGTAAAAGTAGAAAGATAAATACAAAAAATCTAAAATGACTTATAATTTGAACGTAATACTAAGGGCATCCACAATAAGGAAAGTGGATTCCACCCACCTAAAAATATTATTATAATCTCTCTCTCTCTCACATTCTCTCTCTCTCGCTTCTCTCACATTCTCTCTCCATATGTCAGCAAGAACCTTCTCTTTCCAGGTTCTTAATGCACCTAACATCTTCTCTCCCTTCTCTCCTCCACCTCATCATTTTTTTTTTCTTTTTTACCACTATGGGTGGAATCCACACCATTGTGGATGCCCTAAAGCCTAAAACGACTTATATTTAGAATAGGAGGGAGTAATAATCTAGTCGGCTTTGTTTATGTGGGCAATTTTGTAACATATCTGACATTATAATTACAGTATATTGTGATGATCTCTATTTAGATATCACGTAATCTTGTATTCCCCTCTATAATATATTAACACATACGAAACAATAAAAAACCACAAATATACTAAAATAACAAAGCGTAAACGTATTGCAAGTATTGATACATTTGCCTCATTGACACCAAGAAAAACATTGCTAGTGTATACCATCCATCTCTATTCTCCTTGATGAACCGTCATTTTTTATCTAATGGTGATGAAACCGTATTATTTTTACGTGTTTAGGATTCTCTCTTCCATTACAACGTTCTGAAAAGTTACACTTGTCCCTCTTTCTCTCTGGCAGGTTAAACTTGAGACGACAGTCTACACTTTTTCTCTGCAATAAACAGCCAAGAACGATATCGAGAGGAATCTTGCTCTTCACTTTTTATTGGCAGCTCACGCTACCCAAAAATATTTGATGTTTGCTTCATTGCAAATGTTGCTCTAAATTCTAATACTCTGCACTGTTTGTCTTTTACCTTAGCGGTACCTGCTCTGGCATGTATAAAGCAGCCAAACACAGAAGTCTGTACAATTCTCAGAAAAAAACGTGGCTTATCGACGGCATCTACACATTGACACAAAACGGCTCAGGCTAATCAGACAGTAAACTACAACTAAGCAAAAACTCAAAATACTATCACCACGAATAGCTGAGCGATTGAGATACCTGGTGATGTTTTCATGCCCGTCAGATGCTTCAAGAATGAGAATGCACAAGAGCATAGGTACATGCGACGTGAGAAAATGTCCTGTCCTAACGCTCTGTAGGATTCTGGACCTACTAGTCTACGAACATAGTTAGAAAGGGATTTTTTTTTGTAATATGACATGTTATCCGTTTAAGTGTGCTGCTGAGATGCCTGATATGTTTTCAGGCCTAGCAGACCAATAACAAAGTATATGTGATAACATACAGTAATTCCAACAAATCGACATACTTGAGCTAAAAAATTGCCCAAAACGATGGAAACACAATACTCAGCTAGTGAATAAAATGCAATCTTGGACACAGCAGAAATAGAGTCTAACTAATGAGGCTAACTAGTCCTCTGATGTCGTGTACCATAATGCTGTAACCCAAAGGATCTCCCGAGCCTTTATGCCGCACAGAAGTTGAGCTTCTTCATCACTTTAGCATAGGCCAAGGGTACAGTTGAAGGTCTTCGTAGCCTTCTTTTTGCAGATTTCGACTGCATTGGTCATAAGAAAAAATAGTATTAGATGGAAAGTGAAACCTCTGTTTTACGTCAAGGTCACCAAAAAGAAGAATGTGCCAAATCAATTAACTTGAACATTCGCGGCATAAAGTTTATCCAAGTTTCAAACATAAAAGCATCATGAGGGTGCAAATGATACGGAAATGTAAAATGTGTTTATTGGACATAACCTGGTCTATAATTTATCCATTCAAATCAGGAGGGGACGAAAACAATTGATTTTAACATGAAAGAGAGCTAGACTAATTGAGCGATCAACTGTCCCAAGTGATCTTGCATTTTCAGAATCCATTACCCTCTTTACACCATTTTACTTTCCAGTAAATTCGTCCACATACCAAGCCCAAAAACAGTGAGGAATGGGCATTGAAAGGTACGACACCAAAAAACACCGCATTGTTTAACATCCCAACCCACAGCAACAATAGAAAGGAGACTCATAAATGAGCCCTTTCACGTCAGGTTGTAGCCAACTTAGTAAGAGAACAAGCAGATACCTAAGGACACCAATATCAGCTATGGTTTTGCATGCACAATGATTAGAAAAGTATAAACCTGCTGACAAACTAACTTTCCTCAAGGATGATGCATAGCGCTAAGTTAAGAATAGATTCAGGAAGACTTATCCCGTAAGGGTAATATAATTAACGGTGAAGGGTAGCTGAAGGACATATGATATTGTTAGATAGACAAAAATTTACATGTAGCTATCTTTGGCTACATTAACTGTACATGTAAGCATACAAAACTGTACATGTAGGCATTAAAACTGTACATTCTGTGTACATGAAAATTATACTTCCAATAAATAGTTCATCGTACAGTTAAATCTTATACAACGTACATGTTGCATTGTTAGGTGTACAGTAAATATAGCTATCTCTAGTCACATGTGGGTGTAGGCAAGAATTTACATTTTTACAAGATAGAGTAGTAGCAGACTAAGGGGAAAAAGGAGAGAGTCTTATATTGTTGGGCAAATTATCTACTTGATTAGGAGGGGTTGTCTTTGGATATATCATGACAGTAATATTCAATAATATGCACTGTGTTTATCAACAGAGTGCAGAGATTAATAAACATATCAGACAGAAAACAATAGTGAGGTTAACATCTATTGGAATCCTCTACAAAACCTCGCTGTTCCTATGTTTCAAACACCGTCAAACAACAGACAAAATTAAATAAACAAACTTTTAGCTGAATAATTTGACATGTAAAGTATAATGAATAAGATTCTTACACAATCTAGCACCAATATTGATGATTATTAATATAAATTCCAATGAAACACTATTACAAGTGAAGGATCCTGTATCTTCTATCATCCTAATTCCAAAGAAACACCTTTAGTGTAATGGAAACTACCAGTTTTTGTCAAATTAATCAGCAAGCCAAAAAATACTACTCCCTCCGTCCTGAATTGACCGTCCTGTTTGCTTTATGGCACGTTTTTCCACTTTAATATTAAGTATATAAGATAAAATAATTTTATAAAACTAATTTTGGTAACATATAGTTTATCATGTAAGGATTTATATGCAAAATTTAAATTTTCAAAATTAATTTATCTTATATGTTAAAAATTGAAGTCAAACGACATGTCCAAATAGTAAACAAGACGGTCAATTCAGGACGGAGGGAGTATTAATCAAAAAAGCATGATGGTTTTAACTGATTAGTAAAAGGCATTTCATGGTCTGCTGACATCAAAGCGGTAGTTCTTTTGAGGGTTTGGTTTTTCAACTTTTGGACATACTCTAGCACAGCCAAAAAATAAGCTGAACAGATAACCGAGCTTCTTTTCTTGGATCTTACACGACAATCACATTCTAAGAGAGCAATTTCTCATCAACATCGCATACGAAAATATTGGGTCAAATTCACCGTTTAGTAATTCTAAGTTGCTGAACCGTAGTACGGCAAGAGAGGGGGGGGGGGGGGGGGGGGGGTGGTTAAAGTCATCAGAGTACGAAAAAAGATCAACTGGAGCAATCACATTGAATGAACCAGTTCAAGTATATAATATGTTCATCCATCAAACTTTAGACCAATTTAATAATAACGGTACAATGAAAGATGCAAGGGATGGTGGATTTTATTATCTGATCATGTGTTTTTGCTGTATAAGTCTAGGGTACTGACTGATGAAGCCATCTATTCCCATATCTGTCCTGACTTGGGTTTGACTACACGAAGTTCCATCCATTCAGAACCTTGTTTATTTCACAGAAGCACAGGATAGTAGGATACACTTTCTTCACAGGGGATCGTACATTCTTTCAGGCACCAGATGCTTCGGTGTGTTTCTGATATTCCCTTAGAAAGTAAAGTTCTTCTTGTCATTTCAACAGCTCATCAGCTGACAATGGCATTTAAGTTTGGCGCATGGTAACCTAATTTTTCTATTGGCTCGCTGAACTTCAGTCTTCTGAGGAATCATATTTAGATCCGGAAGATGATTTTGAAATTAGATGATACGTGATCAAATCCTTTATTTTCTATTATCTATTGGATGCAAATTCTTACTTACATCCGGATGTAGGCAAGATAATACATTTTTTCCTATGTAGTAGTAAATATGTTTCAGTAATATGTGTACGTTTTAGTAAGAGTAATTGCAATGTACTTTATGCTTATAATAACTAAATATTTCTAATGTAAAAAATGTACCCAAACTGAATGTAGGCAGATAAATGTACCAATTGTGACTGAGAAGAGCTCAATTGCTTATCCAAATTATTGTTGATGAAAGACATAAAATATAGATATCAGCTGACCACCCACAGAGATAACAAGCACCCTTTTTTATTCAAGAGTGTTAGTATTGAGGATGATCTTCAGATATAACATCTCTATGGACAAGTTTCGTGCAATTATCCAAGGAGTGCAATAATAAAAACACTCCAATAAAACCCCCCCAAAAAATAGAATGGCATATGATTACCTTGGAATGAGCATTATGCTGCTTTCCTTCCCTCCACCGCTTAATGGTTCCATCACTCTTCACTCTAAACCTTCCCTTGTAAGACCTAAAAAGGACGTACCATCAAAACCCGATTGCAAAAGAACAAAAAAAGCCGCACAGATAGGCAATAGGGTAATGGCGCAAGAGGGGAAGAACCAATAGGCTGAAAATAGAACCTACGAATATGCTTTCATTTTGGTCTTCTTGACCTTTGACGTAGCAGGCGTCAATTGCGTCCACTTCTTCTTGTACTTGTTCCATTTCTCATCTTTTGATTTTTGCGAGAAATTTCGCAGCTGAATCAAATGCTGGAGACCGACAAATGATTAGAACTGAACACAATTCACGAATATATCTCCGCACAAAAACCGTTTCCTCTATCATTATTGGAAACGGGACAGCTCAGGGAAAAATTGCACTGATCCATCAAGGAAGATTCATCACACACATAGGACAGCGTTAAAAACTAATGATATGTAAGTATGGCTAGGTAAAAGAACTTACAGCGCCAGGAAAATGAGATTGTTTCAGGCCATAGCAGGAAATGGAGCTCGTTGCAGGAGTAAACGGATGGGTTAGGGTCTTAGAGCCGGTGAGATGTGAAGAGACACTAGAAAGCAAATCAGAGGTATGATAAGCAGAGGAGTTCAGCAGACGGCGATGTTGGCATGGGAAAGAATGAGATGTTCTTGGAAGAAAGGCTAGGGAGAGAGATCGGAGCTTAGCGCACCATCTCTGCATTTTTCTTCAAGCTTCACCCCGGTGCACGTTTATCGATTAATGCCTTTGGGAGTGAGAGTAATGTCGAGGGTGCAAATGCTCGTGTTTCCAGCGTCTGCTTCGTCCGATAAATTTGCTATTGGACTCGCGAAGCTCCAATTTAGCGATAGCCCAAAAATTAATTAAGCCCCATTTATCTATGGGCTTGCCGGTTAATGGCGCAGAGGTGTGAGGACATCACAATCTCTTTAACTCATGTCAATAAAATATATTATTTAATTATATAATAAATTTTTGTTTCTATAATATGTAGGTTCCTTAATATTTTATCTTCTTCCCTCCATAATTTTTACTTTAGCATTCTATTAGGAGTTTTTATTTTTTTTATTAATGTTTTAGTGTTATAACAATATCGATGCTTTACATAGTGTTATTAATTAAACAACGATGAGAGAGAATAAAGGTGGATTCCACACCATTACAAAAGCATTTTTATTTTTTTAGGATGGAATCCACACCGTTGTGGATGCCCTGAGAGGCTTGGAGCTCTGTTATGAATTTAACCAAAATCGATTGCATTATGATTTTAACTTTTTACTTCCTACACCCATGTTTTTTAAACCACACTTTCATTTCATACCTAAGGCAACATATAAGCACCAAAGTACACCCGAATGCATCATCATCTAGTAGCCATTACGCATACCAACTAACAGAACAAAAGCATCATTATCCGACAACCATAACACGTCTACACGAGAAGAACAACCATCCAACAAGACATGTCTAAGAGTCTGAATCCATGAGAATATTATTATAGGCAACTAAGGCCTCATGGGTTGTTGTACAAGTAGGAGGGAAGAAATGAACCATAAACCCGACCTAAAGACTAGACTACAAACTATCGTTAATCCTAAAAACTACTTGTGACTAACACTAAAGCAACAAAACAAACCATAGTTTAATGAAACACCCTTAACCACCGTCAGCAAAAAAATAACTTCATCAGCTATACCATCATCCACCATCGGCTTATCAGACCTGAAATCATTTTCCCCAATTCCTATCCAATTCTAACCAAAGCAATCAAAATACCACAACTCTACTGACTCAATGACACCAAATAGGACTTACCCTGTAGATAGTGAGCCACCGTCCTGAGTTGACCAGTCCCCATCTCCATCACCATATCCATCGATTCCAAACAAATTGTCTTCAACAACAGCCAGATCCTGGGCCTCCACTCACCTCCCTTGCCTCTTAATCAGCTTCAGAAGAACAACACCATCTTATGACTTGACCTCACAGACGAAGGGCTTAGTTGCACCACAAAAATTTATGAGATCAAAACTGGCAATTTGGAGTCAAATCACCCCCATAGAGTTTGGCAAAGAGTCGGATGTCTGCAAAAGTCTGCTTTCGGTCCTCCACGGAAGTGGAATCGAATGTGACGGAGGAAGGGGTCGGGATGAACCCGAGCTGGTTGTCGAACCTGAGCGCACCATCTACATAATTGCTAAAGTCATCCTCTTTAGACTGGTGAGCGACCAACTTTAAACTGAGACAACTAGCATGCACACCCCCATGGATGCTGACCACTAAGGTTGTCGCATGCACGCAAGCGCCGCATCGGACTCACAGGGATGACAATAGCAGATGTCATTACCATCACTGTCATCCTTGGCGATCTCCAAGGATAATCCCGTTAAGATCGGGAAGGACAGTGTAGGCGAATCGAATCGAAATAGCACCTAAACCTAGAAAAGGAATATCAAAGAAAATTGGCAAGATGAAGTAGAAGGAAGAGAAATGAGGGAGCTAGAATACGTAGGGAGGCAAAATGAGGGCATTGAAGGCATGCAGAAGGGCAACAGGTAAAAAGCAAAAAAGGCGGAGGCTACCGCCGAAAGGAGCAATAAAGAAGCTCTTGGTTACAACTTGGGGATATGAACTTCCCCTGCACCAGTGTATTTACTTTTTGTGTACTCTCTTTTGTGAAACTGTTCATTCCCATCTTATCTTGTCGTTTGACATTCATCAGAAGTTTGATTTCAAGCATCACCCTTACACACGTGTTAATATATATATACATAAAATTAGACAAAAAACAATAACATTTAGATCATCTTATGATAATTACGCCTTGTTTGATTCTTCACGACACATATATTATATGAGCCAACTTATAATATTTTAAAAGAATAGTAAAAGAACAAATAATAGTTTGACCATCTTAAGGCAATCGTAAATCTTAAAATACACTTTCATGACCTCAATATTTTATAAATTTTATATATTTTACTTGTGTTTTATCCAAACAGCTACCTTATCTAGAAAATGAACATTATAGTTTAATCACCCTTATCTCAAGAAAAAGAACTTTAGAGTTTTTTACCACCCTTATCCCAATAGAGTTTTTGATCAAGTGCAACAATATAAATAACTAAATATAGGAATTAGAGTGGTCAAACCCAAAACTATTTATAACTTTTCTCCTAACTAGAGTTTAACTAACTTAACTAAACAACCCATTTCCTCGAGTAAGATGGGTATCTATATACATTAGCTCTCGGGTATATTATTATATTTGCTAATTGTTACACTTAGCGAACACACATGCACACAAAAACATTGAATCACATGCATCGACGCAAACAAGCATCACATACTAGCGACACCAAACACCAAGCTTGACACGCCTCAGGGTAACTTAACCCAGGACCCCGGCGATGCGGCACACAGCTAGCATGCCGGATGCGCCACTCATAACTACAAGGATGAGAGTGGACTTAAACCACCCTTATTAGATAAGTTCTCTGGCCATCCCCATTACCTTAGCACTAAGCGTCAGGGTCAAAGGGGTTCTGCGCACCACTTGCAACTCCTTCCCAAGTGCGCAGCCCAAGTACAAGTAATGCCAGTGTTCGGGTAACAGTAAGGTTAACCCACACAGTCAATGCAAGCACCGACAACCGGAGGGTGAGGGCGCTGGGCGAGCACCCACACACTTATCTCCACCCTAAGCCAACTCATCCCTGTGCGAGCCACAAAGGCTCTATCGATGTGCCGCCCGCACATCGGGGTAAGAATAACCAGGGATATGCTGAGTTGATGCCGCTAGCTCTTGGCATCTGGGTAATAGGAGCTTGCACCGTAGTTCCGAAGCTCTATCCCCAAAGGGACTCTTCAGCCACCTGCACACCTGCAAGTTAGCATAAAAGGCGTATAGCAGAGAGAGACCGAGTCATTGCAACGCAGATACAAAAGGGCTACTTCTTTTATTGATTGAGATACAAGGCCCGAAGGCTTACATTACATCGTTGAGTACAAATACATTTTGGTGTCAAGCTGCTTGTCTTTGTCCTTACAAAATTTTGACGTAACAAATCTCCTCCACCTATCTTTGCCGTCCTCGGCAAAGATTCTATACTTTTGTATCTCATCTCGTAAGTACAATAAGTTACCCTCTCGTGCCCACGTCGCAACTTCTTTCTCCCTATTTTTGATACAATATTTCCCAACATGAACAACAACTCGACGTTGCTCACCAAGCAGCTAGGTCCTTAAGCAGGGTGAAGCAGTGAGTCTTTACCATTATGGACTTTGTCACGAATTTGTTTGGAAGTCGAGTCGGATTTTGATGCTTCCCGGATTCTGACCACCAGGTCAATTCCACACATGAGAGATATTGTTGTTTAGCCCAAAACAATGCCGTCTTAGAGCACCAGTGACACCATCGTGCTGACCCGAAAACTCTTCCCATCTCGCTTGCTTAGGGAACAACTTCTTCTGCGTGGAAAAATAGATGTTAACCACATTACTCGTGACAAAAGAAATAAACTTAGTTCCGGGAAGGTAATGCCTTCAAATCATAAGACAAAGAATTACCGCATGCATCTCTTACACATGAGCCGAATAACATTGTTCAGCTCCTCATAACTTCTGACTCTCAATTGACTTATCAAATTCAAGCAACTTAAGCACTGGTTCCGAGGAAGTAGCTCTCTTCAGCAACTCGAATGCCTCCAGGGCGCGCACCCGTCCCTGTCCCATTTTGCTTACTTTAAGCAAGTCGGTAAAAAGGGGCTACCTTCTGAGAAAAACCCTTCCCCTCATCGGCATCAATATTTTGCCAAACCAAAGAAAGGGCAGAATTCAGATACATCCTTCAGAGTCGTCCTCTCTAGGATCGCTTTCACCTTGGATGGGTCCATACGTCTTTACCTTCCCGGGACTAAGTTTTCTTTCTTTTTGTTTGTTGTCACTGGTAATGTGGCTAGCATCTATTTTTCCACGCAAAAGGGGTTGCTCCCTAAGCAAGCGAGATGTGAAGAGTTTTCGGGTCGGCACAATGGTGTCCCTGGTGCTCTAAGTCGGCATTGTTTTGGGCTAAACAACAATATCTCTCGTGTGGGAATTGACTTGGTGGTCAGAATCCGGGAAGCATCAATATCCAACTTGACTTACAAACAAATTCGTGAGAAAGTCCATGGTGGCAAAGACTCGCCGCTACACCCTGTTTAAGGACCTAGCTGCCTGATAAGCAACGTTGAGTTGTTTTCCATGCTGGGAAATATCGTATCAAACATAGGGAGAAAGAAGTTGCAACGTGGGAACGAGAGGGTAACTTATTGTACTTACGAGATGAGATATTAAAGTACTTAGAATCTTTGCCGAGGACGGCAAAAACTTAGGTGGGGGATGTTTGTTGCGTCCAAATTTTGTAAGGACAAAGACAAACAGCTTGACACCGAAATGTATTTGTACTCAACGATGTAATGTAAGCCTTCGGGCTTTGTATCTTAATCAATAAAAGAAGTAGCCCTTTTGTACCTGTGTTATGATGACTCGATCTCTCTCTGCTATATGCCTTTTATGCTAACTTGCAGGTGTGCAGGTGGTTGAAGGGCCTCTTTGGGGATAGAGCTTCGGAACTACGGTGCGAGCTCCTATTACCTAGATGCCGAGAGCTAGCGGCATCAACTCAGTATGTCCCTGGTTATTCTTACCCCGATGTGCAGGTGGCACATCGCTAGAGCCTTTATGGCTCACACAGGGATGAGTTGGCTTAGGGTGGAGATAAGTGTGTTGGTATTCGCCTGATGCCCTCACCCTCTGGTAGCCGGTACTTGCATTGACCTTGTGGGTTAACCTCGTGGTACCCGAGCACTAGCGCTACTTGTACTTGGGTCGTGCACTTGGGAAGGAGATGCAAGTGGTGTGCGGATCCCCTTTGACCTTGATGCTTGTGGTTAAGGATTTGGGATGGCCGGCGAACTTATCTGCTAAGGGTGGTATAAGTCCACTCTCATCCTTGTGGTGGCGAGTGGCCATCTGGCACGTCGGCTGTGTGCCTCATTGCCGGGGCCCTTGTGTTAAATTACCCTAAGGCTTGTCAAGCTGTGTGCTTGACGCCGCTAACGTATGGATGCCCCTTGTTTGCATACATGTGTTCAATGTCTCTGTGTGCATGTGTGCTTGCTTGTTGCTTGAGTGTTCCTAAATGTTTTCCAGTACATGATTGCTTACAATAAGTTACCCTCTTGTGCCACATCGCAACTTCTTTCTCCCTATTTTGATACAATATTTCCTAGCATGAACAATAACTCGACAATGCACACCAAGCAGTTAGGTCCTTAAGCAGGGTGTAGTAGCGAGTCTTTTCCATCATGGACTTTGTCAAGAATTTGTTTGTAAGCGAGTTGGATTTTGATGCTTCCCGGATTCTGACCACCAGGTCAATTCCACACACGAGAGATATTGTTGTTTAGCCCAAAACAATGCCGACTCAGAGCACCAGGGATACCATTGTGCTGAACTGAAAACTCTTCCCATCTCGCTTGCTTAGGGAACAACTTCTTCTACGTGGAAAATAGATGTTAGCCAAATTACTCGTGACAAAAGAAATAAATTTAGTTCCGGGAAGGTAATGCCTTCAAATCATAAGACAAAGAATTACCGTATGCATCTCTTACACATGAGCCGAATAACATTGTTCAGCTCTTCATAACTTCCGACTCTCAATTTTGGTATCAGAGCCTAACCTATTGGCAAACTTTGTTTGCAGGCTTTTAAAGTGTTGAACTCATTATGAGGCCCCATTTCGGAATTGTGTTAAGGTTGTAATCGAACGACTAAGTCTTGCATACAGATTGCCGATCATGGGTGGAAAAGGTCCTGATTCTACAACACTTTGGGCTTACCTAGAAGAGCTAAAAGATGTTGTGGGTCTATCAAGTCGGGAAGCTGATGCAGTGGACCCAGAAATGGATTTGATTAGTGTTGTTCAAGGACTTGTGAATGACAACAAGTTCCTTAAAGATGTTGTTAATACGTTGGCTAGTAATGTTGTGCAACTCAAAGTGAGATTTGAGAGTCAAGAGCAAGAACAAGATTCTGAGACTCGAGTTAATGATCATGCCTGGCTGGTCAGGCAAAATGCTGATCTTTTCGAGAAATTGAGCAAGGCACTTGATGCCTTGGCGAGCCGGGGAGTTCCACTCGATGATTCCAAAGTTAAACCAAGGGATCCAACCCCCTTTGATGGGACCCGTAATGCCGAAGCCGTGCAGAATTTTCTTTACAATATGGAAAATTTCTTCGATGCCTCAAGAGTAAGAGAAGACCTGAAGGTCTCGGTTGCTAAAACCTATCTTATTGGGCATGCTAAAAAGTGGTGGTGGCTGAAGGAAGAGAGAGACCATAGTAATGGCAAATCGATCCCAAGAACTTGGGTTGATTTCAGGGGAGCTTTAAGGGCACACTTTCTCCCCTTGGATACTGCTCACAGAGCGAGGACTCGTCTCCGATCTCTTAAACAGTCCGGTTTAATTCGTGAATATATTGAGGAGTTTATCTCCATCATTTCGGATCTTCCCACGATGGACGAAGGTGACAAGGTCCATGCTTTCATTGAAGGTTTAAAACCTTGGGCTCAAAATGAGCTAAGGAGAAGTAGGGTGACAACTGTTCCCCAAGCTATTGAGGTTGCCGAGGGTCTGGTTGATTTTTGACAGGAGTCCTCACCTAGGGGGGCTAGTTCCTCCAATCCAAGAAAGGAGGGTGCTCCCCACGGAAGCGGATTTGGCCGGCAACCCAGCCTGAGTGAAATTCCAGTCACTTAGAATCGACGCATGCGATGTCTTGATTAAGGAAAGGGAGTCAAAGCCCTTTAAAAATAAAGGGAAAAAGATTAAACCCAACTTCAATCCAACTTGTTACTTTTGTGGTAATGCACATTTTGCTACATCTTGTCCCAAGCGAGCGAATATTTCTGTGCTTTTAAGTCCTTCTAAGGAGGGCGCTCGCAAGGATGTTGCCCTACAACTTCGCTGGCTCTATTTTGTATCCGCTTAAGGAGCCACGAGCCTCTTCGTCGCCCTGAGTGTCGTGCAGGCGCTTACGATTTTGACAACCCCAACCCATACCGTTGTGTCAGCCGCGAATGAAGAAGTTATGCTTGTTCATGGCACATGTAAATTACATATAAAAATCGGTATGTGGGTGAGAGTTGAGACTTTTGAGATCTTGGAGTTTCCAAGATTCCCCATGTCCCGGGATCACCTTTTTGCGGGATTGTTTATGGGCGCACGAGCTAGTGTGAAGAGGGAGAAGTGTTCGTATGGTTAACGAGAATTTGCTTTCACAGGCCACATCATCCTCGCTAGGGCGGTTCGTATGGACCCATCCAAGGTGAAAGCGATCCTAGAGAGGACGACTCCGAGGGATGTATCTGAACTTTGCCCTTTTACTTTAGTTTGGTGAAATATCGACGCTGATGCGGGGAAGGGTTTTCTCAGAAGGTAGCCCCTTTTTACCGGCTTGCTTAAGATGATAAAAAATGGGACGGGGACGGGTGCGCGCCCTGAAGGCGTTTGAGTGGCTGAAGTGACCTATTTCCTCGGAACCAGTGCTTAAGTTGCCTGAATTTGATAAGTCAATTGAGAGTCAGAAGTTATGAGGAGCTGATTAATGTTATCGGCTCATGTGTAAGAGATGCATGCGGTAATTCTTTGTCTTATGCCGAGAGCTAGCGGCATCAACTCAGTATGTCCCTGGTTATTCTTACCCTGATGTGCGGGCGGCACATCGCTAGAGCCTTTATGGCTCGCACAGGGATGAGTTGGCTTAGGGTGGAGAAAAGTGTGTGGGCGCTCGCCCAGCGCCCTCACCCTCCGGTTGTCGGTGCTTGCATTGACTGTGTGGGTTAACCTTATTGTTACCAGAACACTGGCATTACTTGTACTTGGGCTGCACACTTGGGAAGGAGTTGCAAGTGGTGCGCATAACCCCTTTGACCCTGACGCTTAGTGCTAAGGTAATGGGGATGGTCGGAGAACTTATCTAATAAGGGTGGTTTAAGTCCACTCTCATCCTTGTGGTTATGAGTGGCGCATCCGGCATACTGGCTGTGTGCCGCATCGCCAGGGTCTTGGGTTAAGTTACCCTGAGGCGTGTCAAGCTTTGTGCTTGGTGTCGCTAGTACGTGAATGCTTGTTTGTGTTGAAGCATGTGATTCAATGTTTCTGTGTGCATGTGTGTTCACTCGTTGCCCAAATGTTGCCTAGTGTTTTCCACTACGTGAAGAAAAAAAACTCAGGAAATCACGCAGCGGAAAACACCAGGCAACATTTGGGCAACGAGTGAACACACATGCACACAGAAACATTGAATCACATGCATCAACGCAAACAAGCATTCACGTACTAGCGACACTAAGCACAAAGCTTGACACGCCTCAGGGTAACTTAACCCAGACCCCGGTGATACGGCACACAACCAGCATGCCGGATTGCCACTCATAACCACAAGGATGAGAGTGGCCTTAAGCCACCCTTATTAGATAAGTTCTCCGGCCATCCCCATTACCTTAGCACTAAGCGTCAGGGTCAAAGGGGTTCTGCGCACCACTTGCAACTCCTTCCCAAGTGCGTAGCCCAAGTATAAGTAATGCCAGTGTTCGGGTAACAATAAGGTTAACCCACACAGTCAATGTAAACACCGACAACTGGAGGGTGAGGGCGCCGGGCGAGCGCCCACACACTTATCTCCACCCTAAGCCAACTCATCCCTGTGCGAGCCACAAAGGCTCTAGCGATGTGCCGCCCGCACATCAGGGTAAGAAAAACCAAGGACATACTGAGTTGATGCACTAGCTCTTGGCATCTGGGTAATAGGAGCTCGCACCATAGTTCCAAAGCTCTATCCCCAAAGGGCCCCTCAGCTACCTGCACACCTGCAAGTTAGCTTAAAGCGTATACCAGAGAGAGGCCGAGTCATCGCAACACAGGTACAAAAGGGCTACTTATTTTATTGATTGAGATACAAGGCCCGAAGGCTTACATTACATTGTTGAGTACAAATACATTTCAGTGTCAAGCTGCTTGTCTTTGTCCTTACAAAATTTGGACGTAACAAACCTCCACCACCTAAGTCTTTGCCGTCCTCGGCCAAGATTCTAAGTACTTTTGTAAGAGCAATGAATTCGATAAGTCCCTTAGAGTCAGAAGTTATGAGGAGCTAAACAATATAATTTGGCTCATGTGTAAGAGATGCTTGTGGTAATCCTTTGTCTTATGATTTTGAGGCATTACCTTCCCGGGACTAAGTTTTCTTTCTTTTTGTTTATTGTCACTGGTAATGAATCTAACATCTATTTCCCACGCAGAAGAGGTTGTTCCCTAAGCAAGCGAGATGTGAAGAGTTTTCGGGTCGGCACATTGGTGTCCCTGGTACTCTAAGTCGACATTATTTTGGGCTAAACAACAATATCTCTTGTTTGGGAATTGACCTGGTGGTCAGAATCTGGGAAGCATCAAAATCCGACTCGACTTACAAACAAATTTGTGAGAAAGTCCACGGTGGCAAAGACTCGCCCCTACACCTTGCTTAAGGACCTAGCTGCTTGATGAGCAACGTTGAGTTGTTTTTCATGCTGGGAAATATCGTATCAAAATAGGGAGAAAGAAGTTGCGATGTGGGAACGAGAGGGTAACTTATTGTACTTATGAGATGAGATACTAAAGTACTTAGAATTTTTGCTGAGGACGGCTTAGGTGGGGGAGGTTTGTACGTCCAAATTTTGCAAGGATAAAGACAAGCAGCTTGACACCGAAATGTATTTGTACTCAACGATGTAATGTAAGCCTTCGAGCCTTGTATCTCAATCAATAAAAGAAGTAGCCCTTTTGTACATGTGTTGTGATGACTCGGTCTCTCTCTGTTATACACCCTTTAAGCTAACTTGCAGGTGTGCAGGTAGCTGAGGGGCCCTTTGGGGATAGAGCTTTGGAACTATAGTGCAAGCTCCTATTACCCAGATACCGAGAGCTAGCGGCATCAACTTAGTATGTCCCTGGTTATTCTTACCCTGATGTGCGGGCGGTACATCCCTAGAGCCTTTGTGGCTCGCACAGGGATGATCTTTATCCTCCTCTAGCCTGCCTCGGGGAAGACCCTTATCTCCTCGAACTTGTGGTGATGCTGGGAACAATCTTTGTTGTTGCCCAAAACCATGCTTCCATTCTTTAGTTCTTTAAGCTATATCTTACGGGCTTTGAAAATAAAAAAGAGCCTTGGAGCCATTGTCCATGTATAGCCCCTTCGATGCTTCCATGTGAGTATTATTCTTGAATTTGTCCAGCACAAAATTATGCCTATTGTTTGCCCTAACTTCATGGAGATGAAAATCTCTAGAAGTCAGTGGCCCAATATAATATTTTGTACATATCCTTGGTCGACCAACCTCTGTTGATTTTGTCGATAAACAAAGTTCCCTCCTTTCCCTGTACTCTCTCCTTCTCCTGAATATAATTCTCAATGCCCGGTGTGACAGGTTTAAGACCACGTGGACTCGATCTCTGCCACTAGTACAAAAACCATTTATTTCGACGCTTCTATTTTGGTGGTTGTAAAAAGAATCGCCAAATTAGAGCCCGACAACTTTTTTTTAAGATGAGTTTCTTTTGGAGGCTGTTAATAGGCTAATTTTTTTGTGTGGAAAAAACCTATTTCAGCGGTTCCTACCAACAACTGCCGAAATAGATATTATCTGTTTTTTTATTAATTATCCTATCTCAACGATTGTTACAACAACCGCTGAAATAGCTTTTTTTATTCTAAAGTGTCGGCTCTATTTCTTCTTCTCTACACTCACGGTAATTTTGTAACTCTAACTGGCGAACAAGGAACCCATGTTCTGCACCCTCTTCATCCTCTACTTGTGTCTGTGCTTCTCAGAGATAACTCACTAGAACCCCTTCTTCTTCTCCACGGTAATTTTGCAACTTGAACTAGTGAACAAGGAACACATGCTTAACGCTCTCTTCATTCTCTACTTGTGTTTGCATTTCTCAGAGATAAATCATTGGAACCGCTTCTTATCTCTTCACTCACTATACGTAATTTTGCAACCCTAACTGGCGATTAAGGAACACATGCTCTACGCTCTCACATCCTCTACTTGTGTCTGAGATCAATCATTGGAATGCTTCTTATCTCTTCACTCACGGTACAAAATTTTGCAATCCTAACTGGCGCTCTCTTCATCCATCGATCCTCTTATTGTGTCTTCATCACCTCTCAAGATAAATCATAGAAACCGAGAATTCTCTCTTCATTATAGTAATTTGGCTAGCCAAACTGTCGAACATGGTACGTACATGCTCAACGCCTCTCATTACCATCTTCTTGTGAATGCCTCTCATATATAAATTTCTAGAATTGGACCGTATCTTCTTCTCTTTTGTGTCTATGCCTCTTAGAGATAAATCACTGAATTGACTGCATCTCGCTCACCAGGTTGGAGATAGGGCTGAGAACAGTTCATTCTTGAGCCGATAATATACTCGAACTACTAGCGAGCAAGGAATTATACTCTGTTCATCCATTCATTCTCTTCTGTGTATGCTGCTAACTAAAGAATTGTAGGGTAAATTAATGTACAAAAGAATGAAATAATAAAGGAATGAAAAGATTAAATAACCTAAAACTCTATACGGGTAGCAAAATCCCGGTCAAAGTAGCAAGGAAGCATATTAACACCAAGAATGTCGAACCCTAGGGACTTGTATAGAAAATCAGTCCTAGCCTTGGTAATTGCTAATTACTAAATAAAAGGGGGAAAAGTGTGAAATTATTTCTAATTCTAACTAAAACTAATTAAACTAACTATTCACAATGAACCAACTTTGATTAGGGCCAATTATCAGCGTAAGAACTCATGATCAAGGGTCAAATGTGGCAAGTCTCGAAAAGGATTTTTTCTTGCAAAATGAATGCGCCAGATGTCATGCCGGACCTCGGATTCCCGGCACAATCAAGGACTTTGAATGTGTCCGGACATCCTCCATCCGACACTACGCCCGACATCTTAATTTCGTAAATACCAATTCCAGTTTCAAAGTTGCAAAATGGGAGAATTTAATCTACTAAAAAGCTAAGAAATTAATCCTAGAAATTAATAAATTAAATCCCTACGGGTTACAAAATACCCGGTCACAATAGTAAATTAAGCAAGAAACCGAGGTTGAATCCACAGGGACTATGTGATTAAATCTAATCCTAAGAAAACAACAAATGAAAGGGTTGTCGCTTGTTTTGGTTTTGAGAATTTAAATAACAAGAAAACTAGTAAATAAGCGAGCAAATAAATTCAATGAAAACTCTGTGTGAAATGGAACTCCGGGTCAGGTTATCTTTTTGACTGTCAGATTATGCAATTCCTGCTGGTTAGTTTGAGATGTCGATTGGCAAAATTCCTAAAACTTTTCCAAAGACTAAATCCTAGCCTTAAGAACTTGCCTAGCAGAACGTACTAGATCTAATCTAGATTTAGCACAACATGAATAAACTATTTAGGAGCGAGGAATTAATGTTTGCACTTGAGGGAAAATCTAACCTATCCAGTATAATTTTCCACAAGTTTACAGGTTAATTTACCTATCTATTTATCACGGATCTGATTAAAATATACTTCGATAGCAATTCAACAAATTAACAAGATTTATTGAAAGCGCAAAGAATAAATTAATCTGTAAAAATCGATAAATTTCTCAAACCAACTAGTAGCAGAAATTACAACATCAAAACAGTCAGATAACCATCCCCGGAGTCTAACCCTCTTAGCCGAGCATAATTAAAGAAGAAATACAAGAAGAGAGAGTAGAAATCATCTTGATATTAATTCTAAAATTTGCTAGATGAAAGGTTGAACAGTTGAGCGAATCTGGAGCAGAAATCCTCTTCTCCGGTGTTGAAGTGGTGGCGGCGGGGCAAAGAGACTAAGAGAGGAGCAGCGTGAATGGTTTTGGATTTGAATTCAAAATTTTGAAATTGAATTGTGAATGCTCTGGATGCCCTTTTTCTCTCCAAAGTCTTCCTTATTTATAATTGAAATCAGGACTATTCGTCTGTCCATTGATGATCTTCTTTTCAATTTTTTCAATTTTGTGTAATAAATAAAGACCTTCCATTTCCTTTAACTTCCCTTATCAATTATCTTCAACCATTAATAACTCTTGGAATGAATCTGGAGTTTCTTTATTTATTCAACTTCATCCATCAATAACTTTTGGAAGACTCTTGAGTTATCTGCGCCCTCTCTCCTTTTATGCTTGTCTCTTTTTTTTTATTCTTCTTTCTTTTGTGTCCTTGCGACAGTGTCATTAAAATATATATAATAAACGTTGTACCGGACACAACTTCGGCAGGGTATATATTCTCCGTATAAGCTCGATTTGTTCCCCGTTTGCGGCGTTGGAAAGCTCTTGAGGAGAACTATGCATTTTCACCATCATTTTCTGCTTTAAACATATAAATTGACATCAGATCTTGTTTAAAATAAGAATCAAGAAACTCATAGGATAAGTGTGAGAAAGCGCCCAAAATGTTGCATAAATTAAGAATTTAGCACTAATAAAACCATGCTGGTTTCACACTTATCAAATCACCCTACACTTAGCCTTTTGCTTGTCCCCAAGAAAAACTCTCAAGCACAAGTAGAACCGAGCTAATGGAACTCAACAAGAAAGGAAGAGCACAGAAGAAAGGAACTGCTAGCTTCACCAATCAAGGGGGCAATTCAATTTATTCAAAACAATTCATTCTTTCAAAAACATGAAGTCATTCGGAGCTAATAATTGAGAAACAAAACCATAAGAGCCTTGCCTTTAACCTTAAGCCAATCCACCTTTTCCCTTCACACACCACATAAACGACAAGGGGCATGAAGTAAGATCATATTCCATCATACCTTTCAATGCCACATACTCTTGATCCGTACAAGAAAATAATCTATATTCAGCTTAGCATTTGCATAAATATTTCAATTAAAGCACTTTCAATTTCTTTCACCACAAACTTTTCTCTCCACCTATGTAACGACTTTGGGTCAACTATCCCAGATCACAAGGACCTTGGGTAGCTAGGTGATGAAGCACCCCAAAGTCTTATTAACCAAGTCGACGAGGCCTGATTTTGGATTAGAATTAGAATTAGAATGCCTAGGATCAGCGGAGTACCTTGCCTTGTTCTTTTCCAACCATTTCAAACTAGTTCATTCCAAGGCTCAAAGCTAAAGGCAAGGTTCAGATGGAGAATATTCTCATTTGTTTCAGCATTTTCAGATCAAAGACTTCAATTTAACAATTAAAACAAGAAGAATCTCAAAATTTTGCACCCCAAGATCAGCTGACCAACTAAAATTCCTCTATGGCTTTCTTCCAAGTTGAGCAACCACAACTAATTTTTAAAAAATGCAAGAGAAAAGAGCTCAGAGACGCACAAAGAACAAGTGGCGAAGGAGCTTACCCCACCCCACACTTAGGCAATGTTTGTTTACCAGGGAAATAGGAGGGAAGGGAAGGGAATTAGTGATTTGGTCCCTCCCCAGTGTTTGTTTTAGACAAAAATTATGTACGGGAAGGCAACATTCCCTGCTATTCCCCGCGCTGTTAAAAAAAATTTCCCCTGTCAATTGTATGGGAATGGTCCCTCACCACATGTGGTAGATACTAGATTTGTTTCAGGTACTTCAGAATATTTTGCTAATTATTATGAGTCATATTTACTTCTTAATATTTAATAAGTTGATTTTAATAATTGACAGTATTGTATACGGCTGTGCACAAAATGTTTAATAAATAGTAATGATCAATTCTTATAAATTATACTATATTACACGATTGATACTAATTAATCAAGATATTTTGATCTTTTTAATGTACCTACAAGTATATAGTCAGAATAATTACAAGAAAATATAAAAGTAACTTTATTTTTAATTTCAATCTTATGTTTTTTAATTATTCTCAAAAAAATCAATTATATTCCCTTCCCATTTTTAGATACAACCAAACAACATACATATTTTCCCATTCCCTTTCTCATTCCCCTTGTTTTCCCATTCCCATTCCCTTTCCTGTTTCCTTATTGAATCCAAACGGTGCCTTAGAGTGAAGCAATGTCCTCATTACGTAAGAAGAATTAACATTATACAAGCAATCCAACAAGGAAATAAAATCGCACACAGCAATTCAGAGGGGAGCATGAAAAATTGTTAAGAGAAGAAAAGGTAAGAATACTCCCCAGATTCTGCTCAGGGTGTGTAGCAAGGCCAACCCCACACTTGAGTTCAGCTAAGCGCTGAAGTAAGCAAGCTGATAATATTGTCTGCAAAGCCAGAAGAACTCAAGTGGAACCAGACAAAACCATCAGTAGAAAAATAAGAGCCAAGGCTCTTGCAGTAAGCATAGCACCCGCCAACACACCACAAACTAAAAAGAAAAGTGTAAAGCAAACAACTAAACTAAGAAAGTGAAAAGAGATACAAACCGGTGGGTTACCTCCCACCAAGCTGCCCAGAGTTAGAGTCTCTAGCTAGACTTCACAAGAAAGCATCAAGGAGGACCGCCACAGCAGCTAGCAAGGGCTTTCTTCAGTCTGAAACGCCATTGCAAGCGCGGCTTCTTCGAAGATTTAGAAGGCGGAGCCGGAGTAGCATCAGAAACAGTATAAACAGGAGTAGAAGAAGAGAGACTCTCAATAAAGGATACTCCAGGTGCAGAAGGCTGAGCAAAAGCAGAGCCAAGGTACTTCTTCAAACGAGCACCATTCACCTTGAAGACCTCTCCAGACTTGTTCTCTAGCTCGTAGGCACCATAGGAAGTGACTCCCACAACCTTAAATGGGCCAGCCCAGTGGGACTTGAGCTTTCCAGGAAAGATACGAAGTCGAGAGTTGTACAACAACACGTAATCACCAACTCTGAAATCTCTCCTCAGGATCATCTGATCATGGATTCTCTTAGAGCGTTCCTTGTAGATCCTTGAGCTGTCATAAGCTTGCTCCCTTAATTCTTCCAGCTCATACAGTTGAAACTTTCGCTTCTCACCAGCAACATTCAGATCAAAGTTCAGGGCTTTCAGAGCCCAATAAGCTTTATGCTCTAGCTCAACTGGGAGATGGCAAGACTTCCCATACACCAGCTTAAAAGGAGACATCCTAATGGGAGTCTTAAATGCAGTTCGATAAGCCTACAAAGCATCATCTAGTTTGATAGACCAATCCTTCCTTGAGGAATTGACTGTCTTTTGAAGAATCCATTTTAGCTCTCGGTTACTCACTTCTACTTGACCGTTAGTTTGGGGATGATAAGGCAAAGCAACCTTATGAGTCACCCCATACTTCGACATCAGAGAATAAAGGCCCGATTGCAGAAATGAGAACCACCATCACTGATGATAGCTTTGGGCACTCCAAATCTTGTAAAGATGTTTTTCTTCAGAAACTTGATCACAGTTTTAACGTCAGCAGAAGGGCAGGGGATTGCTTCGACCCATTTGGAAACATAATCTACAACAACAAGGATGTAGTGGTTTCCATGAGAAGAAGAGAATGAGCCAGTGAAGTCAATAGCCCAGACATCCAACAACTTTACTTCAAGAATTCCCTTCTGAGACATCTCGTGCCTTCTTGAAATGTTCCCCATCATCTGACAATTATCACAGTGAGAGCAGAAGCGATGGACATCCTTGTGTAGAGTGGGCCAATAGAAACCACACTCTAACACCTTAGCAGCTATCCTAGTGGGACCATGGTGACCACCTGCCTCTCGAGAATGGCAGAACTCAATCACACTGTCAACTTCTTCATCAGGAAGGCATCTTCGAATCAAACCATCAGCGCATTCCCTAAAGAGATAGGGGTCCTCCCAAATAAAATGACGGGCTTCAGACAAAAATTTCTTCCTCCGATTGTAGCTTAAATCATGGGGAATCAAACCAGAGGCAAGATAGTTAGCCAGGTCAACATACCATGGCTCTTTAACGTTCCCAATCACAAAGACTATCTCATCAGGGAAGAATTCATTTATGGGGACCCCGTCATCTAGAATCTCAAGCCTAGACAGATGATCTGCAACTCCATTCTGCTTCCCTTTCTTATCAACAACTTCCAAGTCGAATTCTTGGAGAAGCAAGATCCATCTCAGGAGTCTAGGCTTAGAGTCATTCTTTTGGAAGAGGTACTTCAAGGCAGAGTGGTCGGTGTGGACAATGACCTTACTTCCCAGCAAATAGGACCTGAACTTATCAAGAGCAAACACCACATCAAGTAGCTCTTTTTCAGTAGTGGTGTAATTCTTTTGAGCTTCAGATAGAGTCTTACTTGCATAAGTGATAACCCTCAGAATTTTGTCCTTCCTCTGACAGAGTGCAGCACCAACAACATAATCACTGGCATCTGTCATGATCTCAAAAGGAAGAGACCAATCTGGAGGAACCACAATAGGAGTAGAAATGAGCTTATTCTTGATTATTTGAAAGGCTTTCAAACACTCCTCTAAGAATTGAAATTTCACATCTTTCTGGAGAAGATCAGACAAGGGCTTGGCAATTTTGGAAAAGTCTTGGATGAACCTTCTATAGAACCCCGCGTGACCCAGAAAAGATCTGACATCCTTAACTGAAGTGGGAGGAGGCAATTTCTCAATAACCTCCACTTTAGCCTTATCAACCTGAATTCCGTCTTTGAAGACCCTGTTTCCAAGCACTATACCTTCCTGTACCATGAAATGGTACTTCTCCTGATTCAAAACCAGATGGGTCTCCTCACATCGGCCTAGTATCTGATCCAACTGATCAAGACACACATCAAAACTCTGGCCATACACAGAAAAGTCATCCATGAAAACTTCTATGCTCTTCTCAATAAAATCATTAAATATCGCCATCATACATCGCTGGAATGTGGCTGGAGCATTGCAGAGACCAAGGACATCCTTCTATAGGCAAATATACCATAGAAGCAGGTGAATGTGGCCTTCTCCTGGTCCTTAGGCGCAATGGGAATCTGAAAATAGCCACTATACCCATTAAGGAAGCAGTAGAACTCTTACCCAACTAACTGCTCTAACATTTGATCAATAAATGGTAGCGGGAAGTGATCTTTCCTTGTGGCTTCATTCAAGCGCCGGTAATCGATGCACATCCTCCAACCAGTGGTTTGCCTCTGTGGCACCAATTCACCTCTCTCATTGGGCACTGCAACTATTCCCCCTTTCTTGGGAACAACTTGCACAGGAGAAACCCAACGACTATCAGAGATGGGATAAATGATCCCAGCATCTAGAAGCTTCAGAACTTCAGCTTTCACTACTTCTTTTAGATTTGGATTCAATCTCCTCTGGGGCTGCCTGACTGGCTTGACACTGTCTTCCATGTATACTCGATGAGTGCAACCCTGGACTGATCCCTTGATATCTGCCAGACCACCCCAAAGCTCCCTTGTGCCTTCTTAACACCTCCAGAAGTCTGCTCCTACGAAACAGACAAAGAGAGAAAATAACAGGAAGGGCGCTACCTCTACCAGAAAGCATACTTAAGATTGAAGGAAGAGTTTTGAGTTCAAGAGCAAGGGTTTCTATTGAAGGAATGGAGCCTTTGAGTGGCCTGTCCAGGCTCATAGAAGGAGCTAAGGGTGAAGTAGGTCGCCTGGTTGAGCTGGACAACGTAGCTATCATGCTCTCCTTATCATCCTCAATCAAGTGGCATAAAACCTGCTCTAGCAAATCAGAATTCTCAAGCAAGAAAGAAGAGTCATCGACATTCTTAGCAACAAAAGCGTCATAATCATCAGAACAATCAACGTCAACTGAAAGCACGACATGAACAAGCATTTGTTCTCATCATCTTAGTGATATCAAACTGAGTTCCTCATTATTAAACTTAAGGGCGATCTTCCCCTTGTCAACATCAATGACAGTTTTAGCAGTTCGCAGGAAAGGTCTACCCAAAATCAATGGTACTTCAACATCCTCATCCATATCAAGAATGACAAAATCACCAGGGAAGAAGAAGTTACCCACACCTACCACAACATTCTCAACCATACCACAAGGTTTGATTGAAGATCGGTCAGCTAATTGCAAATTGAAGTGAATAGGAACAAGCTCACTAGCATGAAGCTTCTTAAACATTGAATAAGGCATCAAATTTATACTTGCTCCAAGATCGCAAAGTCCAAAACCACAGTCCATGTCTCCAATGGTGCAAGGGATGATGGGCTGCCCTGGATCTCCACACTTTGGAGGAAGCTTCTGCTGGATGGCTGCAGAGCATGTCTCTGTCAGCTGAACGATCTCACTTTCCTTAAACTTTCGCTTGTTAGAGATTAAATCTTTCATAAAGCGAGCATAGTTAGGCATCTACTTGATAGCATCAATCAAAGGAATATTGATAGTAAGCTTAGAAAACACATTCAGAAATTTCCCAAATTGATCATCAAGTTCTTTCTCTTTCAATCTATTAGGAAAGGAAGTTCCTTAGGAACCACTTTACCCTTGGAATTTTTAGCAATTATAGTATGAGAAGGGGACAAGATAGGAGCCTGGGTCTCCTTAGAAACTACCTCATGAGGGGCTGGAGGCCCTGACGGTGCACCAGTGCTAGACTAAAGAAGACCGGTCTCTTCGCCAGTTTGGTCCTCGGCCACTTGATCTTTATCTATCAGCTGCTTCCCACTTCGAAGACTAACTCCCTGACAAACCACTGCTCCATCAACATCTAGGACAGTCACTACCTTCATTTGCTCCTTTGGATTGGGATCCGATTTAGAAGGTAATGAACCAGGAGTCCTTTGATTCAATAACAACTTAGTCTGTTGTTCCATGTGCTGCTCAAGCTTCTGCTAACCAGCAGTCAACGTTTGATTAGTAATCATCTGCTACTCATACTAACTCTGCTGCTTGGCTTCCAACTTAGCCAACAAATCTACAAGATTGGATGTATTTGAAGAAGAAGGGCCTGATTGTTGAAACTGAGATTGCTGATTCTGATTGTAGGAAGGCCGAGAAAAACTAGGAGGCACTCCTTGAGTAGGCTGCTGAGGTCTCACCTGATATGAGTTCAAGGCATTATTGGGGTTTCCATACCTCAAGTTCGGATGCTGATTCTGAACCCAAGGTTGCCTATTGAAAGATTGACCCACAACATTTGCTTCCCCATTTCTACGCATCTCAGCTATCTCTGGGCATGATTCAAATTCATGTGGCCCACCACACTGACAACCACATAAATCATTGGAGCTAGAAGATACCTACTTCATAGAATGAGCAGGAGCTTTACCCATCGTGAGCTGCTCCAACATCTTCAACATGTGACCCATGGTAGTCTCGGTCTGAGCTTGCTTAGCAGCCATCTGCTCTAGGAAAGGGTCTACAGCTCTGGATGAACTAGAACCCACAGTAAATACTCTACCACCACTGGAGCTCCACTGTCTCAACTCCTCACAATATGACTCCATAGCAACCATAAACTCTTCGCCATTCTTAGCCAGCAGGTTACCACCCAAGGCCGAACGCACCTCACCCTTATTCTCGTCTCTAAGCCTATGGAAGAAACCAAGTGCTCGAGAGGTAGTGTCCTGTCCATGGTGAGGGCACTGTCGCAGAAGCTCCTTGAAGCGATCCCAAGCTTCACAAACTGTCTCAGATCCAGACTGCTTGAAAGTCATCAACCCAGCAATCAACTAGCGAGTCCTCGAGATAGGCAAATACTTCTCATAAAATTTCTCTGTCATCTGATCCCAAGAAGTGATAATGCCTGGAGGCAAGCGATGATACCATTTTGATGCCTCTCCTGAAAGGCTGTTCGAAAATAAGTACAACCTCGCATACTCCTTCAAACCAGGAACAAGACCCAGAGTGTCTAGATGAACCAAGAACCGGTGCACATGGTCCAACGCATCTGCAGGGTCTGCTCCAGAGAAACACCCAGTTGGATGATTGCGCACAGCAGTCGATTGATGTGAGGGCTTCAGCTTTTGCCACTCAGCAAGCAACTGAGCGGTCAACTGTGGCAGAACAACAGGGCTCCTCCTGGAGTAGCAGGCGGCCTGTTGATTGTACCCATCGTAGCATTATTCTAGGCATTTTCGATTTGAGGATTATTATCAGCCATGTCAAAATCTAGTTGTCTTCTCGCTCAGAGGGCATGGAGGAAAGTCCTTTCAATCTTAGGATCAAAATTTGCTTCAGCAGGACCAAAGGAATGCGTTCTGCGCATTCACTAGGTACCTGCAACAGCAAGGAAGAAAGAAATAAAAAGGATTTGAAATTAGAACTAAAAAAACAAGAAAACAATAAAAACAAAAATTAACGAAATAGCTAAAACAAATCAAAACTCAAAATAAATTGAAAATAAAAAAACAAAGAAAACAATATAAACTAAGAATATAATAGAAAAGAGTAATAACATAAATTAAAAACAAAGAAACTAAAAAAAATGAAATATAAAAAAATATAAATTAAACAAAACAAAACAATTGACAACCAAAATCAAGGACTAGACAAAAGTCAAGTCCCCGGCAACGGCGCCAATTTGCAAAACGGGAGAATTTAATCTACTAAAAAGCTAAGAAATTAATCCTAGAAATTATAAATTAAATCCCTACAGGTTGCAAAATACCCGGTCGCAATAGTAAATTAAGCAAGAAACCGAGGTCGAATCCACAGGGACTATGTGATTTTATCTAATCCTAAGAAAACAGTAAATGAAAGGGTTGTCAGTTGTTTTGGTTTTGAGAATTTAAATAACAAGAAAACTAGTAAATAAGCGAGCAAATAAATTCAATGAAAACTCTGTGTGAAATGGAACTCCGGGTCAGGTTATGTTTTTCGACTGTCAGATTATGCAATTCCTGCTGGTTAGTTTGAGATGTCGATTGGCAAAATTCCTAAAATGTTTCCAAAGACTAAATCCTAGCCTTAAGAACTCGCCTAGCAGAAGGTACTAGATCTAATCTAGATTTAGCACAACATGAATAGACGGTTTAGGCGCGAGGAATTAATGTTTGCACTTGAGGGAAAATCTAACCTATCCAGTATAATTTTCCACAAGTTTATAGGTTAATTGACCTATCTATTTATCACGAATCTGATTAAAAAAGACTTCGAGAGCAATTAAACAAATTAGCAAGATTTATTGAAAGCGCAAAGAATAAATTAATCTGTAACAATCGATAAATTTCTCAAACCAACTAGTAGCAGAAATTACAACATCAAAACAGTTAGATAACCATCCCCAGAGTCTAACCCTCTTAGCCGAGCATAATCAAAGAAGAAATACAAGAAGAGAGAGTAGAAATCATCTTGATATTAATTCTAAAATTTGCCAGATGAAAGGTTGAGCAGTTGAGCAAATCTGGAGCAGAAATCTTCTTCTCCGGTGTTGAAGTGGTGGTGGCGGGGCAAGGAGACTGAGAGAGGAGCGGCGTGAATGGTTTTGGATTTGAATTCTGAATTTTGAAATTGAATTGTGAATGCTCTAGATGCCCTTTTTTCTCTCCAAAGTCTTCCTTATTTATAGTTGAAATCAGGACTATTCGTCTGTCCATTGATGGTCTTCTTTTCAATTTTTTCAATTTTGTGTAATAAATAAAGAACTTCCCTTTCCTTTAACTTCCCTTATCAATTATCTTCAACCATTAATAACTATTGGAAGGAATATGGAGTTTCTTTATTTATTCAACTTCATCCATCAATAACTTTTGGAAGACTCTTGAGTTACCTGCGCACTCTCTCCTTTTATGCTTGTCTCTTTTTTTATTCTTCTTTCTTTTGTGTCCTTGCGGCAGTGTCATTAAAATATATATAATAAATGTTGTACCGGACACAACTTCGCAGGGTCTATATTCTCCGATTTGTTCCCCGTTTGCGGCGTTGGAAAGCTTTTGAGGAGAACTATTCATTTTCACCATCATTTTCTGCTTTAAACGTATAAATTGACATCAGTTATTGCTTAAAGTAAGAGTCAAGAAACACATAGGATAAGTGTGAGAAGGCGTCCAAAATGTTACATAAATTAAGAATTTAGCACTAATAAAACCATGCTGGTTTCACACTTATCAAAAGTATGACAAAAAGAACTCAATATCCTTATTCGCATCGTGCAACAAGTTAATGTCGCGAATACAAACAGAATAATGGAGAAATACGAGATTAATCATAAACCTAAGTCTTTATTGCCTACTTTCCAGAACAACAAAATTTAAGATTACCAAAATCCTAATCTATTATACTCTTGTTTTGTACACCTTAAATAGAACTTAGAAATAAGAGAACAAGAGAAGATCCTTATTCTACTTTTATGTAGATTAGAATTTTGGTTAAGAAACTTGCAAATTCCATTAATGATCAATGAGTGTTTACAAAGATAAACATCCTAACCAAAGCAGCCAAAGAATCTACTAAACCAACCAAATCATTTAAGAATAAATAGAAGGAAAAATGAGAGTACAACTTGATGAGAATTCCCCCAAACTTGATAATGTCTTCTTCTTGCAGGTTGGAATTGCACTACTCCTTGACAGCAGTTTGTCGTGATTTTGAGTGGTTTAGAATGTAAAATGGTGCCAAAGGTATGTTCTTCAAGTGCAGACTCACGACATTTTATAGACTTGAAAATTCTTCAGGTGCCGGGTCCCAAAGTCATCCGGCATGTGAATTAACGGTAAATAACTGCTATCTTTTGGCGAATAGGCGTGTCTTTTGCTTGTGCCAGCTATAGAACACTCGACACCATGCCCGACAAGACTCTTTTCCGCTGTGCACATATGCCGTGCAGGAGGAATCTGGCTCCCCATCCGGCAAGGCTTAGTTTTTGATGCAGAACTTTGTCCCTTGCATGGAAAACACTCTAAGCATAAGTCTAAACATATAAAATGGCTTTTCATACAAAATAATGTAAATACTACCTATTCTAATCTTATTTTAACTAATATTACTACAAATCTAGCTTATAAAATATGATAAGTCTACGGCTTATCAAGGCCCTACACTTACCTTTTGCTAGTCCTCGAGCAAAATTAAATCAGGAAAGAGTAACTACTTGTGCACAAAACAGATAATCATAATAATGACAATGAGATAATTCTTTCCTAACTACCTCACTCTCATTCATAAGCATCACTTAATATTTCATATTCCATCAATAATATACTAGTGGGTATAAGGTAAAACATTCAATCCCAAAAACGGATCAGAGACTCATGGGCTATTTTGCATAAGGGATTTTGCATCTCTCTTTTTTCCGGTTTCTAATCATTTAGCTCTATTTCTCAAGGTTTTCTGAATGTGGCCAAGACTCTCATCAATGGTTTTTATGGTTTAGCCCTATTTTTCAAGGGTTTCTGAATCTAACCATGATTTTTTTACATTTAAAAAATGGGGAATTTAGGAGAAAAACAAAAGAAAAATCTTTCATTTCTTGCTTTTATTCTGAGGCAATCTTGCAACCTCATAATGCTTCATCTTTTTTTTTTCTATAAGAAGATTTTTTTTCTCTTTTTTCTTGAAGCTTTTTTTCTTTTTCTTTTTGTTTTGTTTCTTTTCCTTTTTTCATACATCACCCCTATCTAAGATATTCACCCACAAGAATTGAACTATTTTGAAAAGGAAGGAAAAATATTACCCAAAAGTAGATCAAGGACAAAAATAGAAGTAAGGTCATATACTCATGTTAACAAAAAGAATCATGAAGTGAGAATTGATTATCTAAAGGTCATTAGAAAGCTTACCTCTTGAGAGAACAAATATTTAGCCTTCCCTAATGTCAACTTAATCAAAGACATGCAAAAAGCTGAGTAAAAGGTTAATAAACTTTAAACTTATTATATTGAATAAACTAGACAGGCTATATGTATATAAATGTTTTTTTAAGTTGAAAACTAAATAAAAAATATTTTTAAGGGGGTCCCCCTGCCCTACACTAGGCAGGAACACTGTCCCCAGTGTTCGAAAGAGAAGAAATAAAAATAAATAAATAAATAAATAATGGCAGAGAAAAGGAAAGGAAAACTCCCCTAAAATTTGTATCTTGGAAGGGAAAGGCCCTACACTTGACCTTTGGCCACGTCGGAAGAATGCAAGTTGATGTCATCTAAGTAGATTGAACGTGTTGTGGCGGGTTCACTACATAAATATTTCTTTAACCGAGAACCATTGACTTTAAAGCTTTCACCGTTGGCATTCTCAAGTTCGAAAGCGCCAGATGCATTCATGGAGGTGATGGTGAAAGATCTAAACCAATGCGATTTCAGCTTCCCAGGGAAAAGTCTTAAACAGGAATTATAAAGGAGGACTTTATCACCAATTTAAAAATGGCGTGGGAGGATGGCTTGATCATGCAACTTTTTGGTTCTCTCTTTGTAAAGGCAGGCATTCTCGTAAGCGTTGTGGCGCAAATCCTCAAGTTCAGAGAGTTGGAAGTGCCTTTTTACCCCAGCAGTCTTCATGTCAAAATTCAGAGATTGTAATGCCCAGTAAGCTTTGTGTTCAAGCTCTACTGGTAAATGACATGCTTTTCCAAACACCATACGGAAAGGAGTGGTCCCAATAGGGGTTTTGAAGGCAGTCCTATAGGCCCACAAAGCATCGTCGCGTTTTTGTGACCAATCTTGCCTGAATAAACTGACTGTATTCTGTAAAATCCATTTTAACTCTCGGTTTGAGACTTCAGCCTGTCCATTGCCTTGTGGATGATATGGGAGTGCTACTTTGTGATGAACTCCATATTTATGGAGTAGGGCGTCAAATTGGCGATTGCAGAAATGGGAACCGCCATCAGAAATGATTGCCCGGGGCACCCCGAATCTGGTGAAGATGTTTTCTTCAGAAACTTAAGGAATGTTTTGGAGTCTGCAGAAGAGCAGGAAACAGCTTCTACCCACTTGGAAACCCATGAAATTGATGCCCCAAACATCAAACTAATCAACTTCCAAGATGTTGTTCAAAGGCATCTCATGGCGCCTGGAGATATTTCTCATCCTTTGACAACTGTCACACTGTGAGACAAACTTGTAGGCGTATTTATGTAGTGTAGGCCAAAACAATCTGGATTCCAGAACTTTAGCAGCAGTCCGGGTGGAACCATGATGTCCTCCAGCCTCTTTAGAGTGACACATGTATAGAACTGAGGTTGTCTCATTTTCAGGAATACACCTCCGGATGTCCCCATCAGCACATACCTTAAAAAGGCAAGGGTCATCCCAGAAGAAGTGTTTGATTTGGGAGATGAATCTCTTCTTTTGTTGAGAAGAGAGTCCATGAGGTACTACTCCGGAAGCTAGGTAGTTGGCGATGTCAGCATACCATGGTTCTTCATTGCTTACTTTTAAGGCAGAGAATAACTCAACCCAATTTGGAAAAATTCTCTTTTCAGCCAAATCCTCTACTTGCTGGATGCTGAACACTGTCTCATCCAGAAAATATTCTTGAATAGGAACTCCATCATATGGTCTTGTGATACGGAACATGTGATCAGCTACTCCGTTGTGACACCCTTTCTTCTCCACAACTAGAACATCAAATTCTTGCAGCAGGAGAATCCAACGCAACAATCTTGGCTTAGTGTGTCCTTTGGTGAACAGGTATTTCACAGGTATTTCAGGGCAGAGTGGTCGGTGTGCACTATAACTTCACTTCCCCATAGATAAGAACGAAACTTATCAAGGACGAAGACAACAGCAAGAAGCTCTTTCTCTATAGTTGTGTAATTCTTTTGAGCATCCACAAGAGTCTTACTCGCATAAGTTATAATCCGCAATACCTTGTCCTTCTTTTGACACAAGGCAGCCCCCACAGCGTAGTCACTTGCATCGCACATGATCTCAAAGGGGAGAGACCAATCCGGGGTGACAACTACAGGGGCTGAAACAAGCTTCTCCTTGATTATCTCGAAGGCCTCCAAACATTCTTCTGTAAAGTTGAATTTCATATCCTTGGCCAATAGATCACTTAAGGGCTTTGCTATCTTTGAGAAGTCAGCAATAAACCTTCGATAGAAACCCGCATGACCCAGAAATGCTCTTACTTCCTTGACTAAGGTAGGGGGAGGGAACTTCTTGATGACCTCAACCTTGGCCTGGTCAACTTCAATACCTGCTTTGGATACTCGATGCCCCAAAACAATGCCCTCCTTTACCATGAAGTGGCATTTTCCCAACTCAGCACCAAGTTGGTTTCTTCGCACCTGGCTAAGATTAGATCTAGTTGCTGCAAACATTCATCAAAATTAGGGCCATAAACACTTTAATCATCCATAAATACTTTAATACTTTTTTTCAATAAAATCAGTGAAAATTGCCTGCATGCAACGTTGGAAAGTAGCAGGTGCATTGCAAAGCCCAAAAGGCATTCGAGTATATGCAAAGGTACCATAAGGACAGGTGAAGGTGATCTTCTCATGATCCTTAGGTGCAATTGGGATCTAAAAATACCCCGAATACCCATCAAGGAAACAATAAAATTCTTGTCCTGCTAGCCTTTCCAACATTTGATCTATAAAAGGTAAGGGGAGGTGATCTTTTCGGGTGGCTGAATTTAACTTCCTATAATCAATGCACATACGCCACCCCGTTGTTTTTCTTTGAGGGGATCAACTCCCCTTTTTCATTAGGAACTACTTCAATCGCACATGTCTTGGGTACCACCTGGACATGACTTACCCAAGGGCAATCAGAAATGGGGTATATGATACCAGCGTCTAATAATTTGAGAACCTCATTTTTGAAAACTTATTTTAGGTTGGGATTCAACCTCCTTTGAGCTTGCCTCATTGGTTTATGGTTTTCCTCCATGCAAATACGGTGGGTGCAAAAACTAGGATCAATACCTTTTAAATCTACTAGACACCAACCTATGGCTCTCTTATGATTTCCTAGGACTTCTAACAATTTGACTACTTGTTCAGGAGAGAGAAGCGAGGAAATAATTATAGGAAGAGAGTTTGTACCTGATAGGAAGGCATACTTTAGATCAGAAGGAAGTTCCTTCAGTTTTACCCAGGTGGTGGTTGATAACTTTTCCTTTTACCCAGGTCGAGTTGCTCAACGACTGCATTGATCTCTTTCTATAGAGATTTTTCGATAGAAGATACTAACACTTGCTCCAAGGCCTCCAACTCGTGAAGTTCAACCAAGGGAATGGAGAAAACCTCCTCATCATCAATGAATTCGTTCTTGCCGTCGTCTGTTAGCAGGGCCGGCTTTGAAGCGGGGTAGTCTAGGCAACCGAACAGAGCTCCCATATTTTGGGGGCCCAATTTTTATATATATCCTTGAGATTTTATCATAAGAAAATTATATATTGTTAAATTTATTTTGAATAGAGTATATCAAAACATTATGTTTTACATACATTCAAACATTATAAACATGACCATTGTGAATGTGTAATTTAATTTAATAAATTTTCTATATTTACATAATTTAATTGATTAAGGGGCCTCATTTAATATTTTAAAACAGGGCCCGAAAATCGTTAAGACGACCCTGTCTGTTAGTAGACCAACACAACAAGCGGTATAAGCAGAAACACTTTTTCTTACCATTTGTGCCATGTTAAATTCAATCTTCTCATCCTCGAATTGGAAGGTGACCTTGCCATCATAAACGTCAATGACCACTCTGGCGGTGCTTAAGAATGGTCGTCCGAGGATCAGGGGAACCTCAGTATCCTCACTAATATCCAAGACGACGAAATCAGCGGGGAAAATGAATTTGTCAACTCCCACCACCAAATTTTCTACCATTCCCATTGGTTTGATGGAGGATCTATCTGCCAATTGAAGGGAGAAGGAGATGGGCTTCAGTTGACTGCCGCGGATCCTTGTGAAAATGGAGTATGGCATGATATTAATACTTGCGCCAAGGTCACATAACCCATGGCCACAATCAACGTTTCCAATACAGCAAGGCACGATCGACAGTCCTGTGTCCTTCTGTTTGGGTGGCATTGTTCTCACTAGGGCCACCGAACACTCCTCCATGAGAGTGACCGTCTCCAAATCTTCAATTTGTCTCTTGTTGCTCATTCGCTCCTTGAGGAATTTAGCATAGGTAGGCATCTGTTTTAAAGCATCTATCAAAGGAATATCAATAGTTAAGCGTTGAAATATTCCTAAGAATTTCTTAAATTTCTCATCCATATGCTTTTTCTTGAGCCTATTTGGAAATGGTAACTTTTCTTTTGTTTGATTATTGAGAGAAGCGGAGACAGTAGAATGAGATTTAGAAGTAGAGGGAAGAGAGGTAGGAGCCTGTGTCTCCTGTGATGGTAGAAAAGGAATTGTCTCCTCTACGTCATCATATGTCACTTGCTTTTCTTTTTCTTGATCTTTACCCACCTCCCTTCCACTTCTGAGAGTAACGGCGCTTGCATCTTTACTTCCAAGGGTGACTGATTTCGGCTGCTCTCTCGGGTTTAATTGGGTTTGGGAAGGGAATTGGCTAGGAGGCCTAGGTTGGGTAAGGATTTGTTGAAGTTGATAATGCAAGGATTTTTGGTCCTTGCATAATGTAGAGATCTCTTCTTGCGTATCTCTGGATTTATTCATGAGTGCCTTCATCATATCCCTCATCTATGCCATCTCGGCTTCTGAATTGGATGGGAGTTCGGGTGATTGGTGAGAGGGCATTCTGTTGTAAGAAGGTTGGGCGAATTGCCTCTGGCCTCCTTGATAGCAGGAATTGTTTTGAAAGTTTTGGGGGTGGTTGGGCACCTCATTGCCAAGGTTGTCGGTACCTTGATTGTTGGTGACATAATTCACCTCCTCGGATGCTTTCAGATCTTGTAACTCAGGGCATTGGTCAAAATCATGTGGTCCACCACACTGTGTACAGGACACGTCAGAAGGTGGTAAAGAAAACATAGAAGAACGAGTTACCTGAGCGGCTGGCCTTGCACTAGCCATATTTGCCTGTTGAGGAAGCGAACTCATAGCCAATTGCTCCACGACTTTTTGTAGAGAACTTACCTTGGTGGACTGTTGGGCATTGCTCTCCAGTAATTGCTCGTGACTCTTCATTAACTTTTCAAATTTGTTATCACTTTCCCTAATATGGTACAAACCTGGAGTGTTGCCTCTAGCCCCTCCTGTGGCCCAGTCATGAATTTCCTTGCATAGGGATTCAATCCCGTCTAGAAATTGCTCCCCTTGTTTCTTCAAAATGTCGGCGCCTAGGGAGGACAACACCATTGTCTTGTATTGGTTCACAAGCCCTTTGTAGAACTACTGAGAGAGTTGCTCCTTCGTGACACCATGGTGGGGACATTTCAGAAGTAACCCCTTGAATCTATCCCGAGCTTCGCAAATGTTTTCTGATCCAGGTTGCTTGAAGTTATAGATTTCAGCGATCATTTCCAAAGTGCGACTCGGCGGTAAGAACTTGTCATAGAACTTAGTTGTCATGTCGTCCCACGTGGAGATGCTGTTTGGTGTCAGGCTGTGGTACCATTTGCTTGCGAGTCCTATGAGACTGTGGGGGAAAAGAGAGAGGCGAGCATTTTGTAGAACCATGTCAGTAGCGGTGAGACTATTGACATGTTGTAGGAATTTTGTTACGTGGAGCAATGCTTCATCCGGGTTGGAACCATCAAACATTCCCAACTCCTTGACACAACAGGTTTGATGATACAGCTTCAACTTCTGCCATTCATCATAATCGGCTTGAGGAAGATGAGGGAGATTGATGGCCGGCTTTTGGCCTTGGTTAGAGGGCCTATTGATGTTGCGCACTGTTGCCATCTTGCTCGAGGTACTTGGATCTCCTTGTGTGTAAGGTCAGTTCTTCCTTTGCCTTAGGGCTCGAAGGAGTGTTCTCTCGATCTCAGGATCGTAGTCTGCTACTTCGTCAGAAAGACCTTGTGATCTAAGAAGCATTCACTTTAAGGAAGGCAAGTACCTAAGAGATGACAAAAGGAAATGTTTTTATGTAACATGAAGAGAATATGTAATCACTAATATATGCTTTTATTAAATAGAAAATATCATTGTCATTACATAACATAAAAAAGATACTAAAATAAACTAAAAGATAGCCCTAAACCTAGTACGCCTAACTCTACTAGTAAATATTGCATAAGAGGGGTCCCTCCTGTGAACTCTATTGGTGAAGATGCCCATATAAGGGAATCTCCTCCTAAGCTCTTCCACAGGCATAACCCTCATGCGCGCTGAGGTTCTAAGGCGGTGGTAGGCGAGGGCTAGTTTTAACTTCTTCCTCTTAATAAAAATCTCTACCCCTGTACGGGGGTTCAGTTCATTCACCACATAAATATGCAGAAAATGAAAAAGCCTGGACTCCCCACTTTGCAACTTAGCCATCCAAATGTTTCTAGGCATCCTGAGTACAAAGTTGGACAAAGGGTGAGAAAATTATAAGAGGAAGGAAATCATATAAAAGAGAAAAGAAGATAAAAAATGATAAGTTGAACGCACCAGGTAGCATGCCGGATACGCAGTGTCCGGCTTCAGACTTCCTCTGAATGTGCCGGATCACGGCACCCGGCATCCTACACGGCATGTTCGAAAATACAACCAAAACGAAACAATACATAATTAACATTCGGCGGGAAGCAATTTATAGAAATGTAGGACATGCCGGATGCCCGGCTGGGCGATTCATATCTGGCACAGACTTCCTCTGTTTTTGCCGAGAGATGAAATCCGGCATTGAGTCCGGCATATTCAAACATTTGAAAAAGTATACAATAATCAAGAAATAAAGAATAGGGTATTACCGATTTTAGGACTTGGACTAATTCCAAGTCCCCGGCAACGACGCTATTTTGCTAACTAAAGAATTGTAGGGTAAAGTAATGTACAAAAGAATGAAATAATAAAGGAATGAAAAGATTAAATAACCTAAAACTCTATACGGGGAGCAAAACTCTTGGTCAAAGTAGCAAGGAAGCATATTAAGACCAAGAATGTCAAACCCTAGGGACTTGTAAAATGGTGCCAAAGTTATGTTCTTCAAGTGCAGACTCACGACCTTTTATAGACTTGAAAATTCTTCAGGTGCCGGGTCCCATGCCGGGTAAAAGTCATCCGGCATGTGAATTAAACACGTGCTTTCCAGTAACGGTCAAAACCGCCAGGGCACGAAAAGTCACTTGTGTCGGACAGGAATGTCCGGCACCATACCTGGCATTGGGTATTTGGTTAACAGTAAATAACCGCTATCTTTTGGTGAATAGACGTGTCTTTTACTTGTGTCAGCTACAGAACACCCGACACCATGCCCGACAAGACTCTTTTCCGCTACGCACATATGCCGTGCAGGAGGAATCCGGCTCCCCATCCGGCAAGGCTTAGTTTTTGATGCAGAACTTTGTCCCTTGCATGGAAAACACTCAAAGCATAAGTCTGAACATATAAATGGCTTTTCATACAAAATAATGTAAATAATATCTATTCTAATCTTATTTTAACTAATATTACTACATCTAGCTTATAAAATATGATAAGTCTACGGCTTATCATATGCGCCTCTCACTGATAAATCACAGGAACTAGTGCATTTGGTAATGAGGCTTAAAAAATAAAATTAAAAATATTTTTGGCGGTTGTTATCTAACAACCGCTGAAATAGATGTCACTACAGTAAAAAACATGCAGATTTCGACACAAAAAATGTGAAATTTTGACGCAATTTTCGCGTCGAAAATTACAATATTCACGTGTTGGTCTCGCGTCGTCTAGTCGACCGTCAAAAAAGATTTCAACACAAATCACTTGTAAATTTCAACGAAACAATTGCGTCAAAATTTTTCATTTTTAACGCAATATTTGCGCCGTAATTGCTCATATTTGCGTCGAAATTTGTCATTTTTCTTTGAAAAAAAATAAAAAACAAAATTAAGAGGAACTATTCATATACAGTCTCGTACTATTATATATGCTGCATCATAACATCCGAATTGCATTACAAGATCTATATAAGCTGCATCCATAAATCCAAAAACTGGATTATATAATCCCATACCAAAAACTGATTACATCCATCATACGCACACAAAATGACTGAACTTCTTATACTGCATTATTATTGAACAGCAACAGATGTTGCATCCATAGTTTTAATAAAACAGAAACTACAACAGTTGCTATTCACCAATGCTTTCTCTTACATTCATCTTGGTGCTCCCTTGGATTCAGCCTTCTCCCAGCGCTTCATCCCTTCAAGAAGCCAATGCCTCAACTTGGGCTTGCAAAGTGGCAATCCTTTGTTCCATGCTTGCCACTTGATTTTGCAGCATGAAAACCTCTTCTCGATTAGAACGAACAACACTAGAATTAGCCCCATCGGTGATACTCTTTTCACAGTTGAAATGGCTAGGTTTAGCTCCTAATCCATATTCTTTAATCCTTCCCGAGAAAACAATATAATACATAAATAATGTAAGAAATCAAATGTATATTGCTTTAGAGTCTGTTGTGTGATATGGTGTGATATATATAAATATATACGTTCTCATGGTACTAAGAATATGCATGAACATCATACTAACCTTTTAACAAGACAACTTTCTTCTCGAAGCAACACATACAGAGAGATAACTGAGAACATTCAGAGAGATGAGTGAATATAAAGATTTGAGTCTATTATAGCAAAGACAAAGAGATATGAGGATATTCAGTAATCAAGTGGGGTTATATATTATGAGATAACCACAACTGAAAGGATTTGTTATGAGTTGTATAGTGTAGTAGATATTCATAAATGAAGTGGGGTTATATATTATAAGAGGTGGTAAGCTGGAGTGTATAACGACAGATAGATGAGAAACAATACTTTGAACAACTATGTACAACAACATGTAGTATATAAATGTTAAAGCATGTATGACTTCTACCCATATATTAATTCAACTCAATAATAAGTATATATATTATACCTCTGTCATACTGGTTGTCTGAGATGATAATGAGCTTCAATTTCTATCTCAACAGTGGATTCGGTAAATCAATCCGCACCAGTTTTTTTCTTCACATAGAAAGAGCAGCATCCTACATTTAAAGTGATGAGTTAAGCAAGGGTAACAACAATAAAACACGTAAGATTAATTACAATAAAATTAACCTTAATACAAATACTCATAATATAATCAGAAAATTTTTGATCGAAATAGGATCCGTCAATTCTTCGATGACACAAAATAGTTAGTGGGTTGTGATTCTTGTAAATATATGACAACTTATGGAGCTCCAAACTGAGTTGCATCATACCAAGTCAGAAATTCAGAAACTCACAAAACTATATATAACAACATACTGTCATGGCAACGAATCCAAAGCAACAAAAGTTAATAAGTTCCATCACATAATGGATCCCAAGGAGCTGAGTAAAACTGTTCTATAATTCTATTATTGATGACTACATTAGCAGCATGAGGAAGACTAATTTGATACAATAGTACTAGAGGTGATTTATTACCTTGAAGTCTTCATTGTACCAGCAATCAACCACTTATTTCCAAACATTGAGAGATACGTTCTTTGGGTATTCTTGTATGTTTCATCTTTGACAATGCGCAATATTACAGTCTAGTTCTCTTTAAATAGCTGCATTCATCAAGAGGATCCTATCAACTCGTTTGCACTCTGGTAAAATTAATTTGGCCTAAACAATAATAAGAATGTCAAGCATGGTTAGTTATAAGAAAAATGAATAATGGGGCAAATTTATAATACAAAAGGGAATATATGAGGAAGTGTTCTTCTTTAGTTTCTTCCATGTCATCCCAACACTTATACTTCAGCCCAATCATGTTCTTTTTCTTAACACTCTCTCCAATATACTTACCAAGTATAATACTAACTCTTCTTATCAGTTGACCAAACTTATTCAGCTCCAACACTTATACTTCAGCCCAAATGTCACAAACAACACATATAGCACTATTTGAACAAACAAGTGCATAAGATCAACAACAAACCCTCAAAGATCAAGCAACATTCTGGAATATATATATAAAAAACCACAATCCTTCAAAGATAAGAAACCAATAGAGAAAATTTTAATTGTTATAAGAGAAAACACAATTGATGAGTCAACTGAGAGACTAAATTGTTGAGCTGTTTGGTGACTAGGTAGTGCTAATGGTATTGGATTCAAAGCACTCATATGGAATAATTACATACCTAGGGTTCTTCAAAATGTCGGTGTTACCGCGGGTTTTCATGTTTCCCTTTTAATGAATTTAATCAATATATCACACCTAGCTAGAAAGAAATCAGATTCTGATATATGTACAGATGGACGAAAATATGCAGCAACAAATTACTGATAATACCCAGCCACCATATCAAATGTATTACCAGAATTTGCAACAGATGGTACTGCTGCTTGTATTTACAACAGTTTGGTTTTGTACTTTGAATAATTTATATGAAGCAATTGTGAGGAGATATGTTACAATTTAGCAGGAGATCAATTCAAACAAAAAAAAAACAAGAAAACAACAGGATGAATAAACAATTAATTGAGAAATGCATCAATGTGAAGCCATCCATTTTGCAATGCATGAACAACATCAAAAATCTGGTAATACATTCTTATACAGACACATCTGCAAACACAATATAGGAGTCAGATTAACCTCTATAAAGTCAACAGACAACAACATTATGAGTCAATGTAGGATGATAATGTTGAAGGGACCAAAGTGATAATAGAAAAGTTTGTGTTAGATCATGAGAAAATATTTTATTGATCAAGAATAGGTGACTGTATAAAGAATGACCTCCATATGATTTAAGATATACCTAGATACAATCTGCAGTGATATCCTCTTCTCTTCGAGAGAAATCTTACTTTTCCCTGATTGGAAGAAACAACGTCAATAAGAATATTTAATCAAGTAAACATATTATTGTACTGATATTTTGTATTCCCCTTGGTTAATATCAGTGAATGGATTAAAGAAGAATATTTATGAAATCAGCCCCAATGTTGAAAAGAAATAGGAGACAACTAACCATGGTCACATCCTTGAACTCATGTTCGACACTCAGTATCAACAAGCATATACATAAGCAATAAAAAGTTAGTGTAGCCGACACATCAACGTGAGCAAAACTCATAGATTTGAAAAGAGCGGAATTTTATAGAAATGGAATGTCAAATTCAAACCAATAGAGCCAAGATAGTGGACAAGGGTATGTATAAAGTGCAAACGGAAGGTCACGAAAGATCTATGAGAGCAAAACACACTGATATGAAGTGAGGTCGAAGTGATCCAACTAGAAAAAAGTACAGAATATGGGCTAGGATTTACGATTGTTCATCAATGGTGAAAAGGCCTAATTAATCTTACAAAATAAACTATACCTCTTAATGAAAAGTAAGTAAAAAACAACATGCATGAGGAAAAATATAAGCTCACAGTAGAAGGAATCGAAGAACTATGAAAAAGATATGTAAATTTTGTAGTAGTACAGTTGCCTGGGAGTTAGGGTTCGACTGAGAGAAAGGAAACCCATTGATGCTGAAGAATCTGCAATTGATGTTGGTGACTACAAGAGGAAGTGAAAAATCAACAGAAAGAGAAAACAGAGAAACTTACAGGATGTGGCAGAGCAGGCACAATTGTTTGGGGAAGAAGTTTGTCCGCTTGAAGAAGGTGAAGGAATTGGGGGAGATAAAGAGATGCGGATTATGATTATGGAATTTGACGGGTTATATTTTTATGTCGAAAAGTACGGTAATTTTCAGCGAAGAATAAGTTGCGCCATTAACTCACCTTATAATTTCGGCGGAGTATCGTTCTGCGCTTGAATTATTCATGAAAAAAAGGATATTTTTTTTGTGGTGTGTGTTTTTATTTTTGTTTTGACTGCACTTATTTTAGCGGTTGTTATTAGGAACCGTGAAAGTTGGTGGTCTATTTCGGAGGTTCTTCCACTGCCAAAGTAGATTCTTACACCTATTTCAGCGGTACCCATTTCGGTGATTCAAAACAGTCGAAATAGATGGTTTTGAACCACCAAACTAGAGTCTTTTCCACTAGTGCGCCTTTGAAAATAAACAACTCTTCTTCTCTCGTGAGCGTCGCTACTCATGCATCTACTTCGTCAATCTTCAACTCTACTTCTTTTGTACCTAGTGTGACTCTTCGATTTGTCACTATCTGGTGTACCACAAGTTTCCATGAGCTTTGCACTGTTCCTTGGAGATTGTTTTCCACTGCTCTTCCTGACTAGCTCACACTCTTTACTCCTCTCTCTGGGCATACAAGGACCTAACTGAATCACCCCCACTTGCATAGATAGAAAAGATAATAAGATACATACATTTAGGGTTGATGTTGATAATACGAGGTTGAATATTCAAGCTTGTATATATATATGGAACATATATAATAGTTATACGTAAAGCATGGTCAATAACTACAATTTTACAAGCTTGAAGGCTTAGGGTGTTAAACTCAATATTTTTGAAGATTTATAATTTATATGTAATATAAGAATAAGTTACATATACCTAGGGTTATACAAGCTTGAAAATTTAAGCTTTTATAGATTATAATTTATATGTAACATAATAATAAGTTTTATATAAATATGTTAATAACTATAATCTTAGACAAGCGTGAAGTTTTAAGGTTACAATCTTTAGTAGTATTTATAGATTTATAATTTATATTTAACATAATAGTAAGTTACTTATAAGCACGGTTAATACCTATAATTGTACAAGCTTGAGGGTTGAAGATTTTAAACTTTAACAAAACTTAATAGATTAATAATATATATATAACATAATAGTAAGTAACATATCTCAAGTTAAATAAAAATAATTTTTAGGGTTTAAAATTGTATGATAGTTTACGGTTCATAATACAAAGATTTTATAAGCTTCAAGGTTAGGTATAAAAGTTTCAAGACATGTGCTTACTTATTTTCACTTCACAGTATAGAATAAATATTTAAAAATTAATGAAAACAACTAAGTAGCTAGATAATAGAACATAATACATACTTTGCCTCGCCACACGACCATAATAATGAATCTTTGCGAAGAAGGCTGGTCTTTGAAGGACCGCCGACAATTAATGGAGACACACTCTCTTGCTCTTGAGGCTTTGCTTCCATACCTTTCCTCTTTCAGCATGCCTCTGCAGCCTTCCAAGAGCCGACAATGGTCAGTTGATTCTTGACCATCAATTGTGTGTTGGACGCCCCTTCATACTGCAAGGCGAACCATAACCTATAGGACATAAAGTTCTGATTACCAGGCGATTGTCGCGAGTATGTGTATTTGAGATTGGCCAAAAAAGCAGGCTACGAGGAGCTGCCAGCATGGACAGCCAGATAGGCAGGTAGGGCGAGCGGACAAGAGAATTTAAAGTAGTTGAAATGTCCGCTAGGGTCTTCGTCCTCCTCCCATGCATAACAACCGAAGTAAAGCGATTGATGAGAACCTTTTATGCTTGTCTATATACCCTAGGTGTGTTTTTGCGGGTAACTTGTTTGTCATTTATATTTATCTGTTAAAAGAAAAATAAAACTAGAACAATAAAAACCGAACAAATCATCCAATTTTTACTGTGTGAAACAAACTCTATAATATGTTTGTTCGTTTCATACAAAGTTCAAATGAACGGATCACTCATGTCCACTGACCAAGGCTTCAGCTCAAACGAACGAATTAAAAGGACGTTTTTACATCCTTTATCCGAACAAACCGGAAACAACGATGCATTTGGTTATGTCCATTTTGAGTAGTGGATGAAACTAAATAGATGAAACCTTAGTATTTATTCTTTGGTTCGCCTGGGTAAGGGACACAGAGGTGTTTGTTAAAATCCATCAGGAACACAGATTATAAATTCAGCTTCAAATGTATTGATTGATGCTTAAAGCTATTCATAATTACACTATATCTTAGAATAATCCATTTTGCATAAAAGAGTTACCTTGAACACATAATACTTACTTCTAAAAGAGAGGCATTAGGAGAATTGGAAGAAAATATTTTACAAAAATAAGAATGAAACCATTTAAAGGTAAATGTTTAAATAGTCAAGGGGTTCTCTCTTGCTTTCCTTTTCCTTTATAAATAGAAACCCTTACACACCCTCATTGATGAATCAAAAATATATCCTTTTCCTGGCTTCTGCCCTTCTTCTGAAGTGTCTCTCTGTCTTCTCTCTCAGTGTTATCCCTAAAATCTTTATCTTCATTTAAGCAAAAAAAAAGGTTTTCAAGGTTCGATGTAGGGCCTAGGGTAAAATTGTCATTTTTCATCCAATGGTTATTTCTCCTTTGGGTAAAGATAAAGGCTTTAAGGTCATAAGCTTCATGCGGGCTGTAACACCATGAAAACTGAGATAGATGCAGTATGTGACAAGAAGTCATACTGGCATAGTGGTAAAGAAGATGAAGGAAGTACACGAGGTTAAGGTTTGAGGCAAAGGACAAACATTTTTGAAGCTCTCTCTGTCTATTTATTTCTTTTTCTTTTTTAAGTTGAATTTTCTACAAAAAGGATTTTCCATTTTCTAACTTCAAAATCACATGTTTCGTGATAGTTGAAAAAATAGAAAAATGGAAAGAGCTAAAATATGTTCATTAGGATTCAGACCCATCCTTTCTTTTAGGTAGTTCATATTTCATTTTCATGCTTATCCCTTATTTCTCATAACTTACTTATTTATTGAATTATTTTTGAATTTCAAAAAGAGTTAATTTTTAGCTAACAACATTTACAGCCTTTTATTAAAACCCTAGTCCTTTTATATATAAGGAAATCAAAAATCAATGTGTGGGTGAGGAGCACACAAGCCTACATTAAGTTTCCTTATGTGACACTATATCTCATTCTGTGCAGCACATCAGTCACCATCACCACGGTCTAGCCTCACGATCATAGCTTTGCATGGGTTCCCGACCGATCTCACTGCTCTCACATCACTCCATCACATACCTCTGATTGTATCATCCACCACACGTACACACAAGTCACCAACAATACCACTAAAACAAGCATCACTATTGTTGTTGCTTTGTACCTCATAGTCACTTCCTCATCAAACACCATCTTCGGGAGTCTATAACCACCTTCCTCTTTATTGTCATATTGCTTCACCAACTGAGTCGACAATAGATAGCCCTACAACAACCAACACTGCTCATCACTTGAGTTTACATCGTCCATCGATCATCACTGCCTCCAGGGTCAAGGAACGAGGAGGAGCGGACCAGAGTGGTGTCGCTAAAACTCACGCTGTGATCATCGCTACCGTACTTTGTTTTTGATAATTAAATTCGTTTATTCATTCATCAAAGTACATCAGAGGCACAGATCTATGCTTATCGAACATACATTACAAAGTATTTCAACATTTGCCTCTCCCTAGACTCGGCCATACCAGCATCTACCTCATTAAAACCTTTATAGCCAAAACCCAATGGAAAAAATTTCATGGAGGAAAAAGAGTACAAAATGCTTGATTTCTATAGATCAACAAGAACCAATATCTATACAAAAACGTAGGATCCTTCTTAAAATTTCTAGAGCTTATGAATCTACCGCTCGGCATCTGGAAATCCTTCCCCAACATTTTAGCCATCTACAAACTCCCAATTTAGTGAGTTTAACAATATGTGTTGCCGAGAATGCCTTGCCATGAAAAATTAGTTAGTCCTTGCGTTCCATATATTCCACGCTCCATAGAAAAAGTTGATCTTCATACCTTACCCGCTCTCTTACACATGGAAACTCCAATCCAATCCTGAAAGATGTCTCTCGGAGTCAACTTGAAAATAAACTTTATATTCCACCATGCTACTAGTGCAGCCCATACTTTCAATGCTTCCTCACAAAATAATGTCACAAGGTCCTTTGTTTCCATAACTCAGTTACAACATGGGAAAATACTTCGCTTGATAGGGATGATATCACGTTTGAAGAGCAAATCTCTCGTCATGAGTTTCCCAACCACAAGGAACAACACCATTAATTCTACCTTTGGTTCAACCAATTTGTTCCATAATTCCTGGATCTGGGTTACAAGATGTATATTATCAGAATACACATCATTGCTCCTGTCTAGTATGCTCATGCACATACCTCGGACAGTGAAACCCTTGCTATTTCCATTACCTCCCCATACCATCGCATCTTTTTCATTGCTATCCATAGAGTATTCCTCCATTGCATTTGCAACTTCATCAACCATGCATCGTTCATACTCGAACAAGTTTCTTCTCCATGATGATGTCCAAGCCCACCTCTCATTGCTCCATATACTTGTTTGATATACGTTCGCCTCCTTCATTTGACTCAGTTGGTATAAGCAGGAGAATTTTTTTTTGAGGACACCAATAGGTAGCCATTTATCATACCAGAACTTGATACACTTGCCATTTCCCATTGATATAGACATGTGATCATCTAGTATTACATGGATACGGGGATTAGAATTTGTTTCCTGAATGATTACCGCCCAAAGACCATTGATGTATTTAGTATATTGGGGCATCTCACCTACATGCAACCCTTCTCTTAGATATATTGAAGATATTACTTTCTTCCACACGGTTTCTGGTTTTTTGCAAATGACCATCTCCATTTTGTTAGAGAGCTGAGATTCTTGCCCTCCAAGTTGCTTCGATAACGAAAATTGACTCCAGGATACCAGTGTCTGAAATTTACCGTTGGGTTTGCCTCAGAAGAAATGTCTCTGTATGGATATTATCCGCCCTTGTTTCGGTATCATAAACAAACTAGCATAGTAGAGAGGTACCACTTCTAAGACTAACCTGATGAAATTTCTCTTCCTGTGTTGTGCCCTAGTTTTTTTGTTTCTAGTTTACAAAGGGAGCGTATGTCATTTTCTGTTATATGTTAGAGTTACTTATGTCATTCGTAGTTAATATTGTTGGTAGAATGAGGGGTAAAAGGGGAAATTTATTTGTTTATTAAGTTAGGGAAAAAAAATTCCTAACTTCCTCTTCTTCATTTCCCTCATTCATGTTATTTCTTTTTCTCGTTTGTAACACCCCTACTACGTACTTAACATTAGACGAAATCGCAGCGGAAAAATAACTAAACAATAAAACGATTCGGTGCTACAACGCCGTCAACCACCCACGTGGTTAACAAGGCAGAATAAATACAAGTGTACCGGTCTGATGATCAGACTCCCGAGCATTAGGTACTAACATCAACCATATACAATAACCAACATACCGAGTATTTAATACAAACTGTCACTGTATACTGTACATATAACTCCACTGTCATCTGTAACACGAGAAGTACCAAAATATAATGCCACGGGAGCACAGGCGCATCCCGGGCTCAACATCCAAAATAATCAAAAGTAAAGCGCCTAGAACCTACAGCCAATCCACTTCCTCATCCTCATCTACAGTAAAAATATGGAGCCCCCGAGGGGGTCAGCAACCCTTGGCTGGTATGGTTAACGCGCAGCCCATCGGCTACCGGGATACGCGCAACTAATTGTCATGATGACATGGCATTCATTTTAAACATAACATAACATATGGCATATCAATATCATTGCATAGCACAACATCACATACACAGTGGATACTCTTTCCACAATAACAAACCAAGAAGGTTAAACAACATAAGAAGCCTAGAGAATGGTTCACTCTCATGTTAAGCTTGTTACACACACTCATTACCGTTCTGTTATTCGAACGGTAACTTAAGTCACAGATGGTTCGGGTATAGTGACCCGAACACACCACACAAACACATGTTCCCACTAAACCGATCATAAGTCAGAATAGGTAAGCTTTGGAGGAAGCTAGCGGGAGATCGAACGCCAAATAAAGGAGAACAATCTTAACAACATAAGAGTCGAATCTGATTCAGATATCTACTCTTAAATTTACATGCATGACCGGACAACCGGATTCCTCACTTCCCAGTTAGCACTTGTTAGAAGTTCAACAGTGGAACTTAACAAACAATTCACAACAAGAGGTAAGTCATGTTAGACACACACAAGGGAAATGAGTCACATCATAACATCACAATAATATGAACAACTGTAACCTCATTTCATGATTAAGTCTTATAACGTCATAAACACACAGAAAAACATACAACACGCAAGCCGGTGTAAACCGGTAGGCAACAGACTGCAAGAAAACATACCTTGGTCCTTGCTTCGATTGATTTCCACCGTAGGTCACTCCTATACATGTTTAAGAATGTCGGTTAATTACTTACTTAACTTCAAATTTACTAAATGTTTAACCATGATTATATGACATGTTTTAATGCCCAAACTTATCCTTAATTACTACATTATACCCCCTTGGGTTAATTACTTAAGCCATACTTTATGTTTTTTTTGTTAAGTTTTGGTCAGTCCGACCCACCGTCCGACCCAACCAACTGGGTCGGACCCTTCCAGTAACTTTCGGGTTTTGAAAAACTTACTTCGTCGACCATGTCCGACCCAACCAACTGGGTCGGACCATTCCAGAAATTTACCGTCTTTTACACTCACCCGTCCGACCCCTGTCCGACCCAAGTCCTCTGGGTCGAACTATTCCCGAACCATTCACTGGCGTCTAACAGAGGCCGTCCGACCCAAACTTGGATCGGACCCCTGGTCGGACGCCACCAGAACATGCCCAAACATTGTCAAATCTTCACTAAACTTTCCTAAGCCTTCTAATGTTTTCCAACACCATTTGGCACACTAGACCCTCATATAATATCCCTAAAACCCATTTTCCAACTCCTTAAGCACTACTCATCTCATACCAAAATTCCTAACACTTATAATGTTTTCTCCTTGGTTTTCTAAGTGGTGTTTCATACCTATGAACCACTATGCCAATAATGTTTCCTCACCACTCCTACATCATCTCCCAAGCATCTTTACTTCCTAACCATTCCTTAAACATCTCTACAAGTCTATAGTTTCTTCATGCAATACATACTTCTCCCTTATTCACCAACATTGCACAAGTCCTAAACACAATCTCACCATGATCTTGAAATGTCCCAAAACATTCTTTTGCATTCTAAATCCTCTAAAACATTGCCTAAGCCCTTTTACACCTTAAAACACCATAATGCATGTTCCTTCACTAGTTGAACACTTAACCATTCTAAACATTTCCTAACTTACCAAACCCATTTTAAACCCTTAGAACTTCTTATACATTATATAAATTTTGACATAGGTTCTCCTAGAACATTACCAAGCCAAAACACATTGTTTTCACCATTAAACTCAGAACACTAAAATCCATCAAACACATTTTTATACACAAACTTCACTCATTTAGCACTACATCACAATATAGTGCATAATTTAAATTGCGTGGCACTTAGGCCTTAAAAACATGGCTCTTAGGCCCTTAAGATGCATAAATCATAAACACTGAATTTCCCACTTTATATGCCTTTGACTGGAAATACACCCAACAATACATATTCCTTTACTAAGCCCTTGAGAACATTTTTACTAAGTCATTCACCATTGGCTCCTTAGATCATTTTAAAGCAACCAAGCTCATTTCTCCTAAGACTTTAAACCACATTAGGTTAGCACATTTACCTCTTTTCCTCACAACTTCTTTCTTGTTTCCTTGACTAAATCGGTAAGGCTTTTAGTTGCTTGTCAACTTCTAAACATTATACAATGATAAAATGAGTATACAAGCTTATGCTTCAAACTCATTGTAAACCTAGATTATACATTGTTTTAAAAACATTAAGTAGTTGTTTTACCTTAGAACTTGAAGAAGTTTGAATATATATCAAGAGAGGGACTCCACCTAGTCCATGAAAGGTTGAAATAAAGCTAGAACAAAGCAACATAAGGACACCATTAAGGGTGATTTTCGGACAACACAAAACATGAGGGAAACATCATTTTTCTTTTGAGTTTCCTTACCTTGAAGCAAAGGAGAACAATAATATGTGAAAAGATGAGCTCAAGCTCCTCCATGGAGATTCTTCTTGGCACCAAAATGGAGCTCTTGAAGTTTTGAAAGGATAGAATTGAAGAGCTTGATGAGAGGAAGAGAATGGTGGTCAAAGTGAGCTAGGAGATACAAGTGGTCAAAGGTGGAATTGTGTGTGGTACTATTGCAAAACCGTGAATGGAGAATGGAGAAGAGATAGAAGAGAGCTTGGAGGCATGGGAAATGAAGAGGGAAATGAGAGAATGAGATAAGTTTGTAAGTTTTAGATATTTAAGTAGTAAAAGCAAATAGTACTTTCTACTTTACTACTTTAGTTAGCTTATTTTTTTGTTTAGTATGGTGAGTCATCAAGAAAACCGGCCCCCATATTATAACAAGGGGTATTTTAGTCTTTGTTGACCAATTGTCACACTTATAATGACATATGTTATAAACTTGCTTATTTTGTTACTATTCACTAAAACAAGGCACATAGATGTGAAATTTTTGATTTCCCATTGATATAGACTTCCAAATGTGATACTAAGTAGTACACATGTTAATTAATTAGCCATTCAAAACTCATTTACAAGACAAGTTTTCAAAAATGTGCTTTAAGACTCCTTAAAGCACATTTTGTGTTTTAACTTGTTTTCAAGCTTGGTTTTCTTTGGTAATTGGTTTAATATGTTCATTAGTATATAAATAAGGTCTTGGTAAGCTCATTAGGTCTCACCCAAGCTTATCCCAAGCTTAGAACACATTTTAGCCCTAATTGACCTTAAGGTATTTATTTGTGTTTTCTATGGTTTAAATTGTTTACTAATGTTTCTAAGACTCTTTTTATTCTTAATATACCATATTTAAATGTTTAAACACCATACTAAGGTTTGGGGTATTTCATCGTTCTTCCGCTCTCTCTGTGCTCCCTCTTGCTTTGCTCTCCTTCAACTTCCTCCTTTACTCCATCGATTCCAATCACCGATTATTCATTTGGTCCGGTTCACGGTGACTCTGGTCTGCTAGTTGGTTGTCCTTCAAGTTTGTAGGTTGTGGAAATGTTGAGTTCGTTCTTCGTTGTGTTTCCTCCCCATTTTTGATTTTGGTTCTGACCTTTGTTCAATTAAGTTAGTGGTTTGTTTTTTTCAAGTGAGGATTTGAGGAGTGCACTATGTGGAGTTCGTAGAGTTGTGGGATGCTTCAGATGTGAAGTAGATGGTAGATGGATTTGGTTAGGGTGTGTCCACCCACGAGGGTTTCTGGTTGTCATTTTTGTTTCTGTATGTGTTGATTTGTTCTCTAAATTTGTGGTGAGTTTGACTTGAATTTGAGTTATGTTTTAGCTCCGTTAAAACCCCGTGGGAATCTGTTTCGATTGATTATGTAACACCCCAACTACAGTATCATACTTAACAATAATTTGTAGCGGAAAACACAACTCGACATTTACTCAATTCATTGGTGTTACACGCCGTTAACCACCCAAGTGGATAACAAGGCTAATACTTATATATTGTATCGGTCTGATGGACCAAATCCCTGAGCACCTACACATTACATTCCCATTCCATTTCCAACAATCAATATGCATTTACATTTCAACTGTACCGAGTATTTACAAACTAATGCCGATAACAGTTTCGGTCTTACTACACCTACAATACATAAGTAATAACTACCCATGCACAAAAGCTACCCCTCCTACTCTCGAACGGCTTCAAGATCCATTGTACCTGAAAGGAAAAAGGGTGGCCCCCAAGGGGCTCATCACCTTTGCTGGTATGGTAATCGTGCAACCCGCATGCAACCGGGCCATGCACAACTAATTGTCGTCTAAGCATGCTGTTGATTACATTTAAATCATGCATGTAGAACTATAAACACATAACACACGTGTATTTAACACACATCCACACAATAGGATTCAAACAATTTAGTTAACACATCAACACTTGTTAAATCACATTATTGTGTTCTTTAACCCTTGAGGTTTCTACCTGATTGGAGCCAACTCCTTATTAGACGGCACTTACCCATTTAATTGAGTTATACTTAAAATCTTCTTGTTATAACGTGGGGTTGATATCTGTGATCAACATACTCAACATAACAACACACATCACATATTAACATACATACAACATAACTCGGGGAGGGTCACGTGAGGACTCGTACCCCAAGATGTGAGTTAGTCATTTCATTGGAGCCTAGAGTATCTTTCTGTTCCCATGATAAGCTCATTACATAACAACTTATTGTTCTTCATATAGAACGTATATTTACTTAAGATGTGTCGGATATAACATAGTTCCGAACACACCGTACACATTTACTTTACTTTAGATGTGTCGGTCTTAATATAGAACCGATCACACCATACATCAATCCCCCTAGCCCGAACAAAAGTCAGGTAGAAACGCCTTTTATTAGGCTTGTGGGTGATTTTAATCCAAGAAGGAAAGACAACCAATAACAGAGAGGGAGTTAAAGCAAATGTAGACACCAACTCCCAAACAACATGTGCGACCGGAACAACCGGATTCCTTACCCCCCATAATATATATTAGTTAGAAGTTACCTTATGGAACTTATCATATTACGACACCATATGGTGTTACAAGCTTGGTTAAACACACAAGGGAGGTAAACACACTTACACACAATAACAATACACAACTAACACACGGATAGCCGTAGTTAGAACGTTCCCGTAGGTTGGGTCATTAAATCTGAATACCGATCTCTTATGTGATCCTAGAGTCGATTAGCTAAGGTTTAACACATATTCGAGATTAAATGGTATCAGAAACTAAATACGCCACATAAATGAATTACTGTAAAATCATTTCATGCTTATTCTTGCAAGGTGGCAAACAAACAGAAAAACAGGTTGGCATACAAGCCGGTGTAATCCGGTAGAACACAGGCTGCAAGAAAACCATACCTGTCACCTTGAGGTTCGCTTGCCTAATGTGACACCCTCTTAGTCCCGGCTGCCATTTCGACTAGTTCTCGTTCCTATAATTCATTCAATCGAACGGTTTACTACCGTTCTTACTTTCTAATTACTAATTACTTCACATAATTATGTTGTATACCTTCACACTTAAACTTATACTTGTTCGCCCTCGTAGTGGTCATTATAATTCACCAAACATCTCTTAAACATCCTTATATCATCAATACCTAACGATCCCCTCCATTACATGTCATTTTATAACCTTAAACATTTTAAATCATCTTACTTAACTTAACCTCTCAAGTCCTTATATACTTATCTTTCTAATCATCATTGCCCTCTTAATGGCATACCACTAATAACACTTAACATTCTTAAAATTTAATTGTTTTTTAATAAGTATGGGTCGACTGACCCGCCAACCGACCCAACCCCCTAGGTCGGTCCATTCTAGAAACATTCTCGTTCACTGACTTCTGCCCGACCGACCCAAGCTCAGCCGACCGACCCAAAACCCTATGGATCGGTCGAAGTCAGAACTTCGGTCCTTTGGGAATCGCAGCCCGACCGACCCAGCCAGGGTTGGTCCCCTGGGTCGGTCGACTGTAGAACCTTCCCAAAACTTGTCTTACTTGCCCCAAACTTCTCCTCAAATTTCCTAATATGTCCTAACACCATTTGGCACTCTTAAAACCTTCATAAATCATCCACCAACTCATTTTCTAACTCACTTCTAAACTCCTCAAACACTTACTCAAATTCCTACAAAACTAATAACACTTATAACATTCTTCCTTACACATTCAACTTGTAGTTTTGCCTAAGGCTTCAACTAACCAAAGTATTATCTCACCACCATTACAACTACTCCAAAAGCATTATTTCTCAACAACACCTCCTTTACACAAACTCCTTAAGATTTTTCCACAAGTTCTTACTTAAACCTTCACAAGGCATTTTACTTCCATTATTCACCAACTTTACACAAGTCTCAACCACACACTCACCATGACTTTGGTGTATTTAAAATCTTCCATTTGCTCACTAAACCTCCAAGACAATGCCCAAAACATTTTAACACTTAAGAACACCTTAACTCACTTTCTTTCACCAATTTAAACCTTAACAATTCCTAGTACAACTTAGGTCACCAAATTTCTCTTAAACACTTAGAACTCCTTGTTTATCAACTAAACTTTGCCATAGCTTCTCTAGTATAACCTTACACACAAACACATTGTTTTTCAACCTTAAACAATTCAAGACATTCATCTTCACAAGGTATGGTCTTCACACAAAACTACACCTTAAACTACACCACATCACAATATAGTGCATAAACTTAAATTGCTTGGCACTTAGGCCCTTAAATTGCATTAACCTTAAACACTGAATGTCCACATATAATTGCCTTCAACCTGCAAATACACACAACAATGCTCCCATGTCCTTATGGTCCACCTTGTGGATAGTTTTCTAACTCATTTCCCATTGGCTCTTTAGGTTGTTTATTAAGCAAATATAGCTCAATTTCATAGTACACAAAACTACATTAGGTTAGGTTATTTACCTCTTCCTCTTCAAGATTTTCTCACTTGTTTTCTTTTGTTCTTTCTTGATTGAAAATCGGCAAGGAGCTTTGATCACTTGTCAACCTTCTAACCAACACACATATAAAGGTAATGAGCATTAAGCTTAATACTTAAACTCATGAATAAACCCTAGATTAACATAAGTGTTTTAAACACTAAAATGGATGTTTACCTTGGAATTGAAAGAGAACTTGATAAGGAAGCAAGGTGTGACTTCTCTTAATCCTTTCAAGAATGAATCAAGCTACTGAAATGAACAAGACAAGGCATCACTAATGGTGATTTTCGGCCATGTGCAAGAATGAAAGGAAATTTGATCTTTCTTTGGTTTTTCTTACCTTAAAGCAAAGGAGAATAACAAGGTGCAAGAAGGTGAGATTTTCTTCCTTCAATGGAGGTTCTCCATGGAATCAAACTTGATTTCTTAAAGATTTGAAAAGAGGGAAATGAAGGGCTTGGTCTAACTAGCACAAATATGCTCTTAGAATTTGATTTGGAGCATGGAATTGGATTTGGCAAGGAAATGAAGATGGAGAAGAGAGGTGCTGTAGCCATGCCGGTTTGGAGTTGGGAAAGAGTGAAGAACATGGTGGGAACAAAAAGGAAATGAAGAAAGGTGAGGAGAGAGGGAGTTTTTGAAGATATTTATGTTATAAAGGTAAACAGTGTTTTACTTTATTTCTTCTTCCTTCTTTTAGTTGGATGGCAGGGGTGATGACTCACCACCTTAGAAAACCGGCCCCCATTACCTAAATAAGGTATTAAGTAGCTAGTTTGACCATTTAATTAACTAATGTTGACTTAAAGCCAAAATAAGCACTATTTGAGCACTATTCATAATTAGTGCACATATTTGTGAAATTTTTTATTTCCCATTGATTTAGGCTTCCTAATGTGTTACTAAGTAGTACACATGTTTATTAAAGAGTAATGATGGGCATTTAGCCACTCAAAACCCATTTCCAAGACAATTTTTCAAAAATGTGCTTTAAGACTCCTTAAAGCACAATTTGTGTTTAAACTCGTTTTTGAGTTGGATTTCTTTGGTAATTGGTTTAACATGTCCATTAGCATGTTAATAAGGCCTTTGTAAGCTCTTTGGGTCCTAACCAAGGTTATCCCAAGCTTAGAGCATGTTTTTGCCCAAATTGTCTTAATGGCATTTTATTGTGTTTACTATGGTTTAAATTGTTCACTAATATACCATAGTTTAACATTTAAACAACATATCAAGGTTTGGGGTATTTCAATCTACCCCCCTTAAAAGAACTTTGTCCCCAAAGTTCACACTTCCCCCACATCATTTAAATTATAATACGGGGATTAGTTGCAAGATAAAACTTCCATACCAAAACATACTTTTACATAACAACCTCAGACTTAACGGTCCGGGTAACATAACCATATCCATAACATACCCACATTTGTAATTACATAACAACCCTCAGACTCTCAGGTCTAGGTAGCCTAATAACATTTAGACTCATAGGTCTGGATAATGTCCAATACACATACCACACAACATGTCTTAGCATGTATAGCAATCGAAAATTCCTTTTCCACCTCTTCATGGGCTTAGTCCTAAGACTACAGGACGTTACAGACCTCGAGTCCCATGTCGAGTACATATACACTGTGATCCCGCAGAACCGGGTTGCGATGGACACCTTCTAGACCCCGTTCCTTTGGGAGATCAAAACAATCTCTTAATTTTCAACATATATACTTCTCATGTCACCGGTCCAAAGACAAAGGCTCATACGTCCTCAGCTCATGAGCAAGTAATACAAAAATATTCTTTACGAGGTTAAGTAGGAGAAAATCCAATATTTAAAGTATCAATCGAAAGTTTTGGAAACACCAATTGAAAATCCTTTTTGAAAACACAATACAACTCCAAGTCCAATTTATGCTCTTTGCATCTTTTCATAGCGTGGTTATTTGTGACCACTTATTGGGAGCTTCAAGAGTCATCCAACTCAGCATCAGTGTTGAACTATCCTTCCACCCCAATTTGTGTTCGGCTTCCCTTGATCACATGCAAATCGAGTTCCACCTCCCACTTCAATTTCAAACAACAACTAATTCAAGCATTTACCATTTTCTATCTTTTAATCCTTCTAATCATAATCATTACATCTCCAAGGGTGGAACTCTGTCCATCAACCATTCTTCAATTCACCTTTAACCAAGTTACCTAGGGAATTTAATTCTCACTTGGTTCTATATTGATTTCTTACCACTTCATACATCACAATACTGTATATATATATATATCAAAATACAATACACAATATTACATTTAGTATTATATGAACATATACTGTCGGGGTTTTAGTTCCCCGGGAGTTTCTTTACTCCCTTACACTTGTACTCTCACACCATAGTTAACAAGGTAGATACACTTATCACAATGGTATTCGCATCTTCTGTGCGCAATTACCACAATTACACCATGAATGAATGCATATGATTATATAACATGTGCACCAATCAAAAACAAATTATTTTTGTGCTATGCACACCATAGTTCACGTACACTTGTACGTAAACATACACTAAGTGATTTTGCGCTCTACCCCCCTTAAAATGGATTACGTCCACGTAATCAATCACTGAACATTGGTTTAACATGTTCTGCCATCGTGAAGTATTTTAACTTCCACGAGGTCTATTATACAATGCGTTCTGGTTAGAGGATTTCCACCATGTTGGCGGTTTATTCCCTGAATCAAGAATTCTCACCGGAGTTTGTTTACTCTTAACTGGTTTCAGTTCTGGCCTGTCAGGTTTCTAGGCACTGATAATTAGCCATTTGCTCGTACTCACTATGCATATTCAACATCTGAATCATGGGCTCACTAGCTTCTGCTACGCGACCCTGATAACTTTGGAGCTAGTTTACCCCATTCGTTATTCATAATGTATTGTACATCTCCGATTTATCACCTTTATCTTGTGAATAACGATTTCTCAACCGACGTGATATCTCTTACCGTGCGTGAATTCGGTGAGTTTCAAATTTTCTATCCACTTCCCTGATAATTTACTACATATACCCTGTGTGTGTGTGTGATTATTCACTTGGTTTCTTCCGACTTATTGTCGGTTGAGGCCGAGCTACTACCTAATATGTAGTGCTCCCTCGGTTGTTTCCAACACTTGAGGTATATTCTTTACCGGTATTTGTATTCAGTACTACTGTAGTCACTTATTCCTAAGCATGCCTCCTCATTTGGTTTTATAGCAGTGTATTCTTTCATTGTATGACCTTGCATTACCTATGCATCGGTCCTTCTAGCATTATAAGTCTCTTTCCGTCTTTATTGCGGTGAGGTTCGACTATTGTGACGGTTGGTATTTCCAACGGTTTTATTTGTAGGTCTGCATTTAACTGACTTGCGTCATAGTCATTGGTGCGTTTGCACAACTTCCGTATCCAGTACGGGTTGGTTACATAGCAATCGGGTGTTTTTGACCCGAGGCTTGTGACTTCATTTATCATGTGAATTCACTAGGAGTACACTTCCATTCCTTATGCAATTGCAATATAGGAATTCACTCCGTGCTGCAATGAGATCGTTATCACATAATACCGGCTACTGGCTTACTGCCCAGTCTATTTACTATCACTTACATTGCATCTATACTGGGTTTAACTCATAACTCTGCTTGCTCTCCACAACATTGTTTAACAATACTCATACAACGGTCGCTTACTGCGCACCATGTTCTTGCTCATTGTACAACACTAACGTACATGGCATCCACTCTCATATTCGCTTCCGCTCATGTACTTTCACCATCCATGTTATGGTTTGTCAATTATTTGGATGACTACTGAATACACTATTCTTCAAGTCTTTGCACTCCTTGAGCACTGTTCACTCGGTGCTTCGCATTATACACATATGCTACTAAACTAACTGCTCTCCCGCAATAACATGGTCAATCCTTAACATATTTCTTGAACTTGGCTCACATAGCTACCGCTCCCACGGTCTCACAATATCGAGAGGTATCCCCACTCTTAAAGCAGTGGTTCGTTCTCCGCTCTATTCACTTGTACAACATAAACTTTTGTAATCAATTAAATTTACATAACACATTTGGTTTATGGCTTATAAGCCTCATTGCCTCGAGCTCTCCTCATTATAGGCTATTCACACAAATTTACTTCTCCGTCGACCATCACATGGTTTGGAGGTTGTATTGGGCTCCATGTCAAGGTCATTGCATCACGCTTCCTTTCATGGGATGCCTCTTAGGAATGTCAGTTTGTCTCTTTGGCCACTTAGGGTTCTACTGTTAAGTGGGTTCCCTTCGGTATTTTAACCGAGTATTCATTTAAACCCCTTTTTGGTTCTTTCTCGACATCTCGTTCAACAATTGTTGACCCAAACACCCTTCAGGATTGCTCCTGGGTGTTGCTAATTTATGCCATTCCACCTAGATTGTACTTATGGGTATGTTTAACATCATCTTCATTGAAGATCATTATCTCCTGGTAGTCTAGGTGGTTATTCTTGGAATTTCATCCCGTTCGTCGCACATTAACGTGTCCATGTTAGGCCTCTGCCTTACCATGTATAGGTTGGGTATTCGTTCCCGCTATCATGTTTATCCCTTGTGGCCCTTGAGACATATGCTATGTCTTTACTTACTAGTCAGTGCACTTCGCACTCCCTGACTCTTAAACATTTCCTTGAAACGAATTCCCTAATTCCTTTAGTCTCGTTAAGTTAGCTGAGTCCTTTCACTTCGATCATTCAATGGTTTGAATCTTTACTGTTGACCGTAGTACGGAGTCGACTACTTATCGTGTTCCTGACTCTACTCGTATACATATGTGGGGTACCCTACTAATACATTGCTACTTACCTGACTAACCTATAAGTAGGTCTACCAGGCCCGCAAGATCCTATCGGAGTATGGTCGTCCCACATTTCAGTTGGTACACTCGTAGTGTCCGTCACACGCCTAGGTGAAGTATTCTGTTGTCAACTCCTCTTATATCGTCTTATGATACATGCATCCAGTGTTTCCCGAACTTAATCAAGGGAAGTCTATCCACTGGTTGTATTTAGTACGGACTCAATTCATTCCCTTGGGTTAATACCCTCGGGTTGTAGGATTTTTCTAAGGTCGTTCGAAAGTGAACTGGGTGCAACTTACCTACTGTGTGGCGCTGAGGCTGGTGTAGGTCTCTGGTTTGCTTAAAGGAAAATCTGAAGCTTGAGAGAATTTGGGTTTAACAGAAGGTTAGAAATAATATGAATTTGAAAGAAAATTTGGTTTTGAAAGAGAGTTTGAAATAAATCTGTGTTTGAAAGAAGAATTCTCACGGTATTACAATGTCTTCCTGTCTTAACCGAGTCTAGCTTCTTGCTGACTGGTGTATTCCCAATTACAAAGGTTAGGCTGTTAAGCCCTTCCACGGTTACAACTATCTCACTCAACTTCATGGTACTCTTTAAGTACTTCGTAATTGTTAAATTTTTCCCGAACAGCCCCGTTCAAGCAGCACTTGCCATGGCAAGTGCGCCTTGTTAACTGGCTATCGGTTCAACACATACCGGTTGCGGTATTGTTCTTACCCGCACCGTATTGAGTGGCCTTTTTATGCTCTAATTTGGTAATTAATCTTCTACACAACTTCTCATTGGTCTTCACATGGTAATCATTAACTAGGGCGTTTCCCATACTTGGAGACCCCTATTTACTTAGCACTGTATTTTCTTCATAGCCCATTCCCACGAATTTGTTGTGGTTACCAAGACTTGTCTCTTGCTTGGGCACTACCTTGTAGTTCCTTAGTCGGTTGGTATACCGTTGGTGTATTATTTAACAATTATGGTCCTGTAGACACTCGTCTCGGGTTTTATTACTTCACTTTCTCGCTTTATTGCACGGTTGGTGCGTGCAAGCTGGTTGCTCTTGACTGCTAGGCATGTCGACCCAGGTTGCCGGAAATTCCATTCTCCTGTGCATAGGATTCTCCATTCATCGCTATTAAGTGCAGTTAACGTCGTTCAGACGGGAACCGTCTCCGGGATTCCCAGTTTTTGGAATCTACCGTATGACAGGTTCTTCGTACTTATAGAGATACTTAATAACAGCCAGATCGGGTTTCCCGAGTAAGAGAGGACTTTCATCTCTCTGGCGTTCTTCCCCGAGTTATAAAACAGGGATTGTGTAGGGCGGGGAGGATATTGTAGGTATCCAGTACACACGTAATTCCTAACTAGCGTATCTCTCACGCTATCACTCAACCCATAACCCAAAGTCTCTAATTCTCTGATACCACTTTTTGTAACACCCCAACTACAGTATCATACTTAACAACAATTTGCAGCGGAAAACAAACTCGACATTTAGTCAATTCATCGGTGTTACACGCCGTTAACTACCCAGTGGCTAACAAGGCTAATACTTATACTTGTATCGGTCTGATGGACCAGATCCCCGAGCACCTACACATTACATTCCCATTCCATTTCAAAAATCAATATGCATTTACATTTCAACTATACGAGTATTTACAAACCATGCCGATAACAGTTTCGGTCTTACTACACCTACAATACATAAGTAACTAAATAACTACCCATGCACAAATAGCTACCCCCGTCCTACTCTCGAACGGCTTCAAGCTCCATTGTACCTGAAAGGAAAAAGGGTGGCCCCCAAGGGGCTCAGCACCTTTGCTGGTATGGTAATCGTGCAGCCCGCATGCTACCGGGCCACACACAACTAATTGTCGTCTAAGCATGCTGTTGATTATATTCAAATCATGCATGTAGAACTATAAACACATAACACACGTGTATTTAACACACATCCACACAATAGGATTCAAACAATTTAGTCAACACATCAACACTTGTTAGATCACATTATTGTGTTCTTTAACCCTTGAGGGTTTCTACCTGATTGGAGCCAACTCCTTATTAGACGGCACTTACCCATTTAATCAAGTTATACTTAAACTCTTCTTATTATAACTTGGGGTTAATATCTGTGATCAACATACTCAACATAACAACACACATCACATATTAACATACATACAACATAACTCGGGGAGGGTCAAGTGAGGACTCGTACCCCAAGATGTGAGTTAGTCATTTCATTGGAGCCTAGAGTATCTTTCTGTTCCCATGATAAGCTCGTTACACAACAACTTATTGTTCTTCGTAGAGAACGTATATTTACTTAAGATGTGTCGGATATAACATAGTTCCGAACACACCGTACATATTTACTTTACTTTAGATGTGTCGGTCTTAATATAGAACCGATCACACCATACATCAATCCCCCTAGCCCGAACAAAATTCAGGTAGGAAAGCCTTTTATTAGGCTTGTGGGTGATTGTAATCCAAGAAGGAAAGACAACCAATAACAGAGAGGGAGATAAAGCAAATGTAGACATCAACTCCCAAACAACACGCGCGACCGGAACGACCGGATTCCTCACCCCCCATAATATATATATTAGTTAGAAGTTCCCTTATGGAACTTATCATATTACGACACCATATGGTGTTACAAGCTTGGTTAAACACACAAGGGAGGTAAACACACTTACACACAATAACAATACACAACTAACACACGGATAGCCGTAGTTAGAACGTTCCCGTAGGTTGGGTCGTTAAATCCGAATACCGATCTCTTATGTGATCCTAGAGTCGATTAGATAAGGTTTAACACATATTCGAGGTTAAACGGTATCAGAAACTAAATACGCCACATAAATGAATTACTGTAAAATCATTTCATGCTTATTCTTGCAAGGTGGCAAACAAACAAAAAAACAGGTTGGCATACAAGCCGGTGTAATCAGGTAGAACACAGGTTACAAGAAAACCATACCAGTCACCTTGAGGTTGGCTAGCCTAATGTGACACCCTCTTAGTCCCGGCTGCCATTTCGACTAGTTCTCGTTCCTATAATTCATTCAATCGAACGGTTAACTACCGTTCTTACTTTCCAATTACTAATTACTTCACATAATTATGTTGTATACTTTCACACTCAAACTTATACTTGTTCACCCTCGTAATGGTCATTATAATTCACCAAACATCTCTTAAACATCCTTATATCATCAATACCTAATGATCCCCATTACATGTCATTTTATAACCTTAAACATTTTAAATCATCTTACTTAACTTAACCTCTCAAGTCCTTATATACTTATCTTTCTAATCATCATTGCCCTCTTAATGGCATTCCACTAATAACACTTAACATTCTTAAAATTTAATTTTTTTTAATAAGTATGAGCCGACCGACCCGCCAACCGACCCAACCCACTGGGTCGGTCCATTCCAGAAACATTCTCGTTCACTGACTTCTGCCCGACCGACCCAAGCTCAGCCTGACCGACCCAAAACCCTCTGGGTCGGTCGAAGTCAGAATTTCGGTCCTTTGGGAATCTCAGCCCGACCGACCCAGCCAGGGTCGGTCCCCTGGGTCGATCGACTGCAGAATCTTCCCAAAACTTGTCTTACTTGCCCCAAACTTCTCCTCAAGTTTCCTATTATGTCCTAACACCATTTGGCACTCTTAAAACCTTCATAAATCATCCACCAACTCATTTTCTAACTCACTTCTAAACTCCTCAAACACTTACTCAAATTCCTACAAAACTACTAACACTTATAACATTCTTCCTTACACATTCAACTTGTAGTTTTGCCTAAGGCTTCAACTAACCAAAGTATTATCTCACCACCATTACAACTACTCCAAAAGCATTATTTCTCAACAACACCTCCTTTACACAAACTCCTTAAGATTTTTCCACAAGTTTTTACTTAAACCTTCACAAGGCATTTTACTTCCTTTATTCACCAACTTTACACAAGTCTCAACCACACACTCACCATGACTTTGGTGTATTTAAAATCATCCATTTGCTCACTAAACCTCCAAGACAATGCCCAAAACATTTTAACACTTAAGAACACCTTAACTCACTTTCTTTCACCAATTAAAACCTTAACAATTCCTAGTACAACCTAGGTCCACTAAAGGACTAGACAACACTTAGAACTCCTTGTTTATTAACTAAACTTTGCCATAGCTTCTCTAGTATAACCTTACACACAAACACATTGTTTTTCAACCTTAAATAATTAAAGACATTCATCTTCACAAGGAATGGTCTTCATACACAACTACACCTTAAACTACACGACATCACAATATAGTGCTTAAACTTAAATTGCTTGGCACTTAGGCCCTTAAATTGCATTAACCTTAAACACCAAATGTCCACATATAATTGCCTTCAACCTGCAAATACACACAAAAATGCTCCCATGTCCTTATGGGCATAGTTTTCTAACTCATTTCCCATTGGCTCTTTAGGTTGTTTATTAAGCAAATATATCTCAATTTCCTAGTAACACAAAACTATATTAGGTTAGGTTATTTACCTCTTCCTCTTCAAGATTTTCTCACTTGTTTTCTTTTGTTCTTTCTTGATTGTAAATCGGCAATGAGCTTTGATCACTTGTCAACCTTCTAACGAACGCACATATAAGGGTAATGAGCATTAAGCTTAATACTTAAACTCGTGAATAAACCCTAGATTAACATAAGTGTTTTAACCACTAAAATGGATGTTTACCTTGGAATTGAAAGGGAATTTGATAAGGAAGCAAGGTGGGACTTCCCATAATCCTTTCAAGAATTAATCAAGCTACTGAAATGAACAAGACAAGGCATCACTAATGGTGATTTTTGGCCATGTGCAAGAATGAAAGGAAATTTGATCTTTCTTTGGTTTTTCTTACCTTGAAGCAAAGGAGAACAACAAGGTGCAAGAAGGTGAGCTTTTCCTCCTTCAATGGAGGTTCTCCATGGAATCAAACTTGAGTTCTTAAAGATTTGAAAAGAGGGAAATGAAGGGCTTGGTCTAACTAGCACAAATATGCTTCAGAATTTGATTTAGAGCATGGAGTTGGATTTGGCAAGGAAATGAAGATGGAGAAGAGAGGTGCTGTAGCCATTCCGGTTTGGAGTTGGGAGAAGGGTGAAGAACACGATGGGAACAAAAAGGAAATGAAGAATGGTGAGGAGAGGGGAGTTTTTGAAGATATTTATGTTATAAAGGTAAATAGTGTTTTACTTTATTTCTTCTTCCTTCTTTTAGTTGGCTGGCAAGGGTGATGACTCACCACCTTATAAAACTGGCCCCCATTACCTAAATAAGGTATTAAGTATCTAGTTTGACCATTTAATTAACTAATGTTGACTTAAAGCCAAAACAAGCACTATTTGAGCACTATTCATAATTAATGCACATATTTGTGAAATTTTTGATTTCCCATTGATTTAGGCTTCCTAATGTGTTGCTAAGTAGTACACTATTTATTAAAGAGTAATGGTGGGCATTTAGCCACTCAAAACCCATTTCCAAGACAATTTTTCAAAAATGTGCTTTAAGACTCCTTAAAGCATAATTTGTGTTTAAACTCGTTTTTGAGTTGGATTTCTTTGGTATTTGGTTTAAAATGTCCATTATCATGTTAATAAGGCCTTGGTAAGCTCTTTGGGTCCTAACCAAGGTTATCCCAAGCTTAGGGCATATTTTTGCCGAAATTGTCTTAATGGTGTTTTATTGTGTTTATGGTTTAAATTGTTCACTAATGTTTCTAAGGAACTTTTTAACCTTAATATACCATAGTTTAACATTTAAACAACATATCAAGGTTTGGGGTATTTCAGATTACTTTGTTATGAGATGATATGTAGTGGTAATTTGGGAACCTAGATTCATGGTGATTTCTCCTTTTGATTTTGAGATTTTTGTCGTGTCCAAGCATGCATCCGAACTTGTAAATTTGGACAGCATGCTCAGACGCCTCTGGTTTTGGCAGTTTGTGTTGTCCGAACGGGGTGCAAGGGCGGGTCCTAGATTTATAGTTCGGCTTGTGTCCGAGCATGCAAGTCCGAACACAAGTCCAGAAACCTTGTATGTTATTTTTTGGACTCTGCCTGAACTTGTAAGTTCGGACAGACGTCCGGACGTCTCGAATTTCAAACCTGGTATGCGTCCGGACAGCTCTATTTTGATGTTCTGCATGCGTCCGGACTTGTAAATCCGGACACATGTCCGGACACCTTTGATTTATGTCATGACATGCGTCCAGACTTGTAGGTTCAGACACATGTCCGGACACCTCTCTGATTTCACCTAAAATGTTCGTTTGAGCTCCGATTTGACTTAAGTTTGTGGAGTTGTGATCATCTAAGTGTGTATAGGTTATTATACATGTTTTAATATGCATTTACATGTATTTCTATTCTGAAGCATTTGTTCTATTTCTGATCTCTGATTTATTCTGAAAGTGTGTTTTAACTTCTAACTTCTGTTTGATTTTCTGTGTTTTGGCTAGTCTTGGCTTAAGACTTCCATTTCTGCAACAATTTTGGTTTCATTATGTTTAGAGCAATTGTGCTTTGATGTTGTATTTCATAACACCTCTCTATGAAACTTTAACTTCTGTTTTGAGGACCTAGTTAGTAAGCCTTCAGTCGTGGTTGACTGGATCGAGTTAACCCGTAGCATGTTACGCAAGACGTCCTTCTGTTTTCCGTTCCTCAGGTCTTCCTGGGATGATCAGGTACTGACGGGCTGCCAAGGATCTCATTCTTTTCTGTGGGATCCTTTGATCGTAGGGCCTTTGCCCTTCTGTATGTGAGTGCTATGAACTAGGGTCTCGTTCTATTTTATAAAGTGATCTGTTAAGAACCACTCTGTTTGATTGTGCTCTGATCTGAGAACATTTCATTTGTAAACACTTTGTATAGTGGTTTCTGACTTTGCTCTGTTTCTGCTCCTGATTTATGATCATTTGACTTCTCTTTCTGAAAGACTTTCGGTTTCTGCAATGCTTCTATGTTTAGCTATTTGTTTGACTTCCACTTAGCTCCGCTCTATTTTGAACTTCAGTTTGTTCTAAAGGTCTATACTTTGATTTTTAATTCTGTTTTGCTAAGCGTATACTATAAGTATATTATTTTATGTAAACTGTTTTGAGCATGCTTAGCTGATGATGTTTATCACTTGTTGCGCCCTATATCAGTCTGATTTACAGATTTTAGCGTTTGGCTAGAGTCCTCCGCTTTTGTTTGTTAGCTTTGCTTTCGATTTGTATTTGAACTGTTGGCTTTGTGGCCCAGTTGTATTTGTAGCTTTCGCTTTATAATATATGAGTATTTATATCTGTTTTAGGTATCGTGAGTGTACCTTGCGTATCTTAGGTAATAAGTGTGTGACGTGTGATGGTCTCTGAACCATGGTGGTTTTGGGGTCGTTACATCTTGCCTTGGATAAACAAGTAGAATTCCATCTAGCCGGTCTAGCTTCCACTCTCTGGATCATCGGTAACCAGGTTTCAAGTTTCCTTGGCTTTGCTCGCATAGGACATCCTAGGTAAGTAATTGGTAATGACTGGGCTTGGCATTTAAGTGTGTGTGTCACCATATTTACCTCCTCAACATTCACAATGATGCAGTATGCCAGTGTTTTCTCACAATTCAATCGGAGGCCACTCATCTCTGCAAAGCTCCACAGGATACGATGTAGATGAAGTATTTCCATATGCTCAAGTTCACAAAATATCATCCTATCATCGGCTAACTGAAGATGTGTGACTCTAACCATCTATTTCCCCACTATCATCCCATTGAATGCTCCTTTCTAAACCGCCTTTTGTATCATCCAGTTCATTCTCTCAACTACAATAACAAATAGGGCTGGAGATAGTGGGTCTCCTTGTCTTAGTTCACAACTGGGATTAAAAGGTTGACTTGGAGACCCATTTATCAAGATTGATATGCTCGATGTCATGACACACTCCCTTATTCAGGTTCTCCACTTCTCACCAAATCCAAGGCTATCCAACATCTTGTCCAGGATGTACCATGATATGTAGTCATAAGCCTTCCTAAAGTCAATGTTTCCTAATACTCCCTTTTTCTTTGAAGCCTTCAACTTCCTTATAACCTCGTTGACTATAAGCGGTCCATCCAGAATGTTCCTACCACTCACAAAAGCATATTGGCATAACCCTATTCATTCTTCACGCTGAAGTCTTGGCAATCACCTTATATACACAATTGATCATACTTATTGGCCGATATTCATTTAGTTGCACAACTTCTACCTTCTTTGGTATTAAGGTGATCCATGTCACATTCAACCATTTTCCAGTCTTCCGGTGACGAAGAAGTTTCTCACATCTCTTGCAAAGTGAGCCCCCAAGATATTCCACATCTTATTCACAAATTTCACATTGTACCAATCAAAGCCAGGGGCCTTCGACCCATCATATTGCCACATTATCCTTTTAATCTCAATCATTGTTGGAATGTCCTTCAATTTTGTAGCTTGCACCAAGGTTAACTTAGGGTGGGCAATCATAGGTCGACCAACATCAGATTCACTCCCTACTCGATAAAGGTTGGAGAAGAATTCTACTATGTGTGATAGGATTCTGCTTGATTTTCAACTATATGACCATCAATTTTCAGCCTCAATATTTGCTTTTTCTTTCTATTAATTGTGGCGCTCTTATGGAAAAATGCCGAGTTTCTATAAGTTGCTTCATTATCTTTTCTCTTGGCATCTGTCTCCAATGGATCTCCTGACTTATAATAGTGCTTTTCTAGCTTGGAATGGACACAAGTTCAGACTTCTTCAACACCTAGTTCTACTTCTCCTTCCTCCACTTTACTATCCAAAGTTTTTAGTCTTCCTGCAGTAGTCTCACTTCCTCATGTAGGTTTCCAAAACCTCATTGTTCCACTTCTTAATGGTACCTTTCAATGCTTTCATCTTTTTTCTGGGTGGATTCATATTTCAATGTCTCCATCTCTCGCTAACCACATCCGTGAAGTTCGAATGCTCTAACCATGCATCTAGAAAGCAGCATGCTTTGGCTCCCAATTTGCTGTTGTGGCTTCCACTTCCAGTAGCCTATGGTCGGATATAATCCATGCACTTATCGTAGGTTGATGTTGTAGTGAGCACACCACTCATCTCCACACAATGCCCTCGGTCTATCCTTCTACAAGTGTTTCTATTTTCCCCGTAAACCTTGCCTTACAATTGGTAGCTTGGTGAGTTCCATTACCTCTAACCACTGTTTAAATTCAGGGGAGGACCGTGATGGATTAAGGCTTTCCCATGTAGAAAATCAAAATCGTTTCAAATATCTCATTGAACTCTCCTATGGCCAGTATCGGTTTTTTTTAGGAGATTTGTTGCTATCAATCATCATTCAGTTCTTTTCTTCACAGATCACATGCGCTATAGGTAGTATTTGTAACACCCAACCCGAAACTCCACAATCTGTACGATGATAGCGATCCCAAAGATACTAGAAATGCCGCGCACAATATATTACATAACAAGGGTGGTGCTACAACGCCGTTAGTCACCCATGTGACAAACAAGGCTAACTCCAATACAACTTACAACTGATGCGGTCTGAGCGCTGAATACAAACCTCTTAAAACAACAAAAGTCAAAAATAAAGTACAGTACTGTAAAATGATACCGGTAGTAATAATCCCCTGTCTTAATTCTACCCCACCTACACTCGGTCGGGCAATCTCTTCAACTTCAGGTACCTGAAAAATGGGGGTGCCCCCAAAGGGGCTCAACAAACAACGCTGGTATGGAAAACGTGCAGCCCATCGGCTACTGGGCCACACCAACTACTTTGTCGAATACATGCAGTTCATTTTTTTTATAAAGCTGTAAACAAGCATAACATGATAATAACAAGTATTCATACAAGGACGACAAGGTCACATAGAACAAGACTTCAGAAGGTCAAGTTAGGTGATCTGCCATTGTTTATGAGTAGTCAGATCCTCACAATGGGACTAACATGTATATAAGAGTACCTCACAGTAGTGGAGGTATAGTGACCTCGTTAAAATCCATCTTCACAGAGTAAATTGGTCGGGTATGATAAACCCTTAGACGAGATGGGACTCTCGTACAAGTAGGTGGGTAATTAGTCCCTCAGAAGATAACGTAGTTAACTCCTGTACTTAAAAGAGGTGGGAATCGAACCCTCGAGAGGAATAAATTCTTCCTCCCAACTTGAACTGTTCCGGTACGCAGGTGAGTGACACAGTGCACCCAAAACTCCCGTCGCGACGTAAATTGAATAGGAGAAGACCTGAGACAGGTACAGCTCCAGTAGCATGCATGGCCAGATCCAACTGGGCTCCTCGTTCTCGTAGTATAGAATTGTTAGGTGTCACACAAGGACGTTAATCAAGCACACAATGTGAATTGTCAATTATCACGTTTAGGATAACGACGTCTGTTATAAAGTGAAGTTAGTGAGAAACTTGAGTACAAGTTCTCGGTATAATAAAACGCATGTATTTAATCCACTGGTAATGTAGTGTTGTATGCGTGGGACATACACGTTATAGTTAGTATCATTCACGCACGTAAAGCAACACAACAGTGCACAAGAGTAATACAACATTTTACATGCAATTATCTTGGTTGTTATTCAAACAACATATAGCACACAAGCCGGTGTAATCCGGTAGCAAACAGGTTGCAAGAATCCCATACCGTTCACCGTAGATTGTACTCGTTTAGTTCCCGGTCAACGTTTGGTCAAACAATGTCCTAGGATAGAATTAACTGAGAGTGTTAATTTATGTCACCCTCTTATAATAACTTTAATGGTTCATGAAACGATTTTTGTATTCGTTATTTCATGTGAGGTTTATTTCTTTGTACTTAGGTAGTTTCTTTAACCTTTTAACCTTATTAATAATTAAGGTATTTTATATTTCCAAACCCTATATTCTTAACTTATAAAACTTATATGGTATGGTAATTTCTTTTAATTACCTTATGATTCAATGTATGACTTATTCGTTATTTCCGCTGATTTATTTTAAAATCCTTTAATGTATATATTCATGTACCATTTATGTTACATGTTTTACAATTGTCCCAATGACATAGTAATTTATAATTTTATCAATGACATTTATTGGTCACATGTTAATTAATTCTCCTCTTAACTTTACTTTAAAATATACTATAACTCCAAATATTATTTGGTGTTTCCACATTAAATTCCTTATATTCATTTCCTTTTGATTTACTTGAAAATCTAAAATGTATATATTTTATACACATGTATTGTTTATGATACTTATATATATAATCTTCTAAATGACATATCCACTTAATAAATCCTCAAATTATATTTACATGTCACACATGGACATATTATACCCATATCTTTTATTAGTCACAAACTAACCCCAAATAATATTATTTCTTTTACAAGTAAATTACTTGTACTTGTATATCATATAGTTTTAATTCCATAAATCCTTAAATCATATTTTCTAAATTCCCTAAATATCCATATAGGTCCTACAAATATTTTTAATCTCATAAATACAACATTCTCTTCGGTTATTATATTATAACCACATTTATTTCTTTAACTTTACATTATACTCTAAATACATTATAATACATAGTTTTATTTTCTTAATTAATTAATTCACTAAACCACCTCTAAAAATTTGGTATTTATTATTTGAACACAATAACTTTTATAAATTACCAATTCAACCCTTAACCTTTCGGTTTTGACAAGTATCTTTCTATAATTACATTTTAACCCCAAAAACTTTATATAAATTATATATTCACTTATAAATTATAGTTTTAATATTTAATTTCCTTAATAACCAAGTGGACACTTATATTTCCACAAATTATGATTTTGCCCCTTATAAAATTCGGTTTTATATCTAAACTCTTATAAATTACATATTCACCCCAAAACTTTTATAAACTTAATATTTTATGTCATAAATCATTTTAACCTAAAGTTTTCGGTCAACACTTTGACCATAGTCTAATTTCATACTTAATACATTAATATACCCATAAACTTATATATTTCTCGGTTGTACACCAATCTTTCCAAAAATTACAAAATAGCCCCAACACTTTATAAATTGTTATTTTAACTTCTAAACACTTATTTAATTCAACCTAAATTCATAATATTAATTCTCACACTATATTATATTATAATTATGCCATGGACACCCTTTATTTCCGGTAATCTCATATCTTACCCCAAACTTTCTAAAAAATTATATTTTTACCACATAATTTATTAAACTAGTCATTTAAACACTAGTAATTATTTTTAACTTACCCAAAATTCATAGTATGTATTTATATACATAATTAGCTTCATTAAAATCTATTATTCACCATTTGAATTCGGCAATGCTAATATATCACCATATAGTTTCTAAAACTTGATTTATAACTTATAATAATTATACATAAATTCATATGAGTCATATAACTCATGTAAAAATTATTGTAATGTCTTAGATTGATTTTTAGCTCAAAAAGGAGCATAAATGCCCTAGACAATTCGGTATGAATTGTTATCTATCATAAGTAATTTTTGTAAAACAAAAATGTGTCTTAAGGTAGTAAGCTTACTATAAATGTTATAATTTATATTCTTGGTATGTATTACCATATAATTTCGGTCTTAATTATTTAAGAAGGTGTACATAATTTTTGTACAATTTTTAAGAGCTTAAACAAGCTTAAAACAATAAAGATTTGCCTAGTAAACTTACTCTTAATAAAGGATGATTAAGTACTTGAACTCCTCTTGAATTCCCAAGCTTCCTCCAATGGTAATTGATGTTCCTCTTCAGTTTTTATGCAAGAGAGGAAGGGGTTTAGGAGTTAGATCTTAACAAAGACCTTAAGTAGATTTTTAAGTAGTTTTCCAAGGTTTTACCTTAGGCTTTTCTTCTTTAATTTTTGGCACACCTAGGAGGGATGGAGCATCAATTTTCCTTCATGAAATTGATGAAGAAAATAGCTTTAGAAGATGTAGAACTTTGGATACACATAAAATGTGTCTTAAGGATTTTCAAGCATGAAAAATACCTTAAGGTGATCTTGGATGCTCCCAGGATTAACGTTGATTTAAGACAACCTCCTTGGTGTATTAATTGATGCCGAAATCTTGTAGTTGCCCTAGGAAGGTTTTTGCTTCAAGACTTGATGAGAAATGCTAGGAAATTACCTTAGAAATGAAGATAGAAGTTAAACCTCCATTAATGGACTTAGGAGCTTCAAAGGAAGAAGATGAAGATGAAAAATGAGAGCTTACCAAACCGGTGGTGAATGGCAAGGAAGAGAATGAAGCTCTTGTAAGGAAATAGGTGAGAATGGAAGGAATTTTCTTTTGATAATTAAATGTCAAATTAAGTATTCTTTTCCTTAGTTTATTTCCTTGTTTATTGGCTCAATAAATCCCTCATTTGACTGCATATTTTCGGCTGGGTGGGCAAGGCATGATAGAAGCTTTGTTTGATAATTGCAAGAAGAAGACAAGGACTAAGTTAGGTAAGGTGTTTTCTTTTGAATTTTCTAAGTAGATTACATGTCATTTATTGTCTTCTTTCTCTATACAAATTTGGTAACATGGCTGTAATATAGCCTCTGATTTTTGATGATTAAAAACATTAGAACATGGCTAGGTTAGCTAGGTATTTTAGTTGAATTATTATAAGGCAATTTAAGCCTCTTTTCTAGCTCATTTTCGGACACATTGTGCTGTTACAAGACAATTCATTTTGTCTATATTTGACTATGATTTATGCTAGTTAGGTAGGGTATTATTTTAGCTATTTAATGAGCAATCCTTCCCCTTTATTCCTGCATAATTCGGAAGCCACATGAGGTAGTAACATGGCTGTTTTGTTTGCACACTTGCAACTTGTATAAAGTAGATGTAAGTTGTTACGTTTGTGTATTTAAATTTCATTGTTTTAATTTAAGCTAATCTCTCCTTGTTTGGTGCATGAAAATCGGTGAAGAGGCTCCAATTTGACTGAATAAATTTACACAAAACACCATGGCATGTGATAAGGTGAGTCATCTTCCATAAGGCAAATTCTTTTGCTAAAACTAGTCAAAAGACACACCAAAAGGCGCCTACTATGGGGGTCAAATGAGATTGATTTTTAGTTTGGTTTTTGTTACACTATATTTTACTAAGACCATACTAATATGTGTAATAGTTTCCAGCATTTATTTGGTACATTTACTCTATGGTAAAAGATGAAAGTTTTAAGGTAAAAATGCTGATTTTAGGTACCTTTTTGATGATAAAATCGCCCCCACTTGTACTATGAATTTAGTACTGGAATTAATTGATTTAGAAGCTCAATTTATCCCCTTTTAATATTATCAACTCGTGGCTCCTCAAAAACTTCAAGGTAATTGCGTAGAACGCATTTTTGTGACACCCGAAGGTGCATTTTTGTGCTTTAAGGATTTTCTGAAAATAGGTAGTCGCTATGAGTTCCAAGTGTTTATTGACATTGTTTATAGTCAATAATAATATGTTAAGGTGTTACATTGAGCTTTATGGGGTTATATCAACTCGAAACACAACTCCCGGGCTAACCGGGGCAAAAAGGAGCATTAAGAAATTCATCCGAGCACTTTGTTTATTTTTGAGGAATTGGCTCAAGAATTCTCTTTAGAATGTTGAATAATGATGTTAGGAACTCCAAGAATGATTTATATTGGAGTTTGTGCCACTTCGGTATCACTCCGGGGCACTCCCGGGGGTTTATGGGGCCCGCATCGGGAACCTCCGAGCACTTTGTCTTTAACTGTGAATTTAGCTTGAGGACTCCATCTTATATGCTTAATAAATAGTAATGGTGTATTTGGAATGAAGATTAATGCCTTACTTCATCCTATAATGTATTTCCGTGACTTTCGGGCCTTAAGGGCCTTTAAGGGAACTCCAGAGCATTTTGTATTTTCGCTCAGTCTTAGATGTGGTCCTATGTTATAAGGGTCATATAATGATCCTTGATTATCTTTACATGAAGTTTATAGCTTGTATAACTTATTTAACTTAAGGTCGGGCTTTAACGCACATTTCTGACCTTAAGGAGTTTAGGTGCGTTTTAACGCTTAAATGTTTATATACTTCTTTTAGGGTTTAAAAATCCCCTAAATAATACTTATTTATCATTATTTAATTATTTGAATTTTAGGGGTATTTCAGTATTACTCCGAAGAAGCCCTCGCCAACTATGTTTACCTCAAGCATGATAAATTACCGATGAACACATATTTTGGTCGGTTATTTAGTTACCGACCATCATATTACCAATGAAATTTTTTAGGGAAGTTTGGTCGGTAGTCCATCGGTAAACCTAGTTAACTACGGATTACCTATGAATACCAACGAAATTGTCCTTAGGTAAATCACTTTTTTTCTAGAAGTGTTTAGATATTAAACTATATTAATCATCACCATAATTCTTTCTTTTTTCTTCATGTCCTCATCTCAGCAGCACTCTTAAGTCTCCTTCTCGACTTGATATTGTTATCACATGTTAAGAGTGTAGGAATAAATGTAAATTCAGATGTTTGACCTATAACAATGAAATAAAAGCAAACACAAGTAAATTTTCTAGAAACAAACATGTCCACATGAAAACACTTTACGATTCAAACTTGTTGAACTAGAGGACGAGGTAGCATTTTTATCTTCTTTAATAATCAAATCGTCCATCAGTTCGATTGCACTAAACATTAGACTGTAATACCTCTTACTCTAAAGTAAATTACCTACATATTGCACTTTTGTTGATGACATACCAAATGGGTATTGAAAAAGTACCAAATTAGCGCCATTATTATACCAGTGCAAAATCTATAAAAGTGTACCACACATAAAAAATGATACTGTATAACATTGTCAATTAAAAAATCAACTACGCTAACCATCACAATGTAATACCTCTTATCCCCAAAGTAAAATACTTACACATTGCACTTTAAATACCTCAATTGGTTATCGAACGTCGATCATCATTAACAACATAAGTTGATGACATACCAAATGTTTACGAACAAAGTACCAGGTTATGTCAGTCTACCAATGCAAAATCAACAAAGTACCACAAATTAAAAATGATATACTTGAAACACAATCAATTAAGAAATAAATAGAATGTGTTAGCCTTCAGACTGTTTATGCGGAGAAGGTTCATGACTTTCATCAAGGTCCATAAGTTGTTGTACACCTCCGATGGTATCACACATATCCTCAGAGAAATGGTTCAAATCAATTGGTAAGGATGAGATCGGCTCCATGTTTAAATTAGTAGCCTCACTTATAGCCATGTTTCTTATGTCATCTACATCTATCAAAGTATTCAATTGCTGATAGAATGAATCATGATGATTCAAATGCATATAAGATGGTACTAGAAGACAAGAAGATGTAGATTCTTGATTGTGAGGTTAGTCCATTGGAACAACAAAAATGTACATACGTTGTGCCCCAACTTGTTGTGTTTTTTTGTCTGCACAAAAGTGAAGAAAACGAATCGAGTATATTGTTGGGTAAAAACCTAACGGCAAGTATACCGGTCGATTATAGCAAGTTTTCCTAGAAGTGTCCCTCCAGGTTATCGAATCCAAGGGAGGCAGCGTTTTAATTTAATTAATATTTAAGAGCAAACTAATAAATCGGTTTACTCCAGTAACAGGGGGTTTTGTTTGTTGAATTACTAAAGTACGAAACAAGAATGTAAATAAGAGCAAAGGTAATAAATGCAAGACAGTGAGCAAAATAATGATATTTTTGATTTAATAAAAAGGGAAAATTCCTGTTTACTAATCCTCCTAATTCTTCGGTTCCTTTCTCGATGTGTTTACCAAAATTTAGATTAAAATCCCAGATCTGAAATATTCCACGTTCGGTCTCCCGCTCAGTGAAATCTAATTAACAGCTAATAAATCTTAACTCTCGTTACAAATTTGCTAATTGCTAACAGCTTTAAGAATAATCCAGATTAATGATCAGTTAATATCCTAGAGGAATTACCATCTCTAAATTAACCGGTGTTGTTCCTGTTGTCTATTATCTACCGCAGTTCTCACTTGTAAGCAGATAAACTGGTAAAATCTAGTAATTGGCCAAATCACAAGATTTATAAAAATAAATAAGGAACAACACTTTAATCTGTTAAAATGGTAAATCACAAAGATAATGGAACCTTGAATTTGGATTACATAGCAAACCGAAATTTATAAGAACTACTCAGCCATGGAAGTGAAAATACTGTAAAAATATATAAAAAACATTAAAGAAGAAGAGAAGAAGAAACTCTGATTTAAGATTCTTTGATGGGGTCTCTGTGCACAACCAGTATTTTCTTCTGCTCAATCTCCAGAAAATGGTGAAGTCTCCAGCTGCTTGTGTACTCCAGATTTTTGTGGATGTGTATGGTGTTTAATGAGATGGATGATATGAATGGAACGTGATATATGAAATGGAATGGATGGAGTGAGTGTGGAATGCTCTCCAGAATGTGTCTTGAATGAGAGGAAGAGAGTTCTATTTATAGAACTTGTATGTTGAATACGTAGCAGAAGCAGCATGGTGGTGGACAGTGATGCTGGAATTTGTAAGTGGAATGGTGGGTGTTTAACGTGGGTGTTTTGCTGGATTTGGGGAGATAATTGGATTAGTGGAGATGAGGATGGAAAGTAGCAGTGGAAGGAACAAAACGAGTGTGGAAGACAAAGCTGGAAAGGAAGTCGGTAGTGTATGGGCGGTTTGTTTAATATGAAGAAAACATAATGCGAGCGCGCTACAGACTGTTGATTCAACCACTTGGTCCGGGACTTAGGCTGTGGAAGAGGTCCCGGACCATTTGCTTTGAAAAATTGTTCTATATCACCGTCTGTGTGGTCCGGGACATAGGCCATGTGTCAAGTCCCGGACCGTTCCTGAAAATGATGCGAGATTTATACTGCAATTGTGGTCCGGGACTTAGGCCCTGGTTGAAGTCCCGGACCATTATTGAAAACAAATCGAGAATTCTGCTATGGTGTGGTCCGGGAATTAGGCCATGTAGGAAGTCCCGGACCATGTCTGAAATTGATTCGAGAGTTGAGCGACATTGTGGTCCGGGACTTAGCTCCAGCATCAAGTCCTGGACCAAGCTTGAATTTAGGTCGAGGGTGAATTTCTTGATTCCATTTAGCTTATTTGATTTGCCATGTGTTCCAACAATGATAGGAATGTGTTTCTTTGAGATTAAAACCTGAAAAAGCATACAAAAAACCATAAAAAGACAATTGCAACAAGAAACATAAAAATGCTCATAAGACAGGAATTTAGCAGTAAATGATAACAAATTAGGTATCAAAAGACCCTGTAGAAATAGGTAAATTCCTGACTTATCAACTTCCCCACACTTAATCTTTGCTTGTCCTCAAGCAATTACTGCAATCAAAATGTACCAGAATTTCAAAAGCGGGGATTTATCAGGTCAAGAAAGTGTACAAGGAAATCTAATGCTGAAAAACAGTCATAAGAAACTACGACTAGTACTGCAAGTTTTCTTAAACAGTGAAGCTAGGGTGTTTGACAAATGCATGAGACTATCATCATAACTATTTAATCCAAACTTTACTCAGGGCTTTACTTTCCGTTTGCTTTCCATAATTCATTGGACGACAAGGGGCAAGAAGTAATGTCATATTCCACATTACCTTTCATTGCCACATACTCATAATCAATGAAGAATTTGCAATAAACTGTTTAGCATGAAAGAATTTTCCTTTCAATTTTTCTGAGCAAGCATTATTCATTTCATCCCCCCAGACTTTTTCTCCCCATCCTTGTAGCGGTGTTGGGCCTTCTATCCCAGATCAGATGATCTTAGGTAGATAAGTGATGAGGCACTCCATGGGCTTAATTACCGAATGGGAGAGGTCTGTTCCGGTTCAGAATAGATTAGAGGAGTACCTTGCCTTTGTCCTTTCCTTCCATTCATTCCAAAACTTTCCAAAGCCCCAAGTTAGTTCAAACAAAATAGTCACAAAATGGTCTCACCTTTTATTTAAGGAAATAGATAAAAATTTTAACCAAAACTGATAATACAAGCAGTATAACCAAAGTTCTTATGACCGAAGTTTCAGATTAAATCTCAGAAATATTCGCTACTTGTACGTTATTCCCGACTGATGCATCTGACCACAAATGAAAACCAAGTATGTCGAATTAAAAATTTTGTGGAGGGTCATCAAAGGTTAATGAAGTGAGAAATAGTAGTGTCAGGAACCACAAAAAATAAGCAATAGACGCACAACCCCCTTACTACTAACTTCCCCACACTTAGAAAATAGCAATGCCCTCATTGCTGCAGGAATATGATCATAGTGCAAAAGAAAGAATAGAACTCCCCTGAAAAATGAGTGAAGATGACATCCCCACACTTATGAAAAGGAACGGGAGACTTATGGAGTGTTGGAAAAATTTCGGCAGAGTCTCCTTTGTATTCTTTCGATATCGCACACAAAAGATGGCAATCCTGTTGGAATGAAGCAGCAGCAGACACTATGTTGCAATAAAGTCAAGGAACATAACCAAGCAGTGACAGTAGTAGAAGTACCAAAGTATCTATAACAATCCAAAAAGAAAATGAAAAGTACCATAAGATGCAACCTAACAAGCTAAAAGACATTAAAACAGCCAGAGTTAGGAAATAAAAGAGAATCCAAAACAGCAATAACAAGATAAAGAGTCTGAAAAGAACAGATCATAAACCAGCATGAGATCTACTGAGGTGGTGGGTGATCCTGAGGCAGACGCCAGGACTCCAGCTGAGCGAAGCGGGCGTCATAATCAGTAAAGCGTGCCTCATAGCAAGCCGCATACTCCGCAAACCGTGCGTCCTGTCCAGCTGTATACTCCGCATACCGTGCCTCCTGCCTAGCCTCATACTCACTCTGTCGGGTCTCCAAAGCTGAGATCCGTGCTCCATAATCGTACAGGGTCGTACTCATCCCGTCTACACGAATGTCCATCTGAGTCATATGAGCAGCAAGACCATCGACCCGTGCAGTGATCATCCCCTGCCAATCAGTAAACTGACGAAACATCTCGTCATATCCCGGTGTAGGAGCAGTGGTCATCAGTACGTCTGGGATGTCACCACCAGCGGCAGCAGCGGGGGGCTCAACCTCAGCGGCGTCATCAGGTCTAGGGGCTCGTGCACCCGGCTGTGCGCGTCGGCGCTTCACCCACTGATCATCTATCTTCTCCCACTGATAAAAGCGCATCATCGTCATGTCTATGGGAGACCGGGGGTACTGGGGCTGCTCATCCGAGAAGTCTACCTGAGCATCGATGAAGAAAGACTGGAGGAGGTGCGGGAAGGGAAGAGAGGAGCTACTGTCTACATCAATCACCCGAAGCATCGACTGAAAAAGTAATCCATGCAGGGCAATGGGGAATGCTGCCTGGGCAAGCTCGTCATCCAGGAGGAAGCGCAGAATATAGCAGTCGATTGCATTCAGGTCCGCACACTCCCGGGGTCGGACATTATACATTATACTCGCCAGGATCAGACGCTCAAGCGGTGTGGGAAGCTTATCACCGGTAACCACCTGCTTATCCCGGTGGTTGCGCCTCTGGCGGTTCTGAATAGTAGGATCATTCACGATCAAATTTATATAATGCTCCTTACTGCCTCTCTCACGGAGTTCGTGATTCTCCCGGTCCGCCTCAGTCGGGACCCTAGCCCGATTAGGTATATTCAGAGTACGTCTAATACGGGCGGGATCGACTACAATATCCTTCCCCTTAACCCTTGACCTAATTTCCTTACTATCAGCACGCACCGCAGCATTAGCATAGAATAATTTAACCAGTCGCGGATAAAATGTACCACCTCGGTTTAGCAGACATACCCAACCTCTGTCGCTAAATATCCTTTCTAAATCAAATTCAGATATTAATGTAGGACAAACTGACCTTTCTGGAATTATTTTGCGTTCCTTAGCCTGGAACCAATCCCAAGCAGCGTCAGTTAGAAATTCCGAACGGTCCGTCTCGCGAATCCGAAGTGGGGGAGCTGCTGAAGAGGAAGACGCGCCGGCAGTGGTGGGTTTTCGAGCACGTTTGGGTGCCATTTGATATTATTGGATTAAGGATGTGGTAAAGGGTGCGTTTGGTTTCTATGCAGGCGACGGGATAGAGGGTAAGGTGGAGGTTCGAATTTTGGGAGTGGTGTGCTTGCGGGCGAGGACGTTGGCGAGGACGGGTGGTGGTGCTTTGGGTTTTGGAGCAGGTGAATTCGATAGAGGAGGGGAGTGGAGTGAGATTGGGATTTGGTGTGGTGCGTGGTCGCGCGCGAGGGAGCAAGGTGGATGGCGGAAGACGGTGGGCGTGGGTTTGCAGTCGTAAGGGGTAGCGACGGCGGGTGACTGGCGAATTCGAGAGCGAGAGAGGGAGTGTGGTGGTCGCAGGCGCTGGCGGGTTGGGGTTGCGCGACGGTGGAGAGGCGACAGAGGGAGTGTGGTGGTCGGGTGGCGGTGTGATTTCAGGCGGTGACTGGCGAATGCGAGAGATGGGAGTGGCGACAGAGGTGGGCGTGGAGGATGTGAAGTCGGGTTAGGGATTTCAGGTTGAACTTGGGAAGAAGACAGTGGAGCCCGACCTCCTCTTTTTTTTTTGAACGATTGTTGGTCCGGGACTTAGGTTTTGTATGAAGTCCCGGAGCGCTATGTTAAAATAGGTCAAGAGTTGCAGTCTTCTGGTCCGGGACTTAAGAAATGTAAAAGGTCCCGGACCACCCCATGATTTATGTCCGAGATTTCTCATCACTTCCGGTCCGGGACTTAGAATATGCAAAATGTCCCGGACCACCCCTGTTTTTCTGTTCGAGACTTGCCTGCTCCCCTGGTCCGGGACTTAAGGTGTGTAACAGGTCTCGGACCACCCCCTTGAATCTAGCCGTAAGTTTACTTCCTAGCACTCTGTTTTTCTTCCTTCACCAAACCTACACTTTAATTAAAACCAAACAAAGAAAAACAACTAACAAAAGAATAAGAACAAGCAAAACATGAAACAAAACTTGAAATATACAGATAAAGGGAAAGAGATTGGGTTGCCTCCCAATGAGCTGCCCGTCTTTTCGGTCTTTGGCTAGACCATGTTTTTGTTCTCTCAAGAGATTCCAAAAGATTGAGCCGTCTTTGACACCTGGTGACACGAACTCCGAGAAGCTTCCAAAACGTTTTTCGAAGACCTACCAGCATAAAACAGTAACTTCTCACCCTCTGCATTCAAAGTGATCGTTCCATGAGCAACTTCGATTCGAGCGTCGGCTGTTGCTAGGAAGGGTCTTCCAAGGATAATAGGGACCGTTGGATCTGTAGCCATGTCGAGTACGACAAAGTCGCAGGGGAAATACAGATGCTCCACCTTAACCATCACATCCTTTGCAATTCCATAAGGGTAAACCATTGAGCGATCTGCTAACTGAAGCGTCATTCGTGTAGGCTGTAAGTCTCCAATTCCAAGCTTTTCAAATAAAGCGTATGGCATGAGACTAATCGACGCTCCTAAATCAGCAAGACAGTGGTCGAAGTCAATGTCTCCTACTCTACATGGAATTGTGAAGCTTCCAGGATCTTTACATTTTTCTGGTAAGCGCTTCTGTATGATCGCCGAGCAAGTCTCTGTGAGCTGAATAGTTCCTGTCTCAACTAACTTTGCCTTATTAGATAAAAGTTTCCTTAAATACTTGGTATAGTTAGGCACCTTCACAACTAAATCCACAAAAGGGATATCAACAGATAGTTGACGAAGTAAAGTAAGAAACTTATCAAACTCACTATCCTCCTTGGAACGCTTGGTTCTGTTTGGGAATGGAATTGGAGGAGCAACTTCATCTGCAGGTGGTGTAGGTGAAGGAGATTTGGTAACTTCACACTTCCGCTCATTCTCCAGCACCGGTTGCTCTATGCTCACCTCAGGCTCAGTAGCTTTGCCTTTACTACTCCTATAGTTACCTTCTTCGCTGTTTCCTTTTCCTGCAACGTACATTTGTTAGCCAAGATATCATCCACCAGTGTAGCATAATTTGGCATTAACTTAAGCATATCAGAAAAAGGAATATCTTTAGTTAATTTCTTAAAAATTTGAAGAAATTTTCCAAACTGTTCATCGAGATCCCTTTTCTTTAACCTGTCAGGAAAAGGAATAGGTTCTTCAATTTTGCGATTGGAAACAGAAGAGTAAGAAGGTTGAGTTTCAGGAGACTCCTTCTCCTTGGGTTTTTAAAAAATTTTAATGGAGTCCTTAACCTCTTGTTGAACAGGTAAAACTGCAGCGACAAGTGGAGTATCTTCTTCCACCACAAAAACAGCTTTAGCATACTCTCTTGGATTCATCTCTGGTTGACTAGGCAAAGACCCTGCCGGTTCTCTGAAAGCTTTTGACTAATTTGCGCCAATTGAGTTTCCATTCGCTTATTGTAAGCCTTTTGTTCTTGCATGAATGCCTTTTGGGTTGTTGATTTCATCTTGCTCATTGAATCTGGCTTTTGTTGATGTAATGAATTCGCTCATCATAGCTTCCAAGTTTGAGGAACTACTAGCTCCTTGACCTTGCATTTGTTGGTTCTGATAGGACTGATTATATTACTGTGGTGCCTTCTGATTGTAGTTGTTGCTCTGAAATCTTTGCTGCTGATATCCCTGATTGCTTTGGTTGTTATAGAAATTTCCTTGTCTGTTCCCCAGGTAATTTACCTCTTCACTTGGTGGAGATGTACACTGACACAAGTTTAAGCTTCTACCACAATATTCACAAGGTGGATAGACCTCAGGAGCAGCTGCTGCATTTGACTGCGGGTTCATCACTGCACACATACGCTCCAACTGCTTTGACATCGCTTCCATCTTGGCAGCCAGAAAGGTATTCGAATCTACTTCATAAACTCCAACAGTTTTCTTCGGTGCAGCTTCTCCGGTTCTCGCACCTCCCCACTGATTGGATGCATTGGCAATGGTCTCCAATAATTCCTTGATTCTAGCTATTGGTAGCTCCATGAGGCTTCCTCCTGCACAAGTGTCTACCAACAAACGACTTGAATGATCCAAATCTTTGTAAAAGGACTGTAAAATTACCTCCTCTCCCAAGCCATGGTGTGGTACTCTGCGCACAATCCCTTTGAAACGCTCCCAAGCCTCAGATAATGTCTCACTGGTGAACTGCTTAAAGTTGGTAATCTCTCCTCTCATAGTCAGCATTCGAGAAGGAGGGAAATATTTTGCCAAAAATGCATTTGCTAACTCCGTCCAGGTAGCGATACTGTTGGGCGTCAATGAGTTTAACCATTCTGCAGCTCTGTCCCTCAGGGAAAATGGGAAGAGAGTCAATCTAGCAACCTCTTGTGAAGCTGGTGTAGAGCATGCTCCTACCAATCTCAGGAAAGTGGTGAGATGGACATTGGGATCTTCGGTGACTGTCCCGTTGTATTGGGGTGCGTTCATGACCATAGTAACATAGTGCGTCTTGAACTGCCACTGCACTCCTGTTGGCAACGAGGAATTACTATTGGTGAAATAAGCCCTTTGACGCTTGGGCGGGTACAATCCTTCATGTGCTTCTCCGGATTCAAATTCTCCATATTGGCTCCTAAGGGGTTGTTTAGAATCTCTTCTTCGACTAATAACTCAGAAATAATCTCCTCTGCTGGTGAATCTTTTAGAGGCACCTCCTGCTCAATTGGAGGATCCAGCACTAACCTTTTTTGAATCCTTCTTGTTACTCTACATATTTCTGGTTCAATTTCAAATTCAGGGTTTCCTTCAAACGAGTTTTAACCATAAACCAAAATCAGATAACTGACAGTAATGTAGTTGTAAAAGAACAAAATAAAATAAAACAAGGATAAACTAAAAAGGACAAAAACAACAAAATAAAATCAAAATAAAAATTAAACTAAGCAACCGTGCCTCCCCGGCAACGGCGCCACAACTTGTTGGGTAAAAACCTAACGGCAAATATACCGGTCGATTATAGCAAGTTTTCCTAGAAGTGTCCCTCCAGGTTATCGAATCCAAGGGATGCAGCGTTTTAGTTTAATTAATATTTAAGAGCAAACTAATAAATCGGTTTACTCCAGTAACAGGGGGTTTTGTTTGTTGAATTACTAAAGTACGAAACAAGAATTTAAATAAGAGCAAAGGTAATAAATGCAAGACAGTGAGCAAAATAATGATATTTTTATTTAATAAAAAGGGAAAATTCCGGTTTACTAATCCTCCTAATTCTTCGGTTCCTTTCTCGATGTGTTTACCAAAATTTAGATTAAAATCCCAGATCTGAAATATTCCACGTTCGGTCCCCACTCGGTGGAATCTAATTAACAGCTAATAAATCTTAACTCTCGTTACAAATTTGCTAATTGCTAACAGCTTTAAGAATAATCCAGTTTAATGATCAGTTAATATCCTAGAGGAATTACCATCTCTAAATTAACCGGTGTTGTTGCTGTTGTCTATTATCTACCGCAGTTCTCACTTGTAAGTAGATAAACTCGTAAAATCCAGTAATTGGCCAAATCACAAGATTTATAAAAATAAATAAGGAACAACACTTTAATCTGTTAAAATGGTAAATCACAAAGATAATGGAACCTTGAATTTGGATTACATAGCAAACCGAAATTTATAAGAACTACTCAGCCATGGAAGTGAAAATACTGTAAAAATATATAAATAACATTAAAGAAGAAGAGAAGAAGAAACTCTGATTTAAGATTCTTTGATGGGGTCTCTGTGCACAACCAGTTTTTCTTCTGCTCAATCTCTAGAAAATGGTGAAGTCTCCAGCTGCTTGTGTACTCCAGATTTCTGTGGATGTGTATGGTGTTTAATGAGATGGATGATATGAATGGAACGTGATGTATGAAATGGAAATGGATGGAGTGAGTGTGGAATGCTCTCCAGAATTGTGTCTTGAATGAGAGGAAGAGAGTTCTATTTATAGAACTTGTTTGTTGAATACGTAGCAGAAGCAGCATGGTGGTGGACAGTGATGCTGGAATTTGTAAGTGGAATGGTGGGTGTTTAACGTGGGTGTTTTGCTGGATTTGGGGAGATAATTGGATTAGTGGAGATGAGGATGGAAAGTAGCAGTGGAAGGAACAAAACGAGTGTGGAAGACAAAGCTGGAAAGGAAGTCGGTAGTGTATGGGCGGTTTGTTTAATATGAAGAAAACATAATGCGAGCGCGCTACAGACTGTTGATTCAACCACTTGGTCCGGGACTTAGGCTGTGGAAGAGGTCCCGGACCATTTGCTTTGAAAAATTGTTCTATATCACCGTCTGTGTGGTCCGGGACTTAGGCCATGTGTCAAGTCCCTGACCGTTCCTGAAAATGATGCGAGATTTATACTGCAATTGTGGTCGGGACTTAGGCCCTGGTTGAAGTCCCGGACCATTATTGAAAACAAATCGAGAATTCTGCTATGGTGTGGTCCGGGACTTAGGCCATGTAGGAAGTCCCGGACCATGTCTGAAATTGATTCGAGAGTTGAGCGACATTGTGGTCCGGGACTTAGCTCCAGCATCAAGTCCCGGACCAAGCTTGAATTTAGGTCGAGGGTGAATTTCTTAATTCCATTTAGCTTATTTGATTTGTCATGTGTTCCAACAATGATAGGAATGTGTTTCTTTGAGATTAAAACCTGAAAAAGCATACAAAAAACCATAAAAGAAGACAATTGCAACAAGAAACATAAAAATGCTCATAAGACAGGAATTTAGCAGTAAATGATAACAAATTAGGTATCAAAGACCCTGTAGAAATAGGTAAATTCCTGACTTATCATATATACCTTGGTATCAAGTGAACTGTTGTAATCATCAAACAGAAGAAGTTTAATCGAGTTCAGTAAATACCTTGATATCAATTGACCTGTTTTCAGCAAAGTCTTCGGGTCCGGCTCAGGTGCCATCGCAAAAATCGATGTCCCGGTGACATCGCTAATTTAGGCCGTCAGATCACGTGCTGACGTCATCAAAAATCAGCAAAAATCATCATACGGTCCATAATTATGCGGACGTTTTCAGGGGTATGACGGTAAAATCGTTCATATATTATATTTAAGAACGCACGGACGATCCCTCCTTTCCCTAAGCCCGCCAAATGGCCCGACAATTGACCCCCCCCCCCTTTCCAGCCCGGCCGCCCGCCCACAATGCCCATCGCCTCCCCTTGTCGTCCTTCCCAAACCCTCAAATCATTAATTGTTTACATTGAGTTGAATTGAAGCGTTATATCGCCATTGCTGCTGGCCGTATGTAAACGTACTGTCGTTACGGTATCACTTCATTCCCCATTACCCCATTTTCATCCCCTCTAATTACTCTATCTCTTTTCGTTTGCCACGTTCAATGTCGGCGTCACCGAAACGATGTCCAGGTATACCGAGTTTTAATGTTTTACCGATACAGTAGTATACTTTCAGGTTTTATAAGGTAATGAAGTATTGTGCGATCCAGGTGTTCTGAGCAGTCGTTGCGGTGATGACGTACCAATTGAAGCAACGGATGTTGAGCGCTGGCAATCTCTTAGGTTTGATAGTGTTAGCGATGCTTACGCCTTCTATTCCGCTTATGCAGAGAGGGTTGGTTTTGGGGTACGCAGAAGAGGCAGCAACAAAAGCAGAAGCAAGAAGATAGTACTGACAGTACGACCTTACATTTTGTTTGTCTGTAATCTAGAAGGTTTCAGGCCGGATAGCAAGAGTGACCCTGGATATGCCATGCAATCAGCTCTAGATATCACTAAGCCGCAATACAAGCGCCGGAGGCATAATGTAGAGAAAAGGTGCGGGTGCAAGGCTCGGATGTCTCTGAAATATTGCTGTACCGAAGGACAATATTCAATAACAGAATGGGTCGGCGAGCATAATGGACACGTACTAATGCCAGAACCACTAAGGTATTTAATGCGATCAAACAGACATGTCGATCTTGAAGTTGGACTGCAAGCTGAGTTGAATGCTAATGTTGGGGTTCAGCTAGACACCTCATTCAAGATTATTGCAACCAGCGCCGGTGGGTTCCAGAACCTTGGTTGTACTAAAGTTGACCTTAAAAACCATCTCCGCACGAAGAGGCAGAAGAATATGCAGCCGTCCGAAGCCACCTGCCTGCAAGAGTACTTTAGGCGTACTGCAATGCAAACTCCTGGATTTCACTATGACATACAGTATGACTGCGAGGACTTGATAGCAAACATTTTCTGGGCTGATCACAGAATGAAGATGGATTATTCTCTGTTTGGTGATGCTGTCACGTTTGATACAACATTCTGTACCAATAGTGCGTACAGGCCTCTAGGTAATTCAGTATTTATCCTCTTCATCCATATGCTAGCTGTCATATATATCTCGTCACGCAAGAAACCTGGCATTGGCCAGGAATCATTGTACCGTGACTCTTTCGTATTCAATGACTATCAATCCTATGTCCCTTGTTGCTCACTACCTTGATGGGTGAGTTTATTCCTGCAATCATTTGATAAACATGAATTTATGTTACAGTTGTTTATAAATTATTATTCCTGCAATCATTTGATAAACATGAATTTATGTTACAGTTGTTTATAAATTATAATTAAACATACCGCTTTCTTTACAGTACTTATTGCTTGCACTATAACGTGCCCTGTCCATTTCTTGCTCAGCTTTGTTTAGTGGGTTTAATCATCACCGACAAATAGTCGTCTTCGGGGCGGCATTGATATTCGACGAGACAATACCTTCATTCGAATGGTTGTTTGAAGCGTTTGTTGGATGCATGGACAACAAGGCACCAGTCACGATATTCACAGACCAGGATGCAGCTATGTCAGCAGCGCTACAGTCTCGGCTCCCTGACGCATTTCATGGGCTCTGTTCTTGGCACATCTTGCAGAATGCCAAGAAGAACGTTCATAGTGCTGTAATACGTGATGTAACAAAGACACTTAGTTTACTGATGTATGGGATCCAAGACGAGTCAGAATTTGATAAGGTATGGGATGGTTGTATGTCCAGAGTGCAGTCTGCTGGTCAGGGGCCTAAGTATGTTAAGTCCGTGCAGTGGATGCTCCGAATAAAAGAGAAGAGAGAACATTGGTCGGCTGCATGGGTCAACAAGCACTTCACCGCCGGTATGCGCACAACGCAGGCCAGTGAATCTATCAACAGTAGTGTTCGATCATTTCTGAAACCTGACCACGGCCTTACTGAGTTTTTCCCCCATTTTAATAATATGATATACTCCATTCGAGAACGTGAAAATCACGCCGAATTCGAAGCTAGAGCTAAGATCACTGCAAACACGTTCACATCGTGCCCCCTGATGGTACGTGCTGCCGGTGTGTACACACCTACAATATTCAGTGCACTTCATTACGAGAGGGAACACAACATTGGTTACATCGTTGACGCAACTCCTGAACCGACAGAGTGCGGGTTAGACGCTTGGAAAGTGTACAAGTTGGACACAGACAATTCTGAGCTTGATATAAGGGTTGTGCATGCTGGTTTCGATGAAGATATAGTGATTAAATGTAGCTGTTGTCTGTTTGAGGCAATGGGTATCCTATGCCGTCATATTCTTAAACTCATGGATCTTTTTGGCTCAATGGGCAAATTGAGTTGCAGGACATTACCCGAAGTGTTCATAAAGAGCCGATGGCGGCTAAATGCAAGGTCTACCATTCTTCAAAATGGTGACGAGGTTCACGCAACACTGCCAGAAACATCATCGTTCCTATGTCGCTATCAGCGCCTAACAGCAACCGCTGTTCGATTGGCTGCCACCGCATCTTCGGACCCCGATCTGTACAACTATGTCATTGGTGAGGTTAAAGGTATTCTGAAGTACGCCATAGATTATTATGAAAGCAGACCTCAGGACGATGGTGAACGTACAGATCACCAGGGACTATGTGAAACTGGGCAGAGGCGATTTACTGCTGGGATAAAGAAGAGGCAAAATCCCCATAGGAATCGAAAGAGAAGACGATCTGAAACTGAAATTAGAAACCAAAGATATCGGGCTTCGCATCTAAGGGAGGAGTTGCCCCACAGAAATGTTGAAACTCAATGCAATGACAACAGTGCACATGCAGATGCCCCTGTACCTTCCACCACCACATATGGATATTTCACAACCTTACTCAATAGTGTATGCAACCCTTCCACACCCCAATGGTTACCGTAAGGTCGTTCTCTTAACCAACCGTCGGAAACGTCTTCCTAGGAAGCGTGTGGCCCTTTTCTTTCTCCCTGCAAAAAGGTGGTTTTTGCTTCTATACATATATATATTTATATTATTATATTTTTTCCGAGCGAGGGAAAACTTTCAAAGTTTGGGTTTTTAAGCTTCTTTCTCTTTCCCCTCTGCCTGTTCGCTTCAACTGCCTTCTGCTTTCGCCATCCCTGTTATCGCGCTCCCTGCTTCCCTCTACTGGCCCGTTACTTCGACCTCTCTTCCATTCGCTTTCCTGTCGTTGTGCGCTACCCTGCCTTTCATCGCCGTCATCCCTCGAATCTTGCCTACCTTGACAATGGCTTCTTCTTCCTCTAAACAGAGCAAACTTGCTGCTAAATTTCCTCCCGCCGTCGGAGAGATTCAAGGCTCTCAGTCTCCTAACGGCTTTCGCCCTTCATACCTGAAGCCGGTAAGACCCTTCCGTTCTGGGCGTCAACCTTCTCCTTCTTCTCTCAACTATTCCTCCCTCCGTGATTGTCTCGAGGGGGTCGAAGCCCCACTTGGCACACAAATTTTTTTGCCATCCCCTGAATCTCACCCTAACGACGATTTTGGTCGCGGGTATGTTGTCTACGCCGACTTCTTCCGGTCTGGTTTGACCATTCCCCCACACCCTTTCGTGCTAGGGTTCCTTCTCCGTCGCTGCTGCACCCGCCCATCTTCACCCTAAAGCCATTTCACACCTTCAGGCTTTCGTTTCCCTTTGTGACGATATCAAAATTCGGCCGGAAGGGACCGATTTCGTCCGATTCTTCTCAGTTAGGAAGGATCCTGACAGCCTAACCCTTATTGCGAGGAGTGGGTATTCTCTTTTTGACTACAAAAAGGCTCACGAGTGGGGGTCGCGGTGGTTCGTCATCATTCCCCCGTCCGGCCGAGTGTTGGGCATTCCATACGCTGCTGAGGCCGGAAAAGGTCAGTTAATCAGCCCCGGACTCCTCCGGCTGAAATTCCCATTTCGAAGGTTCTGCGAGCGGTAAACAAGGAATTGCCGACCGTCGAGGCGTTTTTTACAAAAGAACGCTTGTCTTCTCTGAAGACATATCACAGTAAGTGTTCTTCTTTTTGCTTAATATGAATGCTGTCGTTTCTTCTTTGGTCTCCTTATCGTTTGGATGTTTTGTCGCAGACTTTTTCCAGAAGGGGGACAAAATTGGTCCCTTCCATAACTGGAACTTCGTCACCTTTAAGAATGGGAGCGAAAAAATTGACTACTACGACACGCTGGAAGCGGCCACTGATGCGGCCGAGCAGCTTTTGGAGAACGCTGCTCCGGCGAAGCGTTCCAGACGAGAAGTTGGAGATGACCAAGCCGGTAATTTGAAGAAAAAGAAGCGGCTTGAATCTCCTGTACACGCTGACGCCGGATTGTCAGGTACATGGCACGTGAGCCCCAAGTCTGGGCGCCGTGTCTTTCTTCCACTCACCCCTGGTTCGGGTTTAGACTTTGATTCTCGCCCGGGGCGGGAGTCCGGTCATCCGACTCCTATTTGCGAGCAATTTCCTGACTTGACGAGTTACTTTTCCTCAGATCCTGCTCAGGAAAATACCTTGGGGGCCACAGACCTTCACGTCAGTCCTCCGGCTAAAGAAGGTTTCGGCTGCCTTGCCGCTTTCTCCCACTCTTTTATTTTTCTTAGTTTTTAGTACTTTTCTATTTCCAGCTTCATCCTTTTGGTCCTAACTGCTTTTTATTACTGCGGCAGCTCCTGTTGCTCCTGCCAAAAAAAGGCTAAAAAAGAAAACCACGTCAAAGCCAAAGGCCACAGAGCTAGAGGGTTTAGAAGGAGGGCAAACCTCCGGCGACCGTGAAGCTTCAGGATCATTTTCCATTGATGTTGCTGCGGCCGTGGATGCGGCAAGGGAAATAGCAAAGGAGTATCGGCAAGTGCCGGAGAACCCTGAGCTTCGAAGCAAGCAAAGGGAAGATTACATGGCCTTCTCTACGCCGGAGGGCCCCATGCCGGAGGGTCCTGAGCCCCAGGGTGAGCAGGGAGAAGGCCATATAGCTTCTTCCTCCTCCCCCTCCCCCTCCTGCTCAGGAGTCTTACACCGGTCCCTCCCAAAAGGAAGGGTGGTTTTATCATCGCGGGCACCCTCTTCCCTTGATAACCTGCGATACTGCCAAGTACTCTTCTATCTGGAAGGAGGCAATTAAGAGATCCGGTCATCCAGACGGGATCTTTGCTCCTCCGGCGACCTTCACTGCTACCAAGAAGAGGCTGCGGATCGGGGATGGGGGGGCGGATGCCATCATGCGGCATTCCATCCCAGCCAAAGAAGCGTTCGACATGATGTGGGGGGGAATCTTTCAGGTTGGCATTCACATCACTTGTATTCTTCTTCTTTTGTTTGATTTTTGGGTTTCCTGAACTTATGCGTTGTATTGCTTTTTTTTTAGGTGATGTCCATGGCTCAAAGTGCTGAAGTCCACTTTGGCAACCTCCAGTCCAGGCTTCGCTACGAGGAAAGCCGAGCCAATAGAGTTGAAGAGGAGCTGAAGCTGTCCCGCTCTTCTCATGACGCTTATATTGACCAGGTCGAGTATGAGATCGACCGGAAGGCAAAGGATAGGACTGAGGCAATTAACAAAGACCTGCAGTTGTCCCGGCGTGAGTGTGAGCGTCAGCGCGATGAGTATGAGGCGCAGCTGAAAAAACTCCGGGAAGAGAACTTCTCTCTGAGGGGCCGGATTAAGGAGGCTGATAATACGTTGACAGAGGTATGAAATCGTCTCTCTTCTTTCCTTAAATACGGGCCAGCTAATTTGATTCTTGTTTTGACCTGAACATCATGCTGGATCAGACTCTCTCCGTGCACCGGAATCAAGTAAACAATCTTCGGAGCGAGGTGAACAATCTTCAGGCAGAGAAGGTCTTTTTCCACCAGCAGGGGCAATCTTTCAAGCAGGAGGCTGAAGAGCTTGGACTGGAGACGCAAACTCTTAAACGGGAGAATGAGGCTCTTGTGAAGGAAAAAGAAAAGCTTATGCAAGAGCACGACCGCCTGCTGGAAGAAAAAGCTGCGCTGGAGGAGCAGTCAAGATCTTCCTTCGATCAAGAGAAGCAGTCTCTGCTCCGGGATTGTTCTCTTTTGGAAAAAGACAAAAAAGCTCTTGATGCGGATAAAACCGCCCTTATAGAAGAGAAAGCGAGGCTGGAGGAGAAAGTGAGAGAGCTGGAGGAAGCCAAGTCTCGCTCTCAAGCGGAGAATACTGTGCCGTTAGGTCATGGTAAGCTTTCAGGCCTTCAAGTTTTTCCACTCTTTTTGGCCCTTTCATCTTCTTATTCTTTTTTCGTTCCGGCCAGGCATGAGTGCTGCCAATTTATTGAAGCACGTCACCCAGTTGAGTGGACGGATAGCCCGTGCTAAGCAAGAGCTATCATTCGCCAATTCTGAACGTGACAAGTACCGTGCCCAAGTCTTGACTCTTGAATCTCAAGTGACCAGGCTCAGGACATTCTCCCGGCAATCTCAGGAGGAGATACAGAAGCAAGGCACCATTAACGCCCATTTAAAGGAGTCCTTTGCTTCTCAGTGCCGCCGGTTAGTTGACATCTGCCAGCAGATCGTCTCAGATCACTCTCTCGAGAAAGGAGAGTTGCTGGATGATGACCTGTACAATAAGTTGGAATTCAAGGCTGTTGCCCAGAAATCCAACTTCTTCTTAGAACTTGAGAGATTCTGCCGCAGTCCCGGAGAGACATGCTTTGGTGCTGGTGAAGCCTCATTCCTTCCAGCCGGAAGCAACATCCTACCATCCGCCGGAGGGATGCAGCATCTTGCCAGGAGGTCTAAGTCTTCCGGGAGTGTAGCAGGTAGCATCGATAGATTACTAACCGCCGGAGAAGAAGCTGTTGACAAGGAAACTGCAAAGGCAGTAGAATAGAGTAGAATAGAGGTTTTCATGGGGGTACACCCTTATTTATAGTTTTTTGGGCCTGGTCACTTTGGTGCCAACCTGTATTTTACATGCTTAAGTACAGTTCTACCCTCTCTTTAGTATTTCTGACCGACCACAAGCGGTCGGTCGAGTGATGTTTTGCTTTGCCTAAGTCCCATTTTCATCCGGCTAAGGCGGCCGGATGCTCTACAAGCCTCTAACCCCATCCGTCCAGAGCCGCCGGATGCTCTACGTGCCTTTAATCCCATCCGGCCAGAGCGGCCGGATGCTCTACTAGCAGCACCAGTTTCTGATGATCCATTTTGAATGTTGGGTGCTTCTTCTCCAGCAGGTTGCCCCTCTTGAACTTGGTGTTTAACTGAAATTATTCTCAACCGCTTACGCCTAGCCATCCTAATTCAATCATAAACACATAGTTAGTCTCTATGAGGAATGCAAAGAGTGTAATTATATATAAAAAAACACAGAAACCAACAAAACAACACAGTACAAGTTTATAAATAAACTGCGACAACGAAGTTTGTTTATTCTAAAACAAAAAAGAAACTAACCCATCAACTAAACTTCTTCTCGGTGTTCTGCTTCTTGTTCATTATCTTCTAACTTTATTGTTTGAGTTAGGTATTCCTCCTCCTCCTCAATTCCAACACGGTGTAGATAATAATTCATGCTCTCTTGAACTGTAGAACTGATTTCTACAGTTGTGACAAGGGTAAAAGATTCTATCTTCTACTGAAGACTTGTCAAATGCACTATCCAAAAACTGATTAACCCCATTTATATACTGCTCACTCCATTTCGGGATAGGGTACATCCAAGACCTATCCATCATACAAATGGATCGTCCTCTAGAAACAAAAACTGAAACAATTTATAAACAAAGATTGATCTAATTAACATACATTAAAAAAAACACTTTATGAGAAACTCTCAAACAGAGAGCCTATGATAAATTCCCTAGCCACATTTCCAAGTAAATATGATACCAAGAAAAGAACAATTTAAACAGGGTGTTGCACTATTGAAAAAGACGAGAAGGATAAGGCAAATGAGACAACAACAGTTTAAACAGCAACAACATCAGCTGAATACAAACATCTCTAATGGATATATATATTCAATTCAATTCCTTTTGTTCAACTGATGTAATATTCAGGTGGATAGCACATCCTCATAACTATCTGTTTCCGCTACATCTATGTTTACTAAATGGGTGTACGACAATGTTTTCAGCTAGTCAGCCATATATCTCGGCAAATAAAAAACGAAGATTTCTTATGTCTGATTTTATGTGTGTGAACAGAACAAGCTAAGACATGATCAAATTTGCATGTGAGACTTCTCAACATGCCTAGACGATAAGCTGAGTACAGACACATTAACAGAATTTTTCCAAAATAAACCAACACCACCAGCTCGCCCCTCACTATCACCAGCGACCCAAAAGTATGAAGGAAACAAAGAAGCAACCCGACACATCTCTACCGCTGAGAGCTTTGTTTCACACAAAAAGAACATTGAAGGGTAATTCGACAACACCACACCCTTCAACCAGCGAACTGACGCAGCCTGGCCAAGGCCACGGCAGTTCAAAGCTAAAACCGACATCTATGCTGGGCGGCTCTGGGTTTCCCCCAGAGGCGTTGGATCAGGAGTGGATGGATCGTTGACTATCCCTCGCTTCACCTTATCACCTGAAGCTTGGTCGTCGTCTGTAGTTGGCGAAGAGGCTGGTAGAGCAACAACCGATGGTTGTACACCCTATGCATCTTCGCTGCTCAATTTAATTCCTTAATTGACGTTTATGTATCAGTAAACAGAAACGAAGGCTATGAAAACATTCAGAAATCTTCGCCGGTGCATGTAACACCACTAGCCTTGTTTTGCATAAGCGATTTTTATTACAGTTTTTCATTTGAACCGGTGAGATGGCAGACCTACCATTATCTCATGGGATATCAGAATCTGATCGATCCTTACAATTACAATGAAACCAGATGGTGTATTGTTAGAACACGCTGTTAACCAAGTAGTGAGATCCTGGGTGATGTCATGGCCCCGACCATTGATCACTAAGATTGCACCTATCCCGACCATTGATCACCAAAGGTTCCAAGTCTTCCATATCTCAGAAACAATACACCAACCGTATTAACCAGTAATGCCCCATAGCCATCCCCACATGACAAGTTTGTCCAATGCATAAATAAAAATACTTTACAATAGATAAAATAGGGGAAATCACATGAACCATCGCCGGGAGGGTTAAACATTAATAAATACATATGCGGGGTGATCCGAACAAAAATATCAGACATAAATGGCAACCGTCTCAAAATACGGAATGAACGACCTAACACGGAACAACATAATAAGATTGCAGGTGTGAAGGAGTCTGGGACTGCCGTTCAGCCGTAGATTAAACTCTTCTTTTTTGATCTTTTTTTCCGAAATGTTACCCCCCGACGGTAAGGGATACTCTGCACCGGAAGCTTGGTCAACGTTTTAGGTGCCGCCACAGTTATGGCAGGGAGAGCAAGACCCGTCAGATGGGCAATATGGAAAGACACCGCCTGGGCACGCGGATTTGTCGGGACACTGCTCCGTATGATGTTCGAATACACCGCATCGGTGACAGATCGGGGGTAGCCTCTCATATGTGACCCTTAGGGTTGACTCTACACCCTCCGCATAAATCTTCAAGAGGCGCAAAATTGGACGATCAGTATGTATCATAACCCTGATTCGAAGAAAGCCACCATTGAATAGACCATTATTTGGGTCGTACTTTATGAAACGCCCGAAACGCGAACTAAGCCTTTCAGCAGAATCGTTATTATGCAGCCTCGGCGGAAAATCATGGATCCTAATCCAGATGGGGAATAATTTAAATTCATGTTCAGCCACATGCTTTGACTTGTCTACAGTACTAAGTACAAGGAGATATCCATTATACACCCATGGACCATTTTCAAGCACGTATAACATACTCAGCGAGTCTGGGAAGCCAAAAACAAACAAACTACTACAGCAATATCGAACCCAGAGCTCACCATCAATACCCCAAATTTCGGCCAACGTTGCCTCCATGTTGTGAATATGACCCAAAGAGGACATGTTCCCACCGACTAGTTCACCGAGTAGACAGTAGTCGAATGAGGGGATGCATGGGAACACAAAACGATGACTCAAGTGGGCGACAACGCGTTCGTCTCGTGTTAGAGAAGTCTCATCCAATTGCAAGGCGAAATCGTCCACTGGGGCTGATGGGATTTCCATTGCCGTAGGGTTTAGCGAAAAAAGGAGAATGTCAATTTTTTCCGGAGCCATGGAATTATATAAGAGCAAACAAGAGTAGTAAAAATGTAAAAATGACGATTCTTACCCAAGCGTCATAACAAAATTTTCGAAACGGATGCTTGTCTCGGTAAGATGGAACAGTAGGAACAGCAAGCGGTCAAATCGAACATTTTTGAAAAAAAGTAGCTTTAACTTTTGAAAGTCGTAAACGAACGGATAATGTACAAAAGTGTTGTTCACAGCTACTCTTACACGCCTTCCAATGACGTTGGACTTGACAGCTGACAGTGTGTATCTACTGTTCTATCTTATTGTACCCATCATCATGATATTAACAGAGCTCATTTCTCTACCATCATTATTACAAGACGTATGGAAATTGTTTTCTGTTTCCTTCAGGCCAATCCCTGTGCCGATGCTTGCATAGGAAATGCAAAAAGTAATTACTTCGAGTGATGCAGTATAAGAACCGTGTAATTAAGTAGGGGTACGTGATGGAAAATGATGAGATAAAATATGAAAGCGACAAATAATTAAAGTATAAAATCCTAAAACGACTAATAAATAGAATAGGAGGGAGTAATTTACTGCCTATCAATGACTCACCGTTAAGAAGCGCTTTTTATCCCTCCACCGAATATGGTCGTATCTCGTAGATGTCTGTCGCCATTTTTATTGTGGGATCTTTCAAACCACTTGCAACTTGCAATGCAGTTAAAGGCGAGGATCCTTACAGACAAGGTGACTGCAACTGATTTTATAAATTAATAAAAATGTATATCAAAAATACATGCCATCTCATGGTCCTGCAACCTACTCTTTAGATCTCCATTACCGTAAACCATGGGGAAGATAATAATAACGATCGATTTGACCGCTTGCTGTGCCTACTGTGAAAAAACTTACTTTCCGTCTTTAAATATCGCCACAAGAAGCGCTCTGGTGGATTATATGTGAAACGTTCTCCTGCCGCATGTTTTTTTGTTCTTCGTTCTTTTCCAGAAGTACTATAACATAAAAACGCTTCTAAGGTAAGCGTCGTTAACGATTAAAGTCCTTAATCCAATTTAAAAAATATATATCGTCAAAAAAGGGTTCTGTAAAACAAATCAAACAATCCCAACGGAATTACGTGTACAAAAATATGGTATACGTAAAACGAAGATAAATCAAATAATGGCCAACAGTACTTCGGGAAACTACAAATCTTTTCACTGTGCGTCCTTTCAATTCAAATCACGCATTGCAATCAATGGCGATGATACTTATAATATTAACAGAAGAGTGTCACCCATTTATCGATTTGATAAATAATTTCACTCTATAAGTGTATTTGTTCAACTGTACATGCCTTATCATGGTCGCCTTCAGACTAAAGGGGTTCCGAGCTATGTTATTGCGAATCATCTACTAAACCCGTAGATGCACTTGACAATATATGAGATTTGTTCACTGTAGTCATCATGGATGTGGAATGCTTGATCACTCACTGAATGAGTGTGATACTAGTCGTCGGGCAAGGCAACTACCGTATGAATTCGGTCCTTGGATGCGATGGAACAGCACCGAGTCCTCTAGTACTGATGTTAGATCAATTAAAGAGGAGTTGCATACGATATCCCCAATACAAGATTGGATCGACCCTTTTTCAGAACCACCATTCCCTGACATGTTCCCGTCGGTGATAGAATTGATGTACCTGCTGTACCTAGGTACCCGACTCATGTGGACGACAACTTCATGATTGGTGTCGACGTAAGTCCTAGACTAAATTAATTATACGGGTAATTTATAACCTGGTTCAATTGATTTTATGTAGCTCTGTAACCTATACAGCAACTAGTTTGATTGGATAATAACATAATCGATTCTATGCATTTCTCAGCTGTGACGACGGACAGGACCAGGGTTGGAAGTTGAACCTTTTTGGCAATTGCATACATGGCGGTTGGTACGAGTGCACTGCGCCAGCGTGCGTTTAGATGGTGGTATTGTAATGGTGGTGTTCAGATGGTGTTCTTGTAACGCTGGTGGTGTTTGTGATGTACTAACTGTTTACATGGTTGAAGTTCTTTGTTCATTCGCATGTCATGCCTGATACTTACCTTATTACTAACTTATAGAGTCCCTTGTTCTGTTCTTCAGTTATTTCGGCAACCGTCCTGTTTTTATTTAAATAACCATCCACACAAGTTCTACAACAAATATCCAACGAATTACTGAATGTACGTACACAAAATGTCTAAGAGGTATTTAGTAACCGAGTACTGTACCCTGGCCTGAAAATCTCTTTCCGTGCCACGTAAGGAATGAACACACTTCTTTCATGAACTACACTCTTTGGTTAATTTTGTGGACATTGGAATAAACATCCCTAGAGCCAAAAAAAATGCTGAATAACACTTTAGGGCCTATAAGAATCGTTGGTATTAGTTATCTGGTGTAAACGACATCCCCAGTTGACAATCTATAATGGTTATTGGGAATTCAGTAAACGTGTAATGGATGCTCTATTAATGTATTGCACCTGGTGGAAGGTAACTCAACTTTGGCACTGGCCATGTCAAGGTTGGGTGATCCTTGAAGCTTCCTAAAACTGTGTAAAAACTTGGGGTATGTAAGACATTATATATTACATGGTTACCTTGAGGCATTAGTTATCTGGTGTAAACGACATATAGAACCTCGCTAAAAATATTTAACATACCTTTACCACCAGAAATTCATATTTCCCCTGTTCACCCTCACATTTATGTTGTACACAAATCACTTATTCTTCTCTACGTACAGTGCTTCCCCTCAGAACTAAATCTCCACCCATCTGAGTATTAGTCCCGCATTTTTTGCTTATAGATTCCCAAATCCTATACCTCTTAGTCCTTATGTTCAAAGACCATTTACTTTGTCACTTTCTTCCTTCTACATCTTGTCAACACCTTGGTTGTGGTATTGCTTCCCAAATAATTTGTTTGTGTATGAGTTCTCTAATGGTATCCTTGGATCCTCTTTGATTTGTTACATTTGATCTGCTGACAATACAACTACATAATTTCAAGCATGTAATCTTCAATTTGTTGTACGTGCTGTTGTATGTTAATAGTGCATTCACCTGCCGGATAAACTTCACGATGTACAAGAGAGAGTTGAGGACCATGATAAGTCCCCATATGTGCAACACTTAAGATGTCGTGAACACGACAACTTGAGAGGAAGATATCGACAGATGGAAAGTGCCCCTCGGGTCAGAAATAATTATGGTAAGGCCTGGAAGCAAGGTCTGACACCTTTTATACGGTGCATCGGTAACTACAAAACATTTTACTCGGGCCCTTTCAAATCACAGCCGCTCGGCAATCAAGGTTCGAGGTTCATAATTACCGTCTGCAGAGAGTTAAGTGCTACCCACTACAATATTGAACATTATATCAGTGCATTTGTTAAATAATTTAAATACACCAACATATTTGTTCAATATTTGGTATATATGAACGCCTTGTCATGGTCGCCCCGCATGATTACCTACTATGTAGATCTTCATCTCTGCAAACCTTAGGGAAGATACTACTAATAGTACTAATAATAACATTCGATTTTACCGCCTGCTGTACATACTGTTCCATATTATTTTCCGTAGACAAACATTTATTTCGAAAACAGGAGCGGGTCCGTTCGTTTTCAGCGAAAAAAATGGGCACGGCAACCTAGGTAAAGAGATGACAGGTGTTAAGTAATGGTTGGTTTCTTTTTCTACTGGGCCCCAGACCACCTCTCACAATATCAGCTTTAAGTGAACGACCTGCGTTTAAAATCACCATAGATTAATCGCATTGTCGAACGGACCGGTCTTCAACTGACGGTTTGGTAATAAGCTTATTTTAGGTAATCACCACCTATTGGCCATGGGATCGAGTGCGTGTGACCATCAGATTACGTTTAGCTGTGCGTACTACGGCGTAAAAACGTCCCGCCCCCCCGGGCGGAGCAGCACATAATGATGGTAACTTCGGAACTACGGACATCCTGGTGCAATCGATTTGATAAATAATTCAACTATATCAGTATGTTTGTTCATACACACGCTTTTCCATGGTCACCCGCAGGATTACCTACTCTGTAGACCCTCAACAACGTAAACGATGCTTAAGATTCCGATTACCTCCGACTTGAATCTTACCAGGACAAGCATTTATTGTTGAACTGTGGTACACACTTGTCATAATTAGTGACAACTGGATGGGATAGTCATAGTACTCCACCCTAAAGTTCCCAAAAGGCGTGATCTGTGTTGGTTGACGATAGTACGTATTTTGTGTTCTGATATAGTAGTAGTATTTTTTTGAACCTGCGTTGTTATCCATAACGATGGGATTACGTGAGTAAACCCTCTGATCAACAACGTCTGCATTACTCATGCACGACGTTAGTTTACAAAAAAAAAAAATTGAATAAAAAGGAAAAAGACTAATCTGTGTCACTCTTCTGATAAAATAGACGTGTCTTATTTAGATACCTCACACTTAATTGAGATAAAAAAGTTTACATGAGGCAATAATAGCTGAAGCCGGTCTACTAATAATGCGAAACTCGGTAGCCATATTTTTAGACGGAGTTGCTGATAGCTCTGCAATTTTTCTGTACGGTACGGGGGTCCTTTCAAATCACACCCCTCTCGGCAGTCAAGGTTCAAGATTCATGATTACCGTCTGCAGAGGGTTTGTAAAACCGTAAGTGCTACCCACTACTATGGACTACATGTGTATCCGTTTCAATTAAGCGATATGATAAATAATGTAAATTCAACAACATATTTGTTCAGTAAATGTTGATGTCAAACTAACTACTGTTTACATCATGGCCTGTGAGCTCGCCCGACTGAACAGCTACAGTACGATGAGCATGCGTAAACAATAATATTTCGTCAACGGAGATGAAAATTTGAACCGTAATCATGACCTGTTATTATTTCTCGCGCTTGTGCTGAACAATCACGTATGCTTCGTATGTCGATCCTGTATGGAATCGGGTTTGGATTCGGACCTGCGTCTGTGCTAGGGTTAGGGAGCTGTAGTGGACAGTGGAGCTGGTGCTTGCTTGTGAGGAGGTTGAGGAGCTAATAATCGGGAATGAAAAGTCAAACTCAACAAACGGAGAACGTGTCACCCCATTCTTTTGCACCGAGTTTATTTGATCAACTAGTTTATTGTCATATCAACTATGTCACATACATCAATTGTCATATCAACTATTTTTCCCTCTACTTTTTCTAACTTCAGCTGACAACCGACATCAGCTGGATTATCAGCTATACAAAAGAATGGGCCAGCATGCACAATCGGGCGGAGTGGAGGATACTAGGGTTTAGTTCTCCTCCCGTCCTCTGTAAACCTCGCTCTCTCTAAAACTAAGCTCTCTTCTCAATCGAAACCATCCCAGAAATTCATTTCCGCCGCGGCGCCTCTTCTCTTCCTTTCTTCCGATATCTGCGCTCGCCATCTTCATCAATATTATATAGCTCCAATCTCTGCAACCCGGCCAAACTGGTGATGATGAAGGCAGGCCACATGCATGCGTCGATATCGATCGGCGCCTCGGCTCTCTCGTATCGGTAATATTGAGCTGCGAACATTATACATTCATATCCCTATCCTTATTTTCACACTCTTTCGAACGGTAATTAATTTTTGCAAAATAAATAGCACGAACAGGAACGTACATGGCCTATCGCACGCACGGCGCCTCTGGATTACAACCCCAACTAGCGAAAGGAACAGCATACCTGGGCACTAGATCTATCGGCTATATTCTGCTGATGAGGTAATTTTGCAAACCAAACTTGTTAATTAGGAACATACATGCTCTGTTTGGTTGGGATTATAAGGCGTGAAATAAAGTGTGGGTACTGCTTGGGAATAATTTTGACACAAACCAAACTGTGTCGCGCTTTCGCATTTATTGTTAGCCTATGTGCTGATTTTTATGCCCTCTATTCTGCTATATGAGGTAATTTTGTAAACCAAACTTGTTAATCAGGAACTATATACTCTGTTTTTTTGGGATTGAAGGCGTGAAATAAAGTGTATGTGTGCGTGGGAATAATTTTCCATGCAAACCAAACTGTCGCGCCAATCTATTGTTGTACAATAATGGACTTGGGAATTAATGTGGTTGGGCGTCAAATATAGTGCGTTTCGGCATGCATAATATGACCACGTAGTTATATATGGCGAAATTAATTTGGTTAGATGATTATAGGGTGTACATGTATTAATTAATGTTATATTATATTATAGTACAACCCTGGGTGCAAATATTAGATGACTAGTGTATTAATTAATTACAAAGACATAGCATTACGTTTCTACAAATACCAACATCAAACTTTTAAGTTCCTTCACATTCTTCTCAGATTTGTTAGCCGGTCAAGCTTGGCATTCCAATTAACCCTCTAGCTACTTACAGCTTCTTAATTTCTTGTAGTTATTATTTTAGTATCCCTCTACATTTTTTGGCTATCGCCTATGCACCGCCGATTGTCATCAACCAGTAATAAAAAAAGTTGAACCCAGACGAGCCCACCAACTTTATTTTCCTTCACGACCTTCCTTGTCTCCTTTTCCCTTAGTCACCTCTGACTAGTATATATGCTGTGCAAGCTTCAGTAGATCGAACAATCAGATTTGGACAGCGCTGAAACACACAGAGAAAATTGGATGAGATTGTAACGAACTCGCACTCAGACTCAAATTGCAAAGAGAGCTCCAAGTGTTGTATTGATAAAAGCGTACCCTATTACATAACTTATGGTTCCTATTTATAGGCTCTCCTACAGTGTATAACCGTTTCTGTGGGCCTACATCATTCTAGAATATTGTCAGTCATACAAGGCTTTTTATGTAACTTTACCCTTCTTTTCGAATAATTACTCCCAATCCCTCGGAGGGGGTTTTGCTTTGCTTCGGAGGCGAGTGACTCTTAGTTCCTCGGAGAGGATCTTTGCTTTGCGTCGGAGGCGATTACTCTTAGTTCCTCGGAGAGGATCTTTGCTTTGCGTCGGAGGCGATTACTCTTCCGCAGTCTGTCCGTGGTATAGCTTTCTTGCCTGTAAGGGTCCGTTCGTCGGAGGCGGAAGAGGATTTGGTCGGAGAGAGTTCCATCTATTGTCTCCGCACGCAGCATGTACCCTCCGCCCAGTCATTTGGTTACTCCGTGTGGTGGAACCCCACTTCATCAGTCCCACAACATCTTTTCTTGTTCTTCAAGGAAAGATCTTTTCGTTGTTGCTCTTTCTTCGTTTTTAAATTTTGGGTGTTCCGCTCCGCTCCTCCTAGTCCCACAAGACCTCTTCTTCTTTTTTTTAAAAGAGGAAAAAGGAAAGAGGTCTTCGGAGTTGTTCCTTCTGCTTAGATTTCCTACCGTTGAAGACCTAGCGGAGGCTAGCAACATCCCTTGGTTCAACTGCCGCTTCCTCTCCTTCCGAAGCTACTTCCCTGACACATCTGCAGGCGTACGCTATGATTACTTTTTGGTAGAGCGTGCCCAATTCCCGCCTATTTAAGCCCGTTCTTCTCCCCTCTACTCTTCTCTCTACCCTTTCAAACTTTCGAACTTCCCCGACTTTCCTCGCATTTGCCCCCTGTTTTCCTCCTTGCTTCGTGACTCCAATCTCTTGCTTTCTTGCCTATACAGTGGCCGTCCTCCTCCTTCTTCTTCCCTGCTCCCTAATTCCCTGATTCTCGTTCTTGCGTATTCTCCTCTTCGTACTCTTCCTCCCACTTGTTCGCCTGTATTCCTTGGCTTCTTCTTTTCGCAATGGCTCTATCAAACCCAAACTCCTCTGCTCTGATGCCGGCGGGATCGATACTTTTCACTGACGGGGAAAAGTGCGTCGTTGAAGATCCTGCTATCCCTTGTGAAGATATCGCCGGGGACTACCCTCGCCAGGGCACCGGCTCCTGTCTTACCGTGAACGACCTAAAAAAGCTTATGAGGGGTGCAAGTTCCACTGGGGTCGAAGATTCGCGTGCCAGAGCCGTCGGCGCACCCTTTCAACTACTTCGGGGACGGTTTTGTGGTGTATAAGGAGCATCTTCACCGTGGCCTGCGCTTCCCCCCGCATCCCTTTGTTCTTGGCTTCCTTTCCCGCCGGCAATGTACTCTTGCCCACCTGAACCCCAACGCCTTAGGCTGTCTGCACGCCTTCCTCTCCGTCTGTGCGGAAAACGACATTACTCCCGACGCGCGGGAGTTCGTTAATTTCTTCACCACCAGGGTGAATACAACTACGACGGAGGAGGACATCTCCGTTCTGGCTGTGTCCGGATATTCCTTCTTCAAACGCGTGAGTCTGGAGAGCGGTTGGTCCTCTAACTGGTTCGTTTTTTACCCGCCGAGAGGGGCGTGCATCGGAGTCTCCCATATCGGAGATATAGCTAAGGGGCAACTTGCCGCTCCGCTTCCCTCTTCCGCAAACCCGTCTCCAATTGGAGATATACTTAAGAAGTTGACTTCTTCTGCGCTCCGTCCTATCACCTTCTTCCTCTCCGAAGAGAAGCTGAACAAAACTCGGGCGAAGATTGACCGTACGTATCCTCCTTGTGTTCCTTCTTTCTTTGTTAGTTTCCTGTTGATTTTCTTATTTCTTATTTTCATCACAGCTTTTGTTCAAACGGGCGGGAAATTTTCTCTCCGCTACAACTGGGAGCTTGTTGACTATAGAGCTGTTGAAGAGAAGAAAGGAGCCCCGCCTGCTCCTTCCGGTGGAAGAACTCGGAGTCCCACTGGTAGCAAGACTTCTGGCACTAAGAGGAAAGCCCCCGAAGGGTCCAAAAAAGTTGATCAGTCAAAAATAAAGTTAGAACGAAGGGGAGAGCCTGTTACCGAAACTGGTTCCACCGGTCCCCTTGCTGCTGTCCCTCCAGAAACAGGTACTCCCGTATCTACTCCTGCCTGTAGTCCGGGCAGAGTTAAGAAAGATGTGGATTTAACTCCCATGTCGTCCCTCTTCCCTGACCTGCATGGCTTTTTTTGCGTAGACGAAGCTTTAACCCAAAATACCGATTCCATTTTTTCTACCGGTATACCCTTTCGCAGCCCCTTTTCGTCTTTTTCGCTCTTGCTCTATTTTTGTTTGATTACTCACGGTTTTGCCTTTCGCAGCCACCGTTCCGCCCTCCGTCGACCCTGAACCTGAACGGGCGCGACGACCCGCGCAGGGCGTTGCAATTAAGGAAGGTGGTGCTCCGGAGAGAAAGAAAGCCCGCGAGATCCCGCCTGGCAAAGGTAAGGGGATTGCCGAGGCTAGCGCGGAGGACGGTTCTTCCTCCGATTCTTCCTCCGATTCGTCCTACGGCCCTCCTCAAGAGGCTCCTCCGTCCGGAGTTAGGAGCAAGCATGCGGACGACAGATCTTCTCCTCCACCGCGGGGCGATCCTTCGGTCTGCGGTCCTTCTTCAAAATCGGACTGGGGCTACCACCGAGGGAATCCAGTTCCGCGCATTCCGTATGTTCGTGGAATGACGTACAAGTCCTTCTGGTCTACCGCTGCGAAGGCAGCCAATAATGACAACGGCATCTTTGCCCCTTGCTCCCATCCGACTCCTTTGAAACAAAAACTTCGGGTTGGGGAAGGTAGTTCTGATGCTATTGTCCGCCACTCTCTTCCGGCGAGAGTGGCCTTTGATCGTCTCTGGAGTGCTTTAATCCAGGTTTGTCTTCTTTGTATGTATTTATCGTAAGAAACCTTCTGCTTTTTATTCTGACACCTTTGCTTTTTAGGCCATGGCGATGGCCCAATGTGTTGAGACTCAGGCTCAATATTCGTCCGAAGCCCTCCGCTACCACGAAGCCCGTGCGGAGAGATACAAAAAGGCTGCCGACGAAGAAAGCCAAAGCTCAAGATACTCTTGCGCGAGCTGAGGCTAAATTTGAAGCCGAGAAGGCCGCTCTCCGGGAGGAACTTCAAGAAGCGGCATCTATTGATCAAGAAGATACTGTTAACAAGCTGCAGGCTTCTTTCGACGACCAGAAACGGGTGTTGGAAGAGGAAGCTGAAGACTTCCGGAAGGTCGCTAAAGAGATCCGGAAATCCACCGAGGATCTTCGGTCTTCATTCGAGTCTGAGCTGGAAAAAAAGAACCAACTCCTGCAAGCAGCTGAGGCCAAACAGATTGATCTCCAAGCCGGGCTTGAATCGGAGAGGCAGAAGCTTTCGGAAGCCGCTCTTCGGATTGAAGAGCTTGAGGCAGAGGTGGAAGCTCTGAAGAAAAAGGCTTCCGGTAACTTTCATATCTTTGAAAGCTGCTTCTTTTTCTCTTCTTCTTTTTCTTGTTATCTCGTTAATCCTTTGTATATTTTTTGCAGAAAATCCAAGTCTTTCGTCTGAGGCTGCCCGAAGCTCCGACTTTTGGCTTAAAAAGGTGTCCGGACTTAAAGCCTCACTAATCACTTCGGAGTCGGAGAGAGAACGATATCGGAGCCTTACCCATTCCTATGAGAACCTGGTTGCGAAGCTAAAGGGGGCTCTCAAGGAGACACGGTCGGAACTTCAAGCGAAGGACCGCACTGTTTCGGGCCTTAAAGAGGCGTTCTCTTCCCAATGCCGCAAACTTGCTGGAGAGAGTCAACGTATTGTGTCGGAGTTCTTCTCCGAGAAGCAACAATCCGTGGACGAAGCTCTTTATGAAAGCCTAGAGTTTGAAGCACTTGCTCGCGCCACCGGATACCACGAGGAGCTAGCGAGGTTTTCACGCCCTGCGGGGAATACGTGTTTTGCCCCATCCTTTATGGGGTCAGTCGCTGCGCGGGCCCGGAGTGATGCCGCCCTTACACCGGTAGGCGAGAAAGAAGACTCCGAGGGAAGCACCTCAACTCTTCAGAAAGAGCCCGAACAGCTCGCGGAAGATCCTGCAGAGCCTGCAACATAAACTTTTTTTTTTGTTTTACAATTTGTTATAGATATCACATATTCTGTTTCGGAGTACTTTTGCGTTGTAATTAACATTTTTTATAGTAAGCCAATCAGATCTTTCGGGTATGAACGGAGCGAAAGTTGGAGATTTTATTAGCGCAGAATTTTTAAGCTGCTATTCATTTTTGTGGAGATTGCTTTTCGGTAACCTCTTAGTTACACTTTTACGCTTTCACACTCTACCACTGTACACATGGTGAGATCGTCTTTTTAACACTCTACCGACTTCGAGTCGGTGAGATCGTCGGATTAACACTCTACTGTCAGTAAGACAGCGAGATCGTCGGATACAAAACACTCTACCATGGGCAATGGTGAGATCGTCGGATACATTCTTTGTCTTGTTTTCTGAGGAAGATAAATTGCGACGTTTTTGTTTTTTGTCTGAAAACTTCATATATTATTACCGGAGGGTAAAACGTTTTGAAAACAAGGTCAATTGTAACATATAAAAAAACCTATGAATAAAGTAATGGGTTGTAAGGATTAGACCCCACTAAATAGAATTTTATAATTCCAACAGATTAATAGGAATATATGGCATGAGGTGAATTTTTAATATGATTGGATATTCTTTTGAGAAAGTATAGAGGTGTACGAATATGTAAAGTATGTTTTTGATTATAGAACATTAGGTATAATAGACTAATCTCATGGCATATGTAGAGAATTGCCACATTATATGAATTACATAATTCATCAAAAGATTAGTTTACAAATTATATGGACATGTTGACTTGGATACGTAGACCGTGTCAACCTTATAGTCCATGTCATCGGAGGCGATGACCAAAGAGGATTAAGTTGACTTGCTGATAAGTTAAATAAGAGTTTAAAGTTTAATAACAAAACAAGATCAATTGTAACATATAGTAATCCTGCGGGCGGCCATGAGAAGGCGTGTACAGTTGAACAAATACTATGATATAGTTTAATTGTTTATCAACTCGATTGAACTGGGTGACACTCATCTGTTTTAAGATCTTTTGCAGCAGGTCTATAAGGATCCTCGCCACTAATTGCATTGCCTAGTGGCGGTGACTTAAAAGGACCCACATGAAAAAAGTTTAGTAGTTACCGCCGGGTATTTCGTAATAAAATTGCAACCTTATATATATCTCATAATGAAAATGAATATCTTGTAAACAAAATGAAACCTGAAGGTATCTCATAATAAAAATTTAATTTCATTAAATTCGTTCAAACGTGGGGGTATCTTGTGAAATTTCAAAATAAGGAGAGAAGATTACCGACTCAAGACTAGTACAGACTATAAGGAACGCTTTTAAAGCAAAGCGTGGTTTACGCTTAAAGACCCTATCCTAACAAACCAAAATAAATTGGTCATAATTAAAACCATCCACACACTCATCACCTGCCTGCATTCGTTGCCAGAAATTGCATTCAACCTAAAAACGGCATCTCGGTAGAATTTTCAGAGAATGATCGAAGAGTGTTGACATACGGATCCATCTTAACCCAGGACCCACAATCATGTCTGCCTATCTCTTTCACCGAACCAAGGTCAACCCCGGTCAACGCGTACTGATAAATTCTTTGCCTTGTTGCAAAGATCAGATGTCCCCTCGTCACCACATACCCTGCTATCACCAAATTGTCTTTGTCAACGTCATACCCTAACTTCTCGACCGTAACCCTGACCTTGACCAATTTCTGCCACGATTTGTCGTTCTTCACATCTACAAGGACCCATAGTTTGAAGGTTAATCCCTTCAGTCTGACCAAGCACAGGGATGATGATGTCTTGTACCCGTCTCCCCATGGAAACAACCTCATTTCAGTCCCACCAAAGCCCTTGCAGGCATCTGTGGGTAACTGTATAAACCTGGATGTACACTTTTCTACATCGCAGGCGACAATATATGGCAGAAATCCGCTAGATCTTTCGTTCAAATATGTTCCGCAATCAGACACAATGTACAACTCTCCACGACAGAGAACTGGTGTATCAAAATTGACGTTTCTACTACCGCCTGTTATCCGCCCCTTCGGCTTCCAGGCATTATCCTCAAATGAATAGACGTCATATTCGTTTCTTCTGTCCACTCCCCGGTAGTTTCAAACACCCAAAGCCTGCAGTTTTGTTGGAACGACGAGACACGCCGCGTTTATGGTTCTGTTTAAATTGCACGAACTAACTGTCACGCTATCGGGTAACCCGACTCGTACAAGTGATCGTGTTACGGGGTTACACAGAAAAAGATCGCCTGGCACGCAACCGGGAAGAACTGGACTCGTTATTAGGGTTTGGCAGAGCAGGAGCCCGTCACTTGATGTCAGAATTCGTGCGGTATCCATCAACAGCTTGACAGATGAATAGGGCACGCCCGTGGAGGACATATGCGTGCCCATTAACCAGTGTATCTCCAGATCAGCGAGAATCGTTATGTGAGAACGTGGCTGGATGAAGAAGCCATGACCGTCATCGTTGCCCTTCCTTCTAATCAAATTATTGCACTGTTGTTTAGCAAATCTTGTATCATTGACTAGCCTGAGAAATGGTCGGCACGTCGTTGATAATTTCATCAACTGCTTCGCCGGAAGCCATGAGAGGATGTTGATCAAAATGTCTGGACTCATGTGCGTGGATGGTGCTACTGTTGGGTATGCAACGACTGTCGAATGGCCCTTCAATTTTAAAAACCAGATCGAACCGTGACCTGGGGTTAGCCAAAAGGGCAACCGTCGGCGAGCCAACTAGTTCAACATAAATAATGAGGGAAGGGGTGGACAACAGGCGGACGGATTGTAAGCAACGGCTAGTTCATCGCCAACAGCTATATTCTGGTAAAGCTATAACCTACTGTATATAAGAGGGAAAGGGTGTTAATGTTAAATTAGGCAATAGGTATTACGACCGAGTGGTCATTTCACGGATTGTGACGGCTAGCTAAGCTCCAACAGCTATATTTTGATAAAGCTGTAACCTATATAAAACAGACACTTCGATACTTAGTGTCCCAAGCAAATAAGCCATGTATCCCCCCATCTTCACTACCACAATTGATGAAAAATTTCAGACTATACATTGCAAATGTCGAGTTGCTGCTGCTCTCTCTGTCTCACGCAACACAATATCTGGGTCCGGCGGTTGGTTGTACTACAACTGCTGGAGATGTGGATTCTTTAGATGGTGGACGCCTGTTATGACGGATCGTTACGATCCTCGCATCAGTTATGAAGCAGAGACGGCTTCGCACACAAATCCCCCACAACAATTGTCTACAACAAGAGTCAATCATCTTGATCAGGGTGCACCACATGGTGAAGGGACTGCAGACTCTGCACTTTCAGTTCAGGATATCAACAAGCTGAGACAACAAAAAGGAGGAGGCCTGGCAGGAAATGAAAAAAGCGCTCAACTATTGGGGAATTAGATTCATGTTTGCAGTATTTGCCATAGCATGTATCAGAAAAATGTAATGCATCCGTATTTAATTAAACAATTCATGTTGCTTTAAATTTATCTAGCTTTGTATGCATCCCATTCTATGATTCGCTTCACATTATAAATACTTCCTAAAAAATGTCCGACCCGATGTAATCTACAGTAACTTTAGTGCGTATAAGCACCGTATTACATTCACAAATTGGTCGTATTATCATTTTTTCAAGGAAATTACGTTCTTCAAGGTTCACTGACTGGTTGTATTAAAATCACCCGTCGATTTAAGCTTGCTCCGCAGTAGAGACGTCCATCCTACCCTCGTCTCGGTTGAAAAGATCGTACACTTCTGTGTTTCAGCATACAATACTGACCGTAACTTACCTAACAATCTTATCCATTTATCAATATGGAAGTGTGACTTGTACCTGCAGTTATGTACCTAAGCAATCCAACATGGGTGGAACCCGTACTTCGTAGAAATCCACTGATGGAGACTCCATTCTATGTATCTATGCGATCAAAAACCTTATACATATCTACTGTGGAAGCATAGAGTCATCGTATAATTGCGTTGGAGGAAAGAGTCTGATGAACAATCTCACGGTATTATCCTAAAGCTCGAGGAAGTTCCCGGTAATCTATTGAGCACGTTTTACGGGGTTGAGGTCATTAAGACAAAAGTTTGTTTGGAGTACTAAAAACATGACGAGTCTTAACGAAGCGTCATTTAATGACAGTAAAGAATTTTCGAAACGGATACTTGTCTCGGTAAAATAAGATGGAACAGTAGGCACACACGCGGTCAAATCGAACATTATTAGCATCCTCTAACAGTGATGAAGTTATACAGGGTGGGTAATCCTGCAGGCGACCATGATAAGGGTCCGAAGTTGAACAAATACACTGAGGGAGTTAAATTATTTATCAAATCGATTGAAGTGGGTGACACTCTTCTGTTTTAGGATCCTCGCCATTAAAAGAAAGGGATTAATGTTGTAATCGCCATGAGAGAACGGGCTCAAAAAAGGTATCGTATTCGCGTTCGTTGAAGCAAATCAAACAATAATGGTTGGTCTGTCAACTTTTTTACGGTGAATCTGTTGTTTACTGCGGGTACTGCCATCCAGCTGCATTTGGTAAATAATTAAAATGTATCAGTGTATTTGTTCAATTATACTGTAGATTATACACGTCTTCTAAATTCAAATGACGTTGGACTTGACAGCTGACAGTGCCTATCTAGCTACTGTTCTATCTTATTTTACCGAGAAAAGCATTCGTTTGGGAAAACGTGTATCAACATTGCATTCTATAAGATGGTTATGAGAATTTAGAAATGAAAATTGGGTGACATGGGTGTGACATTTGGGGTCACATTGTAGTAAACAAAAGTAATGGGAGAATACATAAGTTCAGCCTAATGAGTATTATTAAGAACACAGCAAACTTGTTATGTAATTAAGAGGAATTAATGAAAGCATGTAATAAACATAATTACAGTATACGCATACATATAAGAGTTATATTCAACATATATAAGTGATTACGATAGTGTAGGGTGTCTTCGGCTTCGGGTGATATGGAAACATGCAGTTATATAAATGAATAAGCATGTAATAAACACCATTAAAGTATATGCCTTCTATATAACAGTTATATCATACATATATAAGTGATTAGGATAACGTAAGGTGTCTTCCGCTTCGGGTGATATGGAAACATGCAGTTATATAAATGAATAAGCATGTAATAAACATAATTATAGTATATGCATATATATAACAGTTATATCATACATATATAAGTGATTAGTATAATGTAAGGTGTCTTCGGCTTCGGGTGATACGGAAACATGCAGTTACATAAATGATTAAGCATGTAACAAACATAATTATAGTATGTGCATACATATAAGAGTTATATGCCACTACATATATAAGTGATTACGATAGTGTAAGGTGTCTTCGGCTTCAGGCGATATGGAAACATGCAGTTATACAAACGAATAAGCATGTAATAAACACCATTAAAGTATATGCATATATATATAAAGTTATATCATACATATATAAGTGATTAGGATAATGTAAGGTGTCTTCCGCTTCGGGTGATATATGGAAACATGCAGTTATATAAATGATTCCTTGCGCACTACCCTCGGCTTACGTGTGATGTACAACATGTTTTTTAAAAAGGCTTACACGTATATGGTTTCAAATAAAACGGAAGTACTGTAGGTTATCATTAGCTATAGATACATTCGTAATAATTACGCGAGGTTCCCGTCTTTGATGCTGACAGATGGCAAGAACCTGCTGGGGTCGGAGATAGTATAGTAGGCATGTCATCCCTTTTTACGGTGCATAGGGAACTACAAAACGCTTTACTGTGGGTAGACCAGGCAATGCAATTAATGTCGAGGATTCTTATAGACTTGGTGCAAAAGATCTTAAAACAGAAGAGTGTCACCCACTTCAGTCGATTTGATAAATAATTTAACTCCCTCAGTGTATTTGTTCAACTGTACACGCCTTATGATGGTCGCCTGCAGCCACTCTGTAACCCATGCGGAGGATGCTAATAGCGTTTGATTTGACCACCTGATGTGCCTACTGTTCCCTCTTATTTTACCGAGACAAACAAGCATTCGAAATCAAGGAAAGCGTTACTCCACACCGATTATGTAAAACGTTTGTTGTCGCATTATCTTTTGTCCTGTTTTCTTTTTCCCCGTACAGCGGGGAAATACTACGCTTCTAAAGGCAAAGCGTTCTTGTCTCTTAAAGACCTTAACCCAATAAAAAGAATATAACTCCGTAAATCGTCTACAAAGGGATCGTTTACTCGAACAAGCCCAGTTAGTTGCGACTTGCGAGAGGTCTACTCACGGCTTTTGTAAGATTTATAAAATGTTTTCTACTATGGACTACATGTGTATCTGTTCAATTAAGCGATATGATAAATAATGTAAATTCAACAACATATTTGTTCAATAAATGTTGATGTCAAACTAACTACTGTTTACATCATGGCCTGTCAGTTCGCCCGACTGAACAGCTACAGTACGGTGAGCATGCGTAAACAATACTCTTTCGTCAACGGCGTTGAAAATTTGAACCGTAAGCATGACCTGTTATTATTTCTCGCGCTTGCGCTGAACAATCACGTATGCTTTGTATGTCGATCCTGTATGCTGGGGTTAGGGAGCTGTAGTAAGATTTATAAAACTTTTGTAGTTATTACAAATTTAGGAAACTCTGGGGGCGATAAAGAAAATAGAACAGACCAGGTGCTTTTGGAAAAATAATAGTAAGTTGGGGTTTAATATCAAATTAGATTGATAAGATTACATATATTGTTTGTGGCATAATTGTAACGTTACAAAAGTTTATGTGGAAAGAAGTACGACAGAATTGCGTGAGCACTACCCTCGCTTCCGTGCGATGTTTAACATGTTTGTTTAATTAGACCTACACACATACTATCTTTTTTACGGTGCATCGGTAACTACAAAACGCTTCCTTTCAAATCACCGCACCATTAATGGCGAGGATCCTTTGTAGACGTGGTGCAAAAGATCTTAAACCAGAAGAGTATCACCTACTTTAATCGATTCGGTAAATAATTTAATTCTCTCAGTGTATTTGTTCTAGTGTACACGCCTTTTCATGATCGGATGCAGGATTACCAACTCTGAGATGTTCATCACCGTTACCCATGTGGAGGACGCTTGTTGTGCCTACTGTTCCAACTTATTTTACCGAGATTTCATGAACTATTGACATATGCAAAATATGATTTCCAGAAAGTTTGACGACGTAGATGAAATAACTAGGTATGATTAGGTGTGAATTCATAATTATGGATAAATTACGGTAAATGCAGTATCCCGGGGGTCAACCTTGGGTAGACTCAGGGTGTTGACTGGCCAATTATGTAAGAGAAACGCTGATAATATAAATTTAATAAAGTTAAGGAATTAAAAGTAAGATTTATAAAATTATTGTCAAATTACAAATTTCTGAAAGTAGGGGGCGATAAAGAAAATAGAACCGACCAGGGGCTGTTAGAAAATTACTGGAGGTTAATTTTGGGGCTAAAAATGGAATTAAATTCATAAGCTTATAATATATCATATTGACATTGTAAAGTCTGTGTAGAAATAATGTAAAATGCGGAAATGTAATGTGCATATGCGAGAATATAGACAGCTGGCATGGGAATGAATTTAGTATATGGTCGTAAATGTCATAAATGATAATGTTGGGTCCAAATGGAATTATGATGGAAATTAGTATAAGATAGTGATATTATAATTCACATAAATCGTTGCATGTGAATATTAAAGAGCAACTGAGATGTACAGTTGGGAACTTAGTAAAGAATAATATAAGGTACAATATGGCATGTTATAACATCAGCAACATAAGGGAATCAAGTGCTTATTCACCTGAAACAAAGAGGATAAACATTACAAGAGAGAATTATATAATTCATATGGATTAATATTAATTTATGACCTGAGGTGAATTATATATTACGTGTAGTAGTCATATAAGGTTAAGGTGTAGGATGATATAACGTGATGAATTTGATTATAAAGCACTAGGTATAAAGATCTAATGACATGTCATAGAGAATTGAACAAATATATGAACTTTATAATTTAAGAGATTATTATGGATTATATGAACATATTGACTTGGATGCATTGACCAAGTCAAGGCCAATTGATCAACTCATGTATACATAAAGAAACATATAAATAATGAATTGGGTTATAAGGATTAAATCAAAAGTAGTTGATTAATACAGCATGTTATTTGTAACATAAGTAGAAGATGATTTAACTAATCCCGAACACATTAACATACCTGAGTAATAACAACTTATTGATAGGAGTGGTTATTTACCGGGGTGGATTAGCGCTATGCAGGAATACGGGACTAAGTTGAGATCATCGGAATTAACACTTAGTGTTATACATATATTCCAAATCTTTGTGACCGTAATAATCATTATTAAAGTGAATGACTCGTGTGAATATGACGAAACGCTCAATCTAGTCTTATTATATCTAAATAAAATTCTGAGTACGAATTGTATTGACTTTTTTGGTGATCGATGTGTAGTATATTTTTATTAAAATTAGGTGTATGTTTATTTAATTATTTTTTTCAAAATGTATTAATCAAGTCCCGAAATTTATACCTGTCAATGTTACATCCCGAACTTGATTTTACCCGAATCTGAAACGGCCAATTATTGTTCTCATTTCTTACCCATTCAATTATCTGAAACGGATATTAACCCGAACAGATATGACCCAAAACTGGATGGACACACCCCGTTCCCCATAACCCTGCCTATTTATTATCCTGGGGATCAGCAATTATTGTTCTAATTTCTTACCCATTCTAAATTCCATCTTCACCCCTTTCGACTCCGACGCCATTATCGTACGAGCTTATAACTGTCGACCCGCGCAGGCGTTGCCCCCTTCCTCACGTTGAATGTACCCCAACATTTCTGCTCTGAATTTTTCGGTTTCATATTTGAAATGTTATGCATCTTCTTTTTTTATATTTAATTGCCAGTCTAACACCCTACGGTGGCCGCAAGAGGCCTCGTTAAAACCTCACTGGGCAGAGCCCAAAAGAAAAAATCCCAGCAAGGAAAAAGGTTCTAACATATACTCCCTCCTGTTCAAAATATCTGTCGTTTGTAGAGATGAATCTAGACAGATTTAAGTCCAGAATCATCTGAAAAATGGCAGATATTTTGAGGAGGGAGTATATGTTAGACGATCTTCAAATTGTGTTTTTTACCATTTTTCGCGATGGACGGAAACAGGTGCACAAAATGGGACTTTACCTTAAGCTAGACGATAGTGCATCGTTTTTGGAAATGGTGGTCGAACTTTTTGGGTCTACTTTTGTTTTTACTTTTATTAACTAAATGTTTACGGCTGTTTGCTACTTGTTTTTTTGTAAACGCATAAACGCCATGGTGTGAAGTATTCATTTCCTCAAGTTTTGAACACTAATGATTAGTGGTAACCACTATTATATTTCAGATGCTACCAGATATGGGAAGAGGTGCTAAAAGCACGCAGCCAGTCACCCCTACAAGCACATATCAGGACCGTTGTTACAAGGAGCTTTGTCAGTTGGTGAGAAATCTCATAATGCTTGCAAAAAGCACACTAGAGGTAAACTCATTGGCATTGGAAGCAATAGGGGGGACCAAAGACGTGCTGACCAGGATGTCCGAGATGAACCAACGTCACTTGGATCAAGTTATTGCAGCGCAAAAATTGGTGCATACTATTGTTGGCCTTCCGGCTGAAATATAATGCCGGCCCGAGCGAAAGGGCCGTATCATCTGGCGATAGAAAATAGTAAGGTGACGCCACCCTCTGGGGTAGCGCTTTATGTTGGAATTAAGTTAAAGCCTATCGAGACTTCCCTTCTTGCAATGGACCCTGAATAGCAGGTCATCATCCTATGACATCACTTTGTGTGTTTGTGTGTTTGTGTGTCTGTGTGTTTTATCCCTAGTACCTCTCGATAATCTAACAAACTACAGGGAGCGATATCCTACTTTACTACAGTATAATTTCGCTTTTCAGGCTTGATCTCCACGTTTGGTCAATGGATGCTGACACTTGATGCATGTTAAATCGGAATATTAATTTCTATGTTCAGTACGTTAGTTTGTAATTGGCAATAGTAGTTATGTACATTGTTCTTAGGCGGCGCGTCACTTAGTTTATAATGTGATATGATTATGTTACTAAACTTTCAGAATTCTCAGTTAAATAACCCAGAAAAATATATAAACATATTTGAACAAGAGATGTATTGGAAAAATGTGACTTTCACAAAGATCAGTTAATCCTGCCAGCAGTTGACGTCCCTCAATGTGAATGTATGTCACCGTGGTCCTCACAGTGTACCGTTAACAAATTAATACTATTGGCCAGGTGCATCCTTAGTTCCTCCAAGTTTACGGTATTCGTATACTGTTGGTTTGATTCGGTTTGATACGACCCCAGCGGATGAAACAATTAGAAGTTTGGATGTTTGTGCGACTTTTCAGGTAGCGTTTTTTCGTTCATTATGTGCATGGGTACGAGTGCACGTCGAGACATTTTTAGGTTCGTAGTACAGGGTTTAGGACCCTAATAAATCCTAAAAAAATTATCGAAGAGTCGACATTAATGCCAAAAAGATTACCCAACCGCCCTAGGTTGGCTTAAAACGTCGAAGTCATTTTTAGCGTTTATATTACAGGGTCCAATACTCCAAAAACCAACATAGGATAGCTAAGAACGTTGAAGTCATTTTTAGGGTTTGTAGTACAGGGTTTAGAGTCGTTAGTGTCGAGTAAGGATGATGACAATATAAGTGTAAAACTAATGCAAGAAAGATTAACCTGCCCCTCAAACACCATAAAAACCACCATATGAATGCTAAAAACGTCGAAGGCATTTTTATGTCATTTTAATGCCTTTTGATCCACTTTTTAACAACATTTGGTTGACCTTTTAACAACTTTGATTCACTGTTCCTAAACTTGAAAAATATTTTGTACATTCCAAAAATAAAAAAATTATCAAAACATATTCTTGTTTGGTCTTATTAACGATGGTATAAAATTTATGTTATTTGGACTTATATATTTAAGATACAACATTTTATAGTTTTGCAAAATAATAAAGTAAAAAAAAGAAACAATAGCACCTTGGAACCTGGCGCTTAATAGATACATATAAAAAAGCTTCGTCAGTTAAGATGCCCCGTTATGGGGGAGATGAAGGGGGCAGCTGCAGATTTATTTTTGCTGGACCCACCAAATGGATGATGGCTCCTATTTTAATCTGGTAGGTCCCACGCACCTTCATCTCTCCCATGTTACCTAAATTTTTACTCCCTCTGTCCCACCAGAATTGTCCACTTTACTATTTGGTGTGTCGTTTGACTTCAATATTTAACATATAAGTTAATATAATTTTATAAATATATAGTATTTTATAATGGAATCCTTCAATGCAAAACTATATGACGGGACGGAGGTAGTAAATACTGTTCGCTCTCCCGTCTTCTCCTCAATCAAATCACGACTGTTCCCTACCATCAATCAAATCACGACTGTTCCCCTACCACTCTCTGTAAACCTCGCTCTCTCTAAACACTAAGCTCTCTTCTCAATCGAAACCATCCCAGAAATTCATCACTAAGCTCTCTTCTCAATCGAAACCATCCCAGAAATTCATTTCCGCCGCGGCGCCTCTTCTCTTCCTTTCTTCCGATATCTGCGCTCGCCATCTTCATCAATATTATAGCTTCCAATCTCTGCAACCCGACCAAACTGGTGATGATGAAGGCAGGCCACATGCATGCGTCGATATCGATCGGCGCCTCGAGCTCTCTCGCTATCGGTACTATTGAGCTGCGAACATTATACATACATATCCCTATCCTTATTTTCACACACTCTTTCGGTCGGTAATTAATTTTTGCAAATAAATAGCACGAACAGGAACGTACATGCCCTATCGCACGCACGGCGCCTCTGGATTACAACCCCAACTAGCAAAAGGAACAACATACATGGGCGCTAGATCTATCGGCTCTATTCTGCTGATGAGGTAATTTTGCAAACCAAACTTGTTAATCAGGAACATACATGCTCTGTTTGGTTGGGACTTGGGATTATAAGGCGTGAAATTAAATGTGGGTACTGCTTGGGAATAATTTTGACATAAAGACATAGCATTACGTTTCTACAAATACCAACATCAAACTTTTAAGTTCATTCACATTCTTCTCAGATCTGTTATCCGGTCAAGCTAGGCATTCCAATTAACCCTATAATGTTTTGCAAATCTATATGACCACCACTGGCCATACTAGAGACCTCTAGCTACTTACAGCTTCTTAATTTCCTGTACTAATTATTTTAGTATCCCTCTACATTTTTTGGCTAGCGCCTATGCACCGTCGATTGTCATCAACTTGTAATTAAAAAAAATTGAACCCGGACGATCCCACCAACTTTATTTTCATTCACGACCTTCCTTGTCCCCTTTTCCTTTAGTCACATCTGACTAGTATATATGTTGTGCAAGCTTCAGTAGATCGAACAATCAGATTTGTTGGATAGCAATGAAACATCACAGAGAAAATTGGATAAAAAGTCAGACAAATTTGGCCGATGGAGACAGCTGCTGCCTCTGTTGAAGATGAAAGTACCGACGATCATGATGATTCTTCTACTGATACAAAAGAGAGAAGAAGAAAAGCATGGTACAAAAGAGACAGAGGCATATACAGATGAAAGGGTGAAAGAGATAACTCAGAAGCAGAGAGGTTGAAGAAATTGGCTAAACAGTTAAGTGAGTACCACACACAAGAGAAGAGAAAGAACGAGAGAAAGGAGAAAGAAGAGAAGAGATGCAGAAAGAAGGAGGAGATCTCACCTTCTCCAAAGCTTCCAAGCTCCAACAATGCCTTAATCAAGATTCACAAGCACAATCTAGGGTTTGGGTTCAAAAACCCATCCCAAAGCACAATAGAGTATTATTCAAGCGTACATGAAAGAAAAACTGGAAGAGAGTAAGAAGAAGGCATCGTTGGAGCTTGGAAGCTTTGGAGAGGGTAGATCTTCCTGCCTTCTTTTGCATCTTCTTTATCCTCTTCTTTCTGCTTTCTCTCGTTCTTTCTCTTCTCTCGTGTGTGTGGTACTCACTTAAATGTTTAGCCAATTTCTTCAACCTCTCTGCTTCTGAGTTATCTCTTTCACCCTTTCATCTGTATATGCCTCTGTCTCTTTTGTACCATGCTTTTCTTCTTCTCTCTTTTGTATCAGTAGAAGAATCATCATGATCGTCGGTACTTTATCTTTAGCGAATTGGAAATTTCTTCTCAGGTACATATTACAAGTACTTTTGGGTTTGAATTGGTAATGTAACTATTTGGGCATGTTTGATAAGTTTAAATGGTGTGCTTAATTGCTTTTATAATTCTCGCGTGCAGGTTGTTGATTTCTTCTCAATACTTATTCACAAGCCGATCTCAAGTTTGTCAAGGAGCACACATGTGTTGAAAGCACTAAATTGTTCAGAAGAAGTCATGAGTTGTAGCTAGCTATCTTTTATTTTTTCAAATGGTTTTATTGTTATGATCTAACTTCAACCATTTTTAGTAGTTTGATTTATAACTGGTTACAAATGTTGTAGTTGATCGGTACTACACTTTTGCCGGTGTGCTGGTATAATAAACAAAGAACTCTTGTTGATATCTATTGAAATTCACCAGTTTGGTTGATCTGGTTTATATAATACAAGCAGGTTGTGAATGGCAATTTGTGATCTGTAGTGCTCAATTAATTTTGACTTATGCTCAGGGTAATTAATTGTATAAAAATAAAAATACTAAAAAAAATTAATTGCGCATACACTATAGCGGACTTGTCAGCACTACGTGAGTGAACATCATCGATCATGAGTTCGAAACCCACCATAGGCCAAATAATTTTCGCGCTATTTTTTAAATTTCGTTATACTTTAACACAAAACAACCCCCGTGTTGCCTCCCGCTTTAGGGTCAACTGACTTTAGTAATTTTACCAAAACCGTAATCTAAAGTCCCCGACCAATGATGATGGTCCACGACGTCGTTCTTCCCAGACGCCAAATATTTCCAGCATTTGATTTTCGCGTAATCTAAGAGACAGTTAACGACGTCGTCTTACCATTTTATTTTAGATTAAAAAAGAAACTTTATTGAATGGGTGTTACATTGTATTATCGAATAAGACTAATGGCTTAATGGCCGCGGTACATTAGTTAACACCATCGACTTGAGTTCGAAAGCCAGCATACCATAAATAATTTTGCGCTATTTTATTTTAAAATTTCGTTAGCTTCAGATTACGATTTCCTTCTTTCTTTTCCCGGTAAAAAAGTGATTTTTGTCTGTGTATATATATATTTTTATTCACTTGAGCGGGAAAAAGATTGCAGGTGTGAAGGATTCTGGGACTGCAGTTCAGCCCAAGATTAACCAGTGACCACTTCGTTTTGATCTTTTTTTCCCGAAATGTTACCCCCCCCCCGATGGTAGGGGATACTCTGCACAAGAAGCTTGGTCAACGTTTTATGTGCCTCCACAGTTATGGCAGGGTGAGCAAGACACCGCCTGGGCACGCGGATTTGTCGGGATACCGCTCCGTATGATGTTCGAATACACCGCATCGGTGACAGATCGGGGTAGCCTCTCATATGTGATCCTTAGGGTTGACACTACACCAACCGCATAAATCTTCAAGCGGCGCAAAATTGGACGATCAGTATGTATCGTAACCCTGATTCGAAGAAAGCCACCATTGAATAGACCATTATTTGGGTCGTACTTTATGAAACTCCCGAAACGCGAACTAAGCCTTTCAGCAGAATCGTTATTATGCAGCCTCGGCGGAAAATCATGGATCCTAATCCAAATGGGGAATAATTTAAATTCATGTTCAGCCACATGCTTTGACTTGTCTACAGTACTAAGCACAAGGAGATATCCATTATACACCCATGATGGACCATTTTCAAGCACGTATAACATACTCGGCGAGTCTGGGAAGCCAAAAGCAAACAAACTACTACAGCAATATCGAACCCAGAGCTCACCATCAATACCCCAAATTTTGTCTCATCCAATTGCAAGGCGAAATCGTCGTCTGGGGCTGATGAGATTTCCATTGCCGTAGGGTTTAGCGAAAAAAGGTGAATGTCAATTTTGCCGGAGCCGTGGTATTATATTATAAGAGCAAACAAAAGTCTCTTTGGAGTAGTAAAAATGACGATTCTTAACCAAGCGTCATAAAAAATTTTCGAAACGGATGCTTGTCTCGGTAAGATGGAACAGTAGGAACAGCAAGCGGTCAAATCGAAGTATCGAACATTATTTCCTCTTACAGTGCAGAAGTTCTACAGAGTGGGTAATTCGGCAGGCGACCAAGCACACTTGTAAACCCTTTATTGCTTAACTATAGTAAAGCACTTTAACTAAATCTAGCTTATACAGAAACTCAGGGATGCAACAAAAGTGTTGTTCACAGCTACTCTTACACGCCTTGTAATGACGTCCGACTTGACAGCTGACAGTGTATCTACTGTTCTATCTTATTTTACCGAGAAAAGCTTCTTCCAAAAGTACCCGTCATCATGATATTAACAGAGCTCATTTCTCTACCATCATTATTACAAGACGTATGGAAATTGTTTTCTGTTTCCTTTCAGCCAATCCCTGTGCCGATGCTTGCATAGCAAATGCAAAAAGTAATTACATCGAGTGATGCAGTATAAGAAACGTGTAATAAGTAGGGGAACCTGATGGAAAATGCTGAGATAAAATATGAAAGCGACAAATAATTAAAGTATAGAATCCTAAAACAACCACGCGTTAATCACTTATTTGCAAAATAGTAAGTTGTAGGTGGCATTTGTTTATTGGACAAAAAGCTGACCAGAGCTTACATGTCAAGTTAGAATAGGTTAACCACAGCAACCTTGTTCCTAACGCAGCAATATCTGCGTTTGCACACTGGAAACGAACACACTCTAATAGAAAAGGAAGGAGTAATTTCTGTCTTAAAATGACTCACCGTTAAGAAGCGCTTTTATCCCTCCACAGATTATGGTCGTATCTCGTAGATGTCTGTCGCCATTTTTATTGTGGGATCTTTCAAACCACTTGCAACTTGCAATGCAGTTAAAGGCGACGACCCCTACAGACAAGGTGACTGCAACTGATTTTATAAATTAATAAAAATATATCAAAAATACATGCCTTCTCATGGTCCTGCAACCTACTCTTTAGATCTCCATTACCGTAAACCATGGGGAAGATAATAATAACGATCGATTTGACCGCTTGCTGTGCCCACTGTGAAAAAATTATTTCCGTCTATAAATATCGCCTCAAGAAGCGCACTGGTCGACTATATGTAAAACGTTCTCCTGTCGCATATTTTTTTTGCTCTTCGTTCTTTTCCAGAAGTACTATAACATAAAATTGCTTCTAAGGTAGGCGTCGTTAACGATTAAAGACCTTAATCCAATTTAAAAAATATATCGTCAACAAAGGGATCGTTCTGTGAACCAGATTACTTCGGGTCGGAGTCAATTATGGTAGGTCGCCGCCTTTTTCTTTTTCACAGATCATTGGGTACAAATCTTTTCACTGTGCGTCCTTTTAATTCAAATCACCGCGCATTGCAATTAACAAAGAGTGTCACCCACTTATCGATTTGATAAATAATTTCACTCTATCAGTGTATTTGTTCAACTGTACACGCAAAATATGAATTTTAGAAAGGTAAAGGACTTACTAGAAAAACATAAAGAAGATCAGTGGTGAATTCGAAGTTATGGATGAAAATGGTCAAGGCGGTATTTTGGTAGTCAACCCGGTCTAGACTTAGTGTGTTGACCAAGTTATTTAGATGAGAAAAAACATAAAATAAGAATCTAATATAGTTTGGGAGTTAAAAGTAAGATTTATAAAACTATTGTGGTTATAGTACACATTTCGGAAACTTTAGGGGCGATAAAGAAAATAGAACAGACCAGGTGCTGTTAGAAAAATACTAGTAAGTTGGGGTTTAAAATCGAATTAAATTGATAAGATTACATAATATATGATGTTTGTGACATAATTGTAACGTTACAGAAGTTTGTGTGGAAAGAATATAAAATGCGGAACTATATGACAATATGCGAGAATATAGAAAGTGGCAAATGAAGCAAGCACAACTGAATTGCTTGAGCACTACCCTCGGCTTGCGTGTGATGTTTAACATGTTTATTTAATTAGGCGTACACACATATGATTTACATATGACGGAAGTACTGTCATTATTATCTTTGTCTTAACTGGATAAATTCGTAAATAAGTGAGGTACATGGCTACATGCTGACGGTTGACAAGAACCTCCATCGGGCCTGAGATGGGGTTTGGTAGGTAGGTCTATCATCCTTGTTACTGTGCATCGGTAAGTACAAAACTTTTTACTCTGGTCCGTTCAAATCACAACAACCCGGCAATCAAGGTTCGAGGATCATGGTTATCGTCTGCAGAGGGTTTTAAAACCACTTCACCTACCACAATAGATTTGAACGCTATCATTGCATTTATTCAAATAAACGATATAACAAATAATTTAAATACAGCAACATATTTGTTCAATAATTTTTTTCCCTGAAAAGTTAGTTCAATAAATGTTGATGTCAAACTATCTACTGCCTACATCCAGTTCGGACGACGGATGTGCAGCTATCTTTGAAGTGAATCAAAGATGAATGGTCATGACTCCCGCTCGGTTTTGAAATTTTTAATTATCCGTTCGTGCGACAATATCGCGCTTGATTGCATCTCACCGCTGTATTACATGCTACAGTTGGATGCCTACACATGAGAAAAGTAAAAAGGACATTTTACTGAAGAGAAGCAATACCGAGGGCCATGAAGAAAAAGCCTATCGAAGTAAGACAAGAAGGCCAGCTACCGGTAGAAACCCCTGATGAAGTTGGTCAGACGTAGTAAGGCCACAACGATCTCGTCCCGTACAATGAGTGAATTCAGATTAATGTAGCTTTAAAATAACACGTGTCATTGATTTATTTCAAAGCTACATTAATCTCATTGAAAAAATCCGCTCGTTAACGAACGGAGCCAAAGAAAAAGCATGAAATTCAAAAAAAAAAATCACTCACAACAAAAACTATCAGCGTTCGGGGAAGCCGGTCGCTCGACTCGATCCGGTATCAAGTTGTCGTCCACATGAGTCGGGTACCTAGGTACAGCAGGTACATCAATTCTATCACCGGACGGAAACATGTCTAGGAATGGTGGTTCTGAACAAGGGTCGATCCAATCTTGTATTGGACATATCGTATGCAACTCCTCTTTAATTGCTCTAACATCAGTACTAGGGGACGCGGCACTGTTCCATCGCATCCAAGGCCCGAATTCATACGAAAGTTGCCGCGCCCGACGACTAGTATCACACTCATTCAGTGAGTGTGAAACCATTCCACATCTATAGCAGAATATCGGTAGGTCTTCATATAATACTCCCACTTCAAAGTCCATATCCCATGACTGAACCCTTACCCTTCTGCACAAGGGTTCCTGTGTGTTCAACTTCACACACGCGCGACATCTACGCGTGTCTAGTCCGTCGCCGGCAACAAGTTCCCACTTTAGCACCCTTCCAATCTTTTCTCCCAGCATACATGCCATATGTGGGTCTCTTTCTCCTTGGGAACATCGACAAATCGGACCCAAACGGTCATTGATACCGGGATTTGCCTTAGGAGGGTTGTTGTTGTCGACGCTATCTGGACCATCATTGCCCGCTGGAAGTAGTGCCAGCGACCCATGTCAAGTGTCGCCATCATGTCTCGCGGATCTTCGAATCGTAACTCAAAATAGTTTTCTGAAATTTCTTTGACCTCTACCTTGCAGAGTATTTCACACTTGATATACATGTATTGTTTGACCCTACTTGGGCTTACTCTGCAAGGGCATAGGATTCGAGCGACGGCAACCGGGTTAGACATAATCAGAGATTCAGGGTGCTCCACATGATCGTACGATAACATCAATATGTTCTCTGCGTCGTGGACTCGAATCTCATCGTGATGTGTCATGGCTGCAGCGAGTAAGATAGGGAGTCCCGAAATGTGGACAGGGGTAAGAAAAGAAGATGTCTACGGATGTAATCGTCGGTTAGAGAGTAGTGGGTTTATGAAGTGATAACTCTCCCTAACCCTAGCACAGACCCAGATGTGAACCCAAATCCGAACCCAATCGGATCGACATATAGGTGATTGTTTCGCGCAAGCGCGGGTAACAGGTCATGACTCATGATTATGATTCAAAATGTTTAACACCGTTGATGAAAGAGTGTTGAGCACGCGTGAACACCGTTCTGTAGCTGTTCATTTGTTCGAACTGACAGGCCATGATATAAAGAGCAGATAGTTTAACATCAACATTTATTTAACAAAATGTATTGATGTATCTAATTTTTTAATCATATCGCTTGACTGAACAAATGTACGGACAGTGTTCAAATTTATGTAGTGGCCCTACTAGTGGGTGACACCCCTATTATTCTACTCCCTCCGTCCTGAATTGACCGTCTTATTGACTTCAATTTTTAACATATAAGATAAATTAATTTTGAAAATTTAACTTTTGCATATGATTTCTAACATGATAAACTATGTTATAAAATTTAGTTTTATAAAATTATTTTATCTTATATGCTTAATATTGAAATTGAAAAATGTGTCATAAAACAAACGGAACGGTCAATTCAGGACGGGGGAGTAATATTATAACGATCCTCAGCATTAATTGTACTGTAACGCTTACTGGCGGTCATTTGAAAGGACACACGGTGAAAAAAGGTGGCCGGACCTATCCCCGACCCAGAAGTAATCTCAGAGATGGACAGATGGTTCACATATAACGAAATACTCCATTATTAGATTTATCTTCGTTTTACGTTACGCCTATTAAAAAAAACAGGTGAATCATCTCACCTAAATCGGTAGTGTTCAAGCAATTACGTTGGCATTGTTTGATTTGTTTTAAAGAACGATCCCTTTTGTGACGATATATATTTTTGAAATTGGATTAGGTGTTTTAACCGTAAACGACGCTTTGCCTTAGTGGCATTTTTTTATAGTACTCGGGAAAATGTTTTACATAATCAACTAGTAAAATACAGTAATATATTTACCACAATTTTTGAAAATAATGCTTGTCTCGGGAAAAAAAATGGATCAGTAGGCACTCAAGCGGTCAAATCGAATGTTATTTTATCATCTTCCCCATGCTTTATACGGCGATGAAGATCTAGAGAGTAGGTAGTAATAATCATGCAGGCGACCATGAGAATGGCATGTATATTTGATACATTTTATTTATCCGATAAGTCGCAGTTGGATAGCACTCTTTTAAAATCTTCTGCACCAGGTCTGTAAGGATCCTCGCCATTAACTGCATTGCCTGTTGCAACTGATTTGAAAGGTCCCACAACAAAAATGGCGACATACCTACAAGGCTACAACCATGATCGGTGGGTGGATAAAAATAACGCTTCTTAAGGAAGAATCGTTTAAAGACGTGTATAATTGAACAAATACACTGATGGTGTACATAGCGAACTGGCGACCATGACAAGGCGTGTATAATTGAATAAATACACTGATACATTTCAATTATTTAACAAACGCAGCTGGATAGCAGTCTTCTGTTTTAAGATCCTTGTGGACCAGGTCTGTAAGGATCAACGCCATTAATTGCATTGGAAGGTGGCGTTGCTTGGAAAGGACCCGCTGTAGTACTCATGCACCGTAAAAAAGAAACAGACCTACCATCATTGTTTAACTTGCTTCAAAGAACGATCCCTTTTTGACGATATATATTTGTTATTTGGTTAAGTCTTTATGCGTGAACAACTCTTTGAACACGTTTCCTGAATATTCATTATTGCATGTTTCCATATAGCTCTTATGTATATGCATATACTGTTATTATATATATTATATGCTTTCGTTCTCACTTCCTATCAATGACATAACTACTTTGATATGTTTTGGTCTAGCATAAATATCCTCCGAATACCTCTGTTTATTACAATGTGACCCCAGATAAATTGTTTACAAATAAATCCCTCACGCTAGCATACGGTTATCCCCCCTTAATTATTTGTACCAAAATTTTATTTCTAAGTTCTTCCAAAAACCAAGCAGAACCTAAAATTTTTCCCATTTCAGATTCCAGCACATGACACTCGATAATTATACATTAGCCCCACTAATTTTCTTAACCTTACAATTTACCACTTATTGAATGATGGCATATAGTTTTATTCCTTACTTTTAGTAAACTCCAACGTTCCCCTTGTAAAAAATAGTTGTTTGATGTATACGAAGAACAAACTAGCTGATCAAATAAACTACTAGCTTATAATATCGACAAAAGAATAGGGCCATAAATAGACAGCATAGGAAGAAAGCGGATGGGTAGGGGGGCGCACGTGCGCGTGTATTAAATATGAATGAATATATGATCGATTTTACCCTTATACCACTGATACGTCTACAGGATTTTGGATCGTATGAGAAAATGTGCTGATTTTTGATGACATCAGCGCATGATCTGACGGTCGAAATCGCAAAATTCATGTGCTGACATAAAAAAAATCCGCAAAATTCATCGTACGGTCGAAAATCGTTCAGACGTTTTCAAGGGTATAAGGATAAAATTGTTCATATATTTTCACTTCCAGCTCACGTGCATCTCAACCCCCGCCCATGGCCGCCCAATGCGGCCCACACCCCTGCCAGCCCGCCCCATCAACCCAACTACCCACCCGGCCGAAGGAACAATTAATGCTCCCCGTAATTTTGATTTTCACTACACCCGCGCCCACACCACCCCCACCCCCCCACCCCCATTTCCTATTTTCACCGATATTCTACTCTCCTGTTACTGTCGTCTCTTTCTTTGCTCTCACCGTTGTTTCCCGAACTCTGTTACTTGTGTCCCGTTGTGTTGCCCGTCTTATTCACCGAAATTCCACATATATGTCGTAGATCTTCGGTCGTAGATTGTCTCTTGGTTACCCTTTTAAATCTTCACTCGTCATCTGTGGCGGCCGTCCGGGATTTTCGCATTCAGAGCAGGTATCAGGTATGTACAGCAATTTGTTTCTTTTTGAGTAATTTACTCGGAACCCCCTTGAGAATTGGGTATATTACCGTTAACTCCTTTGTGTTTGTCATAATTATTGGTAACCACCTTGAGGTTACGGTATCTCTGACTATGAGCCCCCGAACTATAACTTCGTTATCAAAATGTTAACTACGTGCTACCCATCAACTTAATCACATTATTAATGACATGTTGGGCAAAAAACACTGCTTAATCAGCATTCTTATTGTCCGAAAAACGTCAACCCTACCTCAAAAATGCATCTAAATTGGGGCGAGGGAGAGTTAGACGATGTTGATTAAGTAGTTTTGTTGTCCAACATTTCATTAATAATGTGATTAAGTTGATGGATCAGCTCGTAGTTAACATTATGATAACGGAGTTATAGTTGGGGTGCTCGTAATCAGAGATACCGTAACCTCAAGGTGGTTACCAATAATTATGATAAACACAAGGGAGTTAACGGTAATATACCCAATCATCAAGGGGGTTCCTAGTAATTTACTCTTCTTTTTCCCTGACGGAACCGCTTAACACCTGTAGTTCAATGATTACTGTATGCTCCCCAGGTCCTTGAATTTGCACTTTGTTTCTTTTTTCCGACTAAATCACCTGGAGCCTGTAGTAGTAGTAGTGGTTGAATGAGCACTGTATGCTTCCCCGGTCCTTGAATTTACAATTGTTACCCGCCTGTCTATTACATTTGATTGCAAATATGACAACTACATATCCTTATTGATTTCGCTGCTTGCTGAAATACGTTTAGCATTCCTTCTAGTTCGTTTCGCATTTAACACCATATATGTGACCGTGGATCATTCCCTGTACATCCTAGGTGTTTGATTGTTTATATATTGTTCATCTCTACTGGTCTGTGATTTCAATTCGCCAATAATTCATGCGTTGTAGTGTATAATCAAACCAATCAGGTTCACTTAATTAAATGGCTCGTAGTTTTACATCCAAAACTGTCGGGGATGTTGAGGAGGAGCCGACTGAGACAGTGCATCATGGGCCTGTACTGGAGGAAGCTAGTATGTACCGTAAAAAAAACATGAGGGTGCTGATGTCCCTGCTTACAGCTTCCAGAACAGATGCTCACCAAAGAAGTTTGCTGATATGTTAGACGATGCATTCCGTGGATCTATACCCTCCGCTGTGAGGGAAATTCTACGTCGGATTGGTTTTATTGGGTTGACTAAGATCAATCTAACACGATTGGAACGGGGATTTATGGATAGTGTTCTACCTCTATATGATAAGAAATCTAGGTCGTTCCGTTTGGGTGACGGAAAGGTGCTGACCGTTGGACCTGATGATGTGAAAAGGGTGTACGGTTTACCCTCAGGAGGTATGCCAATCAGGTTGGTTGGTAGTACCAGTAGATCCAAACAACTTGCTAAGGAGCTAGGTCTGCAAGTCACCAGCGCTTTATTTGCCAAAGGCCGGGATTTGGTATATAATATGGGTCGTGAACGGGATCCTGAAAACATTGCGAGGATGTTTGTGCTTTATGCCTTGGGCGTTCTTCTCTGCCCTGTTTCTGCTAGTCAGGTTAATATTAATTACGCAGAGTTCATGTATGACCTTGATCACATCACAAACTACGACTGGTGTAGGCACGTGTCCGATGAGTTACACAGTGGTCTGGAAAAGTTCGTCGACAAATATGACAGTTCCAATGATGCAAGCCCTTTGATCAGAGGGGATATCCACTTTCTGTTCGTGAGTTACGGTCATTCAAAATAAGTTATTAATTTTTAGGGTAAATTACTCGGAACCCGCTTGAGGATTGGGAATAATACAGTTGGCTCCCTCGTGGTTATCATAATTATTTGTAACCAAATCAAGGTTATAGTATCTTTGGCTATGAGCCCCTTATTAAAACGTTAACCACATGGTGGCCCATCAAATTAAAACGTCAACCCTACCTTGGGATGAAGGAGAGTTAAATGATGTTGATTAAGCAGTTTTGTTGTCCAGGCTGACATTAATAATGTGATTTAAGCTTATGGGTCAGCATGTAGTTAATGTTTTGATAACAAAGTTACAGTTTGGGGGCTCATCTGCAGAGATACCGTAACCTCAAGGTGGTTACCAATATTTATGATAAATACAAGGGGGTTAACTGTATTATGCCCATTTCTGAAAGGGGTTCCGAGTAATTTACTCTAATTTTTATTATACCTGCTCTTATACCGTTGTATTACCCCCAGATTCATTTTCTAGACTGCCTCATGGTTGGAGATGAAATATCTTGTAATATTGTCCCTTCCTGCGGCCGGTGGACGAAAGAAGCAGTAGCAAAGAAGTTACGAGGTTTGAAAACAACTTCTGAGATATGCAGTTGTCGGGTCATATACCCTTCCACTAGTCGTGGCCATCCATTTATACTGAAGCCTAATACTGGCGGCATCACCGAAACTCAGTATTCCAGTCATGAGCTTTCTGACGATGAATGCTTGCTATGACTGCATCTGAGGTAAACAAATTCTGCCATTGGCCGCTGTTTGCGTTTAAGTGGATACCCTCCTTATATATAATATTAGTCATACGCAGGCCGCTGCAGCACATCATGAATGTATGGCCCAAATCGCCGTATTGACCCGAAGGGCGACTGAACTGAATAACCACATACTCAAGCTCAACCGTGCAAGTGATGATTTTTGCGCTGAAGCAGATGCTGTTCCTGCCGCGGGTACTGGATCATTAGGTGCAGGTAAGAGGAAGGCACGTGATGACGGGAGCATTAAGCAGAAACATAAAAGCACTAAATGGACTAAGCCAGGGCAGGTATTATTTTATGACCCTTCAAAATTGATTTGAAGTCTTGTAATAGCTGCATTCACCCTATTGGCGTACTTAATGTTGGCAAACTATGTACTTCATCTTGGCATCGCATACGCTAGAATGAAAATGTAGACGTTTTATATTTTAGGGGGGGGTTTAACTACTAGTTAATACTTTTGTCGGGTTATCATCAGCGTGTCACGTCTACCACCGAGAGAGTTGCTGTTGAACAAGTCACCAGCGGAAACACCGTCTATGGTTCTATTCTGAAGATATGTGCAGATATTGATCTGGTAGTAGTTTTTGTGTTGTCAACAGCCAATCGAGGGGTTTTAGATGTTTCCAAGTCTAATAATTCAGCATGCGGTTTAAATTTACAGAATGTAGCGGAGGAGACGGATGCTGGAGGTAAGGATGAAACAACATGCCACGAGGAAGATGAGGACATTTTGCACAAAGTGAATGGTGCGGATTGCATGGAGGACGGAGATGTTGAGACGTATGGAGATGAGCAAGCAGGCCACGAAGGGGAGGAGGCGGATGGCAGAGGGAAGGCGGGATGTGTGGCAGAGCAGTTGGATGGTAAAGGCAAGGAAGAGAACATACCCCCGGCAAAAGGGAATGATGCAGAAGATTGACAATGCATGAGGCTATGGACGTGGGTCTGCTAGCGGAGGAGAAGTTAACGGAGGTGGATGGCATCAGCGAGGCAGAAGGTATACCCCTAATGGCGGACGGCGATGTTGGTCATGAAGCCAAAGTGGTCGATGAGGGCTTAGAAGATATGACAACGCATGAGGGCGTGGATGTGGGTATGGTACCTCCGGAGGAGGTTGGAGGAAGCGAGATGGCAGAGGGAAGGTGGAAGAAATACCAATAATAGGGGACGGCGAGGTCGGGCAGGAACCCAAAGGTGGGATCGCATAGAACGTACAGTTGATGTAAGAATGAATGGCAGTGTCAATGGCTATAAGGTATCGATGGAGGCGGAAGTGTAGGGAATGCAGACGAACCACACCAAAAGGAGGACGAGCGTGTTGTCGATTTAAATGAACCGATCGAAAGTCTAAAGGATCATCAGTCGGAGACGTTGGTGTCATCTTATACCCTAGATGTTACAACCGGAAGTAAACTAATGAATCTGACTAACGGCTCTCCTGGAAAAAGTGACAAGGGTGACACTCCCTGTCCGATGCTGCCTAGGCTAGTGAAAAAAGGACGCCATGTCCGTTCGCCGTCTGTCTCTACCACCACTAAGCGTACAGCGATGAAGTTGAGTGATCTGCAGTATAAAATTGTCAAGTACGTGAGGGGAGCTGTCACTGAAGACCCGGCGTAAGCTCCCACACTCAGTAACGTCAAGTTCTATTAGCATTGTACGATTAGTTACTTACTGATGAATTGTTACACAATCATGTTTCGCAGGAATATGTGTGTATTTCGGGATGGTATCACTGAACTGTCACAGGCTGACATCTTGACATTGAATGATGACTCTTGGGTAAACTCAAACGTTGTCAACACCTTTGTGTACTACGTCAACCGAATTGTGTTTTCGAACAATTTGACGAGTGCCTATTCTTGCCTGTGTACATGGTAAGCCACGTTCCGTGTATTACTGCTCATCTGCAGATTATTGTTATGTTCCGTGACGCTGGATTATCATATAACCGTTGTCTTCGTTCCAGTCACAGGCATCTGTGCAAGAAGTCTCATCGTGTGAGGATAAACATTTTTTAAAACAATTTGACAGCTTCACCAGATCTATAGGAATTGACAGCGTCGACACCATAAGAAAGTGTAAATATGTAAGTTTAAGGCCTTCAGACCCGTTAAGTATTTATGTATCCTGAACTGGGCGACTGACTACTGCATGCCTTTCGCGCTGCAATGTTTTTTTCTTTTTTTCAACATGCAGTTTGTTTTTCCGGCGTTGTTCGATGCGCACTATGCGCTTGTTGTCGTAAACATGGTTCATAAACGTTACCAGTGGTTGGACACCTTACCCAACGCAGCAAAACGGTTCAGGGACGTCAAGACACATGCCATGGTTATGGTAATATTATCTGCCGATTCTCTATCATCTAATTTTGCGTGTGCACTCCCTGAAGTTATATATTTACTTATTCCGTGAAGGTATCGATTGTCTCACGTACATTGCAGATTAAGAATGTAGTTTGCTGGCTCATATATCATGAAATAGTCGATAGCACGGTGACAGAGTGGAAGTGGGACATAACCACGTTGTTCAAAAAGGGGGACGAGATGAACTGCGGTGTGCACTGCATGAGGCTCATGGAGAATTACCAATCCTTGTTTACCAAACGTTTGGTACCTGACACATCACATTGGTCTGGTTGGACGAGTAAGGATGCTCTATCTTACCATCGACAAAGAATCGCTGCTTTTGCTGTTACAGTCTCAGAACTTGCTGAAGGATCACATACTTGAAGCATCAACAACAGCGACCGAGGCAGAAGATCAAAAGGTGAACATTCGAAAGAGTAGGAATAGACGTCCGAATAGGGTAACGGGCAAGTAGGACGGAAGTTTTTAAGTTTCGTGCATGGTTTTCGGTTACATTTGTATGTAACCAGACAGTGTTGTAGTTGTTAGCATTATAGGGGGTGTACGGACTTCTCATCATAAAGCTTGTAAATTATGGTAAATGCTCCTCTTGTTAACCTACACACCAATTAAAAAGTGACATTTGTCTGAGCAAAAGTAGCTTAAAGCTAGCAAGGCAGATTGGCGAATCGAACGCGGTGTGTAAAGGTTTTCGTCAACATATTTTCCAATTTATATTAAGTATATTACTTCTTCTTGCTCTGTTTACATGTTCCCATGCAAGTGATCATGCATCACTAAGTAAAACCGTACTGTAGATGGCATAGTATTAACAATGGTTAACCACCGTTACATCATCTGTCATGAAATCCCGTATATACCAGTATTGCGATTTCATAGCCAGCACTGCGATTTCAATGCGAAAGGTATGCATATTTTGGGTGTGGCACCAACCAAACGCCGGGCAGAAAACACGGAAAATCGGTACAGTGGTTTTCGGGCAATAGAGGAAAGAAAAACGAGCGCGGGAAAATGGGACCTAAATAGGACAACTCTGGTTTTCTTTCGTAATTCACAATATACCCTGTGATTTTCGTAATTCAACTTCAAACATGTTTAAATGTCCAAAATTAATGAAACTTTACATGGACGATGCTAAAGTGTTATATTTTTGGTCCATCAGTCAAATTTGAAGTTTTTTAAGCTCACATATGACTTGTGGATAACAAGCAGGTTCAAATAAATGCTACTATTAGCAACGAACACAAAATGTGTACTATCGTCAACCAACATAGATCAGGCCTTTTGGGATCTTTAGCGTGGAGTACTATTATCCCATCCAGTTGTCACTAATTATGACAAGTGTGTACCACGGTGCAACAATAAATGCTTGTCCTGGTAAGATTCAAGTCGGAGGTTTTCGGAATCTTAAGCATGCCGTTGTTGAGGGTCTACAGAGTAGTAATCCCTAGGGCGACCATGAAAAAGCGTGTACAGTTGAACAAACAGACTGATATACTTGGATTATTTATCAAATCGATTGCACCAGGATGTCACTCCTCCGTATCAAGATCTTGTGCACTGTGGGGCGGCAGGCCATTAATTGCACAAGACGGTGATTTGAAAGGACCTACAGTAAAAAGTTCCGTAGTTACCATCATTATGTGCTGCTCCGCCAAGGGGGTGTTGTTTCCCTGACTGTATAAATCTAAATAATTATTTTATATATTATAATTGTTGAAATGATTGTACAGATTTGTTTTTGGGACAAAGGTGTATACTTAAAGCTTAAGAAAAAAAAAACAATATTTTGAAAATGAAGTAGCGGAAACCGAATGGTCATCCATACCCAAAATATGGAGTTATTTCTTAGCCGGGCACGTCACCCAGGAGCTTTCCCGCCAGAACGGTCCTCAGACGCTTTAAGACACGTTTTTGACTTCAATATTAAGCATGTATGATAAAATACTTTTTAAAACTAGATTTTGTAACATATAATTTATCATGTAAGAAATCGTATGCAAAACTTTGGTTTCAAAAAAAAAAAAAAATCATATTCAAAAGTTTAAACTTTTAAAATTAATTTATGTAATATGTTAAAATGAAGTCAAACGACATGTCGAGAGATTACACAGGACGGTCAATCAGGACGGAGGGAGTCCTATATATTCGTTCGGACAGTGATCGTTTACATGCGCATCTACATACATTTTACAGCACAACCCGTCTTCTTCTTCAACAGTTCAACCTTGATATAACCCCATTTTTATATTAAAAATAAAACTAAACAACACCTTGTGTTTGAGCAGGCAGCGTCCATCGATGGTTAACCAGAACAAGCATAAACAATATAGAAGGAATGATGACAAAGATGGCGACCCCAACAGGAAGGGCACATCTAATAGCGTAAAAACCTGTACCAGGTTGACTCTATTGCACCATTGACACATGTGTCTGATATTTCTGCAGTTACTTGTTATTCCACAGTTGACGACTACGGGTTTTTCACTAGAACTCGAATTTTTTAAAAACTCGACATTTAGGGTTTTATGAGTTCTAATCAATTATGGGGAACCTGAGTGCTACTTCGTTTTTCTTATTTAACGGCTTCGGGAATGGAAACTCATCATCACTATGGTGCTCCCATTCATGGCATCCAACTACTTTCTACGGTTTTTTTTTGCACAAATAAAAAAATTAAGCGAAAAAGCAATCCGAAAATGGAGTTGTCTAGTTATAAAAATGTTCAAAAGTTCAACTATTTACACCGTCTTATAATTTTTGTAGATCATACAGGAAGAGGAGCAGGGAAGGAGATACGCCGGAGTGCAGCACCTCAGCACCCTTACCAACCGTTTGGTGCTGTCTCCGCAGGGTATCAGATGGTGCTGTCTCCGCAGGCTATACCGCTATCATCAGATCCTTGGAGCAACCGTAATAGGTCGAAGAAGAAACGTAACGCGGACTCAACTCTGCCCGAGATGGAAACCAAAAAGAGGACGCCAAACCCTCGATTCCAAAGCAGAATGTCAATAACCGCCCTCTATAGGGGTATTCAGACGCTTACACCTGAACAGCGTGAAGCTGTGAACAGCATCGGGTTTGGGCATTTCCTTAGTTTAGGAATTGATTCCATCAGTTATGAACTAGGCAAGTGGTTGGCGGACCATTTCGACTGGCGTATCTGTCAATTAAATCTTTCAAACAGAAAAACATTGAATGTCAGAGTGGATGATGTGCACAAACATCCTAGGTTTTGCATAGGTGGTGATCCCGTCACAGAGAACAAGGGGTCAGCAGGGTCAGATGAGTACAGAGAGTGGGAAAATAAATGGATCACAGAGTTTGGTAGTAAATCGCCCCACACGAAAGACATGATAATGAAATGGCCAACGATGGGTCCAACCGACATGTTTAAATCAAGCTTCGTTTGTGCCATCGTCTCCACCTGTGTAAGCGGCAAAAGTAGCCCTCGATGCAACGACAAGATACTGCCCTTATTAGTTGATCCTACGTATGCTGCCCGTCTGGATTGGTGTAGATACACGATTGTGAAGTTAATTGATTCAGTTCGAAAGTACCAAAACAGCAACGGCAAAACCCATCAGTTCTGCGGGCCGCTACTGTTCCTGAACCTTTTGTATTTTGAAAAGACCTATGTTTTGGGGCTAGAAGATCATTTTGGGTATCCAGCAATCTCCGGGTGGAATACCGTCAGATACAAAGATAGATTGGTCAGGGAGAAGTCTATCGGGGGCTACGGCCTTGGTGCAGAAACTTACAAAGACAATCGTTGGGGCTTGGTTGAATGGACTCATAACCAGGTTCAAGTTGTATAATATAACAGCAATTCTTATTCTGCATTATGTATTACCTCTATTTGATCATATGTCATAACTTTTCTACTCTATTGTAATTTCACAGTCCATCGTACCACGCACAGACAATCCAAGGGACCAAAACGAGTTGCATAAGATATCTGTACCACCACACGACCTTATTCCCACATGTGAGGTGGTAGCAGACAGACCGATAGCCCGTGACGATACACAAACTATACCGACTACCCCATTTCGTGATGGAACAGAGTCAAATAGTGGCGGTGTTGAAGGTGGTCACAGGATAATAAACAGAGAGATTGGCCTAACTGATGATGTAAGAGCTGCACTCCAGCAAGAATGCACACGCTGGATGGAAGATGTCTTTCAAGCATACCTTTGTGGGCTAATCACAATTATAGATGGTCTGATTAAGAGGTTTGAGAGCACACTGGCAGTCGGGGAAGAGTTTTTTTCCGAAGGAACAAGGGTATATAAATATCGAAGGGCTTATATTGATGTCGAGAGAAGTAAAAATGAGATGTTCAGAGACGAAAATCTGAAGGAGCGTAAGAACCTTGCTGATGATAGAGCACGCTTAGAAGAGGAACGAATGCAGCTTGCGGAAGAAAAACGTTTGTTTGAAGGAAGGAAGAGGCAACTGAGATCAGATGAGGAAGGACTGGAGAGCAGGGAACGGTCTGCTAAATACGTAAGCCAGTCAATTCAACATCAAGATGATCTAATCGCTGTGACGCAGGAAGTCTGTCGTAGAGGTCTAGTAGAAACTAGTACATGTCCAACAGCTAGAGCGTTGTATGTCTCTCCGTATCATAACAAACAAGTTGATATCGATGCGGCCGAGACACGATTGGAACAATTGTGTTATTCACTCCTGTTAGCTTCAGATGACATTACGTAAGTGTTGCATCTAATCATATTCATTTGCCGTTTACCATTTATACCAGTTGCTGGAGACTCTATAATGTTGTTTTTTGGCCATCAGGGAAACATTGTATACACAAGGAGCAGAGATACTAACACGAGAGGATTTTGCCAGCCTTATATCGGGCTCCACGGTGCTCAACTCAATGATAGATTTGCAGTCAAAAATCCTTAACCAGGAAGACTCCAGGACAGGTCAACGGGCTAAACGGCGGTTCTTCTTCAGCACGATGGTGTACGTAAGTGTCTCCCTGAGTAGGCCCGGTTATGATTTGTCTACATGGACTATCAATACATATTGTCATTTTGTATTCTCCCTATTGTCTTGCCCTTGCAGTTGTGCGCATCTGTACATACGAATAACGGAGATATGTCCGTTGTTACCAGTCAACTGCTGTACGAGTTCAACAACGCTGGGTATTGTAAGGATGACATAAAAAAGTTCAACCTGTTCTTCGTACCAGTAACGACCCATGATCACTTCTTCCTGCTGGTGGTAGATCTCAGTAACAGGGTAAATTGGGTGTTAGACAATCGACCACTTCCGTGCCCACGCTATGACCCTCTAGACAAATATGGAGGAAGTGTGCTACCATTGGTATGCACGGTTGACATTTGTTTACCTTATACAGCTTCATGCATTTGAAACAGTTACACATGAATGTTAATACACAAATTTATATATACAGATACAATGTATGTCAACATTCATCTCGTCGGCGTACGACACAGGAACTAAAGAGAGCACAGTCACGTCTTATGGTTTACAGGTGCCACGTCTCCAGTGGCAGTCTAGGCACAATAATACGGACTGTGGTGTTTTCGCGATTAGGCACATGGAGACTTTTATGGGAGACATCAAAAAATGGAATACAGGTTTTCGGAAAGTATATGTAAGTAGTCATTTAATCCATTACACGGGATGTGATCACCCGTTTACTATCCATAAGTTGATTACTATATGATCGGCGTGTAACTGTGTTGTTTGCGCATACAATGCAGGAGCCACAACTTTCATCACTTCGACACAAATACATCTGCAAGTTTTTGTTACATGCCGATAATGAAATGCGGAGCACCATAAGTGAACGAATAAACACGTTTTGTAATGCATCTTAGACGAAGTAATAGTTTAAATTCAAACACCTGGTTGGACATGTAGTTGAGTTTAGGCGTGAATATGAAAAACTTGTTATTTCTACCCATCTAGGATCGGTTGAGTGGGCAAAGGAAGTCTGAAATTTGGAGGAGAAAGATGTAGTTATACTGTTGCCGGTGACAATTGATTAAAATCAACTTTTGGCAAGCAATCATCTTTGATATCTGAAAACCGGTTCATCTAATGTAGCTATAGTCGTATTCTGAATATCATTATTATTTTGGATGTCTTTAACATTTTAAAACTCTGTACTGATTATTTCGTCAGTGTGAATGCATTTGTCAACGTATAATTGAACTTATTAAGTGTATTACTACTTCATGAAATTTCACCGAAGATCGGTCGGGGGGCTCTGTCTAGATTGTACCCATCCTACCTCAAAAACCAAAAAAAAATAATAATAAAAAAATTGTAGGCATGCATTTAGTAAAACAATTCAGGTGTTAACAGCATTACAGGGCAGGTTAATCACTGATCATACATCATTTGTCCATATTAACCCCGTATTATTCTGTAACCATCGAATTTTGGAAATAGCCATCCCGGTGTATCTACTGTGGTGGCAGGGGAAAAAATGGAAGGAAAAAAAAACGTTGGTTTCATTACGTTGCGAAGATATGTCAGTGGTTTTCATGGTTCTTAAGTTAAAAAAAAATGAGGTCGATTTTGACTATGTTTACTCATGTTTTTAATATATATTTATTTTAGGTAAATTAATAAATATTATTTTAATTTTAATGATAAAAATTGTAACAATGAAATATATTTTAAAGATATAATGTTTACGAATTTATTCATTTCAAAATTAATTATAATATTTTAATATTAAATATCGAGTGTTAAATAATAACAAATTATACTAATAATTTAGATGAATAATTATATATTCTTTTAGTTTCAAAATTTAATAAAATTTAATCATACATGATATATTAACTGGTGGAACGGAACCGTTTAACGATGGCTCATTTAATAACGGCATAAGCCGCATAACTACAGTCTACAAAGCGTGATTAATAGGAGGGCCGGAAATAATTAACGCCGTTTATAGAATTAACCGTTACCAATAATTGATCGGAGATATGTACGCTCACATTATTAGACGGTTATTATAAAAACCGTCATCTAAAGTCCCCCGACCACTTGGTCGACGACGTCGTTGACCGACGCCAAATATTTCCCGCATTATTCAAATTTTGAGACGCCTCGCGTAATATAATGTCGTACCAGTTATTTTAGATTTTAAAAAAATTAAATAAATATGTTGCAAATATTTTGTCGAATAAGACTCATGGCTTAATGGCCGCGTATAAGAGTCAACACTGCCACACCCTTCACAGAAATCTTCACGCAGCGCCAAATTGGACGATCAGTACGTATCTTAACCATGATTCGAAGAAAATCACCAAGGAATCGACCATTGAAGTCGTCGTACTTTATGAATCGCCCGAAACGCGAACCAAGCTTTTTAGCCGATTGTTTTATGCAGCGATCACGGAATATTGTGGATCCTAACCCAGATGGGGAATAATTTGAATTCATGTGCTTCCTCGGGCTTTGTCTTGTCTATAGTACTGAGTACAAGGAGAGTTCCATGAATCACCCATGGACCACCTTCAAGCGCGTATGACATACTCTCCGAGTCTGTGAAGCCGAAAACATACACATTACCATGGCAATGTCGAACACATAGCTCATCTGTAAAAGCACACAGATGGGAAAAAGTAAACTGCATAAAATTAAATATTAAAGATATAATTAATATTTTTGAATAATATCTAAATTATTTTTAAAAAGTAAACTGCATAAAATTAAAAATATTACATTACATATACATAATATATATAAATTTATTGATATCATTAAATATAAAAAATATTATCATGTTCATAAAATAGACGTACAGGTTTAAACAAAAAGAAAAAAGAGACGTACATAGATACGGTTTACTGAGCACAACCCTAGGTTTACGTAACATTTTATTTTGATTTAGACGTACAAAGATATGGTTTACATAAAACGATGTACTGTGGGCCATCATTACAATTGTCTGATCCAGATAATTCGTAATAAGTGAGGAACGTATGGTTGACAGATGGCAAGAGCCTCCTCGGTTCGGAGCAATTTATGGTGGGGTCTGGTAATCTTCTTTTACAGTGCATATGTAAATTGTTGAATATTGTGCCGTTGATGAAAAGACACAAATACCGCAGGTTCGTAAATAAATCAGTATGATGTTTTAAAAAAAAAAGGTAAATAAATCAGTATGCCTATTAGATCTATCTCTTTATGTGAAAAAGTTATAGTATCGTTTTTTCAAGTCGGCTGATGCAGAGCCGACAAAACAAACTATAAAAAACGCTTTGAAGAAAAGCGTTTGAGGATTGTAGTCATTAACCCAGTAAAAAAAACAACCTCCGTGTATCGAGAACTACGAAACCATTACCGTCTGCAGAGTGTTTTAAAACCGTGAAGTGCTACCCACTACAATAGATTTGAACTCCATCACTGCATTTGTTCAATTAAACGATATGACTGACAATCTAGATACTCAACATATTTGTTCAATAAATGTTGATGTTAAATTATTTGCTATTGGTCGGATGGGAGTAATACTCTAAAAATTAATAAAGTTATTGTAAATAAACTTAATATATCAAAATTCATAAATCTCATTTTTCCATAATAAGATTGATATTGACTATTTTTTCATTTAATATATGCTAGGTGATTTAAAATTTATTATCTGTATTTTAGTGATAATAGAGTGTAATATTGAATTGTACATAAAAAATCAATGTATACCAATGTATCATTTCCAAACTCTGTTGGAATATATTAATCATAAGTATAGAGTGGAAATTAATACAAATATTACATTAATAATATATGAATAAATTATAGTTTACTTTTGTTTATAATATATAAAAACGATAATCATGAATAAAATATTGAGTTACGATTATACGTGTATTATTTAAAATAGTATTAATGTTCATAATGTAATATTAATTCATAAGTAAAATTGAAATGATATAATGAGTAAAGAGTATTTAAAACCAAATGATGGGTTCTGTGATTTTAGTAAAAATTTATATATTAGTTTTTAAAACGATTTGACGATGGGGGGTAATAGGATAGAGTGAAAAACCAAATTTGGTTTCTTTGATAATAATGCTCTGATGTGGCCATAGTTTTAGGCCACTTTTATATGTTAATTAATATTTTTGTACTTGAAGTTAGGTACTAGATTAGTGTAACGTTTGGTGATGAAATATAGTATTTTTTTAAATGAAAGTGATAAAATCTAGCACTGAGTGGTTATGCCGTACTGCCTTCCTTATGCGTGTACATTCAATAGTTTTTGCTTTGTAATTCGTCAAATTACGTACCAGCAAAAATAATTTACATTATCGACTTAATGATCCAAACAAAAGGTAAGCATAACAGTAGTAAGCAGTTCAGCCAGAAACTTAATCTATCCATAGATGTTAGCTTCGAACGAGACTATATGCTGACATAGGTAGCAAGCAAGATCGTCGTTTTAGGAGCTGTCTGTGACACTACCTTCACCTTCATGCGTAAGGTCATGCATGTTGGATGGGCGGTAAGGAAATACTCCAGCTGGGCACGCGGATTTGTGAGGACAGTCGTCTGTAGAATGCACGAAAACACCACATCGGAAACATACCGGGGGTAGATCCTCGTATGAGACCCTTAGGGTTGACTCCACACCCTCCACAGAAATTTTCAGGCAGCGTAAAATCCGACGATGAACACTCATCCAAACCCTGATTCGAAGATAGCCACCATCCAAGCGACCTCCCTGTTCGTCATAATCCATGAATACGCCGAAGCGCTTAGCGAGCCTAAAAGCCGACTCTTCGCTATGTAGCGACAATGGATGGCCGTGAATCCTTACCCACATGGGAAAGACCAATAAATTATGATCCGCCAGAGGCTTCGCCGTGTCCACGAAACCGAGGACGAGGAGAGATCCATCATACATCCACGGACCTCCATCAATCAATTCCGCCAAACTTACATCGCTATCGAAAACTAGAACAAACATATTACCTTCTTGATGTTCAATGCAGAGCTTACCTTCGATGTTCCACAATTTGGCTAACCCGCTCTCTATAGCCTTAGGGTCAGGCCTCTTCGTCGTGTACAGTTTGCCCGTGAGACAGTTATCAGATGACAAAATGGGAATGCCATTGAACTCAGGTCGGTCACCATTGGGGTGGCTGTTAGTTCTCCAGCTGAGAGACAGTTCTCCTTCCATTTGAAGGTCTTAATGTCGACAGCAGATGATGGAGTTCCCATTGTTGTACCGATCAGCAGAGTTGTGTGCTAGTTCGGGGATATGGGTTTTCTGGAAATGGAAAGCAAAATCAAAAGCGAATGAGGAGAAATGTCAGTGTAAAGAGGAGGATGGTAGGGCTATAAGTAGTGGGGTCAATCTGTTGTTTGGTTCGTTCGTTTGGTACGGGTTGAGTTTTGTTTGTTAAAATTTTGGGTCGGTTCGGATCCCATTTGGATGACTATCAGTTTGGTTGACTTTCGCCTGGTCTGACTCCGGTTTGGAAAACTTTCAGTTCTGGTTAGGCTCTGATCTGTTTATACCTTTCGGGTCATGGGTCTTATTAGAGTCATTATTAGGTCAAATTCGATTTGACATTACACAAAATAGTTACTCAATAATCATGATATGTAAATTTCACTTCAATCAATCTCAACACTAAAGAATAAATTTAAACAGATAATTATAATTCGAATCATTTTATACATTAGTAACCAACTTAACTTAACATAATTAGTGGTGTAATTTTATTTATATAGCTGTTTCATTCCTTTGCGTGCAGTATAAACATGGTATGTTTGTGGATATTTATGACACTTGTGTCAAAATGTTGTAACTAGATTTCTCAATTTGTTAATGTGTACTACTTCGGTACCCCTTCTATTGTGTGAGGGTACCCTATTTCCTTAATTTAATTACAACTTGACATGTGGAACACTAATTATAATTTTATGTTTTAAACAGTGCATTTTAATTTATTAACTAGACCGCGAGTTTACTAAACTTAAATTGTTTAATTGAAAGTCGAAGCACTTTATTAAATATTTTGAAATTTCTAACTTCCAACATTAATTTCAAACACATCAGTTGTCTTAATTTTTTTTTTCTTCCTCGTATGTAATACGAGATTTAGTTTGATACGGTTTTTGAAAGAATTAAGACTGAAGTTAATGGTGATTATGTATTGGTTCAGTTCGGTTTTTAGAAACACCATTGTCAGGTCTAGCTAGTTGCCCTTGACAGACCCGCGGCCGTACGACTGCCGTTATATTGGCGGGAAAGTCCCCTTTTTATATCGAGTGGAAATTTTGAAGACCCGGCCTATAAAATTTGGTTTTTATTGATCACTAAACAATCGTAAATAATCAATAGTGTGCATTATGTCACGCATATATGATATATGTAATATTCTAAAAAATGTTCTTTATGTTTACTACTTTTTACTTCGGGTTACAGAGATTACAATGGGAACCTTGGAAATTACTTAAGTAATGAATAAAACTCTGTGATAGAATGTGATTAGTGTTAAATTATGAGGTTATGAAAATTATTGTGGCTAAGAGTAATTACCGAGTGTTACCGGCTGGAATCTGAAATGGTGAAAAAATCTAGGTTCAGTTTGATGTTTTGAAGAAGTTAGAGATGATATTTTTGGTCTCCATAACTATGTGTTGAAAACTTAGGCTATACGACCATGAGAAATTTGTTTCTAAACAATTTTTTTACAATTGAAGACACATTGTAATAAATTCCAGTACTTATGCTAGTAGACCAAATGAGGATTATTAAGAACACAATAAAGTTGTTATGCATTTATATAATGTATATAAGAGAATAGGTTAAAATAAGTAGTTATCGGGTGATATAAAGACCTGCTGTTATGTAGATGAATATACATGATACATGTTCAAAGGGATCGTTCTTTAAAGCAAAGCAAATTAATGTATACCAATGGAATTGCGTGACCACTACACTCGGTCTACATCATGTATTGAACAAATATGTTGATGAATTTACATTATTTATCATATCCCTTAATTGAACAGATACACTGGTAGTCTATAGTAGTGGGTAGCACTTACGGTTTTACAAACCCTCTGCAGACGGTAATCATGAAACTCGAACCTTGACTGCCGAGCGGCCGTGATTTGAAAGGACCCCCGTACCGTACAGAAAAATTGCAGACCTATCAGCAACTCCGTCTAAAAATTGGCTACCGAGTTTCGCATTTTTAGTAAACCGGCTTCAGCTATTATTGCCTCATGTAAACTCAATTACGTGTGAGGTATCTAAATAGTAAATAAGACACGTCTATTGTTGTGTTTATCAGAAGAGTGACACAAATTCGTTTTTTTTCTTTTTATTCATTTTTTATTTTGTAAACTATCGCCGTAGATGAGTAAATGCAGACGTTGTTAATCTGAGGGTTATACTCTCGTAATCCCATCGTTATGGATAACACGCAGGTTAAAAAAAACACAAAATACGTACTATCGTCAACCAGCACAGGTCAGGCCTTTTGGGACCCTAAATCTTTAGGGTGGAGTACTATGACTATCCCATCCAGGTGTCACTACTTATGACAAGTGTGTACCACGGTGCAACAATATCCTGGAAAGATTCAAGTCGGAGGTAATCGGAATCTTAAGCATGGTTTACGTTGTTGAGGGTCTACAGAGTAGGTTATCCTGCGGGCGACCATGAAAAAGCGTGTATAGTTGAACAAACATACTGATGTAGTTGAATTATTTATCAAATCGATTGGACCAGGGTGTCACTCTTCCGCATCAAGAGATCTTGTGCACTGTGGGGATCCAGGCCATTTATTGCACAAGACGGTGATTTGAAAGGACCTACAGTAAAAAGTTCCGTAGTTACCATCATTATGTGCTGCTCCGCCGGGGGGGGGGGGGTGGGGTGTGCGGGACGTTTTTAGGCCGTATGAGTACATTACTGATTTATGGTAAATTACAGTTGATAAACGTCCACGCACAGCTATTAAACGTAATCTGATGGTCACACGCACACGATCCCCCCATGGCCAATAGGAGGAGATTACCTAAAATAAAGCTTATTACCAAACCGTCACGTCAGTTAACGACCGTAAATAAGTCTCTACCACCTTTTTTCGAAATAAGTGATTGTCTCGGGAAGATAAGATGGAACAGTATGTACAGCAGGCGGTCAAATCGAATGTTATTATTAGTACTATTTGTAGTCGAAAGAAAACCTCCTCACAAAATCAGCCTGGATATTGGGGGGCAAAATGTAGTCCATGAGAGAGAAAAGCTCTGTGCTCTCTCCCCTTATTCTTGTTTTAGTTATCCTTCTCCTCATCGTTTTACTTGGTAGTTCAACAACCTGTCTCTAGATGTTCTTTCGCTTAATAATAACTCTGTTTAGTTTCTTGTCTTCTCTCCGGTTAGGAGATTTTTGGCTGTGTATAGGTTGTGTTTTAGTTTCATTGTATTTTGTGGGTTTTGGGTGGGATTTACAATCACAGCTTCCAGCTTCAACTATGTTGCCAGAGCCGAAGAGTCTAATCTTTGCTCCGTGGAGCACATGACTGTCAATGAAGTCTGCTGCCGAAAAAGCCGGTTGTGCCGCCAGCACCAACGGTGGTGCCGATGGCGGTAGCCATGGTGGTGATGGTGCGTTCACACTGTCCGGCGGAGAAGAAGGCAATCCAGCACACTCTAGTTTAGAAATGACATCCCTAACTTTTCAGATTTAGGGCAAAATGTAAATCTCTCTCCCGATCGGGAAGTACTACCATGTTGGTTCTGGGTGGAATCTCAACTTCTGATGGTAGTACTTCCCGATCGGGAGAGAGATTTACATTTTGCCCTAAATCTGAAAAGTTAGGGATGTCATTTCTAAACTAGAGTGTGCTGGATTGCCTTCTTCTCCGCGGAACAGTGTGAACGCACCATCACCACCATGGCTGCCGCCATCGGCACCACCGTTGGTGCTGGCGGCACATGTTGTCTACCATTTCTGGATTGAAAGATGCAAGCGTGCCATGACCAGCCAACCCAAGGACCCCTCTCTCATAATATCTGACATCAAGGCGGCCATGAAAGCTATCATATGGATGAAGATGAATACATCCAGCACGGACTTTGATTGGCTATATAGGATCCTTTGCTCATAGGAGCGTAGCTAGTGAACTTTTTGTACGTCCTAATGTTTTGTATTCGGGCAGTGGGCCTTGTTTTTTATATTAGGATTCCATTATAAAATATATAGATTTATGAAAATATATTAGCTTAAATATGTTAAATATCGAAGCCAAATTAAAAATTCACTGGTGGAGCGTAAATCCGGCCTTTCCGTCGGGCGAAGATACTGTGATAGTCCTGACGGAGAGAGATTTTCCTATCAAATAATAAGCCAATGATAGTTAATGTCGATACTGATAGGTAATTTAGATAATTTCAAATAGATTCTTATCCAATGAACATGAATGGTGGAAATGATAGATAATTTTGATGATTGTCAATAAAATCTTCTGTAAAAGACATGAAATTAGTGGAATTGACTCGTGTAAGAAAGTAAGCTTGCATTCATCCGAGAAATGTGGTAAAATTCATTACAAGAGTATGGTCACTACAAGAAGATTCGACTATCACAAAAGATACGTATCAAAAGAAAAGCCCCTAAAAAAAGAGAAAAAGATAACCATCCTATTTTCCTGCAGCTAACTTGTCTCCACTGCCAGCCACACTCTCAAGAGACTTGGATCTCCCTGCATCACGCTGCATCCCTCCAACAGATGGCTGAATGTTGCTTCCGGCCGGAAGAAAGGAAGCTTGACCTGGGCCAAAACATGTCTCACCAGGGTTGCGGCAGAATCTCTCGAGCTCCGCGAAAAAGTTGGATTTCTGCGCAATTGCGTTGAAACCCAGCCCGTTGTATAGCTCGTCTTCCAGCACCTCCCCTTTGTCCAAGAAGTGCTCCGAGACGACTTGGCGGCAGATGATAGCTATCCGGCGGCACTGAGAGGCGAAGGACTCCTTGAGATGGGCATTGATAGTGCCTTGCTTCTGTATCTCCTCCTGGGACTGTCGTGAGAATGACGAGAGCTTTGCCATTTGGCTCTCGAGAGTCAAAACCTGGGCCCGATACTTGTCGCGTTGATTGTTGGCCAAACATAGCTCTTCATTAACTTCGTTCACCCGGTCGTTTAGCTTTCGCATGCGCTTCAACATGTTGTCAGAGCTCGGGCCTAGCCGGAACGCAGGAAGGGTAAAGAATGAGGACAAGAAATGAAGGTAACAAAAGCCAAAATCCGTAGGCTTACCTTTGTTCGAAGACTCGGTATTTTCAAGTTGGAGACGAGACATGTCACTCTCCAAATATTTCACCCGTTCTTCCAGTCTAGCCTTCTCGCTGGACAGGGCAGCTTTCTCCGCAGCAAGAACTTTCTTCTCCTCTTCTAAAACGGAGCAACCCTGAAGCAGAGATTGCTTCTCCTGTTCAAAAGAGGTTCTGGACTGCTCCTCCTTCGCGGCCTTTTCCTCCGCCGAGCTAGTGAGCTCCTGGATAAGCTTCCCCTTCTCCTCAACTAGTGCTTTATTCTCTCGGGCAAGAGCCTGCTTCTCCAGCTCAAGTGCCTCGACCTCTTGCTTGAAAGAATTTTTCTCATTGAAGAGAAAAGATTTGTCAGACTGAAGGTTGGCCACCTCCTTCGAATGAGTAGACCGCACCTGATACAGCAGGACGTCCAAGTCAGAAAAGGCCCGAGTCAGCTCATCGTTTCCATCGGTAAGACAATTTCGTACCTCTTTCAAGGTATCATCAGCATGAAGAATCCGGTTTTTTAGGGTAAAAATCTCTTCCCGGAGGCCCTTCACTTGTAATTCATACTCATCGCGCTGGCGGATGCATTCTTGCCGGGACGACCGCAACTCTTTATTTAACGACTCAGTTCTTTCTTTCACCTTAAGGTCAATCTCGTATTGAATCTGGTCGATATAAGCATCATGTGTGGAGCGAGTCCGCTTTAATTCCTCTTGAGCATTGTCGGCTCGGCTTTCCTCATAGCGGAACCTGCTTTGGAGATTGCCGGAGTGAACTTCAGCGCTCTGGGCCATAGACATCGCCTAAAACCGGCAGCACAGATCACCAAAATAAAAAAAAGAAGTAAAACAATGCAAGAACGATACGGAAAAATTATTCAAAGTCAGGAGGGGTGCACCAACCCGAAAGATACCCTCCCACATGAAGTCAAAAACATCTTTAATTGGGAGGGAGTGCCGCATAATGGCATCTGCTCCTCCATCTCCCATCCGCAGCCTTTCCTTGATTGCAGTAGTGGTTGCCGGAGGGGCAAAGATCCCGTCCGGGTGACCAGACCTCTTTATTGCCTCCTTCCAGACAGTCGAGTACTTGGCTGATTCGCAGGAGATTAGAGGGAGGGGGTGCCCGCGATGGTAGAACCACCCTTCCTTTTGGGAAGGACCAGTGAAGGACTCCTCAGCGGGAGGAGGAGGAGAAGAAGAGGAAGCCATGATGTCCTCCCTTTGCTTGCTCCGGAGTTCAGGGTTTTCGGGCACCGGGCGGTACTCCATTGTTTCTGACAGCAGAGCCTTTGCTTTTGATACGGTTTTATTCTTTAGCTTATGCTTGGCAAGAACAGAGACTGCCGCAGTAACAAAAAACCAGACAGCCGCATTATCAATCGAGTCGACAAAACGAGGGAGCACTGTTTAAAAGACAAGAAGACACAGAAGAAAGAAGGATCGATCGGAAAACATTGTTCGGCCGGAGGATCCGTGCGAAGCCCTGTGGCTTCTAGAGTATTTTCTTGGCCGGGATCTGAGGAAAAGTAACCCGACAAGTCAGGGAACTGTTCGCAAATTGGGTCGGATGACCAGACTCTCGCTCCGGGCGAGAACCAAGGTCTAGACCCGAGCCGGGGGTTAGAGGAAGAGAGACGCGGCGCCCGGATTCGGGGCTCACGTGCCATGTACCTGGCAATCCGGCGTTGGCACCTTCAGGAGATTCCAGGTCATCTCTGGCTTCTTGCCTGGAACGCTTCTTGGAAGGAGCTGTGTCTCCCAAGAGCTGCTCAGCCGCACCAACAGCCGCGTCTACTGAGTCGTAGTAGTCGACCCTTTCGTCCCCGTTCTTGTAGACGACAAAATTCCAACTATAGAAGGGGCCAATTTTGTCTCCCTTCTGGAAGAAATCTGCACGCAACGCACCCAAGCAATAAAGGAACCGGCGGAGAAAGCAAAATTTGCACTAATAATCAGCACTTACTATAGTAGGTCTTCAGGGAGGATAGGCGTGCTTTGGTGAAGAACGCCTCGATAGTCAAAGGCTTGCGGCTTTGAGTCTTCAAAATCTTTGAGATGGGTAACTTGGCCGGAGGAGTGCTAGAGCAGACTAACTGACCTCTGCAGACCTCGGAGCAGTACGGGACGCCCAAGTAGCGGCCGGATGGAGGAACGATGACGAACCACCGCGAGCTCCACTCATGTACCTTCTTACTGTCAAAGAGAGAATATCCGGCTCTCGCGATAATGGTTAAACTGTGAGGATCAACCCTACCCGAGAAAATCGGCTAAACTCGGGTGCCTTCCGGCCGAATTTTGTTTTCTTCACAAAGAGAGACGAAAGCATGAAGGTACGAGATGGCCTTTGGATGTAAATGGGCAAGAGAACAGCAGCGACGGCGAGAAGAAAGCCCAACAGAAGGGATGTGGGGGAATAGTCAAGCCTGAAGGAAAGAAGTCGGCGTATACTACGTACCCTAGGCCGAAATCGTCGTTAGGGTGGGAGTCGGGGGACGGAAGATATATTTGGTACCAAGTGGGACTTCGACGCCACTGAGGAAATTGGAAAGGGAAAGAAAAGTCAAGGGTAGAAGGAGAAGGCTCGCGGCCAGCCAAGAAAGGCTTCGTGAATTCAGGAAGGAAGGGCGAAAGCCGCTAGAGGAGCGAGAACCTTGAATCGCTTCAGCGGCTGCCGAAAAATTCTCAGCAGCCTTAGTCTTTTTTGCGCCGGAAAGAAGACATTTGAGAAACTGAGCACGAGATCGGGAGGCGACTGTGAGGAAAGCAACTCGCAGAGCGCGATAGCAGACGAAAGATTAAAACAGCGGAAGCAACGAAACGGAAGAAGAAAGAGAAGGAAGCTCAAAAAACTCAGGCTTTAGAGGGAAGTTTTCTTTTTCCGCTCAAGTGAATAAAAATATATATATACACAGACAAAAATCATTTTTTACAGGGAAAGAAAGAAGGCTACACGCTTCCTAAAAGGCGATTCCCACAGGTTATTTTTCTTCGTGGTGAAGAAAAGAACTTTTAACGGCCCGTGCGGAACTTGTGGCTCGTGTCATTCTTTCGAACCTTCACTGATTTTCGATGTGGAATCCGCAGGGTTCTCCTTTTCGACTTGCGGTCAGAGTTGCTTTTAAAGGGAAGGTGTTTCTGCAAAAAGCAGTTTTTGTTTGTACACATATATTTTATTTAATTTTGAGCGGGAATGTTATTCCTTTTAAGTCCGAACTTTTGGGTTTCTTTCTCTTTCCTCATCCGCCTTACGCTCTCGTCGCCTTCTCTTTCATCTTCATGCTCTGCGCTCTCTATTCCTGCCGTTGTTGCAACCTCTAAACTTTCAAACCTCTAGCGATGTCTTCTTCTGATGCGAAGAACAGCAAGGGCGCCGCGAGCTTTTTGCCGGCCGTCAAAGTAATGCAAGGCACCCGTTCTCCTAGCGGTATTCGGGCTACTTACCTAAAGTTTTCGAAACCTTTCTTGGCCGATCGGGAGCCTTCTCCCTCTTCCCTGGATTTTTCTTCGATTTCTCACTGTCTTAGAAATGTCGAAGTCCCACCTGGCACTCAAATTTACCTTCCATCTTCTAATTCCCACCCCTACGACGATTTTGGTCGGGGGTATGTGGTCTACGCCGACTTCTTTTCCCGTGGCTTGACCATTCCCCCACATCCTTTTGTTCTGGGGTTTCTGCTTCGTCGCCGCTGTTCACTTGCTCACGTACACCCAGACGCCGTTTCGTATCTTCATGCCTTCGTCGTTCTTTGTGATGAAATCAAAATTCGACTAGAGGCCACCGAATTTGCCCGATTCTTCACAGATAGGGTTGACCCTGATAGCCTAACTATTATAGCGAAAGCCGGATTCTCACTTTTGAGTGCAAGAAGGTGGATGGTTGGAATTCGCGGTGGTTCGTCAGTTCCTCCGTCCGGCGATATCTGGGTGTTCCATACTGCCCTGAGGTTACAAAAGGTCAGTTTGCCTGTCCCTCTCCTACGGCCGAATTCCCCATCTCAAATGTTTGAAGGCGCAGAGCCGCCAACCTTTGACAGTTGAAGAATTCTTCACCAAATCGCGTTTATCTGCACTTAAAGCCTACAACAGTAAGTGTTAGTAACAAAATATTTTAATTTTCCCCGTTGTTTTTCTTACTTTTTTCGCGCGTTGGAGTGGAGTAGATTCTTCGAGGAGGGGGACACGATAGGTCCCCTCTACAGCTGGAATTTCGTAAATTTTACGGACGGAGACGAGAGGATTGACTATTACGCCTCAATAGATGCGGCCGTTCTGGCCTCCAAGAAGCGTTCCAGAGTAGCGGAGGTTGATGTTGATGAGGCCAGGAAACAGAAAGAAGAAAAGTGTCGAATCCCCTGACAGAGTGAACGCCGGATCGTCAGGTACTTGGCACGTGAGTCAAGCAGTGGCGGATCTTTCAAATCTGTGGGGGTCAGTAGACTCAAAAATTTTGGTTTATGTGGATAAAATTTGTTTGACACTATCACCTTTTTAAAAATTATGTTCTTTTATATTTTTCAAAAATTAATAAGGTCATTTAACTACGGGAATTGGAGCCCCATCCGCCTTTGGCGGCGGGACACTTTTTATAAAATACTCCGGTTTATTACAATTTGAAATTGCACTATTTTAATCTTAAAACAATAATTAATATTTATATTACAATTTGAAATTGCACTATTTTAAATATGAAAACATCATATTTCGGTTATACTGTTCAATTATTTAACATTCATTTTATTTAGTTATATATATACACTTGTATTTTTCAAAGAATAGATTATAATTTATAAGGTCCTGGTTCGGGTTTGGACCTTAGTTCTCGTCCAGAGCGGGATTCGTTCACCCGACCCCAATTTGTGAACTGTTTTCTGACTTGTCGGCTATTTTTTCCTCAGATCCTGCTCAGAACATCAATTTAGAGGGTGCGGGCCGTCGCACTGATCCTCCAGCTAAGCCAGGTTTATAATAAATAGATGCCTTTATTGTTTTCCTTGCCCTTCTCTTTTTTGAATAAGGGAAATTTCACCAAATACCATTGAGTATTTGCTTAATTCATGATATACCACTGTGTCTCATATTCTGTTAACTTCTTTGTTATTTTTCCTGAACAATGACAAAAATACTACTTTTATTAATTAATTGTCTCACAATGAATTGTCATATTGATAAATTCCATAAGATACCACCTTAGTTTAACTGATAATAGGGCAGTTTAGTCTTTTTTCTAGGGATATTAACGGAAAAGTTAACGAAATATGTGACAGAGTGTTATCTGGTGAAATAAGTAAACACTCGGTATTATCCTATGTAATTTTAGAAACACAGTGGTATATAATGAATTAAGCACAAACTCAGTGGTATTTGGTGAAATTTCCCTTTGAATAATAATTCCCTGTACCAGGCTCTGCAGATGCCCCAATCGTTATTCCTGACACTGGAGCTGTGTCTGGCGTTGCTGTCACAGATCCTGCTTCCGGCTTACAGAAAGCAAAAAAGAAAAAGCAAACCCTGTCAATGCCAAAAGCTCCTTTGCCGGAGACGTCGGGAGAGCAGACTTCTGGGAACCTCAGGTCTTCATTAGACATTGCCGGAGCTAAGGAAGGGGTACCAGAGAATCCTGAACTCCGTAGCAAACAACGGGAGGATATCACTGATTCTCCCCCTTTGCCTCCTCTGTCCGCTCAAGAGTCCTTTACCGGCCCTTCTCAGAAGGAAGGATGGTTCTACCATCGTGGCCAACCTTTGCCCCTGATCTCCTGCAATTCTTCAAATTATTCTGCTGCCTGGAAGGAAGCCATAAGGAGATCCGATCATCCAGATGGAATCTTTGCTCCCCAACCATTACTACTGCAATCAAGGAGAAGTTGCGGATAGGAGACGGGGGTGCAGACGCCATAATGCGGCATTCTCTTCCGACTAACGAAGTGTTTGACTTCATGTGGCAAGGCATCTTTCGGGTCGATACACTTCTCCTGATTTTAATAAGTTTTTTATCTACAGTCCTTATCTTTACTGTGTTTTTTTTTAAAGAAAATACTAACCTTTGTTGAATTCCTTTGTCATTGCTGTGCTCTCTTTATTTTAGGTGATGTCTATGGCTCAAAGCGTTGAGGTCCACACGGGCAACCTTCAGTCAAAACTTCGTTATGAAGAGAGCCGTGCTAACAATGCTCAAGAGGAGCTGAGGCAGACCCGCTCCACTCACGACGCCTTTATTGACAATGTTCACTACGAGATTGATCTTAAAGTGAAGGAAAAGACTGAGGCTCTGAACAAGGAACTGCGGCAGTCCCGTCAAGAATGCATTCGTCAACGTGACGAGTATGAACAGCAACTGAAGAGACTGCGAGCGGAGATTTTTTCCCTCAAGAAACGGAATGTCCAGGCTGATGACGCTCTGACAGAGGTACGATATCGACTTGCTGCTGAAAAAGATGAGCGGGCACGGGCTTTCTCTGTCTTAGAAGTGTTGGTAGAGCAGGTGCGGGCTGCCCATCAGAAAGAGGTGACTTCCCTTCTAACTGATAACAAGGCTTCTAAGAAGGAGGTCGAGATGCGAGCAAGAGAAGCAGGACCTTGCTCGTGAAAACAAGGCCCTAGTAGGGGACAAGGGCAGGCTCATTCAAGAACTTAACTGCTTATCAGAAGAAAAGACCGCACTGGTGGAGCAGACGAGAGTTTCTTTTGAGCAAGAGAAGCGATCTATACTTCAGTACTGCTCCACACTAGAAGAGGAGAAGAAGGCTCTTGCTGAAGAAAAAACTGCCTTGTCAAACGAGAAGGCCGGGCTGGAAGAGATGGTGAAAAATTTGGAGAATGACGTGTATCGTCTTCAAATTGAGAACACCGAGCTGTCAAATAAGGGTGAGCTTTTGGATTTGATTTTTTTTTGTTATTTTCTACTCCTGTCTTTATTCCTTACTTGTCTGGTCTTCCGGCCAGGTCCGAGCTCTGAAAAACTTTTGAAGCACATCCGGAAATTAAGCGACCGAATGAACCGCGTTAACGAGGAGCTTTCTATAGCCAACACTAACCGCGACCTGTATCGGGCCCAAGTCTTGACTCTTGAGACCCAAGTGGCTAAGCTCACGTCGTTCTCTCGACAAACTCAGGAGGAGCTACAAAAGCAATGCACTATTAATACCCATCTGAAGGAATCTTTCGCCACCCAATGCCGCAGGATAACCAATATCTGCCGTCAGACCATCTCAGAGTTCTTCCTGGAGAAAGGGGAGGTTCTGGACGACAATCTGTACAATGGTTTAGAGTTCAATACCGTTGCTCAGAAGTCCAATTTCTTTGAAGAACTCGAGAGATTTGGCTGTCTCCCAGGTCAGACTTGCTTCGGTCCTGGTCAAGCGTCCTTTTTACCGGCCGGAAGTGATGTCCAGCCGTCTGTTGGGGGAATGCAACATGTTACAGGGAGATCAAAATCCACAGAGAGTGTTGCCAATACTGCTGACAAGTTAGCTATTAATAAATAGAATGCTTGTGTAGGGTTTTTTTTTTGGTGTGTATTGTAGTGAACATTTTTTTTTAATATTTATTTTTATACAATTGAGTACACAAAATTAATTGCGCGCTATAGATCACAAATTGCTGCCATTCACAACCTGTTTGTTATAAACCAGATCAACCACCAAACTGGTGAAAACCAGAACAACAGTACTTTGTTTGCAATCTAATAAGCTCGTATGACGACGTTGTTAACTGTCATTTAGATTACGCAGTTAACTCTCATTTAGATTACGCAGTTAACTGTCATTTTGATATTACGCGAAAATCAAATAATGCGGTAAATATTTGGTGTCAGGTCAAAACGACGTCGTTCACCATCATTGGGCGGGGATTTTAGATGACAGTTATTGGTAAAACCGTAATCTAAAGTAGGCGTCAACACGGGGATAAATGTAATGTGTTCTAGTTAAAAGGACTTAAGATTACGGTTTAACGAAAATCGTAATCTTAAAGCCTAACGAAATTTAAAAAAAAAGCGCGAAAATTATTAGGGCTATGCTGGGGTTCGAACTCCAGATCGATGGTGTTAACTCATGTACCGCGGCCATTAAAGAATATTAAAGTCTTATTCGATCAAACAATGTAACACACATTCATATAAAGTTTTTTTAAAATCTACAATAACCTGGTAAGACGACGTCGTTAACTGTCATTTAGATTACGCGAAAATCAAATAACGCAGGAAATATTTGGCGTCTTGGCAAAACGACGTCGTGGACCATCATCAATGCTCGGGGACTTTACATTACGGTTTTAGTATCTAAAGTCAGTTGACCATAAAGCGGGCGTCAACACGGGGCTTGTTTTGTGTTGTTGTTAAAAGGACTTTAGATTACGGTTTACAAGAAAATCGTAATCTTAAGTCTAACGAAATTTAAAAAAATAGCGCGAAAATTATTTGGCCTATGCTGGGTTCCGAACTCATTAAGCCCTGAGTTTTATTCGATCAAATATTTGTAAAATAAGCTGGTAAGATGACGTGGTTAACTGTCATTTAGATTACGCGAAAATCATTTTGTAAACCGTAAGGTCAAAACGACATCGTCGACCATCAGTGGTAGGGGACTTTAGATGACGGTTATTAGTAAACCGTAACGTAGAGTCTGTTTACCGTAAAGCTAACACTCACATGGGGGCTTTGTTTTTTGTTTTATTATTGTTTAATTAATTTTTTCCTTTTAATATGTTATTTGATATATGATTCATTAACTTTGACATATTATGATTCATTCATTTTTGGTAATGATGGCAGCCAGGGGTGGACCCAATGTAGAGCGTAGTGTGTCAACTGACACACATGCAATTCATAATAAATCTAAAATTTATTTATATGCTATAACTAATTATGTTTAGTTGGGTGGTCTGACACTCATGTGTTGATAAATATGAGTTAAATTCAAATATGATTAATGCAATTTGTTTATTTTATTACAAATATCATCTAATATATGTAAAATAAATTAAGTTCGAGGCTAAAGAATGACCTTAATAATAGTTGTATTTCACTTTGTAAATCACTCTTCATCTGTGTATTTTATATTTTACTTTTAATTTTTTTAGTTTTATTTTAGTCCTTATATATATTATAAGTAGGGTAGGTTTTGAACCCATGACCTTTGATTCAAGGATATCACTTCTCTACTAACCAAGCCACGATTGTACCTTTCTTTTCTCACCTAATATTGTTTATTAAGAATAAGATGTTTTTTACTGTTTTAAGAATATAATTAAATTTCTTTTACTGTAGACCTTATACTACTAGTATTTATTGTCAATATGATCACAACTTCAATATAACAATATATAAAAGCATATTGTCAACTTCAAAACTTTGAGTTTATAAGTTTGACACACCTAATTTGAAATTCTGGGTCCGCCACTGTTGGCAGCCTCTTATTATCGGGCGGAGATACTGTGACGGACAGATATTTTCGTCGGCGAGACGGACGCATTTATTAAGTTAATCGTGTTGGCGGATAGCACCGACAAACAAGTGTTATTCGAATGCCAGTCATTTATATTTTTATAATTATTTTTCTTTAACAATAATTATATTGATATAGTAAGTATTTATGAATGTCACCCAATAGTTTAACATGAAATCTATTGTAGTGGGAAGCCCCCAGGTGCTGCAGATGTTCCAGGCCCTACCATAATTATTTCTGACCCGAGGGGCATCTGTCGACATCTTCCTCCCAAGCTGTCGTGTTCACGACGCTAAATATTACTTTAAATTTTGTATTTTTCTCCCCTCTCAGTCTCTCACCGTCCTGAATTTTTTTTTGTAGTCCCGCTAATTATTACTTTAATATCTTCCTTATTCTTTCATGAACACGACACTAATAAAATTTTGTTTTCTCTGTATTTCTTATTCGTGGGTACGAAAGCACAAACTATGATCACATCACATTAAAATTGATCATAAACAAGTTCCCACGACATTAATGGAAACAAATGCTTGACCAGGTAACTGAACTCGTAGTTGTTTTTCACTTCTCATAGTCGGAATTGTAAAAAACTTTACATTGTCCCTGCTTTTAAATTTTTTAAAAATTACCATGTTTATCCACAATTTATGACATGTTACAAATTGTATCCTAAATTTACTAGGCAGAGTCCGAAGTCCGGTACGCTCAGTTGGAAACTGACCAATTTAGGTGTTACCATAGGCACAATATATTAAAAAAAAAAGTCCCATAAACACTCAATGGTAGTTAATGTCGATATTGTTAGGCAATATTGATAACTTCAAATAGATTCTTCGTCAATGGAGTTGAAATTGATGGAAATGATAGACAATTTCAAATAAGACGTCGATGATATTTAATGTGATACACTCAACTATTTAGATTGGTGTCCTTTCTACAGACCGGAAGTGATGTGCAGCCACTGTTGGGGGAATGCAGCATGCTACATGGGGATCAAAATCCACAGAGTGTAGCCAACAGTGATGACAATTTAGCTATAGAAAAATAGAATGCTAGTGTATTGTTTTTAAAAAAAAAAAAAATTGGCGTGTATTTTAGTGGACATTTTTTTTAAATTTTTTAATTTTTATACTATTTATTACCCTGCGAATAACTCAAAATTAATTGAGCGTTGGCCATCAAAAATTACCATTCACAACCTGTTTGTATTATATTAACCAGATCAACCAAACTGGTGAATTTTAATAGATATCAGCAACAGTACTTTGTCCGCATTAATTATACCAGCACACTTGCGAAAGTGTAGTACCGATCAACTACAACATTTGTAAGCAGTTATAAACCAAACTACTAAAAATGGTTCAAGTTCGATCATAACAATACAACCATTTGAAAAAAGTAAAGATAGCTAGCTACAGCTCGTGACTTCTTCTGATCAATTTAGTGCTTTCAACACATGTGAGCTCCTTGACAAACTTGAGATCGGCATGTGAGTAAGTATTGAGAAGAAATCAACAGGCTGCACGAGAGAATTATAGCAATTAAGCACACCATTTAAACTTATCCAAACATGCACAAATAGTTAAATTACCAGTTCAAACCCAAAAGTCATTGTAATATGTACCTGAGAAGAAAATTCGAATTCGCTAAAGATGAAAGTACCGGCGATCATGATGATTCATCTACTGATACAAAAGAGACAGAAGAAGAAAAGCATGGTATGAAAGAGACAGAGGCAGATACAGATGAAAGTGTGGAAGAGATAAGTCAGTAACAGAGAGGTTGAAGAAATTGGCTAAAAAGTTACGTGGGGCTGCCACGAAGTAGAGTCCGGTGGCGATTAACGAATTACTGGCCCACTTCATGACCTTGAGTGAAGAAAACAGTTTTCTAGAATAGTTATATGAGGAGAAGAAGAGGAAACTTAGTCGACTATATGGCGGCATGGGGGACTATATGAAGATAAAGTGGTACCAGATCGCCCGGTTGAGTCCCCCATGCCGCCATATAGTCGACTAAGTTTCCTCTTCTTCTCCTCATATAACTATTCTAGAAAACTGTTTTCTTCATTCAAGGTCATGAAGTGGGCCAGTAATTCGTTAATCGCCACCGGACTCTACTTCGTGGCAGCCCCACGTAACTTTTTAGCCAATTTCTTCAACCTCTCTGTTACTGACTTATCTCTTCCACCCTTTCATCTGTATCTGCCTCTGTCTCTTTCATACCATGCTTTTCTTCTTCTGTCTCTTTTGTATCAGTAGATGAATCCGGTACATTCATCTTCAACAGAGACAGCAACTGTCTCCTTCGGCCAAATTCGTCTGACTTTTTATCCAATTTTCTCTGTGATGTTTCAGCGCTGTCCAAATCTGATTGTTCGATCTACTGAAGTTTGCACAGCATATATAGTAGTCAGAGGTGACTAAAGGAAAAGGAGACAAAGAAGGTCGTGAAGGAAAATAAAGTTGGTGGGCTCGTCTGGGTTCAACTTTTTTTATTACTGGTTGATGACAATCGGCGGTGCATAGGCGATAGTCAAAAAATGTAGAGGGATACTAAAATAATAACTACAAGAAATTAAGAAGCTGTAAGTAGCTAGAGGGTTAATTGGAATGCCAACTGCCAAGCTTGACCGGATAACAAATCTGAGAAGAATGTGAAGGAACTTAAAAGTTTGATGTTGGTATTTGTAGAAACGTAATGCTATGTCTTTGTAATTAATTAATACACTAGTCATCTAATATTTGCACCCAGGGTTATACTATAATATAATATAACATTAATTAATACATGTACACCCTATAATCATCTAACCAAATTAATTTCGCCATATATAACTACGTGGTCATATTATGCATGCCGAAACGCACTATATTTGACGCCCAACCACATTAGTTCCCAAGTCCATTATTGTACAACAATAGATTGGCGCGACAGTTTGGTTTGCATGGGAAATTATTCCCACGCACACATACACTTTATTTCACGCCTTCAATCCCAAAAAAACAGAGTACATATGTTCCTGATTAACAAGTTTGGTTTGCAAAATTACCTCATATAGCAGAATAGAGGCGATAAAAATCAGCACATAGGCTAACAATAAATGCGGAAGCGCGACACAGTTTGGTTTGTTTCAAAATTATTCCCAAGCAGTACCGACACTTTATTTCACGCCTTATAATCCCAACCAAACAGAGCATGTATGTTTCTAATTAACAAGTTTGGTTTGCAAAATTACCTCATTAGCAGAATATAGCCGATAGATCTAGTGCCCAGGTATGCTGTTCCTTTCGCTAGTTGGGGTTGTAATCCAGAGGCGCCGTGCGTGCGATAGGCCATGTACGTTCCTGTTCGTGCTATTTATTTTGCAAAAATTAATTACCGTTCGAAAGAGTGTGAAAATAAGGATAGGGATATGAATGTATAATGTTCGCAGCTCAATATTACCGATACAGAGAGAGCCCGAGGCGCCGATCGATATCGACGCATGCATGTGGCCTGCCTTCATCATCACCAGTTTGGCCGGGTTGCAGAGATTGGAAGCTATAATATTGATGAAGATGGCGAGCGCAGATATCGGGAGAAAGGAAGAGAAGAGGCGCCGCGGCGGAAATGAATTTCTGGGATGGTTTCGATTGAAGAGAGCTTAGTATTTAGAGAGAGCGATGTTTACAGAGAGTGGTAGGGGAACAGTCGCGATTTGATTGATGAGAAGACGGGAGGGCGAACAGTGTTTATAAATTTAGGTAACCTGGAGAGATGAAGGTGCGTGGGACCTACCAGATTAAAATTGTAAAACTGATAGGCTAGTCTAAGCAGCGTCTGATGAAAATAGGAGATGAATCTCCATCATCCATTTGGTGGGTCCAGCAAAAATAAAACTGCAGCTGCCCCCTTCATCTCTCCCCAGAACGGGGCAGGAGCGTTGAAGCTTTTTTATAATCGTCAGTGACCGGCAGTTTTTTAGGGTTTGTCGTTTAGGGTTAGCTATCCTAGGGTGGTATTTTAGGTGTTTGGGCGGTAGGGTAATCTTTTTTGGCATTAAGTCTAGGGGTGGCAAAACGGGTTCGCGGGTCGTGTTAGGCTAAACCCGAACCTGACCCATTTATTAAACGGGTTGACCAGACCCAATCCATGTCGATCCGATTGGGTTCGGATTTGGGTTCACATCTGGGTCTGTGCTAGGGTTAGGGAGAGTTATCACTTCATAAACCCACTACTCTCTAACCGACGATTACATCCGTAGACATCTTCTTTTCTTACCCCTGTCCACATTTCGGGACTCCCTATCTTACTCGCTGCAACCATGACACAACACGAAGAGATTCGAGTCCACGACGCAGAGAACACATTGATGGTATCGTACGATCGTGTGGAGCACCCTGATTCTCTGATTATGACTTACCCGGTTGCCGTCGCTCGAATCCTATGCCCTTGCAGAGTAAGCCCAAGTAGGGTCAAACAATACATGTATATCAAGTATGATATAGTCTGCAAGGTAGAGGTCAGAGAAATTTCAAAAAACCATTTTGAGTTACGATTCGAAGAGCCGCAAGATATGATTGCGACACTTGACATGGGTCGCTGGCACTACTTCCAGCGGGCAATGATGGTCCAGAGAGCGTCGACAACAACAACCCTCCAAAGGCAAATCCCGGTATCTATGACCGTTTGGGTCCGCTTCGTCGATGTTCCCAAGGAGAAAGAGACCAGGCATATGGCTTGTATGCTGGGAGAAAAGATTGGAAGGGTGCTAAAGTGGGAACTTGTTGCTGGCGACGGATTAGACACGCGTAGATGTCGTGCCTGTGTGAAGTTGAACACACTGGAACCCTTGTGCAGAAGGGTAACGGTTCAGTCGTGGGATATGGACTTCGAAGTGGGAGTTTTGTATGAAGACCTACCGATATTCTGCTATGGATGTGGAATGCTTGATCACTCACTGAGTGAGTGTGATACTAGCCGTCGGGCGCGGCGTCTTCCCTATGAGTTCGGTCCTTGGATGCGATGGAACTGCGCCGAGTCCTCTAGTGCTGATGTTAGATCAATTAAAGAGGAGTTGCATACGATATCTCCAATACAAGATTGGATCGACCCTTTTTCAGAACCACCATTCCCAGACATGTTTCCGTCTGGTGATAGAATTGATGTACCTGCTGTACCTAGGTACCCGACTCATGTGGACGACAACTTGATGATTGGTGTCGACGTAAGTCCTAGACTAAATTATTTATACGGGTAATTTATAACCTGGTTCAATTAATTTTATGTAGCTCTGTAACCTATACAGCAACTAGTTTGAATGGATAATAACATAATCGATTCGTCTGCATTTCTCAGTTGTGACGACGGACAGGACCAGGGTTGGAAGTTGAACCTTTTTGGCAATTGCATACATGGCGGTAAGTACGAGTGCACTGCGCCAGCGTGCGTTTAGATGGTGGTATTGGAATGCTGGTGGTGTTTAGATGGTGGTGTTCAGATGGTGTTCTTGTAGCGCTGGTGGTGTTTGATGTACTAACTGTTTACATGGTTGAAGTTTTTTGTCCATTCGCATGCCATGCCTGATAGTTACCTTATTAGTAACTTATAGGGTCCCTTGTTCTGTTCTTCAGTTATACCCGGTTGCCGTCCTCTTTTTATTTAAATAACCATCCACACAAGTTCTACAACAAATATCCAACGAATTACTGAATGTACGTACACAAATGTCTAAAGGTATATGTAGTAACCGGAGTACTGTACCCGGGCCTGAAAAATGTCTTTCCGTGCCGCGTAAGGAATGAACACACTTCTTTCATGAACTACACTCTTTGGTTAATTTTGTGGACATTGGAGTAAACATCCCTAGAGCCAAAAAAAATGCTGAATAACACTTTAGGGCCTATAAGAATCGTTGGTATTAGTTATCTGGTGTAAAGGACATCCCCAGTTGACAATCTAGAATGGTTATTGGGAATTCCGTAAACGTGTATTGGATGCTCTATTAATGTATTGCACCTGGTGGGAAAGTTGAACTTGGTCTTGGCCAGATGAAGGGATAACTGGACACATAATGGAGTGGAAGGTAACTCAACTTTGGCACTGGCCATGTCAAGGTTGGGTGATCCTTGAAGCTTCCTAAAACTGTGTATAAAAACTTGGGGTATGTAAGACATTATAATTACATGGTTACCTTGAGGCATTAGTTATCTGGTGTAAACGACATATAGAACCTCGCTAAAAATATTTAACATACCTGTACCTCCAGAAATTCTTATTTCCCTTGTTCACCGTCACATTTATATTGTACACAAATCACTTATTCTTCTCTACGTACAGTGCTTCTCCCTCAGTAAATCCCCACCCATCTGAGTATTAGTCCCGCATTTTTTGCTTATAGATTCCCAAATCCTATACCTCTTAGTCCTTATGTTCAAAGACCATTTACTTTGTCACTATCTTCCTTCTACATCTTGTCAACACCTTGGTTGTGGTATTGCTTCCCAAATAATTTGTCTGTGTATGAGTTCTCTAATGGTCCAAGAATTCTCCTTGATTTGTTACATCTGATCTGCTGACAATACAACTACATAATTTCAAGCATGAAATCTTCAATTTGTTGTACGTGCTGTTGTCTGTTGATAGTGCATTCACCTGCAGGATAAACTTCACGATGTACAAGAGAGAGTTGAGGACCATGATAAGTCCCCATATGTGCAACACTTAAGATGTCGTCAACACGACAACTTGGGTTGGGAGGAAGATATCGACAGATGGAAAGTGCCCCTCGGGTCAGAAATAATTATGGTAGGGCCTGGAAGCAAGGTCTGACACCTTTTATACGGTACATCGGTAACTACAAAACATTTTCGGGCCCTTCAAATCACAGCCGCTCGGCAATCAAGGTTCGAGGTTCATCATTACCGTCTACAGAGAGTTAAGTGCTACCCACTACAATATATTTGAACATTATATCAGTGCATTTGTTAAATAATTTAAAGACATCAACATATTGTTCAATATTTGTATATATGAACGCCTTCTCATGGTCGCCCCGCATGATTACCTACTATGTAGATCTTCATCTCTGTAAACCTTACGGAACTAATAAACACTTCGATTTGACCGCCTGCTGTACATACTCCGAGACAAACATTTATTTCGAAAACAGGTGCTAGAGACTTGCGTCCGTTCGTTTTCAGCGAAAAAAAATGGGCACGGCAACCTAGGTGAAGAGAGGACAGGTGTTAAATAATGGTTGGTTTCTTTTTCTACTGGGGCCCAGACCACCTCTCACAATATCAGCTTTAAGTGAACGACCTGCTTTTAAAATGACCATAGATTAATCGCATTTTGTCGAACGGCTTATTTTAGGTAATCACCACCTATTGGCCATGGGATCGTGTGCGTGTGACCATCAGATTACATTTAATAGTTTTTTTTTTTGAAAACATTAGATATATTATATTATATAAAGAGGATTACATGCAAAGTGACACCATGTAGGACATGTGTCAAGTTCTCTATCCAGCAAATTACAGATGTCATTTCTAGAATATAGGTTGCTGGTTTGTCTTCCTCCCCATGCCTATAGTGAGAACTCATCATCACCATGGCCACCGCCATCGGCACCACCGTTGGTGCTAGCGGCACAACCGGCGTTTACGGCGTCGTCTGCTGCGCAGACTTCATAGACAGCCATCGGCTCCACGGAGTAAAGTTTAGACTCTTCGGCTCTTGCAAAACGTAGAAGATTGAAGCTTGTTGACATATCCCACCCAAAACCCACAAAGTTCAACTGTAATTTACCATAAATCAGTATAAAGAAAAAATAGAACAGATCAATATAAAGCGTACAGTGAAAAGTTTTGTAGTGACCCGATGCACTTTGAAAAGAAAAAGGTGTCCGGACCTATCTCCGACCCAGAAGTAATCTCAGAAATGGACAGATGGTTCACATAAAACGAAATATTGTATGCCATTATTAGATTTATCTTCGTTTTACGTTACGGCTAATAAAAAAAACAAGTGAATCATCTCACTTAAATCGAGGGTAGTGTTCAAAGCAATTACGTTGGCATTGTTTGATTTGTTTAAAGAATGATTGTACACCAAAAACCAGATAAACCGGTTTGGAGAGTATGTTCTACGCGGTTGAGGAAGGTCCACGGGTGTATGATGGATCTCTCCTCGTCCTGACCGTTCTCGACAAGACACAGTCACTAATGGATAAGGATGTAACATACTTCCCCTTTTGGGATTGTTTCATATTAGCTTTGAAGAACGATCCCAAATGAGAGGAATGCGAGAGAAAAAGAAACAAAGAAATATGCGACAACTCTCATATATTGTAGAGTGCATCCATGGGTTTAGCAGCTGGTTTCATGCTTGTTGCTATGCAGACGTCCGACACCTTAGTATGCGTATAGTGTAGTTATTCCTCTATCTAACAGTTGATGTTTAGCTTGTTTTTTGTTCTACGGATGTTTATTACCAATGTCCACAGAGTTCATGTGAAGGTTAGTTCATGAAGAAGTGTGTTCGAATACACGCGCACTAATATTGATGGTAACATCATACATGGGACCGTAAAGCCATTTTCAGATGCGATAAGCCAAGGTACACTCTGGTACAGTACTCCGGTTACTAGTTACTACATGGCCACATGCATATCGCACTCTGACATTTGAGAATGTACATTCAGTAATTTGCTCGATGTTTATTTTTGAAATTATGTGGATGGTTAGATAAAGGAAAAACTAGATAGTTCCCACTTTAGCGGAATAGGGAAAGTAACTGAAGAACAGATCGACGGACTTATGGAGTTTAATAACATAACTATATTGACAGACATGGCCTGCGCATCAACAAAGAACTTAAACCATGTCAAACAGTTAGTACATCAAACACCACCAGCGTTACAATTACAAATCACCATCTAAACACACCACCCACCATCTAAACGCACACTTTCGCTTTCATTACTCCAGTCGCCGTCTGTGTAATTGTCAAAAAGATTAACTTCCAACCCGTGTCAGTCCGTTCTCACTGAGAAATGCATAGAATTATGTTACGCTGCAATCAACTAGAGCTACATAAAATTAATTGAAACAAATTAAAAATTACTCATCTAAGTAAATAGTCTATGACTTACGTCGACATCAATCGTCTGAGTGTCGTTTCCTGTAGGGGGGGTTGTGGGAGAATGACCCGGGTACTTAGGTACGGCAGGTACATTAATTCTGTCACCGGAAGGGAACATGTCTGGGAATGGAGGTTCTGCACAAGGGTCTAACCAACCTTTTACTTCACATATCGTACGCGACTCCTCGTCAATTGCTCTAACACCAGTATTACGGGAATCCGCACAGTTCCATCGCATCCAAGGACCGAACTCATAGGGAAGACGCCGCGCCCGACGACTAGTATCACACTCACTCAGTGAGTGATCAAGCATCCCACAACTATAGCAAAAAATCGGTAGGTCTCATACAAAACTCCCACTCGAAGTCCATATCCCACGACTGAACCGTTACCCTTCTGCACAAGGGTTCCAGTGTGTTCAACTTCACACAGGCACGACATCTACGCGTGTCTAATCCGTCGCCAGCAACAAGTTCCCACTTTAGCACCCTTCCAATCTTTTCTCCTACAGGCCATATGTGTGGTCTCTTTCTCCTTGGGAACATCGACGAAGCGGACCCAAACGGTCATAGATACCGGGATTTGCCTTTGGAGGGTTGTTGTTGTCGACGCTCTCTGGACCATCATTGCCCGCTGGAAGTAGTGCCAGCGACCCATGTCAAGTGTCGCCATCATGTCTCGCGGATCTTCGAATCGTAACTCAAAATAGTTTTCTGAAATTTCTTTGACCTCTACCTTGCAGAGTATTTCACACTTGATATACATGTATTGTTTGACCCTACTTGGGCTTACTCTGCAAGGGCATAGGATTCGAGCGACGGCAACCGGGTTAGACAAAATCAGAGATTCAGGGTGCTCAACATGATCGTACGATACCATCAATGTGTTCTCTGCGTCGTGGACTCGAATCTCATCGTGATGTGTCATGGCTGCAGCGAGTAAGATAGGGAGTCCCGAAATGTGGACGGGGGTAAGAAAAAAAGAAGTCTACGGATGTAATCGTCGGTTAGAGAGTAGTGGGTTTAAGAAGTGGTGGTACTCCCTAACCTTAGCATAGACCGGACCCTGATCCGGAACCAAACACGAACCCAATCCCAAATCCATACAGAACATCCGAAGCATAGGCGCTTTTCACGGAAGCGCGGGAAATAATAACATGTAAAAAGGTAATGATTACGATTTAACTTTTCAACGCCGTTGATGAAAGAGTATTGAGCTATCGTCCGAACTGACATGACATGACGTAAAAGTATATAGTTTAATGTCAACATATTGAACAAAAATGTTGTTGTCCTTAAATTATTTATCATATCGTTTAATTGAACAAGTGCACTGATAGTATTGAATGATAGTCACCGATGCACCGTTAGGAAGATGACAGACCTACAAGACGAACCATAATTATTACTGACCCGAGGAGGTACTTGCCATATGTTCCTCAATAATTACGATTTTACCAAGATGAGACAATGCTAATTGCTAATGATGGCCTACAATAATTTCGGCTTATGTAAACAACTATATGTTGATTTGCTTAATTTAAAAAACATGTAAAACATTTCACGTAAGCTGACGGTATTGCTTGCGCAATTCGGTGGTAATTCTTGATTTGCGTTAACAAATGATCCCTTTCAACGAATGATCCCTTTTGACCCTACTGTACGGTTGGCAAAAGAAAAGGAAAAAAGTACGATAACAAAACGTTCTACAAATTCGGTGTGGAGCAGTTAAAAGGAACGATTCTCCGTACGAACTACAAAGTAACTAGTAGTTGTAACACCCCAACTCAATCCAATTGTGGTCTCGCAACTTAACAATATATATATACACATGTCACAGCGGAATTCTTTACAATCCAGGACCTTGCCACGGTCTGACTACAGAATATACCGAACATTAGTCTAACAACCTTAACCATCTACATAACCTTCTTACAATCCTCCCACAACCTATACATTTTACTAACTCAATTGCCATACGAGTGTACAGGCACAACTCGTAGGTCATACTTAAACCTTAGCACTTGTACTCCTTCTTACTCTCGCGACGGCCGCCTCCTGATGTTCACCTGTGTAGTAAAAAGAAGCCCCCGAGGGGGTCAGCACGAATGCTGGTACGATCCTCTCATGGCCCCCAAGCTAACGTGGCTACGACGACTAATTGTCGATAGCATGGAGGTTGATTAGATGCACAACATAATAGAAAGTGCAATAAACAACAACTCAGATATGAACAATCAAAGTTCACACACAACGAACGACTTAAATGCGTTCCCTTAATTAGAGAGTTAGTTATTTAACTCCTTAAGTAATGTTCCCTCTTAATCTTAGTCCCATCTTATCTTACCTCAATCTGATTCTTATCTTAATCTTAGAAACAACCATCCTTTAATAAGGAGTGGATGTAGCTTATCTTAATCTTAATCTCAATCTCAATCTTAATCTCAATAATACAAATCATCCTTTAAAAAGGAATGATTGTAACTTAACTTAATCTTACCTTAATCTTAATCTTAATCTCAATCTTAATCTCAGTATACAAACCTTTCCTGGAAGGGATTGGTTGTATCTAATTCGAACTTGGGATTTAGGTGATCCCACCGCACCATCTTAATGCCACCTACTCTGGACGGGAGTCCAGCGTAGCTGAGCCGGCAACCGGCCCTAGGCAACAAGTCCGAAGACAAGTTCCTTAAGCGGAGGTTGAATCTGCTATAGATAACGACCCCCTTTCCTTAGCATGCATGACCGAGAACGGTCCCGGGTTTCCTCACTCAAGTTCCAGTTAGTAGTTATCTCAAGACCCTGTTTGTTGGTTAACCTCTTTCGGTTCATATCGTCCCTCATTAGGGGCGTTCCTTAGTCTCACTCAATTCCTTACTAAACATTGGTTAGTAAGTTCTCACGGTATGTTGTGTTAGTTTTCAAACATCACACAACAATACAATATAATATATATATATATATATATTTCCGGTGCATGCTTTATCTTGTTTAGTGAGCACACAAAACACAATAGCACACAAGCCGAGGGACACCTCGTTAGCAAGCAGGTCAGAAGAAACAACTGTACCGTTCACCGTCGATCGTTGTTTGTTTGTTAACCTTCTTCGGGGTCCCAATCACAACCTAAAACATTCATTCAATTTTAGGTTGTTAATCACTTAACTTAATATGACTTACTTAGCTTGTTTAACTTACTTAATTCCTTAATGATCCCCATCTAACACCTCTTAGGTCTTACGCTTAATCTTACAAACTTAATCTTAAACTTTCAAGTTTATACTTAACTTAGCTTAATCTCTTAAGTTCTTAGGGTCTCAATCATTACTACCCTACCAAAGGCATACCTTATTACCCATTGCCATTCTTGGAATTCAAATTTTGTTTTGGTTTTTTATTAGGCTCGATCGGACTTACGACCGGACTTGCCAAGTCCGTCCATTCCAGTACCCTTTACCGTTGGAAATTTCACTCCGACCGGACTTACAGTCCGGTCCTATGTCCGGTCGATTCCAGAGACTATTATCGTACAAAATTTCATGCCGACCGGACTTGACAGTCCGGTCCCATGTCCTCATTCCAGAAACTTTCTCTGGTAGTGTATTCGAGCTCGACCGACCTTGCAAGTCCGGTCCTAAGTCGGCCGGCTCCAGAACCTTGTTTCTAAATTCTCTTTTCAACTCCAAAACTTCTCCACAAGTTCCCCCATGTGGTCCTAATACCATTTAGGCACTCTCACCTTATACATCCACTAAAACTCCTTAGCTACTTTCTCAATTCTTACTAGGAATTCATAACACTTGTTTACACCTCTTAAGGCCTTTACATGTCACCAACAAGGCCTATACATCAACTAAAACCATTACCATTCAATCCCCCATCATTAGAAGCCAAAAACAAAAATTTCCTTTTCTCTGCACTGGACCGCCCCTCTGGGGCGGTCCCCAGGGGCGGTCCCAACCAGAAGCTAATTTTTCTGCACGATTTGCCTGGACCTCCCCACAGGGGCGGTCCCTAGGGGCGGTCCACAGCAGAGAACCTATTTTCCAAAGTGCTTTTCTCCTCATTTTGAACTCCAAATTCACCCCAATCTTTTCCCACTCATTCCCAATCTTTCCACATGTTTCCTACATGTTTAAAAACCTTAAAACATGTACTAAACCTTCCTCAAAAATCGCCAAACTTGACACTCATTTCTTACAAAATTCTTACACTTAACACTTGATCCTTACACTTCCCTCTTGTGACTTTGCCTAAGACCCTCAACTAATCATTATGTTTCTTCACCACCATCTTAACTACTCCTCAAGCATCATTTTGCACACACCATTTGCTTTACTCAAACTTCTCAAAGCCATATATAATCTAGCACATGCTTACATCCTTATAAGTCAATTATACCTTACTTTTCCTTCAAACTTTGTACAAGTTTCCTAGCTTCCTTAACCATGGTTTTGGTGCATGAAACTCACCATTTAACCCCTAGTCCCTCTTATACATTCCTAGGTCTTCCTAGTACTCAAGAACTCCATGGTTTATCCATTTTCACCAAATCAACCCTTAGTGACCACTAGAACATCCTTAGTCATAAACTCTCCTTAGAACACCTAAACACTTAGTTTCCTACTCAAATTTTGCCATAGTTTCTCTAGTATATTATCATGCCCAAATGCATTGTTTCCCTCATTCAACCATCTCACACACATCAAGTCCTTTCTCATCATATTTCTCACCCAAATCAACTCATTCATAATAAACTCAATATAGTGCAATAATCTTAAATTGCATAGCACTAAGGCTCTTAAATGACATGGCTCTTAGGCCCTTAAATGACATGAATTTAAACACTGAATTTCCCACAATAAAAGCTTTCAACCTGCGAATACAACCCATCAATCTCATAGTAATTATAATGCTCTTAAGATCCATCTTAAACTTATATTACTAACTCATTCTCATTAGCTCCTTAGTCACAAGTTCATAAGCTTGTTTAAGTTCTTTTTCTTAGGTTACATAACCCATTACCTAATGTAAGCCCTAGGCTACATTGGTACTCATCTAAACTCATTCCTTAAAACTTAAACCACCATTAGGTAAGCATTTTACCTTGTTTCTCAAGCTTATCTTAACTTCCTCCTTAGACCTTCTTCTTGAATGAATATCGGCCACCACTCAAACTTCCCTTGCCAATGTTCTAATCAATAACCAATGACTCATATGAGCACTAAACAATACACTAACCTTAAGGAATGAAACCTAGGTTAGAAATGTGTTCTAAGGCATAAAAGTGGATGATTACCTTTGAAGTTCAAGGTAGACTTTGGCATTGAATGAAATAGGACCTCCACTAGTCCTTGGTGAATAAATCAAGCTAGAACAAGGCATAAAAACATAGCCCCATGAGAAAGAATTTTCGGCCATGTATAAGAAATGATGGAAACATGGTTTTTCTTACATTTTCTTTACCTTAAGAGAATGGAGAAGCTAATGAGCTCTTCAAACTTGATTTTCCCCATCAATGGAGTTTTCTCATGGCACCAAAAGGAGCTTTGAAAGATTTGAAAAGATAGAAAGATAGGTCTTGACCTAACTAAGACAAATATGCAATTTGTTTAGATTTGGAGCTTGGAGTTGTATTTGGCAAGTGATTGAAGATGGAGAACCATGGAAGAGCAGCTCTCTCGGTTTTGGAACAGAGAGAAGAAGAGAAGAAAACCGTGGGTGAAGGAGAGAAATGAAGAGAGAGAAGAAGAAAGGTGGCTAATATAAGGTATTTTGCTTTAATAAAGCAAATAGTAACTTCTTTACTTTCTCTTCTTTTCCTTTCTCATTTGATGACTCATGTGGTGACTCCCCACATAAAAACCGGCCACCCTCTTAATATAAGGCTAACATGGTCTTTGTTGACCAATTAATTGACTTATATTGATTAAAACTTAAACTAGTCACTAAATAGTTTACTATTCACTAAACACAAGGCACATAATCGGGAAATTTTTGATTTCCCATTGATTTAGACCTCCTAATGTGATACTAATTAGTACACATGTTGATTAAAGAGTAATGATGGGCATTTAGCCACTCAAAACTCAATTCTAAGACAATTTCTCAAAAATGTGCTTTAGACTTCTTAAAGCACATTTTGTGTTTTAACTTGTTTTCAAGCTTGGTTTTCTTTTCTAATGATTTAAAATGACCATTAGGATATTACTAAGGTCTTATCATGATATTTGGGTACTCACCCAAGTCTCTCCAAGCTTAGAGCATGTTTTTGCCCTGAGGCATATTTTAGCCTTACTACATCATGATTTGATGTTTAATTAACATACTTAGGTTTGGGGTATTTCAGTAGTGGGGCATGGATTTGGGGACGGAGCGCGATTCTCCGTCCCAGACGGAACCAGTTTTTTCCTTTTATCTTTTTTTCCTTTTTCATTTATGCATGAGGAAGGGGAGTTGATTTGGTGATTGACTTTTGAAGTTGATCGTGGACTACTTGGAAATGAAGCGTTTCATTTCCGTCTTATTTTACCTACTATTTTGATATCACTTATATAGTCATAAGTGAGTTTTTTTTCATTTCTCTTATTCACCTTTTCTATCATATACATATTTTGTATTATAATATCCTTTTATATTTTTAATGTTTTAGTAAAATAATTCCTTATAAATCTTAAGACTCTAATAATTCTTTTTTATAATGAGTATACATAACTATTAAAAAAATATTTTTTAATCTAATAATACTTGTTGTTTATTACAAAAAAGTGAGTGTACAGCAATTGCAATATATATGCAATAATTAAAATAAAATAAAAAGAACCTAATTAACATCAATATACTTAACTAAATAATTATAACTTCTTCAATACCTAATTTATTATAGGGTTTGAAAGTCCTAAACCTAAACCACAAACTCTAAAAAAATTCTAAGTCAATGACAACATATCCTAGATATCCTAAATCGTCGAAGGTTTACTTTGGGGTTGGAAGTAAAACGTTAGGGTCTACCGAGAAATTGTAACACTATAAGGATATGAAATAAATCATAAAAACATACCCCAAACCCAAGGAAAGTTAAACCATCAAACGTTTATTTTAGGGTTTGAAAAAAACCAAAACCACAAACAAACAAAAACATATCCAGAAATTAAAACATTATAAGTGTATAAAAATATTCCTTAAATCCACGACATACCCTAGTAATACTAATTCATCGAAAGTTTTTAATCAATTTTCAAGATTTATAAACGCTTGTAATTTGTTAATAAGAACTTAATTACATAGCTTTTAGTAATTGTATTAATTATAATAATTTTGTTACTATTTTTTGTGATATTATAATATTATTGTTTTTACTATATTTTTAAATTGTAAATTATGAAAATGTAATACTTATCTCTATAGATTTATTTATGGCTTTGTGATTTATCGTATGTGGCATTTATTAGGTAGATATATCTTCATCTTCATTGATATTAATTAAGTTTAAGTTTTAATATTTATATTCTTTATATAATAAGTAATTATTATTATCTAGTTCAAATCACAAAAGTTGTCAAATTATATACCATCACTTACAATTACTATTATTATATTTTTAAGCTAATGAATTTTTAAAAAGTTAATAAAAAAACAAAAAGTCTTGTAATAAACCATAAACTAAGTACTACCTGTTATCTAAGATAAAAATATAGAATGCATTATCTAATCCCTGTCCCGGCGCTGCACATTATGACGAGTTAGAAAGAAAATATAATAAAAAAAAATACTAAATATGATACGTTGAGATTAGACTTAATAGACGGTGAAGATTTTGTCCGTCCACGACGGAAAAAAACCATCCGTCACCAAATCCCATCCGCAGTGTCATTCAAAAAGACCGTAAAAAATTCAAAAATAAAAAAAAAATTCTAAACAAATGCTGTCTCGGTAAAATAAGGTGGAACAGTAAGCACAGCAAGCGGTGAAATCGAACGTAAGTAGCATCCTCCGCATGGTTACGGTGATGAAGTTCTACGGAATGGGTAATCCTCAAGCGACCATGTGAAGGCGTGTACAGTTGAACAAATAAACTGATTGGTTTAAATTATTTGTCAAATCGATTGAAGTGGGTGACACCCATCTGTTTTGAGATCTTTTGCAGCAGGTCTATTATAATTGGATCCTTTCGCCATTAATTGCATTGCCTAGTGGCGGTGATTTGAAAGGACCCCAGTGAAGAGTTTCGTCTTTGCCGGATGCACAGTGTAAAAAAAGGTGACACGCCTACCATAATTATCTCTGATTCTTGCCATCTTGTCAACTATATTTTCGATTTTCGCCACTCACTACGAATCTATCTAGGTACCAGTGATGCCGTACCCGTACTGTACTTTTGTTATGTGCAGGCTATACGTGTTTATTAAATATCTCACGTAGACATGGGTAATTAAATGCTCACGCAATTCCGTTGGGATTGTTTCGTATGATTTGAAGAACGATCCCAAATGAGAGGATATATTTTATTGGTTTAGGGTCTTTAAATGACGCTTTGCTTTAGAAGCGTGTTTTATAGTCAGTCAGTCTCCGACATGCGAGAGAAAAAGAAACAAAAAAAATGCGACAACTATATTTTCCCAACCATAGTTATGTTGTTGCATTCTGTCAACTATATTTTCCCCGCTAATTACGAATTTATCTAGGTAAGATAAGTCTAATGATGCCATACGCTGCACGCATACAGTGCTTTCGTTGTGTTCAACTAGTACATGTGCGTTTGCATAAATTTAAAAATCACTGTCCAAAAGACTTCACGTCATCAGAGGGTGAGTCACGCAAATCCGTCAAGATGGTTTGATTTTGATATAAAGGAAGATCCCATTTAGACGATATATTTTTTAAACTGGTTATATTTTAAGCCTCTTAAAGAATCCTTATTTTAAATGAACTGAAATAAGCTTCCTCCACGTTTTTTCGAAATAAACGCCCGTCTGGATACAATAAGAGTGAACAGTAGCCACATCGACCACAGATAAGCAGTAAGCAGTAAGCACACCTATCAAAACAGGATTTTTTTTTTGGATAATTAAGGGTAGGTTTCGAACCCGGGACATTTTTTTTAATTAAGGGTAGGTTTCTAACCTAAGACAAAGCTACGGGAGCTTGGCTACTAAAATAGGAAATTAACTACCAGCCATTACACGACTGAGTCTTAAATAAGTTTCTACCACGTTTTTTCGTAATAAACGCTTGTCTGGGTAAAATATGACTGAACAATAGCCACGTCGACCGGGAAAAAGCTGTGCTACCAAAATGTAGGAAACTTACTACCAACAATTGACACCCGAATTCATTTGCACGGACTCTTTCTGGGAATATTTGGCGCTTGCGTACATCACCAGATTCGACCGTGCAAGATTGAGTTCCTCGTGCAACTCGATCCGCCCTGCCTGATTGCCATGTGTTGGTGGTGAATTGATGTAGAGCTCGTGATACAGCCTTGCCAATTGCAAGTACGAGGTGGCGCGATCGATGAACGGTTGGAACCCGACGACTTGCAACGTAATAAAGGCACGGAACACAATCCGCCTCATGGTCCATTCGCTCGTATTCTCCGCTCGGCATATCTAGAAGGAGCTCTGCCAACCGTTCTGATAGACGGAACGCCGTCTTTTCCTTTTCATTCCAGATAAATGCCGACATCTTGTGAGACTCGCTTGTCAATGCGAACCGTCTGAGGAAGTGCTCAAACTCTTCATGTGAAGTTTGTTCTGCTTTTTCATCTCTATCGTCGATGCATAAGTTCGCTTTCTCGAACCCATGATGTCTCAACCTGCGTGTATTGTGCGTTTGAGATGTGAAAAGTTCAAAAATACAAATTTTCTACTCTGTAAATGACGATGGATCTATCAGATGCTACTAATCAATCCATGCATTTATACACAGGCACCCCTTGGAGGAGGGACAGACAGCTGTACACACCCAAAAAAAAAAGAGAACAATAAAAATATTATTTTCAAAAACCAATAGTTATGATTTATGCGATTACTAAAAAAGATGATAGCGGGCACTGGGCATGGTAACCTGTCAAATCGAACCTAGAACCCAGCGTATTGGAGGTGTTACCGATGGTCATGATGGTGGTCACAAAAAAGGGGGCATAAACTAAGCAAATGCGTATATCGAGGCTAATTATTGTCAAATCGTTTGCATTTTGTCACACCCCACCACTATGATGCACCAGCCTCGAAAAGATCCCAGCCACTTGTTTACAAGCGGTGATTTGGAAGGACACACAGCAGTAGGTTTGCACTGTAACAAAGAAGGCAGACTTACCATCATTATCTCTGAATTCGCTTACCAAAGTCGCCAGGATAGAACGTTTTGTATTAGTGGCCATGAGGCGGTTCTGTGCCTGTCAGTCTTAATTTTTCACTAAGTACGAGTTTATATAAACAAAACACATTTAATGATGGATACCAGACATACGTTCCATCCAGTCGCTTACCTTTCTATTGTAACTTATTACAGCCATTTATTTTATGCCTACCGAAAAAACGTCCTGGCGGACAGTGTTGAGGCGAAGAAGGGAAGTTGTGTAGCTGAACAAATGTATGGATAGATATACGTTACTCATCAATTCGATTGCAGTGGGCAGCACCCTGCTGTTTAATGGTAACACGGGGTTCAGATCGTGGTTATATGGCCAGGGATTAATTTGTGGTCGTTAATTAGTGGTCTTCTCTATCATCAATGCATAAAACATCACTTTCTTGAACTCATTATCTCCCAACCGGTATGTAATGTGCGTTAGACATGTTACATGTTCAAAGATATTAACGGATGTGGGAGAGTGTGGCATCCATTTCCATCCGACCATGAGAAGGGGCATAGACCCATTTGAGAGTTGGCGCATTGCTGCGTACTGTACCGAAGCCTCGATTATGTTAAAAGAACCTACTTTACAAACTAATAGACACAAAATTGTCTCAGCAACCGGTTTACTCGTGAGTGAACCGGTTTGTAATACTTTCGTTCGCTTTGAGTATTTATTGGGTGTATTCGGACAAATTTTAAACCGAACGAGTCTAAATGTACTCACCGCACTTGCCATTCAGTACTCAACACTAGCGATGCTATAAATAGGGCAACATAACGTCAAAAATCAGCTGCGCATTCCCAAGTCGAAACAACGTTTCTTAAATTGCTACGATCATGTCTTATATGAAAGATGATGGGGACATAGTGTGGAGTGACGACGAAGACTTCCAGCCACGACCATGCGAGTCGAAACACCCGTTGACAATGTCAACCATCGTGGAAGAAGAGTTCCGTAATCTGGGACAGGTTGTAATGCGCCGCGTTGCTCGAGTGCTCACAAAAATTAAACCGTAAACATCCTCTTAATCCACAAAGAGTGGACTGTTACACATTTGTTTCTTGATCGTCTGGGGGTGAATACAAAACCCTTTCCGAACTCGTGGAATCTTACAAGACGTCTGTGGATGCCGCAGAATTCCGCTACCTCGAGGATGATGACGTCAAGCGTCGCGAGATTGTGAGGACATGGAATAACTGTCGTAAGGCGCTAAAGGAGTACCACACGACCAAGCCCAACGTTCGTAGGACGCTCAAATTCTGATATGCAGTGTTGGGTGTATGTTTGTAATTTGCTATCGCTGGTACCCCTGTTTAACCAAAATCGGGTTATTTCTAATGGAATACCCTATTTTACTTAAATAGGGTTATGTATTCCCATATTTCGCTTGTAAGTGTGTCATGATGATGAGATGTATAATGCTTTTGATAAACGCTTTTCGCCCCGCCACCTCTTACCCATAATTTTCCCGCCAAAATTAACGAACATTGTGTATAACTACGTCGCTCGATTAGCCATCTTCTCGACGGCTATTTCATCGTTGCACGTAATGGAGGCTCATAAGGCATAGTGCATAACTGCGAATTCACCACTAATCTTCTTTAGGTTTTTCTATTAAGTCCTTCACTTTTATAAAATTAATATTTTGCATATTTTATCCAAACTGGCCTAACTTGCGGCCTACATGACATTTTGACACTAGAATATAGTACTCCGTATTTATTTACACTTATTTCTTGACATTGCGACGGAGGACGGGAGGAGTATTAATACCCTAGTAGTCCGCACCGATGTGCATGTGTCCCGTCTGTTTCCGATGCTGCGTATTCACACACTCTACGGATCAACTGTACCGACAAAGCTGTGTGCCCGGGCGGAGTCTTTCCGTATATACCGTCCAACGTGTCCGGCCAGCAAGGTGACGTTACAGGCTACAGCTCCCCCAACGAGAGAACTGCGCCCGAGGAGGATAGATAGAAAGCCAAAATTCGGTAGATGGGTCGTTGTTAACGTCGTGTTTTTTCTTGAACTGTCATTTCATTCCGTAGTTTTGAGTCTGTTGGCACTAGTTCGTTCACTTGGGTCATCCAGCATGTTATTTGAAGCTGTAACTCAGTTCTGTCTCTTCGATATTGTAAGTATTGAGAACTGACGATGGTGTTCAACATAAAGTTGTTTCTTCTCATATCCGATTTTCTGTAAGCTAACTGACGGTGGAGCAAATGAGCAATGGTGGTAAGCTGGTAGCTCGTTTCGTTATGTGTTTGAAATCTGAAGGCATGCGGTTGTCGTATGATGACTACAATGAACAAGTCTCATATATTGTCAAGTACATCCACGGGTTTAGTGGATGATTCACAATAACAAAGCTCGGAGGATATCGACAGCTTGGGAGGAAGATATCGACAGATCCTCCTTGGGTCAGAAATAATTATGGTAGGGCCTGGAAGGTCTGACTACCATCTGCAAAGTTAAGTGCTACCCACTACAAAAGATTTGTACACTATATCAGTGCGTTTGTTAAATAATTTAAATATATCAACATATTTGTTCAATAAATGTTGATGTTAAACTATTTGGTGACATTCATAAATAATTATATGATAGAATTATTGTTAATTAAAATAATTATAACAATAAACGACTTGCATTCGAATAACACTTGTTTGTCGGTGCTATCCGCCTACACGATTAACTAATAAAGAGAAGAAAAACAAATGCGTCCGTCGCTCAAATTCTGATATGCAGTGTTGGGTGTATTTTGTAATTTGTTATCGCCAGTACCCCTGTTTAACCAAAGTCGGGTTATTTCTAATGGAATACCCTATTTCACTTAAATAGGGTTACGTATTCCCATATTTCGCTTGTAAGTGTGTCGTGATGACATGATGTCATGCTTTTGATAAAACATTTTCTCCCCGCCACCTCTTACCCATTATTTTCCCGCGAAAATTAATGAACATTGTGTATAACTACGTCGATTGATTAGCCATCTTTTGAAGGACTGATCGGGAAATAATCGCCGTATCTTCTAACGTCGACATTATAGCGTCTATCTATGTTGTGTGATTACAGCAATTGCTGACCTTTGCAGATGCGTGCAATCGGCGAAATCAACAACCAGGCCGGGGGGGGGGGGAGCTTAACCGCGTTGCTGATATTCATCGATCCCTGTAACAGCACATCATCACTTTTATGTGCTCGCCGTAGACTACAGGAACCGGAAGAACTGGTTGTTGGACGATCGACCCATACTAGGGAATGACTTTCATCCGATAGAAAAATATGGCAGCGTGATATATGACCTTGTATCGTGTAGATTAACTTACTATAGCGTTATACGGTTATTCTACAACTTTAGGGTAAGAGACGTTAACCATTTCGTAGTTAGACAGCGTATCGTTATTTGTCTGTTCGTCAACCTGTCTATCAAACACCCTACCGGCTGCGACATCGTTTGATTTCAATGTAGTTGATATGACAGGGAAAACATACACGAACAACGTGGACTGCGGCATATATGCTCTGACGCATATGGATACATTCAATGGATATGTTAATAACTGGAATGCCGGCCTACAGAAGGACAGCGTAAGCCACGCAATTCCAGTTGTTAATTTACACATTGAAGGAAGGTTTTGGACAGACTTATCTGTACAAATCTTGATACACATAGTTGATATGATCGCGGAACCATATTTAGATTGTATTATCCTTTTTTCAAGAAAATTACGTTCTTCATGGTTCACTGGTTGTATTAAAATCACCCGTCGAGTTTAACGTGCTCCGCAGTACAGACGTCCATGCTACCCTCGTCGAGGTTGAGAGGAACGAACGCTTCTGTGTTTCAGCATACGGAACTAACTGACCGTAACTTTTGGAAGAGCGTAGAGAAATGAGCTCTGTTAATAATATCATGATGATGGGTACTTTTGGAAGAAACTTTTCACTTTAATTGGTATGCAATGTCGATACACGTTTTCCCAAACGAATGCTTTTCTCAATAAAATAAGATAGAACAGTAGCTAGATAGGCACTGTCAGCTGTCAAGTCCAACGTCAATTGAACTTAGAAGACGTTTATAATCTACAGTATAATTGAACAAATACATGATACATTTAAATTATTTACCAAATACAGCTGGATGGCAGTACCCGTAGTAAACAACAGATTCACCGTAAAAAAGTTGACAGACCAACCATTATTGTTTGATTGCTTCAACGAACGCGAATACGATACCTTTTTTGAGCCCGTTCTCTCATGGCGTTACAACATTAATCCCTTTCTTTAATGGCGAGGATCCTAAAACAGAAGAGTGTCACCCACTTCAATCGATTTGATAAATAATTTAACTCCCTCAGTGTATTTGTTCAACTTCGGACCCTTATCATGGTCGCCTGCAGGATTACCCACCCTGTATAACTACTCAGCAGCAGCATGATCCTCCTCTACCGTCTTCCTCGTCCAGTTGTGCTCCGGCCGCTGACCCGTACCCGTTTGCCAACATCCAGGTTAGCTTTGTATAACTATTTTTTCCATAAATAAAGTCCTTAAAATAGTATTAGGTTGGACACACTTATTTATTTCACGCAATATCTATGTTTTATTAAAGGAGCAAAAAAAATGCCGTCTCCAACTACCATTAGACGGGCACCCTGTAGATGTGGCCTACGGGACGGTGTTGCCATCAAGTCCACTCACGCTCATCAGTTTCGTACGTCTACCCGCATTCTACGCGCGTGTGACCTTGGACCTGATAATTGATGGATTTGAGGATGCATACCTCCCAATGGCGTTTGACAACAAATGCACGCTGATTGAAGCGAAGGGAGACATATTGCCCTGGCCAGCATGTTATATGTTGTAACCGATGCGGTATTACTGTTTGACTACCGTTTAGTATCCAATAAAATCCATTATTTAGCATTAACTGTCTAATATGATCCATTATAGATTCCTGAGCTTCCTCGCCGCGTAGCCCGGCCCAGAGAAGAGCTCGGGGCGCCGGCGGATCCTGTCAGAAGTACAAGGGTATGTTCTAGATAGAATTTTAATGTTACTATAATAATCAGTTAGTAATTATCTTTACATTCATGCTTAATTGTTTGTGTGTGAAGGGTAAGAATCCAGTGAGTCGGGGTGCGAAAAGTAAGAATCCAGCGCCCGTCCGTGCTCGCACCAGAGCTTCTAAGGCGCCTGAAAGTAAGTTCTCACTGCCAGCAAAAATTGTGGATCAGTTAGGGCCTTATCAGATGAATCTATACGACAAGATCATTGCGAAGCCACCTCAAACTATCAACTTCATGATGACGCTTCCAAAGTCGATGTTTCATTACGAAGAAGATATGATCACGGCAATCAACTTTGGGGACATCAGAGAGATGCTGTGTGGAGATTACCTGAACGTTAACATTATTCAAGCTTTTCTAAAGTTAGTGTTCTTTCTTCATACTGTAAAAACATATAGAATAAGTATCTACGAAGTTGCGGTGACTAACCTTTTATAGTGCATGTGACATAATAGATGTCTACTTGAGAGATGTCATGAGAAGAACATCACCTCCATTACTGCAGTGTGCCCGGAGCATTTATCGTTCGACTCAGTCAATAGGGACCCGGGGAGGTTTTGTGAATACATGGAGCATTGCTTCAATGTTGCTGATGAACAGAATAAATTATTTATTCTAATGCCGTATCACCAAACGTGAGTTCTGATATAGAATTACATACTAATTAGCTAACTTTTTTACTTCGTTTCTCATTTCCCTTTTTTTTTAATCTGTAGCCTCCACTGGGCTTTGTTTATCTTCTGCACTGCCACCGCTACTCTGCTCGTTCTAGATCCACTGGGGCAATGCACAAAATTCAACAATGAAGACTTAATCAAATCGTAAGATTTATTACTATTTAATTGTTTGTTCGTCTTTTGTACCAAAACTAATGTACTTGCTATGTGACAGTTGTTACAGTAAAACCCCTCAGGCAGAGTTTGAGGGAATGACCGTCGATAACATCAAGGTTTGGTAATTCATGTATTTCATTCATGCTGCTTATCTTTGTACAATTGTTTTACATTTGTGAATTTTGGGGATTTAGTGCCCTACCCAAAAGGATTCTAGGAGTTGCGGGTACTACGTGATGCGGTATATGTACGAGTTTTGTGGGTACTTCACAACATTTCAGAACTCTAGAGACAAGGTAATACGAACGCTGCTATTTATTTCTTTTCGGCAGATTTTTTGTGTTTATCTTAATCTCATTATGGGTTCCATTCCCTTAAATCGTTCCAGATTAAAGAGCATTATGCCAAATATGAATCTTACAATGCAAGAGACTTATATCATGTCAGAGAGATCATGGCATCCTTATTTATGACAATGGAGTGGTAGGGTAGTGAAACAGTATATGCTATCCTAATACAATCCCATCTGGTCCTCTAGTCTACGTTACCTGGTCTTGGTCACAGAGTTTCGCAAGAGTAGAGAGAGAGAGAGAGAGAGCCTTAATTGGAATTGAGTGTAAGTTTGATTGCCAAATGTTGCCTGTCTTATTTCACGGGGGTACATCCCTATTTATAGTTTTTTGGGCCTTGGTTCCATGGTGCCAACCTGTATTTTACATGTATAAGTACAGTTTTACCCTCTTTAGTATCTTTGGTTGACCACAGGCGGTCGGTCGTACTGCTTTTTGCCTTGCCTAAGTCCTATTTTCATCCGGCTGGGGACGGCCGGATGCCCTATGTGCTTCTATTTCCATTCGGCCAAAGCGGCCGGATGCTCCATGTATCTCTATTCTCATCTGGCTAGAGCGGCCGGAAGCTCTTCGTGTCTTGTTCTGGCTTGGTACTCTTTCTTCCCTTCTCATCAGTCCCACAAGTTCTATCTTTCTGAATTTTGGTGAAGAAAATAGAACTTCTGTGTATTGTGTTTCGGCTAAAAATTCGTGCTTCGTCTTTTCCTTATCCCAGTCCCACAAGTTCTTTTTCTTCATACCTGGAGAGAAAGAACTTTTTATTGGCCATGTGCGTAGCTCGTGACCTGGACTCGCTCTTCACCGCTTTTTTTGAATTTTTCGCCTGTTTTCAGTGCAGGGTTCCTCTTTCGTCCAAACGTCGGAACCGTTTTTAGGAAGCGTGTAGCTCTTTCTTTTCCCCTGCAGAAAAGTGTTTTTGTTTGCACACGTACATATATATATTATTTATTTGGGCGGGAGAAAGCTTTCCTTAAAGCCCGAGTTTTTGAGCTTCTATCTCTTTCTTCCTTTACTCTCTCGTTTCGACTACCCTTCTCCTAAGCTTCAACATTGTCTACCTCCGCCGCAAAACAGAGTAAGCTTGCTGCGAATTTTCCGCCGGCCATTGAGGCGATTCAGGGCTGCCGCTCTTCCATGGTGCCAGCCTGTATTTTACATGTATAAGTACAGTTTTACCCTCTTTTAGTATCTTTGGTTGACCACAGGCAGTCGGTCGTACTGCATTTTGCCTTGCCTAAGTCCTATTTTCATCCGGCTGGGGACGGCCGGATGCCCTATGTGCTTCTATTCCGTTCGGCCAAAGCGGCCGGATGCTCCATGTATCTCTATTCTAATCTGGCTAGAGCGGCCGAAGTCTTCGGTCTTGTTCTGGCTTGGTACCATTTCTTCCCTTCTCAGGTAGGTAGCTAGCTTTTGTATAATTGTAGTGGCATGAAACTGAAATGATCACATTAATGATTGGTAACTGCTTGTAACAGATTCTGGTGATTTAATATTTTTTGTTGCTATAACAGATTCTGCAGTTGTAACAGTTTTTTTGATCCGGTTGTATATATTAAATGTTATCTCTGTTGCAATTGTGCGCAGAGAATGAATTTGTGTTTGCTATTTGACTCAGGTGTTGCAAATGTGCAGTTCTGCACATCTGTTGCTATGATGCCCTCTGTCGCATATCGCCCCTGTTGCAATGTGTAGCTTTGTAATTAAAAAATGAAAACTATTAAAACATACACTTTACAGTACGGTTTCAACGATAAGCGTATTGTATAGTTCATGAATGGCCGGACCGGATAAGGGCCCTTAATTACGGTTTTAACCGAAAGGCCGTCTCTACTGACGTCCGCTCCACCAGTGAATTAATTTGACTCGAAATGTGTAGCTTTGTAATTAAAAAAATGAAAAAACTATTAAAACATACACTTTACAGTACGGTTTCAAGGATAAGCGCATTGTATAGTTCATGAATGGCGGACTGGAAAAGGGCCCTTAATTACGGTTTTAAACCGAAAGGCCGTCTCTACTGACGTCCGCTCCACCAGTGAATTAATTTGACTTCGAAATTTAACATATTTATTCATAAATCTATATTTTTTAATGAAATCCTAATATAAAAATTACAAGGCCCACTGCCCCAATACAAAACAGTAGGATGTATTCACTAGCTACGCCTCCTATATCGAGCCAATCAAAGTCCGTGCTGGATGTATTCATCTTCATCCATATGATAGCTTTCATGGCCGCCTTGATGTCAGATATTACTGTAGGTCCTTTCAAATCACCGTCTTGTGCAATAAATGGCCTGGATCCCCACAGTGCACAAGATCTTGATACGGAAGAGTGACACCCTGGTGCAATCGATTTGATAAATAATTCAACTATATCAGTATGTTTGTTCAACTATACACACTTTTCCATGGTCACCCGCAGGATAACCTATTCTGTAGACCCTCAACAACGTAAACCATGCTTAAGATTCCGATTACTTCCGACTTGAATCTTACCAGGATTGTTGCACCGTGGAACACACTTGTCAAAATTAGTGACAACTGGATGGGATAGTCATAGTACTCCAAGCTTAAGATCCCAAAAGGCCTGATCTGTGTTGGTTATTTTGTGTTTGATAATATTTTTTTGAACCTGCGTAGGGGTGTTATCCATAACGATGGGATCACGTGAGTATAACCCTCAGATTAACAACGTCTGCATTTACTCATGTACGACGATAGTTTACAAAATAAAAAATGAATAAAAAGAAAAAAAACGAACTTGTCACTCTTCTGATAACGTGAGGCAATAATAACTGAAGCCGGTTTACTAAAAAATGCGAAACTCGGTAGCCACATTTTTAGACGGAGTTGGTGATAGGTCTGCAATTTTTCTGTACGGTACGGGGGTCCTTTCAAATCACGGCCGCTCGGCAGTCAAGGTTCGAGTTTCATGATTACCGTCTGCGGAGGGTTTGTAAAACCGGAAGTGCTACCCACTACTATGGACTACCAGTGTATCTGTTCAATTAAGCGATATGATAAATAATGTAAATTCATCAACATATTTGTTCAATAAATGTTGATTTCAAACTAACTACTGTTTACATCATGACCTGTCAGGTCGCCCGACTGAACAGCTACAGTACGGTGAGCATGCGTAAACAATACTCTTTCGTCAACTGCGTTGAAAATTTGAACCGTAATCATCATGACCTGTTATTAATTCTCGCGCTTGCGCTGAACAATCACGTATGCTTCGTATGTCGATCCTGTATGGAATCGGGTTTGGGTTTGGATCTGCGTCTGTGCTAGGTTCAGGGAGATTTACCATTGCTGTAGTGGACAGTCGAGCTGTGTGCTTGCTTGTGAGGAGGATGAGGAGCTAATAATCGGGAATGAAAAGGCAAACTCAACAAATGGAGAACGAGGGGACACATTGACATGCACATCGGGCGGAGTGGAGGATACTAGGGTTTAGTTCTCCTCCCGTCCTCTGTTACAGTGTCACTGTCAACAAACAAGTGTAAATAAATACGGAGTACTATATTTTAGAGTATCAAAATGTCATGGTAAAGGCGGTATTTTGGTGGTCAACCCTGGCTAGACTCTGCACCGTTTGGATTCAACAAGGAAACGGGAAAGGGAATGTGAATGAAAAACAAGGGGAATGAGAAAGGGAATGGGAAAATATGTATGTTGTTTGGTTGTATCTAAAAATGGGAAGGGAATATGATTGATTTTTTTTGGAGAATAATTAAAAAACATAAGATTGAAATTCAAAATAAAGTTACTTTTATATTTTCTTGTAATTATTCTGATTATATACTTGTAGGTACATTAAAAAGATCAAAATATCTTGATTAATTAGTATCAACCGTGTAATATAGTATACTTTATGAGAATTGATCATTACTATTTATTAAACATTTTGTGCAGAGCCGTATACAATACTGTCAGTTAATAAAATCAACTTTATTAAATATTATGAAGTGACTCATAATTATTAGCAAATTATTCTCAAGTACCTGAAACAAATCTAGTATCTACCACATGTGATGTGAGGAATACCATTCCCGTCCAATTGACAGGGGAAATTTTTATTAACAACGCGGGGAATAGCAAGGGAAATGTTTTCCTTTCCCGTACATAATTTTTGTCTAAACAAACACTGGGGAGGGACCAAATCACTAATTCCCTTCCCTTCCCTCCTGTTTCCCTCGTAAACAAACATTGCCTCAGGGTGTTGATCAAGTTAATTAGGGAAGAGAAATACATAAAATAAGAATCTAATAAAGTTTGGGAGATAAAAGTAACATTTATAAAACTATTGTAGTTATTACAAATTTAGGAAAGTCTGGGGGCGATAAAGAAAATAGAACAGACCAGGTGCTGTTAGAAAAATAAAAGTAAAATAGAAACGGATATTAACCCGAACAGATATGACCCAAATCTGGAATGGACAGCCCGTTTGACAAATGTAGAGCAATCAGGGTACCCGCCTAACCCCCCCCCCCCCCCCCCCCAACCCTCCCTATTTATTATCCTGGGGATTAGCAACTATTGTTCTCATTTCTACCCCCTTCCTCACTTTGAATGTACCTCCTCATTTCTGCTCTGAATTTGTCGGTCTCAGATTTCGAATGTTCTGCATTTTTTTTATATAGAGTTAATTTCCAATCGGCTATATTTCCTCCATAACAACAACAGATCTATACTGTTACCGTCGGAGTATATTGTCCTACAAGAGGCCTCGTTAAAACCTCACTGGGCTAAACCCTAAAGGCAAAATCCCTGCAAGGAAAAAGGTTCTGCATCTGAATTAATTATTTATTCTTGCTCGCGTAACCTTATACAGACGTTCAGATCAGGTTCAAAATAACACATCCCTACGGTCGAAGTATAACTGTATGTTAAAAGATCTTCAAATTGTGTTTTTTTACCATTTATCGCGATAGACGGGAACAGGAGCACAAATTGGGACTTTACCATAAGCTAGCTAGACGATAGTGTATCGTTTTTGGAAACGATGGTTGATCTTTTTGGGTATTCTTTTGTTTTACCTTTATTAACTAAATGTTTACGGCGGTTTGCTACTTGTTTGTAAACTCATTAACGCATAAACGCCATGGTATGAAGTATTCCTCAAGTTTTGAACACTAATGATTAGGCGTATCCACTTTTATATTTCAGATGCAACCAGATACAGGAAGAGGTGCTAAAACCACGCCGCCAGTCACCCCCACAAGCACAGACCAGAACCGTTGTTACAACGAGCTTTGTCAGCTGGTGAGAAATCTCATAATGGTTGCAAAAAGCACACAGGAGATAAACTCATTGGCATTGGAAGCAATAGGGGGGACCAAAGACGTGCTGGCCAGGATGTCCGATATGAACCAACGTCACTTGGATGAAGTTATTGCTGTGCAAAAGTTAGTGCATAATATGCTGGCCTTCCAGCTGAAATATAATGCTGGGCCGAGCGAAACCACCGTATCATCTGGCGATACAAAACAGTAATGTGACGCCACCCTCTGGAGTAGCACCTTATGTTGGAATTAAGTGAAAGCCTATCGGAGACTTCCCTTCTTGTAATGGACCCTGAATAGCAGGTCATCATCCTATTGACATCACTTTTGTGTGTTTGTGTGTTTTGTCCCTAGTACCGCTCGATAATCTAAACCAACTACTGGAATGGAGCGATATCCTACTTAACTACAGTATAATTTAGCTGTTCAGGCTTGATCTCCTCTTTTGGTCAATGGATGCTGACACTTACTTGTTGCATGTTAAATCGGAATATTATGTTCAGTACGTTAGTAATTGGCAATAGTAGTAATGTACATTGTTCGTAGGCGGCATCTCTTAGTTTAATAATGTTATATGATTAGTGTTACCAAACTTTCAAAATTCTCTGCTAAATTACCCAATAAAAATATATAACATATTTGAACAATAGATGTATTGGAAAAATGTGACTTACACCAATATCAATTAATCATGCCAGCAGTTGACGTCCCTGCAATGTGAATATATGTCACCGTGGTCCTCACAATGTATTGTTAACAAATTATTACTATTTACCAGGTGCGGCCATGGTTCATCAAAGTTTATGGTATTCCGCATACTGTTGGTTTGGTTCGGTTTGATACGACCGGTAATTAAGGAGAACGTTACATGATGAAACAATCAGAATTTTGGATAGATGTTTAGGTGAATTTTGCAGGTAGTGTTTTCGTTTATTACGTGCATAGGTACGAGTGCACATCTAATTTCTAGAAGACGCCATGGCTTTGGGGGATTATTGTCTTTGGATTCGGGTATTCCAGCGGATGTACTTGCACTTTTATTTCTCGTTAATAATAGGTAAGTTCTAAAAAAAAAAGTTGACTCGAGACATACGTAATTATGCCCCTGTAACTAGAGTGCCTTGTTGGGTTTGAGGTGGCTATTTCCTCAAAAAAAGCTGACACGTGCTGTATATATATTGGGCTATACATCTGATCCGAAATATAATGAGTTAACTGCAGTTAACCATATGGACATTAACACATTCTTGGAAAACCCGCGTGCAGCGAACGCATCGACTTACCGAAGGTTGCGTTTTGCAGATTGTTTGGCTAGTAATACATTATTATTCAACACCTACGTTTATAGAGGAATCAGGTTTCAGAGAGGACCCCAGCGGATAAGATCTTGTTAATTGTGTGTGTCATCATTTGCCTCCCTGGGGGGTTACGGCCAACGCTACCCGACGTATTTGTTTGTACGCTTTTAGTCTTCGAACTGGTCATAGTGATATTCCGTAACTCATCATATTGGGAAATCCTGTTTTGTTAATTTTGTACTCCTGAAAACGTATGTAAGTTACATTACTAGTAGCCCATGTACGTGCTCAACAGATTTCGTTGACAGACTTGCATCACCATAATGGTATTGAATGTGATAACTTATATCCAAGCACCCTTTAATTAGCAACCATGCATTCATTTAACATATCATCCAAATTCAGCATTACCACAAAAGACGTACAACTTCACATCAATACGTTACAGAATTGCTCCACATCGATATCGACCCTTACCACATAACCATCAAGCACACTGAGCCTTCGTGGAAAACAAACATGCTACACCCCCGCACAAACATTACATTTGTTGAAATGAAAAAGGAAAATGCATTTTGAGGGGCGGAACAAAACCAAAAGGTGGAACATAGACTAGAGACGATACCGCTTCGACCGATTAACAACATTTTTTCACAAGTGCTGAACCTAACAAATTCACCGTCATTTTCGCCTTCTTCCGTTTGCGACTCGTTTCTGGGAGAAGCATGTCGACTGTATCGGGGAGAGGTTCAGGTTTACGTTTCCCGTATTCCAGGGTGGGGGCAGTGGTAACCTCGAGATCGAGTGCATGGACATTGGGAGTGAGTGAGACCGCTACTCCCGTAGCATTCGAGACAGCAGGAAGTCCCGATGGTGGAACACCCGGTGCCTGACCCCCCATGTGTGGCCAACTATATTGTGAGTAATGGGGTACCGATGGTGCACCCGGTGCCTGCCCCCCCGTGTGTGGCCAACTAGCTTGTGAGTAATGCGCCCGGGTTAGGAGCCAGGCCTGGTAAACATCAGATCGTAACCCTACACCATAAGGAGCTTCTTGTGAATGATCAACCGGATATTTTGGGCAATGATCCGCGGAGTGCAGAAACAAGCCACAATAGCAACAGATGTTGGGCATGTTGTCATACCTAACGGTAAGTACCATTGTGTTGCCTCCAATGATCCAGGATAATGATTTACACAGTGGTTGTTGAATGTCAATCAGCACCTTTAATCTAAGGTACTCATACCCGGAATGGGCAGGATGGTCGACGATGCCCATGAAACACCCCAGCCTTGCAGCAGCCACTTCAGCAAACATGATATTACACAATGACCGTGGAACATCATAAATTCGGACCCAGAAAGGGACCCACCGAAATTCGTGGACCTCTGGACGTAGACCCCATTGCAGCTGCTGAATGGCGAACAGTCGATTGTCGACTGCCCAAGGACCACGAGTGAGAACATCATTCATGGCATAAAGTTGCTCGAATTGAACTAGAAAGAGGTTAGTGCCCGCCTCACATAATTGAAACCGACCGAAAGGGCTCCAGCTTTCCCTCAAGGTAGCTGCCAGTATGGGGAGACTAACCACAGTGTGTGAGTAAACTTTCCCCAAAAGGCAACGATCAGGAGACAACAAAATACCATTAAAACGAATGGACTCCATATTTAGGGAAACACAATGATGGGAGGGGATGCAATTATAAGAGGAAAGGTTGATGGAGTAACGGACGCAGGCGAGAGCCGGTTGGCGGATTATGTAGCAGTTGGGGAAGGTGAGGATCAGGGAGGGGTATGGACGCAAGGGGTAGATTTATGATCTACCGGGTGGGATTAAGGCAATCCACTATTTATGTGGTGTAGGGATAATCATTTCTTCCGCGGGGCGGGGGGCTCCTCATAAATCGTTGAATATCGTGCCGTTACTGAAAAGACACGAATACTGCAGGTTCGTAAATAAAGCAATATGCCTACTAGATCTATCTCTTTATGTGAAAAAGTTATAGTATCGATTTTTCAAGTCGGCGGATGCAGTCATTCGATGAGCCGACAAACATAGCTGGGCATGATACCCGCTCGTTTTTTTTGAAAATTTAATTATAAAAGTTCGTGTGACAAACTCGCGCTTGGTTGCATATCAGTGACCTGGCAAAGGTGACCCGAACCAGAAAAACCCAACCGATCCAACCCGAACTTAAACCGAATAGTGTGACCCGAAATGTGACCCGAAAATCCGAACCGAACCAAACCGAATCAAACCGAAATTTGGTATAACCGAATCCAACCGAACCGAATCCACCCGAATGTTTTGTTAAATCTAAACCTACTATAGTTGTTCCAACCGTAAAAATAATCTTGAAACCAAAAACACAAAATGAAGATTTAGACATCCAATAGGTGTTCATTGCTCACAAATGATATATAATATTGAACATCTTCAATCTTCAAGCATCTCAAGCCTTGTTGTAATAAAACATTCATAAACTATGTTGTTACCCTTCCCACACATGGATGTTTTGCTACAAACTATAGATGTTTTTGCTTTAAAATATTTTATAATACAATTTAATGTGTATCATTACTATTTTATAATACTATACTAATTTTGATTTTAATAAAATTAGGTTTTTTATTATGTTTAGGACATGAGACTTGGGAATGGTTTAAATGTTGATGAAGTTTAATTATGAAACCTAAACTTTTTAGTTGAGACATATACTATTCAAGATTAATGTGTATATGCCTAAAGAAAATCATGCAATAAAATGAGGAAAATAAATATTCCAAATGGTAGATTATTGTGAATCGTGAGATGGACTAGCATTTTGGAGGACGAATAATCCCCACATTATTCCATCTACCTTCACAACTTAACCTAAAATGTTTTATAAGACAATAACGATGTGTATCATTACTATTTTATTACTCTATATTTTATTAACTCGGGTTTCTTTATATTTAAGACTTAGGAATGGTGTTAATGTTTATGGATGGGCATGGGCGTGGGCGTGTGACGCTTGTGCAAGGCGGTGATGGATGGGTGTAGATGCGCAACGCTTGTGCGAGGTGATGAGCTCAGGGTGTGACGGGCGCGGGACGACGGGAGGAACGACGTCGAGCGTGGGCAGGGTAGACTGGACGTCGATTGCCGAATATTGACCACTAATTCACAAAAGCTTAATTTATACTTAGTCTACAATTAATAGGTGTATAGTTTAAATTCATTTAAAATTTGTCATCCAGTTTGATTTTTATCCAACCTATACAATAGCAGTCTTGATCAACAGTAATACTATATTAAAATAATTTGGAGCCGCATATGAAAATCAATGCAAGTTACAAAGGGTTGCTTAAAATTCATACTTTAAAATTTTTGTCAATTAAGCCCGGATAAGTCACCCGAATTTGACCTGTAACCCTAAAAAACCGAATGACTCAAAGGCTAGCCCGAACCGAAAGCACCCAAACCCGAACTCAACCAAACCGAAATCACCCGAATCTAATTTAAACCATTGAACCCGATCCAATCCGAACCGAACCGAATCTAATTTATATGTTCATACACATTAAGCTCAGATGATTACCCAATCGTATTATACATATCTCCTTAAGCCATATATCTATATGAATCCATGTGAGTTATAACAATCTCTTTAATAATGGTTATCCTCATTATTTATGTGAAGCACTTAATTTCCTTATTCGTGATAACTCCCACACATAATTAACATCAAGACTGTACTCTTAATGTTACACCATGTGATATTGTAACTTATGTTAATCTTGATTAAGTTCCCAACTTTATCTTATATCTCATCTCCTCTAAAATATTAACATGCATCATTTCATGTGTATTATAAACTCTCTTATCTTACACTTATTGCAACATGTATGATATACATATTTCCCACCATATACTAAAAGTTTAAAATACATTCACTTTTGACTATATTCTAGTAAGTGCACATATATTTCCTCATTTTAAATTCTTTACACACAAATTGTTACAATGTCACAATTATACCATTTATATAATCATCAATTTATTTCCATATTTAACCCAAGAACTTCCAGCTATTTTGTAGCAGCCCCTGGTCTGTCATATTTTCATTATCGCACCCAAACTTTCAAAAATTTCTTCTTTAACCCGAATAGTTGGATTAATCTTACATTTAATTCCTAAACTTTATTAAATTCTTATTTCAATCATTTTTCTCATCTGATTTGATCAACATCCTAAGTCTAGCGAAGGTTGACCTCCTGGATACTGCCTTGACCATAATTTATCCATAATTACGAATTCACCCCTAATCGTCCCTATGTATTTCATCCAGGTCCTCAATTTTTCTAAGACCCATATTTTGCATATTTATTCCAAACTAAGCCTAACTTTCGGCCTAGTAATAACACTCTGGCACACTAAAGTTTTATTAATTATTTACACTTAACCACTCATGTAATTCCATCTGTTCACTACAACATCCCTAGTTTATAAGTATTTTTACATTTTTTTTGTCATTAAATTCTCCCGTCACAATACCTAATCCGTAGGTCTGTTACACTCAATAACATTAATTATGTGAGTAAAACTCACCGAATGGCCCCTGAAAACCAGATCTTCTCACTAGACATTACACTAAAGAAATGCTTTACTTTTAGTACAATAAAAAGTATAAGATAACTTATAAAAGTGGCGTAAAAACATAGCCATATTACCCAACTCAAACATTACTGTAACGTATGATTTGTTTTTTTTTTTGTTTACATTTCTTTAAGACGCTTCTTTAAGAAGCGCTAAAGGCCGTACAAAATTTTGGGCAAATTTTTTCAAATCAAATGCTTTTCCCGGTAAAATAAGACGGGACAGTGAGCACAGCAAGCGGTCAGATCGAACGTTTTAACATCTCCCACATGGTTTACAGTGATGAAGATCTACAGAGTGGGTGGGTTATCCTTCAGGCGACTATGAGTAGTACCGTACAGTTGAACAAATACACCGATAGCGTTAAAATATTAATTAAATCGAGTAAAGAAATTAAATCGAGTAAAGTGGCTGACACTCTTCTGTTTTAAGATCTCTTCCCCCCAGGTTGACATTAATTGCATTCCCCAGAGGGTTCGGTGATTTGAAAGGACCCACAGTAAAAGGGTTTTGGCGTTCCCTTTCTTTAATTCCGACCCTGAGGTCTTGTGCCATCTGTCAAATAAATATTCCTCATTTATTACGGATTTATCTAGGTAAGACAAATCTAATGATGGCCTACAGTACTCCGTTTATGTTACCGAGGGTAGTGCTCACGCAATTCAGTTGGGACGGTTCCGCCTTCTAAGGTCTCTAAGGCTAAATAACGTTTTGCTTTAAAACCGTTTTTTGTAATCTTTCCCCGCTGTACGGTAGGGAAATGAGAAAAGAAATAACTGCTACCTCGTTTGAGCTTAGAGTTGACCCTTGTGTTTATTATAATTATTGTCAGTCGGGCAACATGACATGCTTTGGTCTATTAGGTGGGCTAGGTCGATTGGATTGACTTGGTCAACCCCGGTCGATTGGATTGACTTGGTCGGCTGGGTTGACTCGTAAATGTTTCCAAGACAACATGTCCACACAAATCGTAATATAAACCCTTGAATTATAAAGTTCATATACTTGTTCAACCCTTTAAACCATGACATTTCTTCTTTGCTCCTAATGTTTTTTTTTATCAAATTCCCAACTATACATTATCTACACCTTTACTTCACATGATTTCCCGAATCATAAAATATATTTCACCTAACTCCATATATTTATATTAATCTAAATGAATTATAAAACTCGCTTTAATAATTGTTATTCTCATTATTTTATGTTAACCACTTAATTTCCTAAATTGTGATCACTCTCTCACATTAACATTAAGAATATATTCCTTAGTTATGCCATATAATATCGTACCTTATTAAGAACTTTATTATTCACATGGCTAATTTTATGTGGATTATAAAACAATTATCTTAATTATACTAATTTCCACCTTAATACTGTAAGGATCCTCGCCATCAATTGCACTGCATGGTGCGGTGATTTGTAAGGACCATCATTAACAAGTTATGTACTCTATCGATGCACGTTTTTTTTTAAAAAAAGGCGACCATGAGAAGGCGTGTTTAGCTGAACAGATACACTGATATTGACGAACTATTTGCCAAATCGATTCAAGTGGGTGACACTGAGTTCTTTTGCATCAGTCTATAAGGATCCTCGCCATTAATTGCTTGCATTGCCTGGTGGTGGTGATTTGAAAGGACCACAGTAGTTACTTTTTCTTACTACTAGTATTTTTTTTGAAGCGAATGCCATTATCGGTAAGATAAAACGGAACAGTAGGAAAAGAAAGCGGTCAAATCGAACGTCATTAGCATCTCCGACATTGTTTGCGGTTTTGAAGTTTAGCATAGTGGGTAATCCTGCAGGCGATCATGAGAAGGCGTGTGCTGATGAACAAATGCGTTGACAGAGTTAAATTATTTACCAAATCGACGGAAGTGGGTGACGGTCGATCTTTTGCACCAAGTCTATAAGGATCCTCGTCATTAATTGCATTGCCTGGTGCGGTGATTTGAAAACACCACAGTAAAAAGTTACCTATACACCGCAGTGACAGACTTACCGTCCCTACCATTATCCTATCCAATCAACTATCCTCACCTCTGAATTTATCTACAGAGAACAAATCTAATGATCCCCGCTTACAGTACTCGGTTTATGTAAACGATCTTTGTGTACGCCTAATTTAAAAATTGTGTTAAACATCTGATGTAGACCGAGTGTAGTGGTCACGCAATTCCGTTGGTATTGATTAATTTGCTTTGCTTTAAATAACGATCCATTTGAACATGTATCACGTATATTCATCTATATAACTGCAGGTCTTTATATCACCCGATAACAACTTATTTTACCGGGAAAAACAAATGTTTCGAAATTTTTTAAAATTTTTACGGTCTTTAAATGACACTAACGTAACATCATAAGGAAAATTGAAAGATCATACTTCTTAGAGTAATGTTTGAGTAGTGTAATATGTCCATGTTTTTAGGCCACTTTTATAAGTTATTTAATTTTTTAATTGTATTAAAAGTTATGCATTTGTTTAGTGTAATAGACATGAGATACCTAGGAACGACTAGGGGTGAATTCGTAATTATGGATAAATTATGGTCAAGCCAGTATCCCCGTGGCCAACCTTGGCAAGAATGTAGGGTGTCGATGTCGACCAAATTAGACGAGGAAAATTATTAAAATAAGAATTTAATAAAATTTTAAGAGTTAGAAGTAAGACTTATAAAAATACTGGAGTTAAAAGTACAAATTTCGGAAAGTGTGGAGGCGATAAAGAGAATAGAACGAGTGAGGGGTTGCTAGAAAATTACTGGAAGTTTTTGGGTTAAATATGGAATTAAATTGATATCTGGGGTATAATTGTGACATTGGAAAAGTTTGTGTGGAATAAGTATATAATGCGAAAATATATGTGCATATGCGAGAATATAGAAAGATGAGAATGTATTTTAGTATATGGTGGGGAATATCATAAATCTTACAATAATATAGAGTCTAAATGGAATTATATAGGGTGGAAATAAGTGTACGATAAGAGAGATTATAATTCACATGAAATTATGCATGTGAATATTTTAGAGAAGATGAGATATAAGATACAGTTGGGATTTTAATCAAGATTAATATACGATACAGTATGACATTTCTTGATTTTAATATGGGGAAAACCATTATTAAATAGTGTTATAATTCGTATTCCGCGGGACTTTAGATGACGGTTATTAGTAAAACCGTAATCTAAGTCTAACGAATTTAAAAAAATAGCGCGAAAATTATTTGGGCTAATGCTCGGTTTCGAACTTGAGCTAACGCCATCGATCTTGAGTTCGAAACCTAGCATTAGCCCAAATAATTTTCGCGCTATTTTTTTAAATTCGTTAGACTTTAGATTGCGGTTTTACTAATAACCGTCATCTAAAGTCCCGCGGAATGATGGTGAACGACGGCGTTTTGACCTGACGCCAAACATTTCCCACATTTTTTGATTTTCGGGTAATCTAAATGACAGTTAACGACGTCGTGTTACCAGCTTAAGGTGTGTGAAGATATAAAGTGCGGTATTTGATTATAAAACATTAGGTACAAACATCTCATGTGGTGATGATATATAGAATTGTACAAAATATATAAATTATACAATTCAAAGGATTATATTATGAATTATATGAACACGGTGACTTGGATACATTGACCAAGTCAGCCCTAATGACCATGTCAACCTGGTTTTTCAAAGAGGGTCAAGTTGAACAGCGCATTAATTACACTACAAGGTCAATTGTAACATATAGCAACAAACTTTGTGGATGTATATATAAAAAAACCTGTGAATAAAGAAATTGGCTGTAAGGATTAGACCCCCCACTATATAGAATTTTATAATTCAAATAGATTAATAGGAATATATGGCATTAGGTGAATTATATAATATGATTGGATACATTGACCAAGTCAACCCTACTGTCCATGTCAACCTAGTTGGCAAAGACGATCAAGTTGACCAGCCCATAGATTAAGTGAGAGTTTTATGTTTAGTAATACTAAGGTCAATTGTAACATAGTAACAAACTATGTGGATATATATATAAAATAAAAACCTATTAACAAGGAAATGGGTTATAAGGATTAGATCCTAAACAATAACTAAACGATTCGGTGCTACAACGCCGTCAACCACCCACGTGGTTAACAAGGCAGAATAAATACAAGTGTACCGGTCTGATGATCAGACTCCCGAGCATAGAACTAAATCCATAAATACATCATATACGATACCGAGTATTTTGATTGCATTCCAACACTGTAAACTGTAACCATAAGCTTCCATTGTAAACTGTTAACTACCGCCACTGTCAAAATATAACGGTGTCAAGAACCACGCCACGGGAGCACAGGCGCATCCCGGGCTCAACATCCAAAATTACCAAAAGTATAACATAACCTAGATCTACAGCCACTCCGCTTCTTCAATCCTCATCCTGTAGATAAAAATGGAGCCCCGAGGGGGTCAGCAACTTTCGCTGGCATGGTTAACGCGCAGCCCATCGGCTACCGGGATACGCGCAACGAATTGTCATGATAACATGGCATTGATTCTTAAACAACAACATATATAGCATAGCAAGTAATATTGCATAGCACACATCACACATAACATCACAAGAATGGTTCACTTTAGGAACCATCCCGACATAGTCAGATCACAAGGGAGCCTAGAGAATGTTGCCATACTCATGTTAAGCTCTTACATAAACTCATTACCGTTCTGTCAATTGAACGAGTAACTTAACTCACAGATGGATCGGATATTGTGACCCGAACACACCACACAAACACATGTTCCCCCTAAACCGATCATAAGTCGGAATAGGTATGCGTTGGAGTAAGCTAATGGGAGATTGGTCGCCAAGAAGGAGAACAACCTTAACACTGAAAGAGTCGAATCTGATACAGATATCTACTCTTACACCTACGCGCGACCGGACAACCGGATTCCTCACCTCCCCGGTTAGCACTTGTTAGAAGCCCCATTATTGAAACTCGAACAATGAATGCACACAAGTGTTTAGGTCAAATTAGACACACCCAAGGAAACAAGTCACATCTTAACAACACAATAATATAAACAACTGTAAACTCATTACATGACTTAAGTCTTACAAGGTCATAAACACACAGAAAAACGAACAACACACAAGCCGGTGTAAACCGGTAGGCAACAGACTGCAGGAAAACCATACCTTGGTCCTTGCTTCGACTGGTTTCCACCTTTGGATAATCCTATACACATTTAGTAACGTCGGTTAATTTAACGCACTAGTCCATTGTTAATGTACTACTTCACATATCTAGTTATTTCATTTCCACATTTTGTTTTAACTTCTCACTTTTTAAAATGTCATTATAAGACTCCTAACATGTCTCATATAACTTTATAACATCATTGCTAACTCATCCCCATCATTAGACATCATTATCTAACCTTAAACTAACTGATTAAAGTGGTCCGGGACTTGGTCCTCATCTTAAGTCCCGGACCAATACCTAACTCAACTCTCGGCCTATTTTAATGGGGTGGTCAAGGACTTTATTGTACATTACCTATATTTTGACATGGGTCACCACATCACAATATAGTGCATAATTTAAATTGCTTGGCACTTAGGCCCTTAAAATGCATGGCTCTTAGGCCCTTACAATGCATAAACCTTAAACACTGAATTTCTACATCATCAAAAGATTATTTTATAAATTATGCGGACATGTTGACTTGGATACATTTACCAAGTCAACCCTACTGTCCATGTCAACCCGGTTGACCAAAGTGGATTAAGTTGACTAGCAGATAAGTTAAATAAGAGCTTAAAGTTTAATAATACAACAAGGTCAATTGTAACATACAGTAGCAAACTATGTGAATGTATATAAAAAAAAACTCCGAATAAAGAAATTGATATATAGGGATTAGGTCCTAAGTAGTTCATTAATCTTGAATTGAATTCTATAATTCATAGATTAATAGGAATATATTGCGTGAGGTGAATTACATGATATGATTGGGTAGTCTTTTAACAAAGTATAGAGTTGTATGAAGATATAAAGTGAGGTATTTGAATATAGAGCATTATGTATAGACATCTAATGTCATGGTATCAATAATTACACAAATATATTAATTATATAATTCAGGAGATCAAGTTTATGAACTATATGAACATGTTTACTTGGACACACTGAAAATAAAAATCGTTACTAATCTAGTTTATGATAATCATAAAAGACATGTTGATACACGAGATGGTGTAACCAAAGATCAATTTAATTATTGTAACGACTTTTATTTGTCATTGAAAGTTATAACGTTACTTAAAATCTTATTATGTAGCAATTATATCATTACTTAAAACCCGACCCGACAGCCCCCCCCCCTCCCTATTTATTATAATGGGGACCAGGCCAGCTAGGGTTCTCATAACCCTTTCTAATTTTCATCTTCCATCCTACGACTCCACTGCCATTTGTCAGCCCACAGGCGTTGCCTCCTTCCTCACGCTGAATGTACCGTCTCACTTCTGCTCTGAATTTTTCGATTTCTTATTTCAACTGTTCTCCGTCTGTGTTAGTTATTTATTCTTGTTCCCGCAACCATATACAGCCGTTCAGATCAGGTTCAGGTTGGAATTATATCGCTACAGTTGAAGTATACCTATATGTAAAACGATATTCAAATTGTGCTTTTTGACCATTTTTCGGGATAGACGGAAATAGGTGCACAAAGGGGGACTTCACCTCAAGCTCGACGATTGTGTCTTGTTTCCGGAAAGGATGGTCGAGCTCTTTGGGTCTACCCTAGTTTTAGTGTTAACGCCGGTTTGCTACTTGTTTTTTTTTCGAAAGGTAGAGATAAAGAGAAACTTCTGAGATCTGTCTTGAATCTTTGGGAAGATAGTACGCTTGGCTTTCTCTCTACAGTAGTCTTACAGAGAAGATAGTTATCTATTTACTCTTCCTCGCACAGTATATTATCTGCTACAAAAGGTATTTATACTACTTACAACAGAGTGAACAACTAACGGCAAAGTTATCTAATATGATAACTATGTATACTATATACAATATATGTGTATTCCAACGATTTTTTACTAGCGCATAAGCGCCATGGTATGAAGTAATCCTCAAGTTGTGACTTGTGAACACTAATGACTAGGGTTACAACTTTTAAATTACAGATGCAACCAACCACAAATCGAGGTGCTAAAAGCGCGCAGCCAGGCACCCCCACGAGCATAGACCAGGACCTTGGTTATGAGGAGCTTTGTCAGATGGTGAGTAATCTCGTAATGGTTGCAAAAGCCTCACAAGAGGTAAGCTCCTTGGTGTTGCAAGTAATGGAGCAGACTAAAGTCGTGGTGGCCGAGATGTCCAAGATGAACCAGCATCACTTGGATCACATTTCTGCAACGCAAGAAATGGTACACGCTGTGCTGGCACTCCTCCACAAATTTAATGCCGGGCCGAGCGAAACCCCCGTATCATCTAACGATTCATAATAGTAAGGTGACGCCACCCTCCGGGTATCGCTGTATGTTTTTTTTTTGATAATTAAGTGAAAACCCTGTCCGAAATTTCCATTGATGTAATGCACGCTTCCTAGCGGGTGGTCATCCTATTGACATCACTTTTGTGTATTTGTGTGTTTGTGTGTTTGTGTGTTTTGTCCATAGTAGGCTAGTACCGCTCGATAATCTGAATCAACTACTGGAATGGAACGTTATCCTACTTAACTACGGTTTAATTTAGTTTTGCATGATGGATCTCCACTTTTGGTATACGAATGACAACACTTAGTTGATGCATGTTAAATCCGAAAATGCGATATACTCCAATGTGGCAATATCAATCATGGCATCATGCCAGCAGTTGACCTCCTGAAATGTGAATGTATGTCACCCTGTCCCTCACCTTGTATTGTTATGTATTCCGCATACTGTTGGCTTGGTTCGGTTTGTTACCACCGGTAATTAAGGAGAAGGTTAGATGACGAAACAATCAGAATTTTGGATATTTGTTTGGGTGAATGTTCGGATAGTGTTTTTTTGTTATTAGTCCCTGGGTAAGAGTGCACATCTTCTTGCTGGACGACGGACTGTTTTGGCTTTTGGTATTCCAGGCAAGTGGATGTACTTGAACTTTGATCCTGGTTAGTAATACATAAGGCTGAAAGAAAAAAAAGGGACTCGATAGAACCGTGACTATGCCCCTGCAACTAGGGGTGTGTTCTTCTTCTCCCATATTCTACACAAGCTGCTTAGTTCCATCAGTAAAACCAATAGTCGTGAACCCACTACTTGCAACAATAAACAGTCAGGCGGTTCCTTTGCTACAAAGGTACCACACTATCGTCTTAAACCAGTGAGCTCTTCTGATAAAAATCCAGTTCGTCATGGTTGCATATTGGGGGAAGTTGTAAGAACAGCAAAACATCACCAGTTATGCCAGCCAACCAGGAGACTAAGCGCCTAGTAGCAACCAGTTCCACCACTGTCGACGATCCATCTAAAGCTGATTTAGATTCCACTACTACAAAAAGTATAGACAATTACATTTTTTTAATCACACTTGATAAAGTGTAGTAAATTTTTTAATATAACCACTCTATTTAGTTACACGTGTTATGTAGGTCTGTATAATAATAGTTAATGCTATTGCTAAATGTAGGTACAGATATATATAAACTATAAAGATCTCTAATATCTGTACATCTATTATGAAACACGTATAAATGAATTCATTTTCAAATATATTTGTGTATAAAATTTGAACTTAAAAGTGTGGGAATATAACAATTATGTAGTAGTGCTCCTTCAATGGAAGAAGGCAGACATGTTAAACTAATTAACTCCATCGTCGCCTCAATCACCATCCTCATTCTGATACCGTTGGAGGTTTTTCTATTGATAAGTGGGGTAGGTTTTGAATCCAGGACCAATGTTTCAAACTAACCGTAATTAACTTTCTAAACCAAGTGTTTCATGGACACTAATCTTCTACTTATGTGTTTTTTAAATATATATTTCGTTTAAAATCGTCCATGTGAATTAGGTCCGGAATCCTACATTGACACATTATAACAACTTCATTAAACGTGACTTCTCACGTAACCCAATGATGATGTGGAAACAGAGAGTGAGAGAGATAAAATACGATTTATTTCTCCGTTACAGACGCTTTATAAAGAATCGTTATATCGGACGAGAATTTGACGACTACAGGGAAACGTCGTTAGTCTAAATAACGGTTGTAGAGAAACGTCTTTTATAAAATGAATATAAAGTACGATTGCACGTTGTAAGCGTTTTTAAAGTCTCCCGCGCCTACCATTTCTCAAAAAAAAAAAAAGTCTCCCGCGCCTGATTGTTTTTTGCTTGACTTTAAAAAACGACTTACTGTGACCGACTTACAGACAGCAGAACGCGTTCAGGAGCGGTAGTAGTAGTGGTACACAAACCAGCATTATCTGCATGTTCGAAGCGCTCTGTTACGTGCACATATGTAGGTTAGGTTTGTATTGTAACCGCCGTTTAATGAATCGACGTTGCTATACAATCAAATGGCGGTCGCTGCGTATTACCAACCCCTACTCCGTACCAAAAGACAATAAACGCGTAAATGAGGGGCGTCATAGCACATAACCCAGAATTACCTCGATGTGTTGTTTTCAACAGAGGGGTTTGTTTGTCAGCAACCAAATCAGAAGAACAAATAGTATTCTATTGCATAACGTTCCGGACATGGTAAATGGATGGACAAGTGCTGTCTGCGTGGCCAATGTTCTACTATTGCTACTTACTACAAGAATTTGTGAAAATGTGAGTATTATTACAGTTGCTTTTATTAATCATGGTAGTCAATATGTACTAAAATCTGATTAATACTGCTTTTGTTTAAGCATATTAAATTGATAACGCTGCGCATGTAAACAATCGGTTCAGAGTAAATGAAATTCACATCATCCAGTCATTGCAAGTCAATAAGCAGGTAAGCACAGATTTATGGTTTCCGGGACTCAGCAGGACCCTGAAGGGCCTGAACGACTAATATACACGAAACTCAAGTCTACTGTGGTTTTAGACATATGCCGATTATTTATCAGCACACCCTGACTTCTCGTTAAACGCATTGGACATGTGAGAAAAATTGTGACTTATGTCTAAAATGAGCAGACTAAGCAAGACACATACGGACAGAGAGACAGAGATGTGTTCAATCGGTACAAATCATATATGCGTAGTAATACATAATGCTAACAACTACAACACTCTCTACTTACATACAAATATAGCCGCGAGACTCATGCACGAAACTAAAAAACCTCCGCCCTACTTGCCCGTTACCCTATTCGAACATCTATTCCTTCTTTCGAGTTCTTCGCCTTTTTTTATCTTCTGCCTCGGTCGCTGTCGACGATGCTTCAACTATGTGATCCTTCAACAAGTTCTGAGGCTGTAACAGCAGAACAGCAGCGATTCTTTCTCGATGGTAAGAAAGAGCATCCTTACGTGTCCAACCAGACCAATGTGATCTGTCAGGTACCATACGTTTGGTAAACAAGGATAGGTAATTCTCCATGAGCCTCATGCAGTGGACACCGCAGCTCACACCATCGTTCTGTTCGAACAACGTGGTTATATCCCACTTCCACTCTGTCACCTGAACTATCGACTATTTGATGATGTATGAGCCAGCACAATACATTCTTAATCTGCAATGTACGTGAGACAATGGAAGCCTTCAGGGTATGAGTAAAGATATAAGTTCAGGGAGTACACACGTGATAATAGTAACTGATACATAATCGGCAGACAATATTACCAAGACCATGGCATGTCTCTTGACGTTGTTGAATCGTCTTTGTGCGTTGCCTAAGGTGTCCAACCACTGGTGACGTCTATGAACCATGTTCACAACAACAAGTACATAGTGCGCATCGTACAGCGCCGGAAATACAAACTGTACGTTGAAAAACATTGCAGCACGAAAGGCATGCAGTAGTCAATCACCCACTTCAGGATCACACATAAAGACTGAAGGGGTCTTAAGGCCTTTAACTTACATATTTACACTTTCTTATTGCGTTGACGCTGCCAATTCCAATACATCTGGTGAAGCTGTCAAATTGTTTTAAAAAATGTTTATCATCACACGATGAGTCTTTTTGGACAGATGCCTGTGACTGGAACGAAGACAATGGTTAAATGATAATCCAGCATTATGGAACACAACAGTAATCTGCGGATGAGCTGTAGTACACAGATCGTGGCTTACTGTCATGAGTTTTTTTCCAGAATAAATTTTTTGGCTTGGAAGCCAGGTCCAGCGGTATGCATAGCACACATTTCACACGCAAGCACACGCATCAATCGACAAGGGACAACATCTAGGCAACCAAACAAGCAACACTCACGACCGGCGTCGGGTCGGGGCCCGACCAGCCTAACCGAACCACCCTTGTGCCACAAGCATGACTAAGGGTGGTCTTGAACCACCCCACGGTGAGTTCCCTCATCCTCACATCCCTTTGCCCAAAGGCATGGATGTGCGGAGCACTCCACTGAATGAACACCTTCCCTAGTGGAGCAACCCCAGTGCCAAGCACCTTCGGTAGGGACGCACTAGCGTGGGCAACGCTGTGCACTCACCACCACCCGGACCATCTCGGCCATGCCGGACACAAGTCCCAACTTAGTGCGTCGCCCCTCGCACTCCCGCACTTGCCCATGTGCGGAACCAGTCATACGACAAGCGCACGCTGGTACCCGAGCTAGAGATAGTGGGACATGTCTAAAGACATGTTCTAGGCACTCTTGTGACTAGCGGGTGCTCTCCAGGCACCCCGGGGGGGACTCACGGCTAGTTCACCTAGCCACCGGTGAGGACTGCATGGGCCCAACACCGCCAAGGAGTCCCAGCGTCCCGACATCCCCCATTCATGGGTATAACATAGCCTTTGAGGCCCTCGGGCACTTAGGTGCCCAGCCGGGACACAGCCGTGTAGGCTGCCTGGGGGACAGTGTTACGGTTCTCGTCTCTGGAGTGAATGCGCTAAGCTCAGTGACCCCATATGTTTCCAAGTGTAAGGCTCTTGCTAGCGTGGGAAGCCGGGCTTCGCCATTTGGGCAAGATACGTCTCCGGGGGCCTAACGTCCGGGCCGTGTCACGAGGTTGGCGAGTGACACAGCGGTGGCAAGTGATGGGTTCGAGTCCCTGGCACGTTGTCATGCGCGGGAACCTGACGAGGTGGGCAAGTCTGGGACTTGGCCCGTGAGCTAGGCTCACCAAGGATGAGAAGTGGGTGGAAATAGCTTCGAGCTGTTAGTGTTGGTATCGTGTCGGTAGCCGGCGTGCTATGGCAGACATGACCAGACATCCTTAGGCATTGAGGCTGCCAAGGTGGTTCGTGGCTGGGCCATGACAAGGAAGAGGGCTAATCACAACGTGGGCAGACACCCTCGACAAGTAGTTGTCAAGACGAGGCGCGGCATTGCATGACACGGGTGCTGGCTGCGTGTTACGCGGGCACTGGTGTGACTGTATGCGCGGGGCGATACTTGACACGGGCACTGGGTGCTGGCTGTGACAGTGTGCGCTTGACGTCGGGTGACACGGGCACTAGGTGCTGGCTGTGGCTGCATGCGCTAGGCATTAGACACGAGCGCTGGCTGTGCTAGGCACGGGCGTGGCTGTGACTATGTGCGCGGGTTGTGTTAGGACATTGCGCGGGCTGCTGGGCGTCGCGACGCGGGTTGCTCTTTCTAGGATTTGTAACTCCTATCTCCCTTGAGTAATTATTGTCTGAAGCTGGTAAAGAATATGTTGACTGGGTTAACATATTTGGAAAGTGAAAATTCCTTTCCATTGGAGCATTGAGTTTACCTTGGTATTCCCTGCGTTATTATCTTGGAGATAATAATTGCATGCTTAACTCTATCCCTGTGGTATTACTGAGCAGATAAAGAGATTCCTAAACTACATTGAAGAGGTTGGATTATTCAACTGATGGAGTTACCGGGTAACTCCAATCTCCTTCATGTTGGGTGGTTTCAGGAATTAAATTGAGGTGGTTCTCAATTTATGGGTGTGGGCGGTTTTGGCCTAAACATCTTCCTTTATCTAAGTGCTTGTAATTAAGGAGCTTAATTGTTGAGAGTTACTTAACAATTAAGGGGGCGGTTTTGGGCTGTCCTTACTCCTTGGGGGCGGCATTTTAATGGGTGGCTGTTGGTGTTTCCTCTCCCCCTAGTTAATTGCGCTACCACTAATAAGGGAGTAGTTACTTGGCATTTATCCTTTAAGAGTTGTTTAAAGGGTTTGAATGCATTTAACTACAAGGGAGTTTCGCTGGGGGTTACGGGAGTTATGGATTTAAATGAGGGAGTTAAGGAGTTTGGTATTCCTCTCTTATCCTAACTTGCCAAGGGCCTATTTAAAGGCAAGGAGATTAGTTTGAGAGACACATCCATCACCACCACTACAATCGGTTTTGTGTGTTCTCTCAAGCAAGAGTAATCTCTCATAAACTCCTACGTTGCACAAAGTGATCTTCCCCAAAGATCTAAGAGTGTGAGCGTGTGTTCCTGAGTTCCTACCTCTAGTCCCACGACTCCAACACTTGCGGGGCTTGATCAGAGACAAGTCTAGAAGGCGCAAGGTCGTGTGGCACTAGTTACCACAGTGGGCGGTATTCTCATCCTTGTGTCCCTTTTGGTTCTGAGTTGTTGGTTGAAGAAAGGAAGGTTGGTGAAGGCTGAGGGGCTAGGCTTAGTTTCTGCCGGTCACAGTGCTATTTTTAGCGTGTGACAAGTTTGGTATCAGAGCTTCGGTTGCAATTCTTCATCGACAATCAGTTCGTGTGTCTTCCTCAACGTCAAAGGCCTCACCTTTAACTCTCTTTCTCTTGAGCAATGGCTTCAACAACTTTGCCTAAGTCTCTCGACGGGAAGGTTGCTTCACTGGAGGCGAAGTTTGGCGAGAATCTTTCTCCCATCACCGCGAGTCTTTCTTCTCAGCACCGAGTTCTTGATGCTACCAGATCCTTGGCGGGCCAGATCCTTGAGACAGGAATGGACCAGCGCAACCTCCTTGATGATCTGCATGGCGAGATCCAGGAGAACAATTCCTTGCTAGGGGCCATCCCAGACCTTGTAGGGGCGGCGGTGGCAAGAGCCCTGAAGGAGAATCGGGGTCGTGGTAAGGCGAAACAAGAAGGTGCTAGGAACGGGCGTGTGGCACGTCGTTCTTGTGAAGAAGGTGAAGACTTGAGTCCTAGGCGAGGACGATCGCGTCATCGTCGTGCTGGGCATGATGGTAGGCGCAGGTGGCCCAGTGAGACGCACTGATCCAGTAAGACGAGAGGGAAGTGTTGGAGAAGAGATGAAGCGTTGGCTGGTAGATGAGGACGGGGTCGCTCATGCTCAACAGCCAAAGGTGAAGAGCAATTTGTTCGCTTTTGACGAAGAGGCAAGATTACCCCGTCGTCGAGGCAGCGGGAGTCGTTGTGGAGATGACGCTGGCCGAGAGGACGAGGAACTTGATGATGGTGTTAAGCCCGAGCCGGAACATGGTGTTGGACATCATGGAGGTGATGGTGGTTCCTCAGGTGGTTCTTCAAGTTCTCCTTCCGGGACGATTCCGGGAGTGAGGAGGAAGAAGAGAGCCCAGTGAGTGATTCCTCGGAGAGCTCTGGGAGTTCTCAGGATAAGTATAAGTCCAAGTATCTGCGCTACAAGGCGGCGTATGATGAGTTGCGTGGACTTAAGGGGAAAAGGAAATTGAAGTTTCCAGACCCCGAGATGTATGATGGCGCTAGAGATGGAGCAGTCTTGGCGAATTTCTTCCAAGATCTCTCTGACTACTTTGAGGCGAATGATATCAAGAAGGACAGGGAGCGGATTCTCTATGCAAGGTCGAGGCTCTCTGGGAGGGCTAAGCAATGGTGGAGGACCGTAGGTCGGAAGAGCGTGCAGACTTGGGCGGACTTCAGGAAGGAAGTTCGTAGGCATTTCTACCCTACCCTAAGGATGCTGTCTGGAAGGCTCAGAATGATCTGACTACGATCACGGTGAAGGGCACGATAAGGGAATACGTGTCTGAGTTCAACTCCATTGTTGCTGAGTTACCCGACTTGCCGGAGAAGTACAAGGTCTTCCACTTTGTCCGAGGTATGCCCAAAGACGCGCAGGAGAAGATGTGGCTGAAGAAGCCAAAGACCCTGTCTGAAGCGGTTGCACTTGCTGAGTCTCTGGGAGATTTCAAGGTCAAGGAAACCAAGGGGGCTGGTGGCGAGTTGCGCAAGTCATGGCGAAGATACAACTCCAACAAGAAGAGGAGGATGGGTCTGACTGAGGTATCACAGGGTGGTGCCAAGAAGGAAGAGCCCAAGGGTGGAGCTAAGACTAAGGCGACGCCAAAGACCCGAGGTGACCGGGGGAGCAAGAGCAAGCCGAGATCACCCTCTAATGTGTGTTTCAATTGTGGTGAGACGGGTCATTGGGCTAGGGAGTGCCCTAAGAAGAAGGCGGCTACAGTGGTTGATGCAGAGCCGAGGAGTGAGCAGGTGGCCACTCTAACACCGATGAACTATGAAGGTGCTATCCTTCCTTCTCTCTCGGTTGTTCATGTTGATTATCCGGCTATATCACCGACTAGCACGCTGTTGTATGTTGATGCCTTGATAGAGAGACGTGCATGCGTGATGGCTTTGGTTGATACCGGAGCAGGATGCAACTGTCTGAGTTTACGTGTGGCTAGAGAGCTCGAGCTACCTATCGCTCCTTATACGAGGTGTATCAGGATGGGAGATGAGGTTGCTGCAGAGACGTGCGGGAGAGTCAAGACGTATGTGAAGATAGGTCCGTGGGGAGGCTATCTTACTTTTGATCTCTTGGATCTGTCTCTCGTTCCCATGATTCTAGGGGAGCCGTTTGCTCGGAAGGCCAAGACAAGCGTCGAGTTGTTCCAGAACCGCATGTGGATCGGCGTGGAGTCTATGCATGGGTGGGTCTATGGACTCACACCCTCCGTGGGAGATCACCCTGTTGGTTCAAGCGTTCGTGAGGAAGCTTCATGCCGGGGAGAGTTCTAGGGCATGGGGTAGCTTGAAATAGGTGTTCTCGTTTCCTTGTTCTTTTAATTTCGGTTGTTATTTTATTTTTCCTTTCTAAGTTGTCCTCTGTAGTTGGATTACTACGGTGTTTTCTATTCCTCTTGTAGTTCGAACCCGGAAGTGCTGAATAAAGTTGAAGTTTGCTCGGATTGCGAGTGTCCAGTTTATGTGCAATAGTAAGAAGTAGATCTTGAAAGGTGTTGGGTGATCCCATACTTTCAGGTGAGCTAAGATACGGTTAGTTGGTGACCAATGCGAACCACATGGGCATAGTAGACGTTGCACTGACTAGAATCACTGAGTCGATGGTTTGTCAACTCTAAGTGTTTGACAAGTACTCCATCAGTAGGACTAAGTGAGACCATGAGAGGTGGTGTTCTAGTAGTGGCATGTGAGTCTAGCTATGGTGTGGGAATCTTGGCTTGAGTTTACCTAACCTGTCGAGGCGAGATGTTCTACTGGGAGCAAGCGTTCAAGAGCAGCGGGGTTCAAGGGACTAAAGGCGGGGCCGAGGAATAGTTGGGGGAGGACAACCGGGCTGGATTTGGATATGGCCTTGGAGGCGCATAGGAATCCAGTTGGAGGAGGGACAACCTGAAGGACAAGCTGGCTAGGCCAGGGAGGAAGTATGTGGTTGCGAGGGCCCATAACCCACAGGTGCTTGGAGCGTCTGGCGGGCCTCTCCAAGTGAAGGTGTCCAGAAGCTTGGCAGTTGTGCAGCGGTGGCATGACAGAGCCTGGCGTGGTATCCATTTGTGGGGCTGTCCCGGGGGCGAGCCAAGGGATACTGGGGCGCTTTGTGGGCTGCCTTGGAGGAATTCGAGTGTTGTTGGACAACTTCGAGGGTTTGGCAAGTGGCTTGATTATCGGTGCCGAGTCGTGATGGACATGTGGCAGTGTCGAGACTCCTTGGGCAGGTATCGAAGCAAGGTGGTCAAAGGGCGGACTCTGGGAGTGGCGCCAAGGACTACAGGGTTAGCCAATAGTTGTGAAGTGTGATTGGATCACGGCTTCAGGAGCCTTGTGTGGAGGTTCGAAGGGTTCACCTGTGTGACGACACTTGTGATGCACTCACCCTGAATTGAGTAGGTTATCCAGCCACTCACTTGTGAAGCTCTGACTCCTAGTTCGCAAGGTGAGCGCAGTGGGGATGCGGGGCAGGATGGCTAGGGAAAAGCTTGGGATAATGATTTCCGAGTCCGGGAGCACTTGAGGCTTTGCCGAGGACGGACAAAGCTCAGTTGGGGGAGAATGTTACGGTTCTCGTCTCTGGAGTGAATGCGCTAAGCTCAGTGACCCCATATGTTTCCAAGTGTAAGGCTCTTGCTAGCGTGGGAAGCCGGGCTTCGCCATTTGGGCAAGGATGCGTCTCGGGGGCCTAACGTCCGGGCCGTGTCACGAGGTTGGCGAGTGACACAGCGGTGGCAAGTGATGGGTTCGAGTCCCTGGCACGTTGTCATGCGCGGGAACCTGACGAGGTGGGCAAGTCTGGGACTTGGCCCGTGAGCTAGGCTCACCAAGGATGAGAAGTGGGTGGAAATAGCTTCGAGTTGTTATGTGGTATCGTGTCGGTAGCCGGCGTGCTATGGCAGACATGACCAGACATCCTTAGGCATTGAGGCTGCCAAGGTGGTTCGTGGCTGGGCCATGACAAGGGAAGAGGGCTAATCACAACGTGGGCAGACACCCTCGACAAGTAGTTGTCAAGACGAGGCGCGGCATTGCATGACACGGGTGCTGGCTGCGTGTTACGCGGGCACTGGCTGTGACTGTATGCGCGGGGCGATACTTGACACGGGCACTGGGTGCTGGCTGTGACAGTGTGCGCTTGACGTCGGGTGACACGGGCACTAGGTGCTGGCTGTGGCTGCATGCGCTAGGCATTAGACACGGGCGCTGGCTGTGCTAGGCACGGGCGTTGGCTGTGACTATGTGCGCGGGTTGTGTTAGGACATTGCGCGGGCGCTGGGCGTCACGACGCGGGTTGCTCTTTCTAGGATTTGTAACTCCTATCTCCCTTGAGTAATTATTGTCTGGAAGCTGGTAGAAGAATATGTTGACTGGGTTAACATATTTGGAAAGTGAAAATTCCTTTCCATTGGAGCATTGAGTTTACCTTGGTATTCCCTGCGTTATTATCTTGGAGATAATAATTGCATGCTTAACTCTATCCCTATCCCTGTGGTAATTACTGAGCAGATAAAGAGATTCCTAAACTACATTGAAGAGGTTGGATTTATTCAACTGATGGGAGTTACCGGGTAACTCCATCTCCTTCATTGTTGGGTGGTTTCAGGAATTAAATTGAGGTGGTTCTCAATTTATGGGTGTGGGCGGTTTTGGCCTAAACATCTTCCTTTATCTAAGTGCTTGTAATTAAGGAGCTTAATTGTTGAGAGTTACTTAACAATTGCGGTTTTGGGCTGTCCTTACTCCTTGGGGGCGGCATTTTAATGGGTGGGCTGTTGGTGTTTCCTCTCCCCCTAGTTAATATGCGCTACCACTAATAAGGGAGTAGTTACTTGGCATTTATCCTTTAAGAGTTGTTTAAAGGGTTTGAATGCATTTAACTACAAGGGAGTTTCGCTGGGGGTTACGGGAGTTATGGATTTAAATGAGGGAGTTAAGGAGTTTGGTATTCCTCTCTTATCCTAACTTGCCAAGGGCCTATTTAAAGGCAAGGAGATTAGTTTGAGAGACACATCCATCACCACCACTACAATCGGTTTTGTGTGTTCTCTCAAGCAAGAGTAATCTCTCATAAACTCCTACGTTGCACAAAGTGATCTTCCCCAAAGATCTAAGAGTGTGAGCGTGTGTTCCTGAGTTCCTACCTCTAGTCCCACGACTCCAACACTTGCGGGGCTTGATCAGAGATAAGTCTAGAAGGCGCAAGGTCGTGTGGCACTAGTTACCACAGTGGGCGGTATTCTCATCCTTGTGTCCCTTTTGGTTCTGAGTTGTTGGTTGAAGAAAGGAAGGTTGGTGAAGGCTGAGGGGCTAGGCTTAGTTCCTGCCGGTCACAGTGCTATTTTTAGCGTGTGACAGACAGGCCAGGCAGAAACCAACCAGCCCCCTAAAGAGGTTAATGTACCTTTCAGGCCAGACCAGACCCAGACATGCCCCTTTGCAGCCAAAACCAGGCATAGTCTAGAAATACTTAAAAAATTCACTAAAATCAGATGCAAGCTCCAATTGCCACGAAACTTTGCCAATATATCTTATTAATCAAGGGTGACCTTTGGTCTTCTTGGGTCCTCAGCAAAGTTGTCAAAGTCCCACACGTTTTGAGCCAACTTCATATCGGCTGCATCACGGTGCCTGCTGCAGTGCCCAGGGTGCCTGCGGCAGTGCCCAGGGTTCCTGCGGCAGTGCCCAGGGTTCCTGCGGCAGTGCCCAGGGTTCCTGCGGCAATGCCCAGGGTTCCTGCGGCATCAGGCACGGGGTGCCCCGGACAAAGTCTGGGTGCCTGCGACACCACAGTTGTGCTCACAAGGCACAGACAGGTTCGCGCGGCATTGGCTGCGCACAACAAGGGTCGTGTGCCCTCGGCAACACGCCCCAAGGCCCAACCCTCAGGCCAACCCCAAAGGGTTGGGCCATGTCCATGGCACTTGCACAAGGCATACCAATTTAATTTTCCATCACATGCATCTAGACAAGGCCAACGACAAGGCATGCCACAGCTGTCAAGCTGCTTGCCCAAAAATATTCGTGACACTTACCATGTACACAGGCAAGAATAGGCACTCGATCAAATTGTTCGAAGACACAATACGGTTGACGTAGTACACAAAGGTGTTGACAACGTTTGAGTTTACCCAAGAGTCATCATTCAACGTCAAGATGTCAGCCTGTGACAGTTCAGTGATACCATCCCGAAATACACACATATTCCTGCGAAACATGATTGTATAACAATTCATCAGTAAGATATTAATCGAACAATGCTATTAGAACTTGATGTTTATTGAGTGTGGCAGCTTACGCCGGGTCGTCAGTGACAGCTCTCCTCACGTACTTGACAATTTTATACTGCAGCTCACTCACTTCATCGCGGTACCTTAGTGGTGGTAGAGACATACGGCGAGCGGACATGCATCCTTTTTTCACTTGCCTAGGCAGCATCGGACAGGGAGTGTCACCTTTTCACTTTTCCCTGGAGAACCGTTAGTCAGATTGATTAGTTTACCTCTGGTTGTCAGATCTAGGGTATACGATGACACCAAAGTCTCCGACTGCTGATCCTTCTGACCTCCGCCGGTTCATTTATATCGACAACACGCTCGTCTTCCTCTTGGTGTGGTTCGTCTGCCTTCCCTACACCATCACCATCCGCCGCCGTCGCTACCTGCAGCCACCGGCACCCCCATTCATTCTTAAATCAACCGTACCCCTCTATGCCATCCGCACCTTTGGTTCCTGACCGACATCGCCCCCCGCCATTATTGGTATATCTTCTGCCTTCCCTTTGCCATCCGCCTCCTCCACTACCTCCTCGTGATGTACCAGACCCACATCCACGCCCTCATGCGTTGTCATATCTTCTAAGCCCTCTATACCATCGGCCACTTTGGCTTCATGACCAACATGTCCGTCCCCATTAGGGGTATACCTTCTGCCTCGGTGATGTCATCCACCTCCTCCGCTAAGTCCTCCCCCGCTACCAGATCCACGTCCACGCCCTCATGCATTGTCACATCTTCTGTACCCTTCGGTGGGGGTATGTCTTCTTCCTTGCCATTGCGATCCACCTCCTCCGCCACACATTCCGCCTTCCCTCTGCCATCCGCCTCCTCCCCTTTCTGGCCAACTCGCTCATGCCCGTAGGTTTCAACATCTCCATCCTCCATGCAATCCGCGTCATTCACTTCCTGCAATATATCATCATGCTCCCCCTCTTGGCATATTGTTTCTGCTTTACCTCCAGCATCCGTCTCCACCGCTACGTTCTGCAATTTTAAACCGCATGCTGGATGATCAGTCCTAGAAACATCTAAACACCCTCGATTGACTCTTGACAACACAAAAATATTACCAGATCAATATCAGCACGTATCCTCAGGAAAGACCCATAGACAGTGTTTCCGCTGTCATCATCATATAGCCGTTGAACAGAAACTCTCTCGGTGGTATTACTAATAGTCAAACACCAGCACCCACGTTGCCAAAACAATATAAAACGTCTGCATTTTCATTCTAGCCTATGCGATGACGGAGTACATAGTTTGTCAACATTAATTATAGAAGGGTCATATAATAATACCTGCCCTGTCTTAGTCCTCTTGGTGCTTTCATGTTTCTGTATGGTGCTCCCGTTATCACATGCCTTCCTCTTACCTACACCTGGTGATCCGGTAGCTGCCGCAGGAACAGCCTCTCCCTCAGCGCTAACATCATCACTTGCACGATTGAGCTTGAGTATGTGGTTATTCAGTATCATCGCCCTTCGGGTCAATACGGCGATTTGGGCCATACATTCATGATGTGTTGCAGCTGCCTGCGTATTACCATTATTAAATATAAGGGTATCCACTAAAACTCGTACAACACCCAATGGCAGAATTTTTTTCACCTCTGATGCAGTCATAGCAAGCATTTCATCGTCAGAAAGCTCATGACCGGTATACTGAGTTTCGGTGGTGCCGCCAGTTTTAGGCTTCAGTGAAAATGGATGGCCACGACTAGTGGAAGGGTATATGACCCGACAGCTGCATATTTCAGCAGTTGTTTTCAAACCTCATAACTTCTCTGCTACTGCTTCTTTCGTCCAACGGCCGCAGGAAGGGACAATATTACATGAGATTTCATCTTCAACCATAAGGCAGTCTAGAAAATGAATCTGGGGGTAATACAACGGTATAAGAGCAGGTATAAAAATAATTAATAACTTATTTTGAACGACTGTAACTTACAAACAGAAAGTGGATATCCCCTCTGATCAAAGGGCTTGCATCATTGGAACCGACATATTTGTCGACGAATTTTTCCAGACAACTGTGTAACACATCGGACACGTGCTACACCAGTCGTAGTTTGTGATGTGATCAAGGTCATACATGAACTCTGCGTAATTAATGTTAACCTGACTAGCAGACACAGGGCACAGAAGAACGCCCAAGGCATAAAGCACAAACATCCTAGCAATGTTTTCAGGATCCCGTTCACGACCCATATTATATACCAAATCCCTGCCTTTGGCAAATAAAGCGCTGGTGACATGCAGACCTAGCTCTTTAGCAAGTTGTTTGGATCTACTGGTACTACCAACCAACCTGATTGGCATACTACCAGAGGGTAAACCGTACACCCTTTTCACATCATCAGGTCCCACGGTCAGCACCTTTCCGTCACCCAAACGGAAGACCTTGATTTCTTATCATATAGAGGTAGAACACCTCCATAAATCCCCATCCAACGTGTTAGATTGACCTTCGTCAACCCAATAAAACCAATCTGACGTAGAATTTCCCTCACAGCGGAAGGTATTGATCCACGGAATGCATCGTCTAACATATCAACAAACTTCTTTGGTGAGCATCTGTTCTGGAAGCTGTAAGCGGGACATGAGCACCCTCATGTTTTCTTTTACGGTGCAAACTAACCTCCTCTGTACAGGGCCATGATGATGCACTGCCTTAGTCGGCTCCTCCTCTCTATCCCCGACAGCTTTGGATGTAAAACTACGACCCATTTAATAAGTGAACCTGAATGGTTTGATTATACAGTACAACGCATCAACCTTAAAGCAAAAATTGAAATCACACACCAGACTACCAGTAGAAACAATAGATAAACAATCAAACACTTAGGATGTATAGTCATTTATCCACGGCCATATATATGGTGTTAAATGCGAAACGCAACTAGAAGGAATGCTGAACGTATTTCAGCAAGCAGCGAAATCAATAAGGATATGTAGTATTCATATTTGCCGAAGAAACAAATAGACAGGAGGGTAACAATTGCAAATTCAAGGGCCGGGGAAGCATACAGTTCTCAATCAACTGCTACTACAGGTTCTAGAGGTTCAGTCAGGGAAAAAAAAACAAAGTGCAAATTCAAGATCAGGAAATAAGAATAAAGTGTTTGTACATACTGATAGTTTTGATACTGCTATGAATGACGAAATTATGCAACGGCGCCACAGATGACGAGTGAAGATTTAAAAGGGTAGCTGAGAGAAAACTCGAAACTAGGGGGAATTTCGTTGAATAAGACAGACAAAAACAACGGGAACATATAGTAACCGGGTTCGGGAAACAACGGTGAGAGACGAAAGAAAGAGACGACAGGTAACCGAGAGAGAAAATCGGTGAAAAGAGGAGAAGATAGAGAAAATCAAAGTTGGGGGCACCATTAATGTTTTGCCGGGCGGGCGTGGTTGGGCTTGATGGGGGTGGACGGGCGGGCAGTGGAGTGGGCGGGTAGCAATGGGATGGGCTTGGACGTGGGCGGGTTTGGGCGGGCATTCAGAAGCACGTGAATGTTAAGTATGAATATATGAACTATTTTACAGTCATACCTCTGAAAACGTCCGCATGTTTTTGGACCGTATGATGATTTTTGCTGATTTTTGATGACGTCATCACGTGATCTGACGGCCTAAATTAGCGATGTCACCGGGACATCGATTTTTGCGATGGCACCTGAGCCGCTTCGCTACCTAATATCTGACGATAATACCAAAAAAAAGAAGAAAAGAAAAAGAAAAGCACTTTAACTATTCCACTTGTAAAGTCGAAGACTACCAAAATATTCTAACGTTTCCCAAATTACTACGTAGCATAAAATGACCAAACTATAATTCAGCATGAGATTCTCACCTGAATATCCATGTAGACTTAAGTAAAAAGAGAAGAAAAAAAAAAGAAAGAGTTGAAAACCATACCTGTTTCTTGAACGACATGGGCTCCCGATTTGCGACCATTTAATATGGAAGCAGACAAAGCTTCTTGCAGTAAGTTGTGATCAGCTCCTCCCTATCCTCGTTCTCCCACTTCAATGACATGTGAAGTACAACGCGAGATGGATGTCTTGATGGTCGAAGCGATGACGACAAGCATCCATTCAAACAACAAGGGTAGAAGGAAGACTACCGCTGCTCTGAATTTCTCTTGTCTCAAATGAATAGCACTGGATGAACACCATCATCGTCGCGGCACTTTTACTTGAACCCCCTATCCTTTCCCAACTTCCGGCAACTGGATACAGGATCGATCGACACCTTTTAAGTCAAACACAACGTCTAGAAAAAGTTTGGGAGATCGTATGCTCTTGTCCATAGATTTTTAGTCGAAGGCTATCTGATGAAGATGAACGTGGAGTAGTGGTGCTCAATGGTACGTAGCTGATGTATGGGAGCATGAAGGGGGATCAGTAGATCGTCCAAAGTTGACGTAGGGTGAAGGTCTTCAAGCTCTGGCGTTAGCAGCATTAGATCTCGTTGCTGACGATGACGGATGGAGCAACATGGTTGCAATGGCTGACGTAGCAGGCGTGGAAGTGGTCGGTGGTGGTGATGGACAATAACGGGAAATATGAAAACTGGACCAGCGGTGACAATGGTGTATGATAGTGGTGCTACTATGTAACCATGGCGGTATTATGCGAGCGAGAGTGGTGGTGGTCGACGGTTAATAAAACCGGTGACTGTAGCAGTATTATATGAGTAAACAAAAAAAGTGACAGTGAAGCATGATACCATGACAATGGCAAAGTTCTTTTTTGTTTAAGCCGTGAATACTCGTCGAACCCCTGCGTGTATATTGAGCCGTTGTATCCCCTTCAGTTTCTCCACCGCATGCGATTCAAATGACAAACTAAGGATATGGATGTTCTTAGTGGATGTAACTACAACGATACAATGGTAGAAGGCATTAGTAATGACAGAGATTTGCATAAGTGTGTGACAAAGCTAGACGATGGTGATTTACGGGAAGAATTTCACAATGAAGCAATGTCGACAATGTAGAGTGTGTCTGTCCCCCTGCAGAGTTCTTCAACTATTGTTTATATAGAAGAAAGTTACTCAGTAACAAGCCGATGATTTTGGAAAACTAACAACTTTTTTTCTGAATTTGAAAATAAAATTAGAGAAAAGTAAGGGATAAGCATGAAAATAAAACAAATAAACTAACAAAAAGAAAGATGACTTATCTAAATCTCAACTTAAATGTATTTTTTCATTTTCATTTTTGAATATTGAAAATAACTAAATAAACTAGCTAATAAAAAAACAAAACAAACAAGAAGATAAATAAAAAGAAAGGAAAGTCGTCTAAAATCCTAACTACAATCACATTAAAATACAAGAACAACGAGATTTTCAAAAGTTTTGCGAGAAAAGAAAAGGTAAAAATTATCTAAGAGGGAGAGTAAATAGTTAAAATCCTAACAATATTTTTGTTCTTTTTTCACGTGTTTTTTATAAAAAATGTGAAAAAAAATTTAAAAAAAAATTTTTGAAAACAAATAAATGTTACTAAAATAGGAACATTGAAAAATCTGAATCCGACTTACAAAATTAAAAGGGATTTTTTTGTGTTTTTGATTTTTAATTTGCAAATGAAATCTAAATAAATAAAAAAAAGAAAACGAAAACTTCAAAAGTTGCTCATTAGCCTCGAACCATTAACCTCTTGCATCTCCTTCATAATCTTTACCACTATGCCAATATGATTTCATGTCACATATACCACCTTGAAGCCCCTGTTTTCTCCAAAACAGGAGAAATATTTTTTGGGTGAAAAATGACAATTTAACCCTTAGCCATGCACCGACTCTATAAAAACCTTGTTCACAAAAAAAGGGGTAAAGATTTTGGGGATAACAGTTATAGTGCACACCGACCATTCAGCGCCTAAGTATTTGTTCAACAAAGGTGATGCAAAGCCTATACTTCTCCGATGGATTCTTCTCCTTCAAGAATTCGAGATATAGATCCGGGACAAACCGGGTGGGCAAAATGTTATAGCTGGTCATCTCTCTCGAATGGAGGCTCCTGATGATGGTGTGCCAATCAATGAATTCTTCCCTGACAAGAGCATCTTCATGATTGTAGAGACTGGTGACCCTTGGTATGCGAACTTCACGAATTATTTGGAAAGGGGGGGTGGTCCCATGCACTAGAGATGACCTATCAGCAGAGAAAGAAATTCTTCTTCGATGTTAAGAGGTATTTCTGGGAGGACCCTTTTCTTTTCAAAATCTGTGCTGATGGGGTGATCCGGAGATGTGTGCCCATGAGTGAAGTGCAGGAAATTTTAATTCACTGTCACTTGGGTGAAGCCGGTGGACACCATGGTCTGGCACGAACAGCGGCCAAGGTTCTTCAAGCCGGGTTTTTCTGGAAAACCCTTCATAAGGATTGTCACTCGTTCGTTGCCTCCTGTGATCAATGTTAGAGGCTTGGGAACACTTCACGCAAGCATGAAATGCATCTCAACATAATGATCAAGGTTGAGCCATTTGATTTGTGGGGTATCGACTTCATGGGCCCTTCCCATCTTCTTGCTCCAACTTGTTTATCCTTGTGGCGGTCGACTATGTGACCAAGTGGGTTGAAGCAATTGTGGCCCCGACTAATGACGCCAAGGTAGTGATAAAGTTTCTGAAGAAGAACATTTTCACACGGTTCAGGGTGCCGAAAGCTATATTGAGTGACTGAGGATCTCATTTATGCAACAAACAGTTTGAAGCTCTAATGAATAAGTATGGGGTGAGACACAAGGTTTCCCTTCCGTATCACCCACAATGTAATGGCCAAGCTGAGGTCACCAACCGAGAGCTCAAATGGATCATTCAAAAGACGGTCAACTCTTTAAGAAAAGATTGGTCTATGAAGCACGACGACACATTGTGGGCATATCGGACCGCCTACAAAACTCCTATCGGTATGTCTTCGTTTTGAATTGTCTATAGGAAGGCTTGTCACTTGCCGGTTGAATTAGCGCATATATCATATTGGGCGGTGAAGGCCCTCATCTATGACCTCAAGAGCGCCGGTGACAAGAGACGGTTTCAATTGACCGAGTTAGAGAAGATTCAGGAGGAAGCCTAAGAAAACAACCATATCTACAAGGAAAAGGCCAAGAAATGGCATGATAAGATGATTGTGAAGCGGGAGTTTCACGAAGGCGACCGGGTTCTCCTTTATAACTCGAGGCTGAAGTTATTCCCCGGGAAATTGAAGTCCCATTGGGCTGGCCCTTTCACTGTCACAAATGTCACCCCGTATGGAGCATTTGAGCTGAAGAACGTCAAGGGGGAAACTTTTATGGTCAACGGTTCCCGTCTGAAGCACTACCAGGGAGGAGACATCTAAAAGGTTGAAGCTCGGGCTCTTTACTTAAGAGACCCCCCAGGTTCCTTCTAACCCCTATTATGGTCTAGCCAAATACCTTAAAAAGACGGGCATCTTTCCAGGAGGCAACCCGGACTACTTCTCTCTTTACCTTGCATTATTTTCGTAGTTAGTTGTGTTAATTAGTTTGCTTGTTTCATGTTTTCATTATTGTGAATTTCTGGTGATTTTTGTGTGTTGAATCTGTTTGTGAATGATGATAAGTGTTTTAGGCAAGAAAACATACATTTTAGGGAGATTCTGGTCTGGACCGACCCTAGGACCGACCTTGGGAGGGTCGGTTGGTCCAATTTTTGAAAAACCAGCAGCTACTGACTTCGACCGACCTTACGACCGATTTGGTCCAATTTTTGCAAAACCAGCAGCTACTGACTTCGACCGACCTTACGACCGATCTTGGCAAGGTCGGTCGGGTCGAACTTTTCAGAAACTACACCTACTGACTTTGACCATCGGTCGAGTCGAGAATTTCGAATCGGTAACCTACTGATTTCGACCGACCTTGCAACCAGTCTTAGCAAGGCCAGTCAGGTCAAATTTTTTTAAAAGAAACGAAACAAGGTGTTTTATTGAAATCAACTTCTGCTGCCTTTCTTTCCCCTTCCCCTACCTCCCGACGAGAGTAGACTGCAACCCACCTAAACAAAAATCGCAGCCCTCCCTCCCGTTCTCCCTCTCACACCAGCACCACCATCCCACCGGCTGTCTCCGTCGCTTCTCCCCTACGCTCCGACGACTGCCGGCGACCGCACGCGAAGACGTCGTCGACAACTCGCCGCCCCTCTCTTTCAAGCCCAGCAAGCAATTCCAACCCAAAAATCCCTAGAACCCTAATTTTATCCCCAAACCTGATTTTTACCGATTTTACATAATTTTTCTCAAATTTGAGCCCCAAACCATCTAGACAACTTCAAGGTACTTGTTTCTAACCCTATTTTGTCAATTTTTAAATTTTTTGCACAAGTTCAATTTTAGACTACACTAGTTCCGAACCAAAAAGGACTTTATTCCAAAAATTGTTCATGTTGTGAAATCAGCGCATTGAAGTTGTTCTTAGATATTGATTTGAGGGTTTGTGTGAAATTGTGGATGACAAGAGTGGGAATTTGGTGAATTTTAGCATCATTTGTGAAATTTTTATGCTTATTGGCCTAAATCGAATTCTCCTTTGTTTGTCATCTTTTTAATGTTGCATAAATAATTCTTTGGCTGTCAAATGTTGATCTTCAAATTCCCGATGCAACTCACTCAAGAGGTTACATGTGTTGGGGCATAAATTGTGAAATTTGGTGAGCTTAATAACATTTTGGGTTGCATTATCAGTTGGTGTGCTTTGTGAGCTGCAATGACCTTATTTTGAGTGTGAATGTGGAGGTTCTTAGAACCGGGAAAGGGTAGAAAAACGGAGGAGATTCTGTCAAAATTTTTCTGGACATGTTTCGTTTCTTTTGATCTCCAATGTGCTTAATGCTTAATCTTTTGCCCAATTGCTTCTTGTCATCCTATTTATGCTCTAACGTTTCACTTTCTGCTATTTCCCTTTCTTATGTTTTGCGTTTCTTTTTCTTTCTCGATTTTGCAGAACAATGGCACACAGACAACGTGCGCCAGGAGGAACACTGCTGCACCCAACCAAGAGCTAGGCCACCCCAACGACCTCATTGATGGCATCTTCGTCAGCGAAGATGCATGGAGCTGGTTCAACTCTCCTCAACGCAGGGAGATTGTTAGGGAGCGGACCGTGGATCCGGCGCTCGTTGAAGACCTGCAGCTCCGGCCATACCTTGACGCCATCGGGTGGAGCTGCCTGCTCACCATGGGAGGGCAATACTATCCCTGTCTCATCAAGGAGTTCTACACCAATGTTTCGGTAGATAGGAGGAGGGGAGAGGTCACTTCCGTCGTCAGTGGTGAGCCCGTCATCATTCGGAGGGCGGACATCCATGCGTTCTTCCACCTGGCCTATGACAAGCTCCAGCATTCAAACTTCATCCATCCCGGCGACCTCAATGACCACCGGCGCCACTATTCCAGCACTCTCCCGGTGTAGAGGCGTCGTAAGAACTAGAAAGGGACCAATGTCAGGGTCACCATGACCCTGAACATGGTGGGAGATCCGGTGAAGCGGATCATGCTTGCTCTTATCCGCCACAATCTTCTTCCCAAAGATAGCAAAGATCTAAACACCACCGACTGTTGCTTGATGGACTACATGGTGGCACCGAATCCAGACAAACCTCTCTCCCTCTCGGATCTTATTATCAGCCACCTCTGTCACATCATTAAGAAGAAGGATACCCAACACTTGGGTTTTCCTTACTGTCTGCAGAGGCAATTTGCTCGCTTCGGAGTTCAGCCCAGAGAGGGTGAGGTGGCCAGCCTACCCATGGACCCTATCACCGCCACCTCTCTACGCAAGATGGGATTTACCCATACTGACATTGTGTGGCAGAAGAACGACGCAGCACAGAGCCAGAGTAGTGATGCACCCTCCTCTTCCGGTCACTCCACTTCCAGCGCTGCGCCCGGTCCATTCCTCGCCTGCCTCCTCCACCGCCAACCGGCGCCGTGACCCCGGAGCAGCTCGAGGCATTTAAGCAACAGATGGCTGAGTACCAGCACCTCATGGTGGAGCATCAGCGTCAGAAGGAGGCCCACATGCAGTTCCTCCGCAGCAGGCGGCGCGTAGTGGTCCCCCTCCTCAATAGCCAGCCTCTGATCACCTGACGGCGTGTCATTGTTTCTTTGTAGTTTCATCTATCTTTTGACTCTCTTATCGACTTTTGTATTCAGTTTAGATGTTTGTTATGTTTATCCTTTGAACTTCATTTACTTTCGTATTGTAGTACTTTACATTCTGTACTATGTTTTTGTTTAGAACCTCGTTGACTATTTTGCTATGGGACTCATTTATGAGTTCCCTTTTGGTTATCTAACTATGGCATTTCTATAAATTCTTCGGAATCCATTTTGTGCTTAGTTTCTTTTTGGCTTTGCATTGTAGATATTTACCAACTGAACTCAAGAACACCCCAAAGTTGAGTTAAAAAAAATTCAAGAGAAGCTCTTGCAAATTTTTCCTAGGATCTTCGACTCTTCCTGTCGGAGCTAGCACTTCAATAACCCTAGACACTAGCAAGTGTGGGGGAACCCCACTAACAACTCATCTTTATCAGGGGAGTACTAGTTCTCTAACCTTTTAACATTTATACAATGCATAACACTTTTTGCCTACTCTATGCTTAGTGCTTCGAAAAGGTCTTTTGTTTGTTTTTCCTTGAGCTTTGCTTTGAACGATGAGGACATTGTCCCATTCAAGTGTGGGGGAAATGACCTTTACTTTTTGGTGCACTGCTCAATTTCCTTATGTATGTCCATAGCTTCCATGTAGGAGTTACATTTATAGTAAGCAAGTTTTTCCAGGAATTCTTGGAATTTTCCAGCGATTTTTTTCAAAAGTTCTTCCTTGAGGAGTATTTATGTGCGGTGCAATCATAAATCCATATCTTGGTGAATTTTTATTGCCTAGGGGTTCTTTCTATCTTCTCATCTAGGGATTGTTAAGGGGTGCTTCCTTGTGAAATTTTTTAAAAAAAGAACTTGAGAGACACCATAGGTAACCAACAAATGAGAGTTGAGTGTTCATTAAAGCAAGGTAAAATGCCAAATTATCTCTCCTCATATCTTGTTGCAAAAGTGAATCAAATGCAAATCTCTATTTTTACTTCTGTTTTTCCTCATTGCCCATTCTTGAGAGAAGTTGGCCATGGTAAAAGTTCTCCAAGTTCCATAATCTGTAAGAACTTGGAAGCACTCTAGATCATACCCCGAAACTCTATATTTTATTTGCCCTAAGCACACCCATGTCACCATGAGAAGGTTGGTTGCACTCCTTTTGAGATTTTTCACAAATTTTGCTCACTTGAATTCAAGAATTCATCGAAACACTTGTTTGTTTTAAATGTTCCTTTTTCTTGTGGGTTCTTAGCTAATTTTGCTTGAGGACAAGCAAATAGATAAGTGTGAGAGAGTTGATAAGTGGTGAAATAGTGCTATTTCAAGGTCTTTATTCACCTTCATTTTATTTGGTGCATAACTTATTTCACCACTTTATGAAGTACTTTTGTGATTATTAATGAGCTTATACTTTTGACATATTTGAATAGGTAAATACTCATGTGAGCACGGAGAAAATGAGAGTCGAGTCGGAGAGTCGAGTCTGAGAGGTTTCTTGTTTACGGGTGAAGTTTAACCTGGTGGCCATTTCTCGTGCCCACCGAGTTTGTCTCCATAGCCGTTTCTTTCTTCTTTTTACAAGCGAGATCTCTGATTATGGCGTAAAGAGTCAATTTACAGCAGGCGGCCAAGAAGCTTCGAAGCGAGGGATCCTTCAATCTGGAGAAGGAGTGTAGCAGACCCTCACGGGACATTGAGTTGGTAGAACAGGGAGTTGTAATTTCAGAAGTTCAAAAGGGATCCTACCGGAACATCATAATGGGTGAGGAAAACAACGACGAGATGATGGATTCAAGCAAAGATCTTGAGGATAGTTTGGATGACGAGGAAGAGCCTACAGACGAGGAGGATCCGAAATGCCCCTCGATTACTATATCTAAGGAACAGAAAAAGAGATTCAGAAAACCTTGGCAAGATGCAATCATCGTCAAACTTTTAGGGAAGTCTCTCCCGATGAATGTCTTGAACGATCGAATGCGGCGAAGATGGAAGTTGTACAGAGATTTCTCCATGGACGATCTGTCAAATGGATTTTTCAAAATCACTTTCTCAGACCGGGAGGATCTACAGTTTGTTCTCACAAAAGGTCCTTGGCCGATTATGGACCACTACTTAACAATCCGGCGGTGGCGACCAAACTTCAACCCCAATTCAGAAGCTCTATCATCCCTGGAGGTTTTGGTAAGATTCCCGGAACTCCCAAGCGAGTATTATAATAAGAAGTTTCTGACTATTGTCGGAGAGAAGGTGGGAAGGGTGAAGAAGGTTGGCCTAACTCCGGCGAACTTCGGTAAATCTCGATTAGCCAGGGTAGCCATCGAGGTAGATCTTACAAAACCGCTGTTGTCAAAGTACCTTTCGCCGTCGTGTGATGAAAATAGAATATGAAGGCCTTCATTTGGTTTGTTTCAACTGCGGGTGTTATGGGCACAAGGATGTTGCTTGCCCATTTCGAAATACAGAGGGTGATGTCCTGCAAAAGAAGGAGTGAAACTGTCGCAAAATCAGGAAGAGATCCAAAAAACTCATGTAATTAGTGACTACGGGGATTGGATGGTACCAAAAAAGAGAAGCACAATTAAGAAAGCACCAAACCCAAGATCAGAACCAAAGGTTCCCAAAGACATGAATACGAACATGTCTTCGTGTTTGCTGCATTAGCAGAGGAGGAAGGGAACAATCCTCCAGAGAAAAACCAACCAGTTTCTTCGGTTCAAACACCCCAAGAAGTTGGGGGCGTACACCAAGATCGAATTCCGATGAACCAGAGTGTTACCAGGAGGGAATCGGGAGGTGATTTGCCGGAACCTGAGGCGCATTTGGATCGCAGAAATTCAGTCCAAAATCATACCAGAAGGGACGGTAACAAGAACTGGAGCACTGCTCCACATAAGAACACCCAGGTAAATAAATTGCCTGAGCCTGATGGTACGTAGCACTATTTCTTTAACTATTTATGCTTTATAAGATAATTTTTTGGAATGTGAGAGGGGCTCTAAAGCCTAGTTTTCATAGGGTCATGAAGAATTTGATCCGTTCATATCACCCGAATATTGTGGTCTTATTAGAACCTCGAATAAGTGGTCAAACTATGGATATGGTATGCGCTAAGTTAGGTTTTGATGAAATGTATCGGGTAGAGGCTGAAGGCTTTAGTGGGGGCATTTGGATTCTTTGGAATAGACCAATTATTATTGATATCTTGTATAGTGAACCTCAGTTTATCCATTGTAGGGCCAGGTGTGCTGATATTTCATTTTTGTAAACTGATGTTTATGCTAGACCTTCCCCATCATTGCGAAATCACATTTGGGATAGTATTAATAGATGTCTTTCTTCCTCTGTTGACGAGTGGATAGTGGGGGGAGACTTTAATGCTACATTATATCCTTCAGACATAAATGTTTCTCCGAATGGCAACTCTGGTGTTGATAATAGGTTTGTTGAGTGGTTCCATGAGAAGGGACTGATTCTTGTTAGGCATTTTGGAAACAGGTTTACATGGTCAAACGGCAGGCCAAGTGCTTGTTTAGATAGAGTTTTAGCTTCGGCTAGTTGGACTAATAGGTTTCCTAATGCTAATGTGGAGGTTTTACCTAGGGTAGCTTCGGACCACAGCCCCCTACTTCTTACTTTGCATAATAATCATACCAGGAATAATAACCCCAATTCCTTTAAGGTCCTTGCCGCCTGGTTCTCACACCCGGATTTTAATCAAGCAGTTTTTGAGAACTGGAAAGCTAATGAGTCTCTGCATGAATCTCTGGGTAGCATGAAAACTTTTCTGCAAGGCTGGAATAAATATGTTTTTGGCCATATTATTTGGAACAAGAAGAAAATAAGCTAGATTGAGAGGGTTTCAAAAAGCAAGGGATGAGGGAAGGGGGCGTCATCTTTCTGGTTTAGAGTCTATCTTATTAAAGGATCTAGATGTTTGGATGCAGAGGGAGGAATCTCTTTGGGCCCAGAAATCTAGGGACCAATGGGTCTCTTTGGGGGATAGGAACACGACTTATTTCCACCTGAAAACAAAGATTAGATGACAGAAAAATAGGATTTATAAACTCATGGGCAATGAAGGCTGCTGGGTGGAAGATGAGGATGGAATTGAATCCTTACTGAAACAGCATTTTACTAACTTATTTAAGCAGGAGGCAAACTTGAGTTATCACAACTTAGGGAATGATTTTAGAGTTTTATCTAGAGAAGATAGAGAAGACTTGTTGAAACCAATAAGCCTAGAGGAACTTACTAGAGCTCTCAAGAGCATGAAGGCTTTCAAAGCTCCTGGTAAGGATGGTTACCCGGCTGGTTTCTTTCAGAAATTTTGGAGTCTTATTTCTCCTTCTATGTTGTCTTTTGCGCAGAATAGTCTTCAAAATCAGAAAATTGATCCTAAGGTAAATGAAACTATTCTAGTCTTAATTCCAAAAGTAGACTGTCCATCCTTGGTTCCCCAATTTCACCCAATTTCTCTCCGCCAGGTTCAATACAAAATTCTTTCTAAAGTTCTAGCAAATAGAATCAAGCCTTTTATGGCCTCTTGGGTCTCGGATAGCCAAGCTAGCTTTGTTCTGGGTAGAAACATTTATTAAAATATTATCTTAGTTCAGGAAGTAGTTCATTTTATGCAAAACACTAGGGCTAGAGAGGGGTGCATTGCCATGAAGATTGATATGGCTAAAGCCTATGACAGGCTGTCGTGGTCTTTTATTGCGGAGACTTTGAATTTCCTTGGCCTCCCTAATAACCTTAAAAATGTCATTCTGGACTGTATCACTACAGTTTCTTTTCAAATTAACTAGAATGGAAGATTATCTAGCTCTTTCTCAGCCGGGAGGGGGGTTAGACAAGGGGACCCCCTCTCCCCCTTTATTTTTGTCTTATGCATGGAGAGGTTGTCCCAACTTATAAATACTAAGGTTGCTAGTAAGGATTGGAAACCTATCTCCCTGGACAAAAGGGGAATTGCCCTTTCACACTGTTTTTTTGCAGATGACCTAGTATTATTTGGTGAAGCCTCTCCCAGGCAGATCAGAATAATGAGTGAGTGTGTTAAGGAATTTTGTGTTGCCTCGGGTCAATCAGTTAGCTTTGAAAAGTCATCAATTCTTTTATCCAAAAACATAAATAAGGAGAAAGCGGATATAGTTAGTCGGGAAGCAAGGATGCCTATTACCAGGAATTTTGGTAAATATGTAGGGGTGCATATCAAACAAGGCAGGTCGAATCCCCTAGCTTCTAACTTATTGTTGGCAAAAGTGAGAGAAAGGTTAGCTGGTTGGAAAATGAATTCTTTATCAATGGCTGGTTGCATTTGCTTGGTAAAGAGTTGTGTCTCATCGATACCGATCCATTCGATGCAGGCTCAAATGCTTCCGGCAAGTGTGTGTTACAAAATTGACAAACTTTGCCGTGATTTTGTTTGGGGACACGATTCTGAAACTAGGAAATTGCATGACATCAGCTGGGAAACGATGTGTAAATCAAAAAGGGAAGGGAGCCTAGGGTTTCGTCAGTCCAAGGCCATGAATGTGGCTTGTTTCAGAAAGATCGCTTGGAATCTGGCCAGTAACTCACAAAAACTCTGCTATAAGATGTTGAACCTCAAATATCCAAATCCAAATACGTCTCGGTGCTCTGCTAATTGGAAGGGGATCCGTAAGTGTGTTCCCCTTATTAGAGATGGGCTGAGTTGGGTAATCAATAATGGAGAATCAACCAAATTTTGGAGAGACTGCTGGATAGCGAACTATAGTTTAGAATCCATCGAGAGATTCCTGATCAGGATTTAGAGAAAGTGGTGGCGCGCTATTAGGATAGGAACCTAGGATGGAAAAGGGAGGAGTTTTCTGCATTTCTTCTTGCTAACATTATTAACTTAATATGTAAGTTTTCTGTTTTTCCTGAAGGTAATTCAGATTTTATTTCTTGGTACCCTGCTGGAGATGGGAAGTACAGTGTGAGATCGGCTTACAGATTGTTAACAGGTACTTGCATTAGGCCTGGAAATGATACTCCATACGTTTTTAAGATGATCTGAAATTTACCAGTTCAGGAGCGTATTAAACTACTAATCTGGAGGGTCTCGATTAGGAAACTAATGACAAACTTGAGGCGTGGCCTGCTTGGACTTACCTCTGATAGATCATGTCATTATTGTGCTGCAGAAGAAACAATAATTCATATTCTTAGGGACTGTCCAATTGCTAAAAGGATTTGGATGAAATTTGTTCCTCTTTACTTGCAGACTAACTTCTTTGCATCAAGTTTACAGGTTTGGTTAAAGAATAATTTACAGAGAAGTGGACGGTTTCTGATTAACATTACCTGGAAAATGGTGTTTCCTATTGTGTGCTACATGCTCTGGACTTGGAGAAACAACAAGGTATTCGGTAGGGAAACGAGATGCTTTCTCCCTCTGAGAAGTGTGATTCTCAAATGTAAAGAGAATAAACGCGCTAGAGTCCGGAGCAAGAACATGACGACAGTTTGGGAGAGGAACGAAAGCTGTGACACACTGAGCAACAGGGAGTATTTAAATTGCATTCGACATTCAAATTACTATGTACTTAATATTGATGGAGCCTCTAACTGTTTGACAGGAAAGCGGCTGCTGGCGGCCTAGTGAGGAGTCCTCAGGGTGACTGGATCGAAGGATTCATTGCAGCGTTTGATCATCATAGTGTGCTGCACTCAGAGGCCATGGCGCTGATAGTAGCAAGCATAATGGTGAAAGATAAAGGAATACATAAAGTGAAGATATTCACGGATTCGATTCAGCTGGTTAAGTTGTTTGATAACTGTCCAAGCTCCCACTCCTTGGGACCCGTAATAGAAGAATGTAAACATAACTTAGGTGAAGTTAGGGATGTAAAGGTGTTATATGTTCCCAGATCAAGTAATCTGATTGCAGATAAATTAGCTAAACTTGGGTTGGGTTCAGCTTATGTAAGTAATTTCTTAGGAAGTCCACCAGATTGTATTGTTCCTCTGCTAAATGAGGACAAAAACTCTTGGTTATTAATAAGAGGTGAAGGCTGAGGCCTCCGTGTTTTGATCAAAAAAAAATACTCATGTGAGCACATTTTGAAAGCTTAATTTGAGGATGCATCAATGATTCGAACACTTTGGGAAGGATACCAAGCCATTGGGAAGCATCGGAAGAATTTCGGCACGAAGATGAACTTTCTGGTCTCGACCAACCTTGGGAACGACCCTGGGAAGGTCGGTCCGACCCTGTCCTAGTCCTCCATAACTCACTGGAATCGACCGACCTTGGGACCGACCCTGCCCAAGGTTGGTCGAACTTAAAATCTGTCACGTGCCTCCTTCACAGAGAGTCCGACCGACCCTGGCAAGGTCGGTCGGACGAAAAATTTGCCCAGATTTTTGTTGTGAAAAGTTAGATTTTGGGGCTTCTATTCCCATTCGTGAACACCCATGATACCAGCAAGAAAGAGGAGAGAGAGAGGCAAAAATAAGGGAGAAAAGAAGAGGAGAAAAGAAGAGAAGAAGAGGAGGAAGAAGAGATTGAAGATTCTACCTCCATTGAAGCTTGGAAGCTCCTCTAATGTTATTTCTCCCTCTTTCCTTCTCTTTCCTCCCTTAATGGTTGAGTAGACTTATTTGTATCCTAGGATGGGGCTTGACCCTAGTTTTGCTCATTGAATGCTAGAAACCTAACTCATTTAATACTCTTGTTTTATTCCCTTCAATAGCAATTAATGCTTTAAATTGATCTCTTATTGCATTTATGGTGGTTTCATTCAATAGTTGAGCTTGAGTTTGGAACTAGACCAAAAGGGGGATAAACCCTAACTTTTGCTCTTCTTGATTTTGGGAGTAAATTTTTAGGGCTATTGATTAAGAGTGTTTGCTTAATGCTACTTAGTGACTTAAACCTCCTTTAATTTAGGGGTTTGACTAATTAGGTAAGAATTGGATTTCTCACAATTTGGGATTCATGAGTTGAACTCTAATAGGCATTGAGATAATGAGTTATGGTTTTGAGATTCTTTGGGTGATTTAGGTGATTCCCCACTATCCTAGGGTACTCTTTCACCCATTCCATCAAACAAATATTTTATTGTTTTATTGTTTTTCCATTGACAAACAACTAAGCTTGCCTCTGGCTAAACCCCTATTTACTGTTTTTATTTGCACTTCACTAAAGTACCAAAGCTTGGGATTTAGAAACCAATTTCCTTGTGGATACGACACTTGTTATATTGCAACGAATTGGGTGCACTTGCCCATTTTAGTTAGATCTTTATTATTATGTTAGTAATTTTCCCAACAAGCACCAGGGGGTGGCCGACTGGAGATGGATCACCTTGGAAGGTGGCTTGGTGACGTAACTGGAAGGGAGGGGCTCATTGGTGGATCTAAGGGGACGGGGGGCTCCAGCCTCCCCGAAGATTTTGAAAATTAGTAAAATGTTCTTATAAATTTTTGAAAAAATATAAAATAATATAATATTTTAAAATGATAGTGTCAAAAAATTGTTACCCCTCTAAACAAAATTCCTGGTTCCATTACTGAAGGGGCTGCCAGCCGGAACAAATAAACAAAAATAATGAAGTGGTGGCATATGATGTGGAAGAAAATAGCTAGAAATATGTGAAGTTTAATGGACAAAAGGAGCTTTGGGAAGCACAACCAAGAGATATTCATGATTGTATACTTTAATGAGCATGGAGCTAAAAAACTGCCAGACAAAGGGTGTTCATAACCGGTTAACCGGATTTTTAGTTAGTCAATTTGATAACCGTAACCGGTTTATCTAAAGCGGCAGTTTTACCAATTTAACGGTTAACTGAAATGAGTAGATTTATATGTTTTTTCTTATAAATGAACCAGTTTAATATCACATCTTCCTTAAAATCAATAACAGTATCCAAAACTGGAAAAAAAATAATTAAACAATTCGGTTAACCCAACCGATAAACCACGAATTTCCGTCGGTTCAAATTTGACGGTGCTGGTTTTCAGTGAACACTAACAAAAAGATGAAGGGAATAGGAGTAGCTCTCGTCTTGGAAGAGAATTTGGACATAATCACACACGTTGTTAAAGAGATAGGCATTGCCGCACTATTGTGGGCATAGGTGACGTTAGCTTTATCCCCGACCCCGGCTATCCATTGTAATCTCCTCCTTCCGATCAACTTACCCGACGCTTTGGGTTTTCCTTGCATGCGAGTTTGCGCTGCCTTTTCCGTTGTACTTAATCACGATCTGAAGGAAGTCAGCAGACTCTACAGTATCAGCAGGTTTTCTGGGTGCTCTTCAATGGGGTTGGATCATCGTTCCGATTCGATTCAACCCAGAGGTTCAATTCTTCTGTCTGTTCTGCGTTGGGATCTTTAAGCTGTCGATTTATATACCTCTACACTGAGTTAATTACTTTCAGCAAGCTGTCGATTTATATAGAATTGTCTGATTATGACAATTTGTTCACGTCTCTCTGGGTTTTTGAACTAGCTTCCATTGATCCATCTCAAAATCAAATATGGGTTATTACCTGATTGTTTAAATGCATCAGAGATATTATGGTACTATCTGGTTGTTTGAATCAATGACATATCACGACAGTAACATGGTTTTGGTTTATTAGATGCTTGCATTGTTGGGGTTGCTCGCACGCCAATGGGTGGCCTTCTTGGCACCCTTTCATCAATCCCTGCAACAAAGCTGGGGTCCATAGCTATCAAGGGTGAGTTATTGAATTGCACCCACTATTTACTTGCCTTGTTTTCTTTAGCTTTTGCTAGTTGGTGAATTCTTAATTCCGATCTCTAATTCATGTGAGGTTTGATTGTCTACTTACAGGTGCTTTGGAGATGGCGAGAATCGAGCCATCACTTGTCCAAGAAGTGTACTTTGGCAACGTTTTGAGTGCAAATCTAGGACAAGCCCCTGCCAGGCAAGCTGCTTTGGGTGCTGGTATACCTAACTCAGTTGCCTGCACCGCTATCAATAAAGTATGCTCCTCGGGATTGAAAGGTATGTGTGCTTTGTTTGGTCTTAGATTACCCATTCTTTTAAAGTTGAAAGTATTATTCAACTAATACAAGGGTTATTACGTTTGCAGCAATTATGATAGCAGCCCAAAGCATCAGATTGGGGGAAAATGATGTTGTTGTGGCTGGAGGAATGGAGAGCATGTCAAATGCCCCAAAATATTTAGCTCAGGCAAGGTAGTTTATCTCTGCTAATATTCCTGTTGAATCGAGATCGCATACAGGGATAAATGTATATGTTTACTAGGTTGCAGACTTGCCTTGTGTTGCACGTAGTAGTGTCAAATGCTTGTTGGAATTTTTTTGTTTGTTTTTGATATAAAGGACAAACATAAACATAGTATTCTTTCAATACAGGACAGGATCTCGATTAGGACATGATACTATCATTGATGGGATGCTCAAAGACGGACTTTGGGATGTTTATAATGACTTTGGCATGGGTGTTTGTGCTGAAATATGTGCTGAGCAGCATAAATTTTCTAGAGAGGAACAGGTCTCATCATTTATCTTAACCTTGTTGTTATCCCAGACCTGTCACGGTTCTTCTTCGAATAACTGGCAGATTTCATATTTATTTCTTTTATCAAAGAGACATATTCATTTATGTTATTGAAGAGATTCAAGCATTATAGGCACATAGTTTCTAGTTGGTTAGTGTATGAGTGCTCATACTGTTATTTGATCTCTTTCACCCACTATTATCTCATATATCTTCATTTCATTGGATATGTAAGTTGTATTTAAATGTATAAGTCATTCACTGTATTATACAGAGGATTTTGGAGAAACTAGCCTCCATTTTAACTATAACTATATCTCTATTTAACCGTACTTTGGTGTTTGGTTTACCGTTTTTCTAACTACATGAGGTTCTGATAATGTGTTCTATAATACTGAGAGTTATGATTATTTTATGTTACTAGATTTGTTGTTTGTTCATTTTTATCACTTTGGCTGGCAGGATTCTTATGCTATACAAAGCTTTCAACGTGCCCAGGAGGCTCAAAGAAATGGTGTTTTTTCATGGGAATTAGTTCCAGTTAGTATTCTGTAGCATCATATTTCTAGATACATCAAACTTAAAAAGCTTCTTCCCATTGTAATCATTCTCTTATCTGTAGGTCGAGGTACCTGGAGGAAAAGGGAAGCCTCCCGTTGTAATTGATAAAGACGAAGGACCTGAAAAGGTTAGAGTAAACTTAATCTTTTTTTCTAGATATGTTTGTTGCATGTTGATATCCATATACTTGCTCTGGATTGAATACCTGCCCAAGTGATTTGTCCATGAGAGTGGGGACACTCTGCACTGTCATGATTGTAAGATGTCATTTTTACTGTAATGCTTATGAAAGATGTCATAGGTAGGGAAATCCCCACTTGTGATTCTATAGTGGATTTTAGAAATATTGTTCTGTGTGTTTCGTGCTATGTATACTGAGGTCAATATATTTGTATTATCTTAAAACAATAGAAGAGAGGGTACAACCCTATTTATAGATATATAAGACCTAGTATGCTTGGGGAATAAAAACTCTAATATAATAAAATACAATGACTAAATAGACTAACAAAGCCCACAAGTAAATAGGCTCATAAGAAAACTATAAGAAGTATATATATATATATATATGACAACACTCCCCCTCAAGTTGGATTGTAGATGTTCTGCATTCCTAGCTTGGAGATAAGATCATGAAACCTAGGACTATGAAGAGGCTTGGTGAAGACATCTACAACTTGGTCTCTAGAAGCAATGTGACTTAGTTGGATGTCTTCCCCTTCAACCTTCTTTTTTATGAAGTGTCGATCAATCTCGACATGCTTTGTATGATCATGTTGCACCGGGTTGTGGGCAATGCTGATGGCAGACTGATTGTCACACTGAAGCTTCATCATGCCTTCCCACTTGACTCTAATATCATTCAATATGATCCATACCCAGAGAAGCTCACATATTCCCAGAGCTAGAGCTCTGAACTCAGCTTCAGCAGATGAGCGAGATACTGCATCGTACTTCTTGCTTCTCCACGTGACAAGGCTTTCTCCTAGAAAGATACAGTTGCCTGTGGTTGATCGCCTATGAGTTAACGAACCTCCATATTCAGCTTCAGTGAAACTGGTGGAGTGGCCAGTCATGATGAGCAGCCAGGGAGAGAAGAATACGAACAGTATTGAGCTTGACCACGGGTGCAGGGGTCTCTTGATAGTCAATGCCATATGTCTGAGTGTAGCCTTTCTCCACAAGACAAGCTTATTATTTTTTTTTAGAGAGCCATCAGCATTGTATTTGACTGTAAAGATCCACCTGCTATTAACAACATGCTTGCCAGCTGGTTGGTTAGTAATCTCCCAGGTGTTGTTCTTTTCCAAAGCTTGTATTTCCTCCTGCATAGCTTCTCTCCATTCTTTTTTATAACGCCTCAGAAACAATGTTAGGGATATGAATCTCATTCAGGTGCTTAACGAAGAGAGCATAAGATGAAGAAAAATTGTCAAAGGAAACAAAGTTAGCCATAGGATAAATGGGTGTTTTAGTACAGACTTCAACCTTCTTCCTTTGAGCAATAGGAAGATCAGATGTTGGAGATGGAGCATTGGATGTAGAATCAACACTCGAGTCGGATGATTGAACACCATTAGGCATCGGACCGTCTCGATCTTCCTGGAGTATACCTGTGGAAATGATTTAAGGGAGTTTGATTGAGGTGGTTGGGAGTCAATTGATATGGAGGCAGATGGAGAAGGAGAGGATGTGGTGGTAGGAGGCACATGTGGTGACGGTGGCAAGTCGTTTGACGTGGAGGCATCCGAAGGAGAGGATGTGGTGGTAGTAGGCACTGTTAGTGGGGTAGAGGGAGGAGGTGATATGGTGGGAGGAGATGATGGGATGATGGTGTATGTTGGAGGCAAGATGGCTGGGATAGGTGGATGTACATCTGTTTGTGGTGAAAAAAAGTATCGTCCTCATGGAAAGTAACATTAGCAGAGACATATGTCTTCCTAGTAGTGGGATTGTAACATTTGTATCCTTTTTGGGTTGGGGAGTACCCTATGAAGATACATTTGATAGCCTGATGATCAATTTTTTTTCTGCTTGGTGTGTGAACATGAACAAACACAGAGCACCCGAAGATACGTAAGGGAAGGTCAGCAGTCTTCCTAGTTTGGGGATAGAAGTGATGGAGCCATTCAGCAGGTGATTTATTGTGCGAAACATGAGTGGGCAGTTTATTAATGAGATGGCATGCTGTAAGTGTGGCTTCCCCCAGTAGGTTTGTGGTGTGTGGGATTGGATAAGTAGAGCCCGTTAGATTTCCTGAAGTTGACGATTTTTTCTTTCTACAAGCCCATTTTGTTGTGGCGTATAGGGGCATGAGGATTCATGAACAATCACTTGGGAGTGAAAAAAGGAGGTAATGGTTTTGTTCAAGTAATCTTTGGCATTATCAGTGCGGAAGCGTTGAATGGGAGTGGAAAATTGTGTATGAACCAAATAAAAAAGAAGATAGGAATAAGTGTGCTTACCTTTCTTTTGTCTCTCATCAGGAATACCCTCATGAATCATGTGCAATCATCAATGAACGTAAGAAACCATCGAGCTCCAAAAATAATACGAACTGGGGATGGGCCCCATATATCACTATTAATAATTGAAAAAGGATGGCTACTTCTTTTACTGGGCAAAGGAAAAGCTGTACGAGTTTGTTTTGAAAGTTCACACACCTCACAACAGAAATTAGAAACATCAACAAAATTGAACAAGGAATGAAACATTTGTCTAATTAAATGAAAAGATTGATGACCAAGGCGCTTGTGATGAAGCTAGATAGAGGAAGCTGAATTGGTAGTGGCAAGGGCTTTGGGAGGAGGTGACGTAGGCATCTCCAGGTAGTACAAGCCATCTCTTCGCTTACTGGTTCCATCGTCTCTCCCGAGTGCCGATCCTGTAGAATGCAAGAGGAAGGAGAGAATACAGCGAAACAGTTAAAGTCAGTTGTGAGTTTAGAAATAGAAACTAGATTCATGCCTATGCCAGGAACATGAAGGGTCTGTGGCAATTTCAATTTGTGGGAGAAGGTGACATTGCCTAGATCAATAGTAGTAATAGATGCACCATTAGCAGTTACAATAATTTGTAGAGAAGATGTCTTGTGATAATTGGATAGAAAAGAAGTGTCAGATGTCATATGAGAAGTGGCACCAGAATCTAAGAGCCATGTGAAGGAGACACGTTCCGAGGTAGTAAGACAAAAATTATATGAAGAGTTACCTTGCAAGGCTAGTGAGCAATGGTCAGAACTTGAAGAGTTGTGGGACCGCAGTATGGCCCGAAGTTTGACCAAGTCGTCTAGGGAGATGTAGGTGAAACCGGCTGATTCGGAAGATACAGCCTGAATGGAAGCAGAGTTGACCGAATGGGCTGATGCTCCCATACGTCTTCCTTTACCCCGGGAATTGTTTTGAAGATGAGTATAAAGTTTCCAGTATTGATCAATATGATTTTTCCGGTTGCAATGACTACACCATCGGCTTGGTGTAGCTGCTGGAGAAGGTCCTCTTGCAGCCAGAGCTGGAGTTGGTGAGGAGGTGGGATTGACCGTAGCATCAGCAAGAAGCACAGTGCTAGAGACAGATTTGTTTTCGAGCATCAGTACTCGTCATCTCTCTTCTCTTCGAATGGTAGCAATGGCATAATTCAGCGCCGGAAGAGTCTTGGTTCCAAGGATTTGTGTTCTGATTTGGTCAAATTTTGGATCAGTCCAGTCAAGAGAGAATACATTCGCTGTTTATCACTGATTCGCTTATGACGGGCAGCATCAGCAGAACATGACCAATCTTCCTCATCATATTGATCTAGGGCAGACCACTTCCGCTGTAGATCATCAGTGTAATCAGATAGAGTCCGTTCTCCTTGTTTGGTAGTATTGAAGTCAATCCATAGGTTGTAGACATATGAATCATCCTTAGCTGAATCACACGACTCCTTGACAAAATCCTAGACCTTCTTTGCGATATTAAGAGAGAAACATGTGCTACTGACTCTAGGTTCCATTGAATCCCAAAGCCAGCAGCGTATAACCGCATCAGCTTTCTTCCAAGTGGGATTATCAGCAGGAGTAGTCAGAATATGATCTTCGAGGTCTCTGCCCTCCGGTTGTGTCTGAATCATCATAGACCAACTGATATAATTTTGGCCATTCTAATGGTAAGAGGCATGAATAACAGGTAGATCAATTTTCTGAGGGTTTTTCAACGCCACAGCGGCAGCAGCAGCATCGCAAGAGCTTGGCCATCAATATTGGTGTTGTTAACGGAGCGGTCTGTTGAAGCCATTTTTAATAAGTATGGCAGCGGCAGACAACAGGGGTAGAAGATTGGCGTGAGCAGGGCACAACCAAGAAAGGGAGGCTGCACAGAAGGAGGCATAAAAGAGCAGCCTTTGAGAGAGCCGGGTGGTGCTGCAGAGAGGTGCTGGAAAGGAGGTCGTCAGGCCGACGTCATCAGATCGACGTCACCAGGCTGGTGTCATCAGGTCAAGGTCATTGGTCCGGGACTATTTAGGGATTGAGTTTAGAGTGTAGGAGGCTGGGGTTAGGGTTTGGAAAAACCTAGCTCTGATACCATGAGGTCGATATATTTGTATTATCTTAAAACAATAGAAGAGAGGGTACAACCCTATTCATAGATATCTAAGACCTAGTATGCTTGGAGAATAAGCAATCTAACATAATAAGATACAATAACTAAATAGACTAACAAGGGCCATAACTAAATAGGCCCATAAGAAAACTATAAGAAATACATAGAAATGTATATATGTATATGACAGCATATACAAATATTTGTTTATCTGACATTTAGAAGCATAGAGATTTTAATAACTCGTTTGATTTTATAGTTCGACCCTACAAAATTGAGGAAGCTTCCTCCAAGTTTCAAGAAGAACGGGTCTGTTACTGCTGGCAATGCCTCGGTTATAAGGTAAGAACATTAAATGCTTGGTTGTCAATGTTACAAGTATATTTCTGTGATTCTGCTTTTCTTTTAAGATAATTATAGCTTGAAACGAATAGTCTTGGCTTGACTTAGTTCTTATACCGTCAGAGGTTTCTTATATGACTTCCTTTCAAGTATATGTTAAATTCTTAAGCTGTTCGAGTTGTTTATGGGTTTGTTATCTTTTTCTTACGAAGGAATGGGTTTGTTATCCCACTCTAATGCCTCCTGTTTTTTAAAGTTATACTTCCCATTAACATTGATCAGGTGAAGGTTCCGTATATCGTCAAACTCTTTTCCTTTTCCCTAGTGAATTGCACTTGAAAGGCAATATTTTTGTTGTTATGGAACGTTTCTTTTCAACCAAAGTGTCTTTTGATAGGTTTTCAATCCTTGCGAAAAAAGAAAGAAAACTACTCACTTTGATGTTAATCCTCTTTTTCTTGGGGTAAAAACAGTGATGGTGCTGCAGCTGTGGTGTTGATGAGTGGTGAGAAAGCACGCAAACTTGGACTAGAAGTAATTGCAAGGATTATAGGGTCTGGTGACGCAGCTCAGGTTCTAGCCTAAAATTGTCTGATTTTGACTAATACACATCCTTTCAGTTTGAAGTCCTCTAACTTTTATCATATACTTGGGCTTTCAGGCACCTGAGTTATTTACAACAGCACCATCCCTGGCAATACCAAAAGCTCTATCAAAAGCGGGTTTGCAGACTTCTGAAATTGACTACTATGAGATAAATGAAGCATTCTCGGTAAACAATGATTTAGCTTTTGATGACTTCTTGAATGGAGAATTTTAGTGTTTTTATTGCCCGACCGTGTTTTCTTTATGTCTCAAACCTACTTTTTTTATGCAGGTTGTTGCTCTTGCAAACCAAAAGCTGCTTGGATTAAATCCAGTGAGACACTCTACACTATTTGCATTTTGCACATCTCTGTTTTTGGTTGGAATGAAATGGTAAAATTATCATAGAATAAATATTTTACTGATAAGCTCTTGTGGCAGGATCGAGTGAATGTACATGGGGGAGCTGTGTCTCTGGGACATCCTTTAGGTGGCAGTGGAGCTCGTATCCTAGTCACACTGTTGGGGGTATGTCTAGGCTCTTACACTGCTGTCTTTAAATATTCTCGCTTCTTCATTAATTCTAGAAATTGGTAGGACTTCGATGCTCATCTATGGATGTCACCAGTGGGTAAAAATAAAAAAACCGTAAGATCCTACTTTTATGAAATTATATATGAAACTAGAGGAAATAATTATACATTGAAATTCCACAGCAGTATAATGCTCCACTACATGAAATATATACGTTCCAGCAGAGTGGGTTATCTGTTTTCTCATTTGTTGAGCATCAAGAAGAAAACTGCGTACAAAATAGTTCTCTCTGTTCCGTTTGATTCCCGGGCGAGGTTCAAATAAAATCCTTTAATGCATCACTAGAACTATTTGGTTTCAATTCATATAGTATGGAACATGGTGATAGTGTAGTTACTTTATTTAAAATGTTTCCCTAGGTTCTTAAGCAAAGGGGAGGAAGATATGGTGTTGCGGGTATATGCAATGGAGGAGGAGGAGCCTCTGCCTTAGTCCTTGAATTCCTGTAAGTGTACAGTACCTACATTCAGATTTTTTGTCTTCAACACTTCAGATTTATCTCTAAATGTTGGTTCCTTACCGTTGTGATCTGAATTTTTGCTAAGAACAAGGTGTGTCTAAGAACAACGTGGGTGTTAGAATTTCTCATCTTGAGTGATCTCATGCCTCCCTCTTTTTTCATTAATAAAGTTGGAACCATGTGAAAAAATGTATCCTAGAAGTATGCAGGCTTTGTACCTCCAGTAAACGTTGAAACATTACCATGAGGCAGGATCGTATTGTTTACTTTTTCTCCTTTACAGAGTAACTTTTTGAATGAGAAGTCTAATTATGTTTTGTTAATATAACAGCGGAGGAAATACAGCGTCAGCTCGCTCCAGGTTATGAGTTTAAAGATGACATATGTGAGACAGTAAGAGCTTCGTGAATGCTGAAGTTAGCACTGCCAAGCTGTTGTATTATATGCTTACTAAGATAGACGATGATTACTGAAATATATTAATTTGGTGAATTCCCGAATAACCTAGAATAAGAGATCATGAATCGAGAGGGAAACAAAAGGATGTATCAGTCTATCAGTTTAACGGGCACTGATGCTGGATCTCTTGTATGAAAATATAAGAAAAGTCTTCTTATAATTATATATGTTGGTTTGTCGGTCTTGTTCCCTATTGTCTTCAGACCTTCGAATCTGTTCCTTTTCACGGGTGGGTGAAAAGATAACCTATGCCTCATTAGTCTTCTTATAATTATAACTCTAGAGTTGCTGATTGAAGTTTGCCAGAGCTTGAGTCTACTATGTTTTAAAATCGACGTTTGTATACGCTTGTATTCTTAAGAAAGGACTAAATGTGATCTTGAACATGAACACGCTCTCCTTCTATGGTTTCTTTCTTTAATAGACTCAAACTCAGAAAGGGATGTAGGCTGGTTAAAAGACTACATTTGGATGCTAGAGCTTGCTACGTTGGGCTATGATGCTCTATTATAGCATTGCTCTCATACGAGCCTGTATACAGTTAAGGCCCCGTTCTATGTGGAGATTATATAATCTCTATCTTATAAACGCTACTGACGCTACCGGGACTAGCGTTGGATTGAGAGATGAATTAATTTAGGAAACCCCTGTGATTTTAGTAATTCAACTTTAAACATGTTTAAATGTTGTCCAAAATTGATAAACTTTACATGGACGATGCTAAAGTGTTATATTTTGGTCCAATATCAAATTTGATGCTTTTAAAGTTCACATGTGACCTAGGGGACCCAATGAATACATGACTGTTCATTAGGTCCCATTGGTCACATGTGAGCTTAAAAAACTTCAAATTTGATATCGGACCAAAATATAACACTTTAGCATCGTCCATGTAAAGTTTCATCAATTTTGGACAACATTTCAGCATGTTTAAAATTGAATTACGAAAATCACAGGGGTATATTGTGAATTACGAAAGAAAACAGGGTATATCGTGAATTTTCCCATTAATTTATAATGTAGGTCCCACACCAAAATAAGCTACTCCTATTACTTCCAGTACGGGGCCTAAGAAGTTAGATGGCATTGGAGGTGATATCACTTCCAAGGTTGATGGCCTAAAATTTAGGGTAGATTTGTGTTCCTCAGGATGTTTTTTTTTTTTTTTGAAATAACGTGTTCCTCAGGATGTTGGTTTTAAGAAGAAGATATTGGAGGAAACTCGTTGTGCTCCTTACTCTGTATATCCAGATGGGTACGATGTTCACTGTACACATATGTATTAGTTTTTACCGGGACCAAAACAAGATGCGAAATTTGTATCCAAATTGTCATCATGTCAATGAGTAAAGCTGAACTTTAGAGACGAGCAGCTCAAATTTAAAAATTTGCAATGATTTTATCATGGGATTCCTTTTACTTCAAAACGGAATAACACAATATGGGTGATATTAAATTGATCGATAACAGTTACCCATTTCTTGCCTATCAAGAATACTAACAATCTTGATTACTTGGCAAAATTGTATAAAGATGAGGTTTCTTGGCTGCAAGGGCCCTTTATTTATTGTGTCACTCTAGGATCTCACTTTCTTTAATAGTCTAAGGGGCTGTTCACTTTGGGCTAACAAGGGAAGGGAAACGGTTTCATTCCGTTTGATATTGTTTGTTTAGATTTTTTAATAATTTTGTTTCCCCAAATTTCATTTTTATAAACCCCCAGAATCCCTATTCCCCGCATAACCCCGTGGAAAACTTTTCCCTTTCCTCCAGTTTTCTCTCTTTCCTTAGGTAAATAATTATTTTTTCCCAAAAAAACGTGAATCATCATTTGAAAAATTATTTTTCCTCTCTTTCCTCTAAACAAATAATTAATTCCCTCTATTTCCTCAAAATAATTATTTTTGCTCTATACAAATCATAGTCACGGATGAGAAATTTTTGGAAAAAAATGTTTCTCTGACGAATGAAACTCACGAATGATATTAGATTCGTTAATATACAAATAATAATATTTCATTAAGAATTTTTTTTTTTGCAAATCTAATAATAATTTATTTTACTATTTAAACTAATATTAGATTCTGAACTTATCATATTATTTTTAACATTTAAAATGATTATTACCTGATTTGAAAATGGTAAAAAAAAAAAGAACATAGAGTTATGGCGTAAGATTTTAAAAACAATTTAAAATATACAATTAATTAATAATATGGGGTATTATAAAAAAATCTGGAATAACTTACATTATGAAAATGATTAAATACGCTGGAATGATTACATTTTAGAATGAAGAGAATATTACTATTGAATGAAATAAGAATATTTTTTAGAAAAATGGGATGATTCTCATGTCCAAAACCAAACAATAACAAAGGGAATCATGGGGAGTTCTATTTCGTTTCTGGGTCGAAACCAAATAGACTTCTTGATTGGGGGGAATTCCTTTCCTTTCCATTCCCTTTCCTGATTCCATTCTGTTTCCTTGTCTCGAAGTGAACTCCCCCTAAGTGTGCTCTAAGCTAGTGTGTTTGGCTTTAAAGGACATCAAAACAAGCATATACTGTTGATTGAGTTTGCTTATAAAAACAACTATTATTATAGCATTCCAATGGTTCCTAATGAAGTATTTGTATGTTTGTTAATGTTGATCCACAATTTTTTAGAATGATCCGGTGGATATGAAGCTTTTGAGGTTCGTCATGGTTCACCAAACAGTTGATATATGGTTGACTTGTAGAGAATTCAAATAGTTCTAAGATATACAAGAACATCATGCTCATTTTTGAAGATGTATGTTTGGTCTCATCTATAAAAGAAGCTTTTTTTGAAGAAAAAAAAAACCAAAAGAACCCCATGAAAAAAGTTTAAAAGGCTTGGGAAGAGCGAGAACATAAGTTTAAGGTTCAATGTGTCTTTCGTGATTCTAGAAAGATTTGGTGACGGTGCCTACTATGTGTATGGATGAATTTTAGTGTCCTAGGCTCAACTTTCTATAAAAATAATTCTTACCAAACCTAAATCAAACCAATTATTATAGCCTCACATGAAACAATTTTATTATTAAGGAGTTGTCACCTAATTGACGTTAATTTTATTGTCAACTACTCTAGCAAAGAGGTAATTTTACCTCTATCTAACCCTGTTCCAATTTATGCTTTGCTTGAATACTTAAAAAAAGTAATTAATGGTCATAGGCCTTGGACTCTGTCGACTTTAGCGCAAGATAGGGGAAAGTGTCATGGCTGATTGACCTGGTGCGGCAGTGGTTTACACCTGAGTGTGCTGGGAAGATTTTAGCTATGTCTTAAGCATATAGTAAGATAGGGGAATTTAAGGTGCAATCTGCATAACATTTGGCATTTAGTATACAACAAGGACATGCTTCAGGACCTAGTATCGATAATATTGGGAGTGATTAGGCAACTTTGGAAGTGTGTAATGCCTCTTCATGTTAAGCTTTTTGGAGGTTTCTCCATGGTATTATTCCGTGTAAGGCGATTGTTCAATTACGTTGCAGGGGCTCGTTTGATCATCTCTATTTTTGTGGAGCTGGGGAAACAATGCTTCATGTCTTTTTATATTATGATGAAGTTGCACCCTATTGGGAATATGCGGGTTGTGATTGACCATACCATCTTGACTCTGATGGAGCACTACGAGATTGGTTTTATATTTGAATGTACTCGTTTGCCATCGAATCTTCTTATAGATTTTCTCCTATTATTATGGAAACTTTGGTATGCTAAATGTCTTTTCAATCATTGGAAGATCAAGCATATACGGTGGGGGTGGTCTCAAGCGAAGATCTATCTGTAGGTGGCTAGAGATGTGGGGGCACAAATACGATGGGTGGGTTAATGGATGCGGTTGCGCCAGATATAGTGAATGTCTGGGTAGAAGGCAGTGTTGCGGGTTGTGAAGCTTATGGTTTATGAGTGATTTGTCAGCTACATGATGGTGAAATTCTAGCAGTTGGTGTCAAGGGAGGGGCCAATGTGGTGTTGCCAACTGCAGCTGAAGCGCGAGCGTTGTTGCTTGGCGTTGAGCGTGTGCTGAAGCTTGGGAGTAGGAGGGTGACAGTTTATACAGACTGGTTAGTCATTGTGAAAATTCTTGAAGGGGGGGGGGGGTTTGTTGACTATAACACCCCTACCGCTAATCCCATCATTTTCTTACAATTACTTACCTTAGCAGCGGATACTACATACTCAACGGTGGGTGTACAATGCCGTTAGTCACCCACGTGACTAACAAAGCCAATTACAAATACAACATACTATCAGTCTGATGAACTTGAATATGCCGAGTATACTATGCCAAACAATGCATTCCAATTCCTTGATCACTCACAAATCAAATACAACTTTAATTCATTACTATACCGAGTCTCTACAAACCTCAACATGCCGATACAAGTCGGTCTTACAGTACAACCTTCACAATACAATTTAATATTCCCTAATCAACTACCCATGCTCATACAGCCATCCCCGTCATACACTCGAATGGTAATCGGCTTCAGTACCTGTAAAATAAAAACAGTACCCCTAGGGGCTTAGCAAATTACTGCATATGAAATTCGCATACCCCACATGCTAACTGGGGTACGCCGACTACTTTGTCGAATACATGGAGTTCATTTTCATGCATACATACATACTAATACTGCGACATTACAAACAACAATACTTACATACATACACAAGATTCAATACCTACGAGGGAATATAATCCGTCGGTCAACCGTTCATATTAGTTACTCATTCATCCGGTTTAATCGGATGCTCTCTTCCTCCCCACTCGGGTTCATAAGGCTTACACCAATCACGTTCTTACTTACTTGTGGCTTTACTCATACTTCACTCATTACTTCACTCGTTACCTTATTCATTACTTTACTCGTGCTTTGGTCAATACTCATTACCTTACTAGTACTTGCTCACTACTCAATACTCATTGCATTACTCGTACTTACTCCTTACTCAATACTCATTACTTTACTCGTACATACTCATTACTTTACTCGTACATACTCATTACTTTACTCGTACATACTCATTACTCAATACCCATTACTTTACTCGTACATACTCATTACTCAATACTCATTACTCATAACCTCCGGACAGAGTCATACACAAGACTCACCACTAGGCATACAAATATAGCGGAGCTATACACTTAGCTCCTCAAATACTCTGTAACACCCCAACTACTAACAACACACTTAATAACATATCGCAGCGGAATTCATAACTCACAACATCACTTAACTCTTTGGTGTTACACGCCGTTAGCCACCCACGTGGCTAACAAGGCTAACATACATACATTGTACCGGTCTGATGGACTGAATTCCCGAGCGACTACACATAAATCCCGTTTCAGGTCCAACAGTCATTATACACTTACATTACAGCTGTACCGAGTAATTACCAACTAACGCCGATACATTTTCGGTCTTATTACACCTATAATACATCCACAATTCTCATGACTACCACATACAACACTACCCCGTCCTACTCTCGAACGGCTTCCAGTACCTTGTACCTGAAAAGTATGGGAGCCCCCAAAGGGGGTCAGCACCTTTGCTGGTATGGTAATCCCGCAGCCCGCATGCTACCGGGCCACGCACAACTATTTGTCGTCTTAGCATGCGGTTGATTTATTTCAAACATGCACAAACTCACACACATATCATGCTTATAAGCAAACAATCATTAATAGGCACAAACACAAATTAACACACACACTCAATAACAACACACTTCACTTATAACATACTCAACTTAATTTCTCTCCTCTGAGAGGATATAACTTTACTTAGGGAATGCCGGGGTGATATAAGCCCGAGCCAACATACATACATTTCCTTTACTTGAGTGGCGGCCTCATATAGGACCGATCACAACATACATAGTTTCCCCTAACTCCAATAGTGATGAGGTAGGTAAGCCTTGGTTAAGCTTGTGGGTGGTTGTAATTCCAGGAGGAAGAACAACCGTAACATAACAAAGAGGGAGTCGAAGCGAACTTAGGCATCGACACCCTACCAACATTATACATAATTTCCCTCCTAGCCCGATGTGGAGGTCGGGTAGGTAAGCTTTGGCTAAGCTAGTGGGAGGTCGAAATCCAATGAAGGAAAACAACCCTAACATAACAGGATGGGAGTTAATTCACATATATATATAACTCCCAAACAACGCGCGCGACCGGAACAACCGGATTCCTCTCCATACAAACATATACTTATTAGTTAAAGGTTCCCTTATGGAACCTATCACATACATCCATCACATAGCGTTACTAACTCGGTTAGACACATAAGGGGAGTAATATCCCTTTTTAACAAACATGGATAACTGTATCCGATAACAACAACATACCAAACAAGTCACATACATCACACATAATCGCAACATACACTAACGCACGGATAGCCGTAGTTAGAACGTTCCCACGGGTTGGGATGTTTATTCCGAATACCGATCTCTTATGTGAACCTAAGGTCGGTTAACTATTATTTAACACATAACTAAGGTTAAGCGGTATCGGAATTAATTACGCCACAATAATGAATTACTGTAAACTCATTTCATGCTTTATCTTGCAAGGTGACAAACACACAGAAAAACACATTGGCATACAAGCCGGTGTAATCCGGTAGGACACAGGTTGCAAGAAAACCATACCTTGCACCATGGGTTATCTACCTTGTTCCCGAGGATTTACTCCAACGCATCACCTCACGCTCCCCGGGTAGTTTCCGAAACAACTGGTATTTATTATTAAAACATTTTATTAGCAACAAGAACTTACGGTATGTAAACTTCTATTACTCCCGTACTCACCCCGTTATCCCGTTGGTTCGGTTTAACTTAGTGTACATAATTCCTTAACTTACTCACTCACTTCCAACACTTGTTTATACTTCACAGGACCTTTATAAGTCACCAAACAACTCCTTAACATCTTATAACATCATTTCCAATCCATTCCCTAGCTTATAACCCACTTAAAACTCTTTTTTTTTCATTTCTGCACTGGTCCGGGACCTCATACGGGACTTAAGTCCCGGACCAGAAGGGTAGTGTACTCTCGGCCTTTAAATTGCATATGGTCCGGGACTTGGGCATGGAGTTAGGTCCCGGACCAAACAAACAGAGCACTCTCGGGGGAAATTTTAGGGGTGGTCCGGGACTTCATACATAACCTAGGTCCCGGACCAGAGTGTGTGTAAACTCTCGGTCATTTTAATAGGGGTGGTCCGGGACTTTGTCCATGGACTAGGTCCCGGACCCTGCTACAGATTTTGGCAAATTTGACAGTTTCTAACTCTGTTCAAGGTCCCCTCTTAGCCCATTGATTACCCAATCTTCACCAACTATAATCCACATGTTTTAGCACCTAATTACCCACCTAAACCACCTTAAACCAAGCACCAAGTGCACTCCCAAACTCTAATAAATTTCACTTAAAACTCACTTACACTTTCATAACTAGTTTCCTTGTTTTCCATACCTCTTGTAACAGATTTGGTATTGTCTCCCACCACTCAGTACTCCACAATTAATGCCATTCCCAGCACTCCAATGACATTATTTCCACTACTATCACACTCTTCTTCTTTGTTTGGTTTTCAAACCATTTACCAACCATTTAAAACTCTTAAACCTCCTAGTTTCTTCCTTATAATAAAAACACTCAAGCCCAAAATCTCCTAAACAAATTTTGACAGCACTTGGCTACTTTCTTAGCATTCTCACCAAAATAAAATCAGCTCACAAACACTCTTCTCTCCCTGTTTGGTTTAAACATCAAAACCACATCAAATTCTCATTTATTCACCATCTAAACTAGCTTAGTTCCCAAGCTTATTTCTCACACTTAAACAACATTAAACATTCTCATTCCCACTCAATATTATTGTACCATGATTACACAAGCTCAAGGTTATTCATACAACCCCCACATAAGTTTCACAAGGAAATAAAACCAACGCAAGGTAAGCTCTTTACCTCGTTTACTTTCAGTTTCCACTCCTCTTCTTCCTCTTTCTCTTGTTCCCTCTTTCTCCTCTTATTTTCCACACCACACAAGGATTATGGATTGCTAGCTACAACCACATCCCATCACACACATATAACAAATCAATTTCAATTTTTTCCACACAACCTAATATTTAAGGAGCTAGTTTTCATGGTTTAGCTTAGATTTTACCTTAGAATAACCAAATGGATAGCTTGGCAATCAATTGGAGGAGTTTCCAACACCCCACAAAAACATGAGGGTTCGGCTGAAATGAGAGGAATTTTTCAACGTGAGGGAAAATCTCACAAATTGTAAGAACAAGCTTGAAATGGCTTAAACTCTTACTTATTGTTACCTTAAGGCATCAAGGAGAAGAAGAAGGGTTGGAATCAACTCTTCAAGCTTCAAAAGCTCCAACTTCAATGGAAATGAAGGTGAAGGAATCGAGTTTTAATTGGGTGGAAACCGAAGCTCTCACCGAGAGGAGTTCAACGGTACAAATTTCGTGTGATTTGGTGGAGGAATGAGCAAGATAGAGGTGAGGCAAGGAGAGGGTTGGTGCTGTTGTTGTCGCGAGTACAGAGAGAAGAAGAAGTTGCAAGGCTCTGGAGCAAATCGTGAAATGAGAAGGAGAAGGTGAGAGGTATGTATTTTATTTTACTTTTACTTTATACTATTTGCTTTATTTACTCATTTGTCCCCATATTACTTAATAGCTAGCAAACTATTAATGGGTGCGTCCTTATTAATTAAAACCGGCCCACATTAATTAATAGCCCGGGTCGTTTTTCGTCTTTTCGAATTAAACGCGTCTCGTCTCCCGGTTCCGACACTATTCACTTACCGGGTCCGTTTTCCGGAATTTTCTCGTTTTAATTAATTTTAATGGTTATTATACTCCCATTAATGTTTAATTATTGTTACATAATCAACTATTATTTTTACGGGGTCATTTAACTGTTTAAAATCACGTTTTCGGATTTTCTCGAAAAACGCGTTTTAGGACTCCGTTAGCGTTTTTACGCATGGTTTGAATCCGTTTTCTTCCGGAATTTTCCCACATGTTATTAATGTGTAATTAAGGTATAACAATACATTTATCACTCTAACGAAGGTTATGTACCTCCTAAAATAATTAAATACGCGGTTTCACGTTTTGTGACTTTTACGCATGTTCTTATTCTTTTTGGTTTTTATTTCTTCACCAATAATCTTAAGGACTTAATTAGCCTTAGAAAATTATAACTACATAGTTAATTAACATATTAAGGTTTGGGGTATTTCAATCTACCCCCCTTAAAAGAACTTCGTCCTCGAAGTTCACACTTCCCTAGCATCATTTGAATTAGAACACCGAGATTACTTGCAACATAAACTTCCATAACAAACATACTTTACATTACAACCTCGGACTTGACGGTCCGGGTAACCCATCCACATCCATATATATATATAACATACTTACATAGTAATCTCGGACTTGATGATCCGGCTACCTTAACAACATTTGCACATGTATAACAACCCTTTGACTCTTGGTCTGGGTAACATAACAACATTTAGACTCGTGGTCTTGATAACACAACATCCTTTAGACACATAGGTCTTGACAACATAACACTTTCGGAATTCAATCACATTAGGACTCAAGGTCCAAAATAATATTACACATACCACACACATGTCATAGCATGTATATCAACCAGAAATTCCTTTTCCATCTCTTCATGGGTTCGAGACCCATGTTGAGTACATATACACTGTGATCCCGCAGAACCGGTCGCGATGGACACTCTGGTCCCCGTTCCTTTGGGAGATCAAAACAATTGCATACATCTTTAAAATATACTTCATGTCACCGGTCCTCTAAGACAAAGGCTCATACGTCCTCAGCTCGTGAGCAAGTAGTAGGAAAATACCCTCTATGAGGTTAAGTATAACGAAATCCTTTATTGGAAGGATCTTAATCGAAAATCCTTTACAAGGTCACATAAAAGTAGTCCTTCCTTTGAAAATACCGTTTAAGAATCTTAAAAATATTAATTGAGTCTTGAAAATACCAATTGAGAATTTGAAACCCAATTTTAAAATTCTTTTGAAAATTCAATACAACTCCAAGTCCAATTATTGTTAACTGCATCTTATTCTTGATGTGATTATTTGTGACCACTTATAGGGAGTTTCAAGAATCATCCAACCCTGATGTGATCAGCATCAGTGTTGAACTATCTCTCCACCCCAATTGGTGTTCGCCTTCCCTTGATCTCATGATAATCAAGTTTCACCTCCCACTCATTTTCAACAACAACTAATTCAAGCATGTACCATTTTCTATATTTTAGTCTTCCTAGTTATAATCATTACATCTCCAAGGGATAGAACTCCGTCATCAATCATCCTCCAATTAATTTAAATCAAGTTACCTAGGGAATTTAATTCTCACTAGGCTCTATGTTGGTGTCACCTCTTCTAAATCACAATACTGTATATATATATATATGCTTTTATAAAAATACAATACACGGTTTTACATTTAGTGTTGTATGAACATACATAGTCGGGGTTTAGTTCCCCGGGAGTTTCTTTGCTCCCTTACACTTGTACTTTCACACATCTCTTAACAAAATAACACACTTGTCACAATGGTATTCGCATCTTCAGTGCGCAATTACCATAATTAAACCATGACTGAATGCGTATGTTTATGTAACACGCGCACCAATCATCAAACAAATCATTTTGTGCTATGCACATCATAGTTCACGTACACTTGTACGGTGAAAGACACTAAGTGGTTCTGTGCTCTACCCCCCTTAAAAGGGATTACGCCCACGTAATCAATCATTTAATCAGTGGTTTAGAACATTCTACCGTCGTGAAGTGTTTTACCTCTACGCGGTTCATTATACAACATGTTCTGGTTTGAGGATCTTAGCCATATTGGCGGTTTAGTCCCTAACCAAGAATTCTCACTAGAGTTTACTTTGACTCTTAACTGGTTTCGATTCTGGCCTGTGAGGCTTTTAGGCATCATTAATTTGCCATTCTCTCATGTTCACTATTCGCATTCATCGTTTGAATCACTGGTTCACCAGTTTCTGCTGCGCAACTCTTGATAATTTAGAGCTTAGTTTGCCCCATACATTATTCTTATTGTACCGTAATCTTCGATTATCACCTTTATCTTGGTAATAACAGTTTCTCAACCGACGCGTGGTATCACTTACCATGAGCGAATTCGGTGAGTTACAAAACTTACTATCCACTTCCATGATGATTTACTGTATTCCACAATGACGTACTTGATTTCTTCCGACTTACTGTCGGTTGAATTTGAGCTACTACCTAATGAGTAGTACTCTTTCGGTTATTTCCAACACTTGAGGTATATTCCATACCGATATTTAATAATCGTGTTACTGTAGTCACTTATGTCAACCAAGTACCCTTTGATTGGTACGCCCGTGCTTCTCTTATGCATGGGTTTTATCACACCATAAGTCTTGTTCATCTATCACACTTATCATTTGCCAAAACTTCCTAGCTATCTCACTCGATCATTACCGTGCAAGCGCAATACCAAAACACTCAGTCATACAGAGTGCAGAGGCGTAAACTCTTGACAGTAAATCTCTTATGCGATTGCAATAGGAATTCACACTGTTTTCCTTATCACATAGTCTCAACTACTGGCTTATTGCCCAGTCTGTTTATCATTACTTACTTGTATGTCCATTGAGTTTCACTCATAACTGGTCTTATTTGCCACATTATTATTTAACAATACTTATGCAACGGTCGCTTGCTGCGCACCGTGCGGTTACTTATTGTATAACATTAACTTACACGGCATCCGCTATTATATTAGCTTCTGCCATTACACAGCGTTTCGCCATTTATTTGGCTGATTACTGAATGCTTTACTCTTCGAGTCTTTGTGCTCACTGAGTGTTGTTCATCACACATTTAGCATCACACACCTATGGTGATTGTTATCAGACTTATTACTCTTCCGGTCTCCACAACTGGTGCAACTCTTTTCGTAGTAACAACATGGTCAACTCTTAACACATTCCCTGAACTCTGTTCACATAACTACCACTGTTGCGGTCTCACATATCAAGAGGTATCCCCCACTCTTAAAGCAGTGGTTCGTTATCCGCTTTATTTACTTATATAACATAGACTTCCGTAATTAACAACATTTTACTTAACATATTCCATTTATGGCTTCTAGGCCTTATTGCCTCGAGCTCTACTCACTGTAGGCTGTTCACACACTTACTTCTCCGCACTATATTACACGGTTCCTTTCATGGGATGCCCCTTCAAGGATGTCAGACTTCCTCCTGACGCCTTACGCTTAAACCGGGTGTTAGTTTCGACCCTTGCATTTCTGTCACGTTATCTTGTTCAACCATTGTTGATCCAACCACCCTTCTAAGGATAGTTCCTGGGTGTTACTAGGTTGTGCCATTATATCCGGCTCGCACTTATGAGTACGTTTCATTAGCTACATCGCCCTGCGTTCTTGGCTGGGTTAAATATCATTTCCAGTGAGATTGATATTCCCTTAGTTCAAGTGATCACTTCGGGAGTCTCATCCCGATCATTGCACATTAACGTATCATAGTAGGCATCTGCCTCACCATATGTAGGCTGGGTACTTACTCCAGCTATTGTGTTCATCCATCCAGATCCTTAAGACATATGCTATGTCTTTACTTACTAACCAGTGTACTTCGCACTTGTTCACCTTTAAACACTTCCTTAAAATAAACTTACTAATTCCTTTAGTTTCCTTAGCTTGACTGGGTTCCTTTACTTCAACCATTTGATGTAATCCATTGCTCTTGCTTGACTTTTACTTCAGACCGTAGTGTGGAGTCGACTACTTCCCGTGTTCCAGACTTCACTCGTATACATACGTGGGGTACCCTACTGATACATTGCTACTTACCCGATTAACCTATAAGAAGGTTTGTCAGGCCCACAAGCTCCTAACGGAGTGCGGTCGTCCCACATTACAGTTGGTATACTCGTAGTGTCCGTCACACGCCTAGGTGAAGTATTCTGTTGTCAACTCCTCTTATATTATCCTATGATAATATGCATTCCATGCTTCCTGAACTTAATCAAGGGAAGTGTATCCACTGTTGTATTATTATGAACTCACTCCATTCCCTCGGGTTGTTACCCTTGGGTTTACCGGTTTCCATCCGGTTGTTTAAAAGTAACCGGGTAAAACTTACCTACCATGTGGCACTGAGGCCCGCGTAGGTCTTCTGGTTTGGTTTTAAGAAAAGAAGAATTGAAATAAAATGGGTTTGAAAGAAAATTTGATTTTGAAAAAAAGGTTTTGAAAATGAATTTAAGTTTGAAAGAAAATTCTCGTGGTTTCACAACATTTTCTCGCCTTAACCAAGTCTAGCTTCTTGCTGACTGGTGTGTTTCCAATTACAGAGGTCAGGCTGCTAAGCCTTTCCACAGTTATGATGATCTCACTTTACTTCATGGTACTTTACTAAGTACTTTATAGTTGCTAATAATTTGCCGCCAGCCTTGTTGTAGCAGCACTTGCCTTGACAAGTGCGCCATGCTGACTGGCTACTGGTTCAATACACATCTGTTGCGGTACTGCTTTGACCCGCTCTAACATCTGTGGCCTTGCTGGCCCTTGCTTGATCTTATCGTCTTAACAACAATTCCTTGGGTAGTTCTCTCTGTCTTCACCTGATAACCATTAACTAGGGTGTTTCCCATTCTGGGAGACCCCTTTTTACTTAGTATCGTATCCTCCTCGTACTACATCGTAGTTCTTTGCTCGGTTGGTGTACCGTTGGTGTGTTAGTCAACATTGTAGTCCCGTAGACACTCGTCTCGGGTTCTACTACTTCACTTCTCCACTATTGCACGGTTAGTGCTTGCACGCTGGTTATCCTCGACTGCTTCGCACGTCGACCCAGGGTGCCGGAAATTCCATTCTCTTATGCATAAAATTCTTCACTTTTCGCTAACTCATGCGGCAGACATTGTTAAAATGGAGATCGTCTTCGGAATTCACACCTTTCGGGATCTACCGTATGACAGGTCCTCCGTACTTACAGGGGTAAATATCAACTGCCAGATCGGGTTTTCCCGAGTAAGAGATGACTCTCATCTCTCTGGCGTTCTTTCCCTAGTTATAAAATAGGGTTTGTGGAGGGCGGGATGGATGCTGTAGGTATCCAGTACACACTGGTATTTCCCTAACTAGCGTACTCCTCACGCTATAACTCAACCCTTAACCCCAGGTACTAAACTCTTAACTCGGTACTTCCTAAGCTCGGTATTTCAGTCATCAGAGCGATACTTCGCTCTGATACCACTTTTTGTAACACCCCAACTACTAACAACACACTTAATAACATATCGCAGCGGAATTCATAACTCACAACATCACTTAACTCTTTGGTGTTACACGCCGTTAGCCACCCACGTGGCTAACAAGGCTAACATACATACATTGTACCGGTCTGATGGACTAAATTCCCGAGCGACTACACATAAATCCCGTTCCAGGTCCAACAGTCATTATACACTTACATTACAGCTGTACCGAGTAATTACCAACTAACGCCGATACATTTTCGGTCTTACTACACCTATAATACATCCACAATTCTCATGACTACCACATACAACACTACCCCGTCCTACTCTCGAACGGCTTCCAGTACCTTGTACCTGAAAAGTATGGGAGCCCCCAAAGGGGGTCAGCACCTTTGCTGGTATGGTAATCCCGCAGCCCGCATGCTACCGGGCCACGCACAACTATTTGTCGTCTTAGCATGCGGTTGATTTATTTCAAACATGCACAAACTCACACACATATCATGCTTATAAGCAAACAATCATTAATAGGGCACAAACACAAATTAACACACACACTCAATAACAACACACTTCACTTATAACATACTCAACTTAATTTCTCTCCTCTGAGAGGATATAACTTTACTTAGGGAATGCCGGGGTGATATAAGCCCGAGCACAACATACATACATTTCCTTTACTTGAGTGGCGGCCTCATATAGGACCGATCACAACATACATAGTTTCCCCCTAACTCCAATAGTGATGAGGTAGGTAAGCCTTGGTTAAGCTTGTGGGTGGTTGTAATTCCAGGAGGAAGAACAACCGTAACATAACAAAGAGGGAGTCGAAGCGAACTTAGGCATCGACACCCTACCAACATTATACATAATTTCCCTCCTAGCCCGATGTGGAGGTCGGGTAGGTAAGCTTTGGCTAAGCTAGTGGGAGGTCGAAATCCAATGAAGGAAAACAACCCTAACATAACAGGATGGGAGTTAATTCACATATATATATTAACTCCCAAACAACGCGCGCGACCGGAACAACCGGATTCCTCTCCATACATAACATATACTTATTAGTTAAAGGTTCCCTTATGGAACCTATCACATACATCCATCACATAGCGTTACTAACTCGGTTAGACACATAAGGGGAGTAATATCCCTTTTTAACAAACATGGATAACTGTATCCGATAACAACAACATACCAAACAAGTCACATACATCACACATAATCGCAACATACACTAACGCACGGATAGCCGTAGTTAGAACGTTCCCACGGGTTGGGATGTTTATTCCGAATACCGATCTCTTATGTGAACCTAAGGTCGGTTAACTATTATTTAACACATAACTAAGGTTAAGCGGTATCGGAATTAATTACGCCACAATAATGAATTACTGTAAACTCATTTCATGCTTTATCTTGCAAGGTGGCAAACACACAGAAAAACACATTGGCATACAAGCCGGTGTAATCCGGTAGGACACAGGTTGCAAGAAAACCATACCTTGCACCATGGGTTATCTACCTTGTTCCCGAGGATTTACTCCAACGCATCACCTCACGCTCCCCGGGTAGTTTCCGAAACAACTGGTATTTATTATTAAAACATTTTATTAGCAACAAGAACTTACGGTATGTAAACTTCTATTACTCCCGTACTCACCCCGTTATCCCGTTGGTTCGGTTTAACTTAGTGTACATAATTCCTTAACTTACTCACTCACTTCCAACACTTGTTTATACTTCACAGGACCTTTATAAGTCACCAAACAACTCCTTAACATCTTATAACATCATTTCCAATCCATTCCCTAGCTTATAACCCACTTAAAACTCTTTTTTTTTTCATTTCTGCACTGGTCCGGGACCTCATACGGGACTTAAGTCCCGGACCAGAAGGGTAGTGTACTCTCGGCCTTTAAATTGCATATGGTCCGGACTTGGGCATGGAGTTAGGTCCCGGACCAAACAAACAGAGCACTCTCGGGGGAAATTTTAGGGGTGGTCCGGGACTTCATACATAACCTAGGTCCCGGACCAGAGTGTGTGTAAACTCTCGGTCATTTTAATAGGGGTGGTCCGGGACTTTGTCCATGGACTAGGTCCCGGACCCTGCTACAGATTTTGGCAAATTTGACAGTTTCTAACTCTGTTCAAGGTCCCCTCTTAGCCCATTGATTACCCAATCTTCACCAACTATAATCCACATGTTTTAGCACCTAATTACCCACCTAAACCACCTTAAACCAAGCACCAAGTGCACTCCCAAACTCTAATAAATTTCACTTAAAACTCACTTACACTTTCATAACTAGTTTCCTTGTTTTCCATACCTCTTGTAACAGATTTGGTATTGTCTCCCACCACTCAGTACTCCACACATTAATGCCATTCCCAGCACTCCAATGACATTATTTCCACTACTATCACACTCTTCTTCTTTGTTTGGTTTTCAAACCATTTACCAACCATTTAAAACTCTTAAACCTCCTAGTTTCTTCCTTATAATAAAAACACTCAAGCCCAAAATCTCCTAAACAAATTTTGACAGCACTTGGCTACTTTCTTAGCATTCTCACCAAAATAAAATCAGCTCACAAACACTTCTTCTCCCCTGTTTGGTTTAAACATCAAAACCACATCAAATTCTCATTTATTCACCATCTAAACTAGCTTAGTTCCCAAGCTTATTTCTCACACTTAAACAACATTAAACATTCTCATTCCCACTCAATATTATTGTACCATGATTACACAAGCTCAAGGTTATTCATACAACCCCCACATAAGTTTCACAAGGAAATAAAACCAACGCAAGGTAAGCTCTTTACCTCGTTTACTTTCAGTTTCCACTCCTCTTCTTCCTCTTTCTCTTGTTCCCTCTTTCTCCTCTTATTTTCCACACCACACAAGGATTATGGATTGCTAGCTACAACCACATCCCATCACACACATATAACAAATCAATTTCAATTTTTTCCACACAACCTAATATTAAGGAGCTAGTTTTCATGGTTTAGCTTAGATTTTACCTTAGAATAACCAAATGGATAGCTTGGCAATCAATTGGAGGAGTTTCCAACACCCCACAAAAACATGAGGGTTCGGCTGAAATGAGAGGAATTTTTCAACGTGAGGGAAAATCTCACAAATTGTAAGAACAAGCTTGAAATGGCTTAAACTCTTACTTATTGTTACCTTAAGGCATCAAGGAGAAGAAGAAGGGTTGGAATCAACTCTTCAAGCTTCAAAAGCTCCAACTTCAATGGAAATGAAGGTGAAGGAATCGAGTTTTAATTGGGTGGAAACCGAAGCTCTCACCGAGAGGAGTTCAACGGTACAAATTTCGTGTGATTTGGTGGAGGAATGAGCAAGATAGAGGTGAGGCAAGGAGAGGGTTGGTGCTGTTGTTGTCGCGAGTACAGAGGAAGAAGAAGAAGTTGCAAGGCTCTGGAGCAAATCGTGAATGAGAAGGAGAAGGTGAGAGGTATGTATTTTATTTTACTTTTTACTTTATACTATTTGCTTTATTTACTCATTTGTCCCCATATTACTTAATAGCTAGCAAACTATTAATGGGTGCGTCCTTATTAATTAAAACCGGCCCACATTAATTAATAGCCCGGGTCGTTTTTCGTCTTTTCGAATTAAACGCGTCTCGTCTCCCGGTTCCGACACTATTCACTTACCGGGTCCGTTTTCCGGAATTTTCTCGTTTTAATTAATTTTAATGGTTATTATACTCCCATTAATGTTTAATTATTGTTACATAATCAACTATTATTTTTACGGGGTCATTTAACTGTTTAAAATCACGTTTTCGGATTTTCTCAAAAAACACGTTTTAGGACTCCGTTAGCGTTTTTACGCATGGTTTGAATCCGTTTTCTTCCGGAATTTTCCCACATGTTATTAATGTGTAATTAAGGTATAACAATACATTTATCACTCTAACGAAGGTTATGTACCTCCTAAAATAATTAAATACACGGTTTCACGTTTTGTGACTTTTACGCATGTTCTTATTCTTTTTGGTTTTTATTTCTTCACCAATAATCTTAAGGAATTAATTAGCCTTAGAAAATTATAACTACATAGTTAATTAACATATTAAGGTTTGGGGTATTTCATACTCAAATGTTCGTTTTTACCGGACTACTCAAATTCCCAACACTCCTCTCTCGGAGTATCTTACAATCTCATGGATTAGCCTAGAAGTATCTCTCTCAATATCCTCTACTAGCTTAGGGAATTACCAATATTTAGTATTCTCAGATTTAAAGGTTCCCCCAACGTATCGAATACTCTCATGTTCGGGACATTGTTTACATTAGTCAGATCCTCTTGTTGTGGGTTGACTATTTTTCTAAGGGGCTTGGAGATCCCTAGTCATTCTTTACTTCTATCAAAGTTCATGTCTTTGAATTCATCAATCCTCTAAATAGAGGTTCCTTATATACTTCCACTAGTAATCGTTTGTGGATTATTCATTTTGGTTCTCTAACCGTTATCGGGAGTTTACTAGTCCCGTACACTCTCTCACGTTCTAGTGGGTTCATGGGTTTGCATTACCATTTCTTGGTTCGATAGTTTTTGTGTGCTTCCACGTTTTGGTTATTTCGAGAACGACTCTTTCTACGAGTCACTAACCAACGTTACTCAATTATTAGTCAGTCTATAACGCTAGGTTAGACGATGCAATATACAAGGATGGTTAGTACACCCAGTAGACACCAAGACATACAAACAAGCAATATAACATGTTTCATGCTTTTATCTTGATTAAGCCGGCACACAAGCACACAAATCAACGTAGCACGGTTAGCATACGGGGCATGAGAAAATCATACATTTCACCATGGGTTACTTTACCACGTCACTCTATGTTCCTCGGTTCACACTTGATTCACTGATGACATTTCAAGTGTTTCTATTAATAACAAGTACTACGGTATGTAACAACTAATACTCCCGTAATTTAACCCCGTTAATCGTAGGTTCTTATGTGCATATTATTTTATTTTATTTTATTTTTACCATAATTATTCTCCCCATGGTCTACTGCTTAAGCCCTTTTTTTTTGCCCGACCTACCTTGTCAAGGTCGGTCACAAGGTAGGTCGAAGTCAGTAAGTTGCGGGTTCGGAGATTTTTTTTTTTGCCCGACCTACCTTGTCAAGGTCGGTCGCAAGGTAGGTCAAAGTCAGTAAGTTGCGAGTTCGGAGATTTTTTTTTTGCCCGACCTACCTTGCCAAGGTCGGTCGCAAGGTAGGTCGAAGTCAGAAGACTCTGGATTTGAAGATTCCAGCTCGACCTACCTTGCCAAGGTCGGTCGCACGGTAGGTCGAACCCAGTACCCATTTTAACTACTCACTTTGAACTCCAAATTCACCTCAATTCTTACCCAATCCTTTCCTAATCATTTCCTCAAGTTTTCTACATGTTTAAGTACCTTAAAACACTCATAATCATGCTCTAAACCTCCTCAAATCATTACTCAAATTCTTTACTCAAATCCTTGCTCAATTCCTACAAACTTCAATACTCATCTTTGCACTTATGCACTCTAGTGCATTTCTAACTTCTTCTTAAGAGTAACAACCTTCTACCAACCTTACCAAATTACTTATTGACCATTACCATTCCATCCTAGACAAATGCACTACCTATACCCAAGTCCAATCTCCATTCCCAAGATTACAAACACTAACTCTTTTTCTGGAAATTCTAAGGTCTTCACAACCCATTTTGCTACAGATTTTTCTCACTACTTTACTCACCTCTAAAATAGCTCCTAAGGGGTTAACTAACCAAATTGGTTTCTCTCAAAACACCAAGTTAACCCTTGGTCATTCCTTACTCAGAACATCTCTTAAAACACCATAAGTTCTACCAAAATTTTGCCATGACTTACCTACAATCCTTACATTCCCAAATCCATTCATTCTCACCAAAATCAATCCTAAACAAGCCACACCCATAAATGGTCCTACCAGCACATATAATTCCTCAAGATTTCCTCAAACAACAATATCAATGTATATTCAAATTACTTGGCTCTAAGGCCCTTACTTCATACACAATTTACAAAGCTTTTCTAATTCATCCAAATACATTTCCATTTCAATTTTAGGTTCATTCATTCCTTTACCCATTCCCAAAATTCTAATGCATTAAAATTATCATTAAGGAGATTTTCTTACCTTAAATCCTCTTGAGTTCCTCTTTTGCTCTCTTCCTTCTCCTCTCTTCTTTTTCGGTAAAGTTGGGCAATGGAGTTGCCAAACTCCATCCCAACACCCAAATTACACCAAAAAGGATATAATTAAACTTCTAATCCTTGTAATAACACTAATCCAATGAAAGGCTTAGAACACCATAAGTTAGGGTTTACCTTTTGGAGTTTTTAAGAGGGGTTTTAACCCTTGATTCAAGAAGATGTACCCACCACCATTGGAAGGTTGGAATGATGCTCAAAAGAGAGAGAAAAACAGGGCATTACAAGGGGTGAAAATCGGCCACAAAAGAGAAGGAAGAAAATGAGTTCCTTTCTTTGAAATTTTTACCTTAATGGAAAGAGGGGGCTCTAAGCTTCAAGATGATGTAATTTTCTCTTCAAATGGCCAATACCCATGAAGATGCACTTCATCATTTTGAAATTTTGAAAAGATAGAATGATAGATCTTGAGGAGAGGAGCAAGAATCGATGCTTGGTTTTTGATTTGGAGTGGTGTAGCACCTTGGGCAAGCTTGGAAAGTGAGGAAGCCATTGGAGGGGCTTCAATTTTGTTCCAGTACAGAAGGGAGGAAGAAGAAGACGGTTGGGAGGGGGAAAAGTGAGGAAAGAGGGAAAATGAGAGGAGAGATAAGAGAGAACTTGCTTTTTACTTTTTCATTTTTTTTCTCTTTTAGCTTTTTAGTGCGTGAGAGAGTTGGGAAGGGGGCTGGAAACGTGGGTATACCCACACCCATAAGAATTCCAGCTTTTTAATTACAAGGGGAGAGGATTATTTTGGGCTATTTACAATTAACACCCCATAAGTCCCCGTTTTTACACTATTCACTTACCGGAGCCCGTTTTCCGGAATTTTCTCGTTTAATTAATCTTAATGGTTCTTAAGCTTCCATTAATGTTTAATTATAGTTATTTGGTTGAATATAATTTTTATGGGTTCATTTAACCACTCAAAGTCACGTTTTCGAGTTTTCTTGTAAAATGTGATTTAAGGCTCCGTTAGCATTTTAACACATTATTTGGATCCGTTTTCTTCGGGAATCATTCCCGTATATTAATTAGGCATTATTAAGCCTTGTACATCCATCCTAGACCCTTGTCGAGGTCGTAATCCTCCTATGGTCTCTTAACACTCCTTTTTGCGTTTTCGCTCTTTAAGTGTTTCCTCTTTCTTTTGGTTTTATTTTCTTCACCAATACTCTTTAGGCACTATTAGGCCCATAAATACCATATTTGAATTATTTAATCACCTTTTTAAAGTTATGGGTATTTCATTGACAAAGCTCAACTTTATCTAAACAAACTTTGGTGCATGTTATCTTTTTTTTTGTGAAGTGGTCATATGTTCCTCGAATGGCAAATTTGGATGCACACGTATTAGCTAATCTAGTGTTTGGACAAATAATATCCCGTTATGTATTAATTCTTTATGTCGTTTATATGACTATGGCTCACTTTCGAAGAAAAAAAGAGTAATTAATCCGCGGACCTATTAGCTGGCATCACAAAATGCCACTATATTTTCATAAAACTCCATGGGATGCCACTAAAGTCATTGATCATATGGAAAAAAGACAAAAATACCCCTACTAGTTAACAAAATACTTTTAAAGTTCACAATATGCCCCTAAGTGTTAAAAATATTACAAAAATATCAAAATACAATAAAAAATTTAAAAAAATTAAAATTTTAAATTTTAAAAATATGTAAAAATTAAAAAATACTTTTAACAATGACTTTTATAGTTCATAATATCCTCCTATGTGTTAAAAAAATCATAAAAAAATTAAAAATACAATCAAAACATAAATAATTATAAATTTTTAAAAAAGTTATAAAAAATGAAAAAAATGAAATTATCATAAAATTATAAAACAAATAAATGTTTCATTTTTTAAAATTTATTTAGTACCATAAAATAATATTGTGTTTTAAACAAATAATTTATGCCAATATATACCAATTAAGTACCATAATTTATACCAATAAGTACCATAATTTTTAACGTACATTTACTAATTGTTATTTTCTATCAATTTAAATTATTTCTTCAAAATAAATTATTATATTTAGAATTTATCAGCAAAATACAAAAAAAATATTCGTTTACTTTGAAGAAATAATTTAAATTGATAGAAAATAATAATTAAAAATGTGTGGTAAAAATTATGGTAAAATTATGGTACTTAATTGGTATAAATTCATAGAAAAATTGATATAAATTATTTGTTTATAACACAATATTCTTTTTATGGTACTAAACAAATTTTTATAAATGAAATATTTATTTGTTATAATATTTTATGATATTTTCATTTTCTTAATTTTTTTAAAAAAAATTATAATATTTTTAAATTTTTATAAATTTTTAAATTTTATAAATTTATTTTAAATTTTCAAAATTTTAATCTTTTTTAATTTTTATAAACTTTTAAAATTTTTGTGAATTTTGTAATTTTTTTTACACTTAGGAACATATTGTGAACTTTAAAAGTACTTTGTTAACTAGTAGGGGTATTTTTGTCTTTTTTCCATCTGGTCAATAACTATAGTGGCATTTCATGGAGCTTTACGAAAATATAGTGGCATTTTGTGACTTTCTTTTTTTTAATGGCATTTCATGAATTAGCCAAAAATATAGTGGCATTTCATGAAATTTCCCTTGTTTTTTTCCATGTGGTCAATGACTATAGTGGCATTTCATGGACTTTTACGAAAATATAGGGGCATTTTGTGACTTTATTTTTTTACTGGCATTTCATGAATTAGCTAAAAATATAATTTTTTACTGATAAAATTTAAAAATTAAAAATTTGTAAATATAATAATTTATTTTGAATAAATAATTTAAAATTGATAGAAAATAATAATTAAAAAATGTATAATAAAAATTGTACTTATTTGGAATAAATTAGGGTACTTAGTTGGTATAAATTGGGATAAATTATTTGCTTAGAACACATTTTTCTTTTTATGGTACTGCATAAATTTTAAATAATGAAATATTTATTTGTTTTAATATTTTATGCTATTTTCATGTTTTTCAATTTTTATAAATTTTTTAAAAAAATTTTTATTGTATTTTGAATTTGTTGTGAATTTTTTAACATTTAGGGGCATATTGTGAACTTTAAAAGTACATTGTTAACTAGAAGGGGTATTTTGTCTTTTTGTCATCTGGTCAATGACTATAGTGACATTTCATAAACTTTTACGAAAATATAGTGGCATTTTGTGGCTTTCTTTTTTTAGTGGCATTTAATGAATTAGCCAAAAATATAGTGGCATTTCATGAAATTTCCCTTGTTTTTTCCATCTGGTCAATGATTATAGTGGAATTTCAAGGACTTTTACGAAAATATAGGGACATTTTGTGACTTTCTTTTTTTACTAGAATTTCATGAATTAGCCAAAAATATAGTGGCATTTCAGGAAATTTCCCTTATTTATTACTATTATAAAGAGAAAATTACATCCACACCCATTACGTTTGACAAAATTACACATCTCACCCTCATGGTTTTGTAAATTACTTTCCCCACCCACCACCTTCCACCGTTTTATATCCGTCAAATTTATTTGAATTTCTGTCCCACTTATCCATGTGGCGAGCTGTGACTTGTTTTTAATGGTTTAGACACTGGACTGGTTTTATTTAGACAAGAACCAATCTACTAAACATATAACCCAAAACCTAATTTCATTTTCCTATGTACCCCGTTCCTTGATTCGTAAACCCTAACCCCTGATTCCTCTTCTATATCTCCACTGGAGTTTGCTTATACTTTGACTGGTTCCTTGTGCTCTCCTCCATCGATTCGCTGGTGCATTCGATAGGTTTATTGATTGTCTCTCCCCTGCAAAACCTGGCCTTCTGGTACACTAATTTGGACTCGATTTTTGGTATTCATTTTTCATCGCCTAATGTGATATTCATTTGAATGCGAACTATTTACAGTTCGTTTTTCAGTGCTTTGAATCTAATGTTTGGTGGCTATTGTTTGAATGCGAACTTCTGATCTAGTTTTTGTTTTCTTTTGTTGATTTACTGTCACTATGAGCCCAGGTTTGTTTGAACCATATCCTATGTTATTAGATGATTAAGGACTTGGTCAGGTTCTATGTCCACTTATAAAATTTTAACAACTATATTATAAAACAATAATTATTAATACCTAATTTAACCCACTAAAACCTATGATGAGTCACCACCTAACTAAGTGAAATGATACTTTTACATTATCAAGCGAGAGGCTACATTAGTAACTCGTTTTTTTTTGTTTATTCAAATGATGTGAAGAAATTTATCCAACGCCTTGACTTTATAACCCCTTAACTTTTGTAAATGCCAGTTGATGTCCACGCTTACCTGCAACATACACTGATATTACCTGAACGGTTGAAATACTTTTTTAGGAACTATAACAACGTACTATCATGACTAAACAAAATGTTACTCTAGCTTTATCACACGATGGTTATATATTAGTACCTCTTTCGCTTCGTTTATACACTACTTGTAGAAGTAAATTCAATGACTTAAAATCTATATAAATTGAATTTGTTACATTACCAACTATAAAATAATAGCAACAACAAATATGAAATCTAACTAGATCACATAATTCAAAACATTTGCGTTTGAATTCGGGATCAAATTAACTACATATTACGTAGACCCACAAATAGCAGCCAAGATCAGTTTTACCAATAAGTACTTTATACAGTCTTATGCTATGATTGATATGGACCAGACAAAGTTAAATGGGTAGGGATGAAGTGTTGCAGAAATTGTTGGACAGGGATGTGAAAGATGGGTGAGGATTGGTTAAAGGGTAATAAGGTATTGTCATATATGCATGCAAGGTGTTGTCATTGCATTGAGTTCTACATTTCTATTTTTATGTGACAAGTCCACCCTTTGATGAGATGTGTGGAACCTTTTATTTCTAATTCCAGTATCATACCGTTTTCTCTCTTGAATCATTTGGGGATCAAGCTTTTTTCTTTATCCTAACCGTAAATTGTCTCGGCCCATTGTCGTATACCTCATGTTGAGCTATAGATTTGTCACCGCCCTGATTTATGCTTTCATAATAATCTATGGCGTACTTCAAAACCCCTTTAACCTCACCAATGACATAGTTATATATAACAGGGTCTGAAGAAGCTGTCGAAGCCAATCGAGCAATAGTAGTTGTTACCCGTTGATAGCGACATATGAACGATGATGTTTATACCAGTGTTGCATGAAGGTCATTAAATTGTTGAAGAATGGTATCCCTTGCATTTAATCGCCTTCGGTTCTTTATGTAAACAGTGCATAATGTCTTCAACACCAACTTACCCATTGTGCCAAATAGATCAATCAATTTAAGAATATGGCGGAAGAATATACCATCGCCTCAAACAGATAACAACTACATTTAAGCAGTACATCATCAATGTACCCAACATGGACAACCCTTTGATCAATCGCAGAATTGTCTGTGTCGATCATGTACACTTTCTAAGAGTCTAACCCATTATTTGTTGGTTCAGGAGTTACCTTAACAATGTAAGCTATGCTTCGTTCTCTCTCGTAATGAAGTGCATTAAATATTGTAGGTGTGTACACATCGGAAGCACATACCATTATAGGGCATGAGGTGAATGTGTTTGCAACCATCTTAGCTCTAGCGTCGAACTCCGCATGATCTCATGTTCTTTGACAGAGTTGATCATATTATTAAAATGGGGGGAAAACCCGATAAGGCCGTGATCAGTCTTCAGAAAGGATTGAATACTGTTGTTGATTGATTTATTGGCTTGCATTGTGCGCATACTGACGATGAAGTGCTTGTTGACCCATGCAGTCGACCACTATTCTCTCTTCTCTTTTATTTAGAGCATCTACTGCATGGACTTAACCAGGACCAGAAGGTTGCAGTATGGACATACAAACATCCCAGACCGTATCAAACCCTGACTCCTCTTCGATCCCATACATCAGTTAACTCAATGTCTTGGTTACATCATGTGTTATGGCATTATGAATGTTCTTATTCACATTCTACAAGATGTGCTAAGTACAAAGCCCATGAATTGTGTTAGGGAGACGAGATTGCACTATAACTGACATAGTCACATCTTGTTCTGTGAATATTTTGATTGGTGCTTTATTGTCTATGCATTTGAGAAACACTTCAAACAACTATTAGAATGAAGGTATTGTCTCATTGAATACCAATGCAACCTCAAATACGATTATTTGTTGGAGATGATTAAACCCACTAAAAATAGCTGAGCAAGTAATGTACAATACACGTCAGGAATATAGTGCAAGCAATAAGTACTAAACACGAAGTGGTAAGTCTATAAACAAGTGCAATTTAGATTATTGTTTATCGAATATGTTAAGGCAGATAAAATCATATGATGCAAGACCCATACATTTGGTGATAAGCATTCACAAGAATACAATAAAACAAACATGCCAGTTGACAAGGGTAGCATCACCGGCGTCGGGCACAAGGCCCGACCAGCCTTAAGCATGCCTATCCCGGGCAAGGCAAGGCCCGTGCCTCAAGACAACCACCATCATAGCCTGACAGGGACTAGGAGTGGAATTTACCACCCAACGACGAGCTCTCAACACCGACTCACTTGTCCCGACACTAGACTTCAGAACTAGAGGGGCTGGGTCCCGATTGTTTAATCAACACCGTCCCTAGGACCCAGGCCCAAGCCCAGAGGCATCAACACCCGAACACGTCAACTGACATGCTTGTTTGCTTGTATTCTTGTGAATATTTATCCATGTGCTTGCGTGCTTGTGTGATCAGTGGAATGTTTGTCTTGTGATGCCTTGTCACGAGAAAATTTTTCATTTTAGAGGTTGTGCATTACAATTTTGGTGTACAATTGATAGCCATTCAATACGAATCAATCACGATGTAATGATTTCGGGTCTTCCACTGCCTAGTTTCTTGCTGGAAAAGGTAAACTGAGTATAACCATGCAAGTAATATATTGTCCATGTGATGAAGGTAAATACTTGATTAGATTAATGTACATAGAGGCCTACACTTAGTGTGGAATGTTGTATCAAACGTGACTGCATCACCAAACAGAGAATAATCCATATTCATTCTATGATCTGCCCATAAATTGTTTGCTATCAAGTTGTCGTAGTCATACTGAATGTCATAGTGAAATCCATGAGTTTGCATTGCAAGTATGCCTAAAGTACTGTTGTAGGCATGTGTTGAGCAAAATAGTGTTGAAACTATCTTGCTAACTATGGGCAGTGAACCCAATCATTGTAGTTTAACAAGGTCATATCCACAGGGACTTCGTAACTATCTAGTTAATTATAAGGTTAGTAAATGTGCAAAAAGATATACAAAAGTGCATAAACATAAATTGGGGGTTTTGGGTTTTGGGGTTGTAATTGGAGAAATAAAGAAAAACAATAAACACTAAACTACTATCTAGGATAGATGTAGCTCGGGATGGATCTTTGCACCCGTCCTCCCATTTCTACTGATTTGTCGAACTTTGAACTTATAGCTAAACAACGGAACACTTAATTAATTAGCACCTAATCTAGGCCTACTAATCCTAACCAATCTAACCGAGACTTCTCAATTAGTTAAGCCCAAGGACAATCGGTAGCACTAAGCTCAAGTTCCCATAAGGTTGCAATATAGTCTGATATCAAAATCATTGAATTAGAGTACATTGTTCTAGTCTCCAATGGTTTAGGTTTCTATCTCAGAATCACATTTTGATAGAATCCCACAATAATGCTAAACTAATCGGTATGCCAAACCAACCAATTTAACACATAGATGACAAATTGAGCAAAACCTTAAACAAATCCTCAAATCATGAGTGACAAGTTTAAGAATCATAAATACCAAATAATCATCTTCATTGAACTCAAAGACTAAAGCATAAACACAAGTTCAAGGTTCAACAATGGAGGTTTTAGGGATTTTGGGGCAAAATCCCCATCCCAAGCTACAAGGGAGGTTAAGCCTCCATTAGAGCATAAATGAGAGAGAAAGGAGAAGAAATAGCCATGGGAGGTTGAAGAAGAGCTTCAATGGTGAGGGGGTTCTTCCTCTTATTTCCCTTCTTCTTCTTCCTCTTATTCTTCCTTCTTTCCCTCTATTTTTCTCTCTTTTTTCTATTCTGGGTCGTGGCTCTCTCTATATCCCCCTCTCTCCCCTTTCTACCGATTTGTCAAACTTTGAACTTATAGCTAAACAACGAAACAGAAAATTACATCGCCCACCCATGACGTTTGGCGAAATTACACACCCCACCCACGAGGTTTCAAAAATTACTTTGCCCACCCATGTGGTTTCCACAATTTTACATCCAGCAATTTTTCTAATATTTGATCAACTTAAAAGATGGTTAAATGATATCCAAATTTGATGAAAATTTACATGGACGATGCTAAGGTGTTATATTTTTGTTCAATGCCAAATCCAAAGTTTTTTAATGTCATATATGACCTGTGGGACCCAATGAAACATGAGATACATTCATCGGGTCCCACGGATTATATATGAGCTTAAAAAACGTTGGATTTCACGTTTTACCAAAATATAACACTTTAATATCGTCCATGTAAAGTTTCATCAAATTTTGATATCATTTAACCATCTTTTAAGTTGATCAAATATTAGAAAAGTTGCTGGATGTAAAATTGTGGAAAGCACATGGGTGGGTAAAGTAATTTTTGAAACCTCGTGGGTGGTGTGTGTAATTTTGCCAAACGTCATGGGTGGACGATGTAATTTTCCCTAATTAATTAGCAACCTAATCTAGGCCTACTAATCCTAACCAATCTAACCGAGACTTCTCAATCAGTTAAACCCCGGGACAATCGGTAGCACTAAGCTCAAGTTCCCATAAGGTTGCAATGTAGTCTGATATCAAAATCATTGAATTAGAGTACATTGTTCTAGTCTCCAACGGCTTAGGTTTCTATCTAAGAATCACATTTTGATAGAATCCCACAATAATGTTAAACTAATCGGTAGGCCAAACCAACCAATTTAACACATAGATGACAAATTGAGCAAAACCTTAAACAAATCCTCAAATCATGAGTGACAAGTTTAAGAATCATAAATACCAAATAATCATCTTCATTGAGCTCAAAGACTAAAGCATAAAAACAAGTTCAAGGTTCAACAATGGAGGTTTTAGGGATTTTGGGGCAAAATCCCCATCCCAAGCTACAAGGGAGGTTAAGCCTCCATTAGAGCATAAATGAGAGAGAAAGAAGAAGAAATAGCCATGGGAGGTTGAAGAAGAGCTTCAATGGTGAGGGGGGGGGGGGGGTTCTTCATCTTCTTCTTCCTTCTTTTCCTCTATTTTCTCTCTTTTTTCTGTTAGGGGTTGTGGCTCTCTATATCCCCCTCCCCCCTTTCTACCGATTTGTCGAACTTTGAACTTATAGCTAAACAACGGAACACTTAATTAATTAACAACCTAATCTAGGCCTACTAATCCTAACCAATCTAACCGAGACTTCTCAATCAATTAAGCCCAGGGACAATCGTTAGCACTAAGCTCAAGTTCCCATAAGGTTGCAATGTAGTCTGATATTAAAATCATTGAATTAGAGTACAATGTTCTAGTCTCCAACGGTTTAGGTTTCTATCTCAGAATCACATTTTGATAGAATCCCACAATATTGTTAAACTAATCGGTAGGTCAAACCAACCAATTTAACACATAGATGACAAATTGAGCAAAACCCTAAACAAATCCCTGAATCATGAGTGACAAGTTTAAGAATAATAAATACCTAATAATCATCTTCATTGAGCTCAAAGACTAAAATAAAGCATAAACACAAGTTCAAGGTTTAACAATGGAGGTTTTAGGGATTTTGGGGCAAAATCCCCATCTCAAGCTACAAGGGAGGCTAAGCCTCCATTAGAGCATAAATGAGAGAGAAAGGAGAAGAAATAGCCATGGGAGGTTGAAGAAGAGCTTCAACGGTCAGGGGTTCTTCCTCTTCTTCCTTCTTTTCCTCTATTTTTCTCTCTTTTTTCTGTTCTAGGTCGTGGCTCTCTATATCCCCCCTCTCTCTCCTTCTTTTTCTGCTTTAAAAAAGACAAATTTAGACAAAATCTATGACCGATCGACCCACCCTGGGTCAGTCTCATGAATCGGTCGAGTCCAGAAGCAATTTCAGGAGCCGAAAATCGGGCTTTTAAGTCCGACCGACCCACCTTAGGGTCGGCCGGTGGGTCGGTCCAGTCCAGAAGCATTTTCAGCCCCCGAAAAGAGCATTTCTAGCATCCGGAACTTCCGACCGACCGACTATGGGTTGGTCCCTGGGTTGGCCCAGTGGGCAGACTAATCTTCAACATGCTGTATCTTCTTCGTTTTAGCTTTGATTTTGGATCCGTTTGAGCTCACGTGTTCGTCTCTTTGTCTACTTTATTTCTAGCTATGTTATTCCTCCTGCTTCAGCAATAGTTGTGTAAAACACCAATAAAACACAAAACTAGAGGAAAACTAGCTAGAGTGAAGAAATGAGCATGAAAAATGTTGATAAAATATTGATAAAGCACATGAGTATACCTCTAAAACATGCTCATTTATTCACTCATCAGCATTGTGGCTTCAGACGAATCCATGTTCTTCTGCCTCTTTGTGTGAAGATGATTTTTCAGGTTAACTTTAGTACAACCAAGGTCTTGAATTCCTCAACACTGGTTGCAAGAATCTTGAACAAGGTATTAAGCTTAACCCCAACACTAGCATTCAAATCAGCTTGCAGTCTGGCTTCAAGATGGACATTTTTATTTCGCAGTAGATACCTTAGTGGTTCGGGCATTGGTACGTGTCCATTATGCTAGCCGATCCACTTTTTATTAAATATCATCCTTCGCTCCACAAATATTTCAGCTTCATTTGAGCCTTGCACCCACATCTTTCCTCTACATGACACTTCCGGACCGTGTATTGAGGCTTAGTGATGTTCACAGTTGACTGCTCAGCATATCTAGCGCCACTCTTGCTATTCCTCTTGAAACCTTCTTGTTTACAAACTAACACAATGTAAGGTCGTACTGTCAGTAATCTTTTCTTGCTTTTACATTTGTTGCTAGCTCTAATATGTACCCAAAACCAACCCTCTGTGCATAAGTGAAATAGAAGTCGTAATCATCATTAATACTATCAAACCTAAGAGATTGCCAGCGCTAAAAAAACACGTTGCTTCATTCGATACATCATCACCACAAGGATTGCTCTAAACACCTGGATTGCAAATACATGACATAAATACTTCATTATCTTATGAAACGAGAAAGTATAACATTGTATCTGTAAAACATGAAAACTTGGTATACCTAAACATTGTTCTGGTACTGCAGACATTGAACATTACGAACGACAAAGAGATGTAGTAGATATAGGCGATGAATCTGTGGAAGGAATCAAAGGTAAAACAATGTTAATAATATGATAAGATATATCTATACATGATTTTCGACGGTAGTCGCCACATAAAAAAATAGGATAATGGTGAATGAAGTGATATCATACAACACAGTACATAGAACGCTCCAATTCAATTCACTATACATTTTGTTTGCTGAAAAGTGAGGAGAGACAAATTGTAAATCTATGTGTCAGAAAATATGAAAATATGATAAGTTTACTCATATACCCTAAAAACACCTGCATTAATCTGAACCATAGGATCAAATATTTCATGTTAGAAACGAAGCTTATGGGCAAGATGTGGGATGTCACCATAGACGGAGAGGTTTGGCAGTGGGTTCGACTCGTTTATACGGGAGCAAATCGGACCCGCCGTAAGAACAACGCGATATGCCGGTACCTGCCACCCCAGAAGCCCTGCCAAATTCTTCCCAATATTAGTATTTCACTTCCTGACACACGAAGAAATGAATAGCATCCGTAAGCTTCTTTCTTCAACAAGTTCGCCAAATCTATTCATAGCTGTTTCATCCTTCAATGGTGCCGCCAAGTCTTTTGCAAGTACCAGTACAGTCGTCGAAGAAGCAGCTTCCAGAACTGAAACCCTCAGCGAATCTGAGCTCTCCGACCTCATAACCAGGCAACACTGGCGCGAGCTAAAGGAGAGGCTGCTGCATCATGATTCAGACCCGAATCTGATTCTCCAAAAATTATTGAACTCCAAAACAGAGCCTTATGTGGTTGCTCAATATTTTCGGTGGTTGATTAGGGATTATGGTGTTCCTCAAAGCCCTGAGTTGTATGTTAAGATGTTTTATCTGCTAGCCAATGCGAGAATGCATCGGCTTAATAGGAGGTTGTTGGATGTGTTTGCAAAGACCATGGACCCTTCTAATTCACATATCTTTCATTTGTTATCTCTTATGTCTGCTGATGATGGTAGGTCTTTTGCCTGTTCCGTGGTTGTTGATATGTTGATGTTGGCCTATGTTCATAATCAGAAGACTGACTTGGCTGTGGAGGCCTTTGAGCGAGCCAGGGACTATAATTTTAGGCTTTCCAATCTGTCTTGTAATCCTCTCTTGGGTGCTCTGGTGGAGGAAGGTAGAATTGAGATGATGGAGAAGGTTTTCAAGGAGATGATGAACAGAAGGATTGCTCTTGATGTCTTTACCTTTAACATTGCTATTCATGGACTTTGCAAAGTTGGTAAATTGCAAAAGGCTGGTGATGTTATGCAGGATATGAAGGCTTGGGATATTTCTCCTTCAGTGGTCACATATAATACACTCATCGATGGTTATTGCAAGAAGGGTGAGGTTGGAAAGATGTACAAAGCAGATGCGCTTTTCAAAGAGATGGAGTTGATGAAAATATGCCCAAATGAGATTACATATAACACTCTGATTCACGGATTTTGCAAAGATGGAAATTTAAAGTCTGCTATGAGACTACTCAAAGAAATGCAAGGGCGAGGTTTGAAGCCGGATTTAATTACCTACAACTCCTTGATTCGTGGGTGGTGTAGTGCTGGTAAAATCAGTGATGCTCTAGCTTTGCTGAATGAAATGTCAACCTCAGGTTTGAAGGCTGATATAAGAACATATAATGTTCTTATAAATGGCTATTCCAAGAGCAAAATGGTGAAAGAAGCTAGAAGTCTTTTGGATGAAGCTGTTCGCCTGGGATTGTCTCCCACAACTGTAACTTTCAATACACTAATCGATGCATACAGCAAGGCTGGTGAGATGGGAGAGGCAGTTTCTTTGTGGGATTTGATGTCAGTGAAGAAGGTGTTTCCTGACGTGACAACTTATAATTGTTTGGTCACTGGTTTTTATGCAAACAACAAATACGAAAAAGCCAATAGACTTCTGAAAGAAATGACTGAGAAGGGTTTGAAAGCTGATGTTATCACGTTCAATATTAGAATACGTGCTTTATGCCGGAGTGGTGAAACAAGAAAGGCTGTCAGACTACTGGATGAGATGTACAGTCTGGGTTTGAAGCCAAATCGTTTAAGCTACAATACCTTGATTGATGGCTATTCTAGAGAAGGAAATCTCAAGGCTGCCATGACCATTAGGATGAGGATGGAAAAGGATGGTAAACGAGCTAATAACGTGACATACAATGTGCTGATTAAGAATCTTTGTGACAAGGACAATCTGGAAGAAGCAAATAAGCTTCTGAATGAGATGCTAGAGAAAGGTCTTGTTCCAAATAGGTATACTTATGATATAATCAAGGAGGGAATGATGGAGAAGGGATTTTATCCTGATATTGAAGGGCATCTGTATACTCTGCCTCGTAGCTCTTGATTCACTAGGTGGATTTGTATGCTCTTTTCTTGGTCAGTAGTATCCACCCCTTACTCTTCCATCCGGTGATCAGAAGGCAGATTTTGTATTCAAGTTTAAAGGATTGAGATGTATAATCATTTCTATTTAGATGTTGTAAAAGGTTTACACGCTGTGCATGGAAAGTCCTTCTTAGATGCATATCGACTTGGCGAAAGAGAAAGAAGGTTTGGACGCATACTCTTCTCTAAGATTAACCTTTGTAAGTGACTACAGGCCTCTGAGTTATTTTCCCAGAAAGTTCCGATTAAGGTTTGTTCTCTGTTCATTTTGATTGTTCGTTGGTTCTAATCACACTCTTCTGTCCAGTTTGAGTTGTAGCCACTGACGGCTGGCTCATCTCTATGCTCTATCTCTAATCTGCTGAGTGTGCTTCATATTTCTCTGGGAAGCCTTAGCTCCAATCTTCTCTCTACAATCAGGTTTTCCCTCATTTGATCTGATCCTTTTTCCCTTTCTTTTTTTTTCTTTCTGTCTACTTTTCCCGTCTGGGCGATAGTGAGTCCTCCGGGAAGATTGGCTCCTGCTGACATTAACTTGCATTTAGCTTTTGGTAGAATACCTTTCTCGTGAGGTAAGGTATATCAAGAAAGAAGCTGTTCAAATTCGGTGTTTTGTAATGCTAGGTAGCTTACTAAAACGACTTATCAAACTTTTGATATGGCTTAGTCAGTTGCAAGTTTTCTTGTTATTCTAAATCTTGTACATGTTACAATTGTCATCAGATGATAGTGATGAATTTCTCTAGGAAATCTGTTATATTTGTAGCTTCTGAGGGTTTTTATTACTGATTGAAGATGTACAAAACAGATATACAATCCTATATTTATAGTAGTGTCATCTAAGGGAAGAGACACTTAGGAAGAGTCTAGAATAAACCTTTTGAAGTGCCTATCTAGGAACTATAAATAAGAAGTAAAGAATCTGAACAAGTATAATTAATTATAACCTGAACAACCACTAGAGACTAATAATTACAGAATTAATAAAGAAACTATTTCCTAGGCTAATGGTGACTGTTCGGTATATATTCCTTAATTGATATATCAACACTCCCCCTCAATCTAGGTTTGTAGATATCATTCATACCTAGCTTGACGATAAGACTACGAAACCTAGGACTGTGAAGAGGTTTGGTAAACACATCTGCAATTTGATCTTCAGAGAGAGTGTAGCATAGATCAATCAAACCTCCTTCAACTTTCTCTTTAATGAAGTGTCGGTCAATCTCAATATGCTTGGTACGGTCATGTTGGACAGGATCATGGGCTATGCTGATTGTTGATTTGTTATCACACCTCAGCTCCATCGGTCCCTTCCATTTGATTTTTAAATCAGAAAGGATAATTCTGATCCAGAGAAGTTCACAAAGACCATGGGCAAGAGCTCTTAATTCAGATTCAGCAGTGGATCGGGCCACTACATTATGTTTTTTGCTTCTCCATGTCACAAGATTTCCTGCTAAAAATACACAAAAATATGTAGTAGACCTTCGATCCACAAGTGAGCCACCATAGTCAGCATCGGTAAAGGCTTGAACTGTTAACTGCTCCCCCTTCTTAAACAAAATTCCTTGTCTAGGACTTCCTTTTAGGTAATGCAGAACCCTATAGGCTGCTTCCAGATGTGGTTTCCTTGGGTAATGCATGAATTGACTTAGGACACTAACCGCATAGGCGATGTCCGGTCTGGTATGGGAGAGATAAATAAGCTTACCACATAGACGTTGATACTTAGCTGAATCAACCTTGGGTTCATCATGGGCAATGTCAAGCTTTTGATTGGGATCCATTGGTGAAGTAGCTGGTCTACAAGCACTCTTTCCTGTCTCACTTAGCAAGTCTGTAATATACTTTTGTTGACTGATAAAGATGCCTTGTGATGAGCGAGCAACTTCAATCCCAAGAAAATACTTGAGAGAGCCAAGGGACTTCATCTCAAATTTTGATTTGAGTTGCTTTTCTAGACATTGTCTCTCTGCTGGATCATTACCGGTAACAATAATGTCATCAACATACACAAGAAGAATAGTCAGTCCCCCAGGGCGAGAGTGCTTGAAGAATAGAGTATGATCGCCCTGGCTTTGACTATACCCAGCAGCGCGAACAACCTTGGAAAAGCTGTCAAACCAAGCTCGAGGGGACTGCTTGAGGCCATATAAAGCCTTTTTCAGTCTACACACTTTGGAGGAGGTAGATGCTGATGCAGAATCATCATTGAAGCCCGGGGGAATGCACATGTAAATCTCATCATGTAGATCACCATGGAGGAAAGCATTCTTGACATCAAATTGTGATAATGGCCAAACGAAGTAGGATGCCAAGGATAAAAGAATGCGGACAGTATTGAGTTTGGCCACAGGAACAAAGGTTTCCTGATAGTCAATGCCATATGTCTGAGTATACCCTTTAGCCACAAGGCGAGCTTTGTACCTCTCGAGTGAACCATCAGCATTGTATTTGACATTAAAGATCCACCTGCAACCAACAACATGCTTGCCAGGAGGTTTAGTCACAATTTCCCAAGTATGATTTTGTTCAAGAGCTCGAATTTCCTCCTGCATAGCATCCCTCCACTCTTTCTTGCTCAATGCTTCAGAAACAGAATTAGGTATTCGGATATCATTAAGGCTTTGAATGAACAAGGCATGAGAAGGAGAAAAATTGTTAAAGGTAACAAAATTAGCCAAAGGATAAAGAGGATCTTTGGTGCACTGACGTACACCTTTGCGTAAGGCAATTGGTGGAGAGGGCTCTTGAGGAAGAGAATCATTACCTGGGTTAAATGCTTGGTCCTGCGTCAGCCACGGAGTCGACCTGTGCTCTCTTGAATACACCCGTGTCACATGAGGTGGGGTGGTTTTGTCTTGGTTGGAGGATTCGGTCAAAGATGGAGTAGGTTGAGTTGGTGGTGAATTTGGGGTTCGTAAGTTAGGAGATGATGATTGTTGGTTAGATTGAGATGGTTGTGAATCAAGTGTGAGTGGTGGTATGTCCGATGATGATGGTTGTGAATTAGGCAGATTTGGTGAAGAAGGTGTAATAGTGTAGGTAGGGAGTGGTGGAGCAGTCTGAGGGTCCTAAGTAGAGGACAAAGAAGTGGTAGAGTTGGGGCAAAATGGGCCAGCTTCATGAAAGGTAACGTCAGCAGTGATGTAGCTTCTTTTTGTGGCGGGATTGTAGCACTTGTATCCTTTTTGGGTTGGGGAATAGCCTAAAAAGATACACTTAGTAGATCGTGGGTCCAATTTCCCCCTTTGAGGTGGAGGAATATGAACAAAGACAGTACAACCAAACACTCGTAGATCAAGATCAGAAGAGATTTTGGTATGAGGGAAGAAGTGACGAAGGCAATCAAGAGGGGATTTATTTCGAAGCACACGAGTGGGCAGCTTATTGATAAGATGACAGGCTGTGAGGGTAGCTTCCCCCCAATAATGTTTAGGAGTATTGGACTGGAAGAGTAGGGCACGACTTACTTCAATAAGGTGGTGGTTTTTCCTCTCAGCAATACCATTTTGTTGAGGTGTGTATGGACAAGAAGACTCATGGACAATACCTTTTGACATGAAAAAGGATGTGACATTTTGATTGAAATAATCGAGGGCATTATCAGAACGGAAGCGTTTTATAGTGGTGGAAAATTGATTGTGAATCATATTGCAGAAGATGGGAATAATTGAACTCACTTCACTTTTGTGTTTCATTAGAAAGACCCACATAAAACGTGTGCAATCATCAATAAATGTGATGTACCAACGTGCACCAGAAATGTTAGCTACCGGAGAAGGACCCCAAACATCACTATGAATAAGATCAAAAGGAGAATGACTTATTGTATTGTTTTGTGGAAAAGATACACGAGAATGCTTAGCAAGTTCACACACGTCACAGTGGAAGGTGGAAATATCAATACCACAAAAAGATTAGGAGATATGGTTTTGAGAACATGAAAGGATGGATGACCAAGGCGCTGATGGTGGAGCCAAATGGTGTTGATATCAGTAGTGACGGTGGTAAGAGCTTTTTGTGGGGGTTTGGCGACAACCAGTGTATCAAGATAGTACAGTCCTTCTCGTTGCTTAGCAGTTCCAATCGTCCTCTCCGTGCGCAGATCCTGTAGGATACACCATGAAGGAAAGAAAACAGCAAAGCAATTAAGGTCCACGGTTAGTTTGAAGATAGAGGCAAGATTCATGGCCAAGTTTGGAACATGTAGGCTATTTTTCAGATGCAGCTGATCAGAAAAAATAACTGTGCCATGTCCAACAACACTTGTAGAGCTTCCATCAGCAGTGGTAATGTGTTCAGGTGTGGAACATGGGTGATAATGAGAAAATAAAGAGGAAACAACAGTCATATGAGATGTGGCACCTGAGTCCAAGATCCATTTGGAGGGAGAGGTTTGTTCTGAAGCATTAAGACAAAAATGAGTAGAGGTCTTACCTTGCAAGGCCAAAGAGCTATGACCAAAATCATTTGAGGCATCAAGAGACTCCAACATCACACGAAGTATATGTATCTCCTCTGCAGAAATGGGTGAAGGAGTAGCAGAGTTGCCTGCAGTATAACGGGATGAGGGAGTGGCTGAGTTAGCACGCCCAGCACTAGATCCACGCCTTTCTTGGCCCTTCTTTTCTTTTTGTAGATGGGGATATAGCTTCTAGCACTGGTTTACATTATGATTAGATCTTTTGCAATGTTCACACCATCGTCCTCCCTTATTTTCCTTAGTCGCCTTAGCATCTGAAATAGCAGATTTGGCAGCGAGAGTGGTGCTCTCAACTGTCTTGGTGCTCATCATGATATTACGCCTACTCTCTTCATGTTTGACAGTAGCTATGGTAGAAGATATAGCTGGAAGAGGAGTGGTGTTGAGGATTTGTGCTCGAATCTGATCATATTCTGGATTTAAACCAGACAAGAAACAGTAGAGGCGTTGCTGATTTATATAGTTCTTGTGGAGGGTTGCATCAGCAGCATTAGACCACCTCATTGTTTGATACTGGTCAAGTTCAGACCACCGTCGCTGGAGGTCTGTAGCATATTCTGTGACAGATTGTGAATCTTGCTTAAGATTCATTGTTTGGAGCCATAAGTCATAGACAAATGCACCATCTTTGGCAGCAGAATAGGACTGCTTTATGAAATCCCAAATGTTTTGCTTCTGGTATCCATATAGAGACATGTGCTGCTGATATTGGGATTCATCGAGTCCCATAACCAGACCCGTATATTGGCATTCATTTTTTCCCAGCTAGCAGCATCTGTACCTTCTTCTGGTGTAGAAGCAGAGAGATGCGCTTCAAGATCCTTGCCGCGGAGAAGAGTGTAGACCAGCCTTGACCATCCAAGGTACCATTGAAACGGTATGATGGCTGGATAGGAGGAAGATCAAATTTTTGTTGTCGAAGAACAGTTGCTGCTGCAGCAGCAGCTGAGACAATAGTTGAGTGGTCAAGGTGATATGTGGGTGAACCAGTTTCTGTAGACATGATCGAACCCTTGGTGAGGAGACTCACGCTGAAAGTGAAGAAAAAGGAATTGAAGGCAGCAAAGGGGTGGAGACACCCAAAGAGATTCTGTAGGCGTAGAAAGTTGAGATGCAGAGGGGTGGAGACACCCAGAAAATTAGAGCATAGACAGGAGTGAATAAAGGCTGCTCAAAGGGTAGAGATCAGATGAGTTTGGATCAGATTAGGCTCTGATACCATGTAGTTTTTGATGGAAGTGTGTATAATTGATTCAACGGAACACGAGAACAAAATTTGGAATTGAACTGATAAGGTAACAAGATGGAAAAGGAAAGATAAAAATCTGGTATAAAACCTGCCTAATTAGGGAAACCCTGCCTATTCCTATCTTAGAGGCCAAAACGTGAATATTCTTCTTCTTGATGATCTAGGCTAAAGCTACCACTTCCTTATATAGCCAATACTAGGGAGAGTTGTCTTGGGTAAGGGGCAAGGGGCAAGCATAAGCCATTTCCCAAACTGCCCTTAACCCCCTATTGTGATCCTATCATTCCTCCCCTGTTAAATCACCTTGTCCTCAAGGTGGTGTACTCTATTTTTCTGAAATATAAAAATAACAATAAAAAAAAATATTCTCTAAGTAAACTGATGTTGTTGTCGCTGCACTCTGCTGTTTTGGGGGTTGGAAGGTTGCATCTGTTCCCACCGTGCTCTCTTGACAGCCTGCATCTGGGTTTAACTCAACAAGCAGTTCTCTCATATCCCTTCCCCATAGGCCCAACATTTCTTGTTGGACGGCTAGAATCTCCACAGCCTTGTATGTGACATGTCCCAACTGCTCCATCAAGCTCGAGATCAACCGTAACAACACCTCAGACTGACTATCGTGTGCAAGCTGCTCCACGCCACTGCCTCCACCTCCATTTCTGACCGTGAACAGTAGCTGCCTGAGAATTCTCAAATAAATATCTTGAGCTCTCGCCCTCTCGTTCCTCCTGGGCAGTGTAGTTGCTGATCCCCTATGAACCCGCCAGAAAACACTCGATTGACAGGCGACAGCGGATAAGTCGCCGGAAATTTTGGGAAAGGGAGACTCCGTAAATTTTGGGAACAAATGAATCAGATTAGGGTTACTAGGTATGCCTGATGTCTTCTCTCTTTTCTTCCTTTTCGTCTGTTTCTTCTTCAATCTCTTCAACTGATCGAGCCTTCTCTGCCTTGAACTTCTTTCAGTATGCCGAACTCCCATCAGACAAGCATTGGGAAGATGAAATCTTCTCCCCTCTCGTTGCCTCTGTTTTCCCACCATCTTCTTTTCCTTCCGTACTCTCTTTCTTGATTTTTTATGACTCCTCCGAATCATCCTTTTTTTTTGGCCAATGAAATTATCATCCCTATCAGTCTCCAGTTGTGGTTTATGGATGACGACACTCTCGATTGAGTTAGTCATCTCTTTTCTTTCTAATTCTGCGATCCCTCCATCCCTGAATATCTTGATTGATTCCTCTCTATCTGCCTGCTCGATCTTCGCCAGCGAGGTTATCTTCAGCTCCAGAGTCGGTGTCGGCTGCTTAGTCTGGACTGCCTTCCTCGGTTCCAAGGCCAATGACTTCAATCCCGGTGCTGCTCCCTCTACGAAAGGAGTGATAAGAGGTTTGGCCTCCTCCCTCCATCCTGACGTGAAGGATTCCTTCCAAGTCTGGGTTGTTGATTTCTGCTCTTCGTCGACTTTATCAGTCGTCCAGCTCTTGGGTTTTGGTGCTGGCGACAGTGTGTCGTGTTTGTGGGGTTGGTCACACCTCCAGTGGGTTGACCGTTCTTTCAGCTCTTCTATTCTTCTCACCATTCTTTTTAAGATCACTAAGATTTCTCGATTAATCTCCCCATCCCCCAAGGATTGTACAGCTCTGTTACCAATTGAAGGAAGTGTGTATAATTGATTCAACGGAACACGAGAACAAAATCTGGAATTGAACTGATAAGGTAACAAGATGGAAAAGGAAAGATAAAAATCAGGTATAAAACCTGCCTAATCAGGGAAACCCTGCCTATTCTTATCTTAGAGGCCAAAACGTGAATATTCTTCTTCTTGATGATCTAGGCTAAAGCTACCACCTCCTTATATAGCCAATACTAGGGAGAGTTGTCTTGGGTAAGGGGCAAGCATAAGCCATTTCCCATACTGCCCTGAACCCCCTATTGTGATCCTATCAGTTTCTGAGGGTTTTTATTACTGATTGAAGATGTACAAAACAGATATACAATCCTATATTTATAGTAGTGTCATTTAAGAGAAGAGACACTTAGGAAGAGTCTAGAATAAACCCCTTGAAGTGCCTATCTAGTAGGAACTATAAATAAGAAGTAAAGAATCTGAACAGGTATAGAAATTTAATTATAACCTGAACAGCCACTAGGACTAATAATTACAGAATTAATAAAGAAACTATTTCCTAGGCTAATGGTGACTGTTCGGTATATATTCCTTAATTGATATATCAACAATATTTATTTCTGGTGGCTAATTGGCCCATACAATACTACTCAATAAGTTGATTATGACTATCTCGTGATATAATGGGATTTTAGTTATGAAGTCTTAGCTTGAACTCGATGAACATGTCAGTCAGCGTATAACATTGCTGCGAGAGCTGCGCCTGGAATGGTCACTAATGCAGTTTAAATGAATGGCAGATTCTTGGACTAAGAAATGCTCTTTCTATCAGAACAGAGATGATGGGGAATCAATCTCTATTGGATTTTTGTGATTAGAGAATGCACCCCATTGATCATATGGATTCGGTGAGAAAGGGCTGGGCTCATGGTCCATAAATTGATTCTATGTTCTTTAAGTATTTTGCATTCGGTAATTCCTTTCAGAGCATTGCAGTTTCTGGCAGTAAATTGAAATGTTTCTCTTTTAATAGGCAAGATTGAAATCAAGAGATCAAGGGCTCGGAGGTTAAAACAGACTGGTGTATTATTACTCAACCTGACCTAGAAGAAAAAGATATGCAAATATCAAATAGACGTCCCTACTTTCACCTCTTGGATGACAGGATGGTAGTAATTGTAGCCTCCTTGATCAAACGAATGCTAATATTTTCTTGCTATACTGTCAGTCTGTTTGATAATGTTTTCATTCAAATAAGTATGCAGTTATGTTTTCCTTACCTCGTCTTAATTACTCCCTTTGTTGCTATTACTTCTATATCGAATATGGAGCCAACTTCATTTTTCCCTGCTCATCTGTCTTTATTTGCCTTACAGGTCTCTCCTCTTTTTTCATTCATTTTCTCTATGTCTGTATTTCAACAAGGTTCGTAATCTACATATTTCATGATTTCACTGCAGTGGTAATTATACATGTGGTCTAGCCGAACAGACAATGAAATCTGAAATTATCAGATACTGTATCATGTACGGGTACTACTATACTGTCTGCAGAAATGAATTTCTATTATTATAACACAGGGGAAAAGTTCAACGACAATTTTTCTAGTCTTTACACTGCTCCAGCATTGATTAAAATCATTTGTTTATTTAGATTATTGGGTGCTGTTTATTATATCAAGTATGACACGTATAATAAGATATAAGTGTTCTCTAGCTTATTCTGAACTTTCATTTAAATATAGAACTCGGACTGACAGCTTAATTTATTCCATTTATGTACAAGCAATTTTACCCTGGTCGGAATATACATCCTCTGTTCTTGCATCCTCTTGCAGGTTCAACATTGTTGCTGGTAATTCCAAAATTCTGTCACCCTCATGGCTTAGCTAAATTCATCTTATATTCTCGAGGCTTAAATGGTTCACAGTATACCGTTGGGGTTTACTATGATTCACAATATACCCCTCATTTGAAGATCTCAACCATCGACATCTCCTTTGCAAGGGAGTTTGAAGATCTCAACCAGACTCAAGTGATTAGAACCTCTTTGCATTCAGCAGACTGATCTACCACAAACCTCCGCAATGAACCATTTGAAGTACTCAAACATCGACATCTCCTTCTTGTGCATTCAAGACCAGCAAGAGGTTCTAATCACTTGAGTTCAAGTAAAGCGTCATTGCCTACTTTGGGTGTTTGATTGTACAATCGGTTCCTCCTACTTCTGACGTCTTCTCTGGAATAATTGACACGCCCAATAGCTCGATTTCAGGTATGCATTATCACATCAATCTCCTTTCAAGTGTCCCTTGCACCACGACCTCAAAGGACTATTATGAATCTAAACTGGGTGTATGTGCTCACATCACAGTGGATATTATGGCTGCATTGTCTTCTAGAAGTGATCAACAATTAGGAATTAGACTAATTTGCAGTTGGCTTTCAGTTTGGCTTGTTACTGGTATGCAAAGTTTTCTTTATCTGAGGCTAACTTGCAGTTTTCAGCATGCCGCTGATAATTTTAATCTTGATTGGTATGTACCTCTTACTACCTGATTATTATGCCATTAATAGAGATGGCTAATTCTCAGTGAAATTGTCTTTATTTCAATTTAAACATGAATTTTTCATTTTGGGTACACGCTCACCATGATGTAGTCTAGTCGGTTGAAATAAATGGATTTCTAATTGATATCTTGCTCATGGCTTGAGTTTCCACTCTTCTTGGATGTCAAGTTTCGCATCAATCTTAATAAAAAAGTATAAGACTGGGTTTCTTTCCAAATTTTGGAATTATCATTTTTACTACTACCTTTTCCTGAACCACTCTCAGTGGATTTAAGATCTAATGTATACTTTACTGTTTCTTCTGTTGAGCTTGCTTAGTACCTGCTATTTTTACCTGTGGAACTGCAAGACTTGGAGTGATCTACTTGTTTGGCGTTGAACAAAACTCTTGACATTTCTCAAACTGATTATCCTTCAAACAGTTAATGTGATGAAACCCAAAATACAATAAGTGAAAGCCATTCCAAAATAGCTACTGTTGTACTGATAGAAGCCAAACCGTGTGATTTTTACACCCTATCTTCAGACAATGGAAAAGAAAAATGATCTCGAAGAGGAAATAGACAAAACTGAAGAAGACTGACATAAATCAGGGCTAGCCTTGCCTGGCTGCTTATTTTTAAATCTGGGTTGCCCCTGCATGTTTTCACATAAGAAGCCAAATGATGAACATTCTTCTCGATACCTATACCTTTACTGCGCTTTCCCTTTATATTGTGGAGCTATCTTGGGCAAGGGCTAAGGTTGTTTAAGTGCTTGATTTCTCAGTGGGCTCTTCAAATAGGAATTCGTTCCAAACCCGCTTACATAGGATAGGACTTACAGCTTGTGAGAGCTGGAGTAGATCCAAACTGAGATTCAATCATTTTAATGTTCTTCAGTGTGGTTTGTGAAAATTAACAAATTAAGAACACTGGTCGCTCACTTGGAAGGACATTTTTGTAGCCTGAACTTTTGTTTCGACCCTTGGAATTCAACTGTAGTGTGTTATGGTTTGCTTCTTTATGTAAATTGAAGTGAAGTGAGAAGTAGTAGCTGAGAAAAACTCAGCTTTTTTAGGGGATAAAAACAGAGTTGATTTTTGTGTTGGCATGTTTGCTTGAGTTATTAGCAGGATGTTTTTTTGTTGTGTGATTGCTCGTGGGTTGGCATGTTCCTTATCTTGTGTAGATGGCAAAAGTAGGCAGGATTGAAAACTTGGATTGAAGATGAAGAGAGTTGAATATGTTGCTAACAAACAATAAAAAAACGTATATCTTCTCAGGTGATGGAGACCGCCGACCTCAGGAACTGTAGCGCTTATTGGGAACTAGGGGGCGCCACTTTTACCTCCCATTTTATCCGCCAAACAAAATGTGCATCTAAGCTTTCAAGAAGTGGACAATTTGATGGAAAGATTCTAGTCGCGGTTGATGGTGAGAAGAGAAAACAATTTCAAGAAGTTGGCAACACACAAGGATAGAACTTGATGTCTCTATACTTTCGACTGTTTATCGGATAGCTTCTTTGATAACTTTTTTCATATTACTCTAGCAGTTCAAAATTATTGTACAACTCTAATATCCGTTAGAGATAAAGTTGTCATTTCACAAAGAAATTACATCTGAATGGATAAACCTCGTTGAAGGGTATTGTGAATTACAATAAATAATGACGGATTTAAAGCGCATTAACTGGCCTGTCACTAGTTAGGGTCAACCTTGTTGAATGTTAATATTGGCATGCCGCGGGTGGGGCACACTTGTGCTATGTCAGGAATGATTTTTTTTTTTATGCCTAGTTGATTCGGTAATGAAATATGTGCTGCTAAGTATTCTTATTCTATGTCTCGTTTGCTGTAGAATGAGCCCAACCCATCTATTTCTGTGGATGAGAATGTTACCAGCTTTGAAAGTATTTGAGGACTTTTACCGCATACATAGAGTTTTGGTTTTTAGTTTAAGGTTGTGGCTTGAGGTTTGGTTTTTGGTCGAAGGTTGAGGCTCTCCGTATGGGAACCAAGTATTTTTTTGATAATGGGCATAAGACCCAATGTGTCACACAGCGGAACAAAAACAAATTGGAAGACTCACATCTTACATACCTTTCTAGTCCTATTTCACCTACTAGGTAAAGGGAGAAATCCTACCCTTAGCTCTACTTAATTTTCTTTTTGCTTCTCATGGCTACCTTGTTGACACGGGAAAACTTACTAAAACCTAAGGGCTTAGTCTCTGCTACCATCTTTGATCTACCCTTAGAGAGGTATTCCTTGAGCACCTATCGGAGTCCTCTTTAGGCCCTTCGCTTGCAGCCTGACTTCTCCGGTGATAACTCGCTTGCTGATTACGAATGATCCCCTCAAGGTTATCAAGGGTATGCTCCTCGTCAGTGACGGTGCACCCGAGCTCCTTCGCTAGAAAAAGCGTCTGTCTCGCTTCCTCTTTAACATATGCCTCATCGGGATCGTCCTCCGGCCGATGGATCCTCCCACTGGCTCAAAACCAGGGGAAATTTTGGGTCCTCGAAGAGGCTCCTAAGGCCAACATCATCCAGTTCTTCCTCCATCATCAGCGCCTGGGCAACAACAGGCTCTGATCCCGGTCTACAACAAAGACCATCAACAATCTTACCACTCGGGCCCAGACCGGCCCCGATGTCATCAACACTACCAAGCTTATCGAACCACTTGGCATCAACCTCCACTCCTCCCCTCTCATTGTGTATGATATATTCCACAACTGGATTGAAACCCAATCTCTTACCAATATGTAGCTTGAGAATGGAGATTGGTGTCCGAGCACCAATTTCCACCGCCCCTTGACAAGGGCCCCGTTGATACCATTGGGCGAACTCGGAACAGAAGGATGATGTGTGGGTTGCCCACTCCCATTATGACACCAAACTAATGGTGGTCACGGTTCCGGTTCCGCCAGTTCCGGTTCCACCGGTTCTGATTCCGATTCCAACATATGTGTATTCAGGTTCAGAACCGGTGCGGTTCCGGAGTGGTTCCGGTTCTGAAGGTTGTATTCGCTTCAGATTCGTTCAAAAAACCAGTTTCGGCCAGTTCTGGAGCGGTTTCGGTTTCGGCCGGTTCCGGAGCGGTTCCAGCCGATTCTGGAGCGGTTCTGGCCGAATCCAGCCAGTTCAGACCAAAACGACATCGTTTTGCCCATTGATCAACGACTAATTAACTGGTTTCTAGGCGGTTCCGGTTCTGCGGTTCCGAATCCAAGGACGGTTCCAGACAATTCCGGTTCCGGTTTCGGGTCAAGTTTGGTCCTGGATCTCAAAACGTGTATTCGTATTCGCTTCGCATAGGGGCAGTTCGGGTTCCGAATCGTTTCCAGTTCCACTCGGTTCCGGTTCCAATCGGTTCCGGATATGACCGGACCTAGTGGCCACCATTAAACCGTACCATACCGGTATCATACGGCCACAAACACCAACGCCGCATTTGACCCCACCACCCAAAATGATCAAAGCCCTGTATCGGATACGTTGGCCAGTAGCCAATTGACGGGTACACCCAACTCGAGGAGTGATAAGTTGCACCGTTCTAGAAAACATTTTGCATCCCACTCTACGAGTTCCCTACGAAAACTTTATTCTCATCATTAATACCTTTGTCCGTTTTAGCCTTCTCTTCCTTGGAACGCAAGGGTAACAACTCAGCAACTACTCCCGATGGCGCCTCTCCGTGCATAGAACGACAACAAAAATGGAAGAATATTCAAATTTTCTGTCGACCGTTCAGGCTTCCATAGTCAGCCACACGCTCACAACCCATCTTCATGCACGCTCCACCGACCATCACTTCAACATCACCCGGACGACCCAGATCAGCGTCGCCGCTATTGACCCCAACGAAACCACCCTCTTGAACTGGCGCCTGGGATGCCACAACAGGAGAATCGGACGGAGCTAAAGACTCAACCTGGCCTCTTCTCTATTTTGACATTCGCCCGTCAACATCAACAACATCCTTCGCTGCATATTTTACTTGACGAGCAAGGATCTTGTGACCCATGAAAAATCGGCCATGAATCCTTTCCACCGCCAGTTTGATATGAGCGGCACTTGTCATTTTAACCAAGGCAAAAGCCAACTTGTTGTTTTGTTGTCGTTTCCTCAAGATGTAGATGCGCACAATACTTCCATCCATACGTAGGAGCCACCAGAGTGCTCTCGAATTAACCTCTCTATTGTCGATGAACAACGAACTGCCACAACCTTCACATTTAGAGCTATTTCCATCCACCGCCTTGGGCACTGCCAAACTACTCACCGGTCTTTGCAGGGTAGACCTCCTATTTAACTTCACCGACCTGCTGCCCAGCCTCAGGGAAGGGCGGGCTTCCCCCGCCACCTCGAATACAGACGCGGCCCCCTCCTTGGATTGCCGTCATATTCCGTGGATGATCGAGACACCCGCCGATTGTAACTCCTCTGTCCACTTCTACCGCGGCATCTCGACCCAATAGATCTCCGCCCCCGGGCACACGAACAACTCCTCCTCCGCCTCCGTGGGTTCTCGCTTCCTTTCCGACACTCTCGCTTCTCCCGACGACCCCTCCAACTCTCGCGATACTCACGACCTTTTCGCTCCTCTCTCTCGCGCTCTCATTTTTCCAAATACGGGTCCTCGTGCTTTGATGTCATATAGGTGCGGCTTGGTGCTGGAGTGAGGGTTCAACTTTATTCTGGGTAAAAGGAAGGTTCTCAATGTGATTTGGGTCAATGCTGGGATTAGTTGGGTTTGGTGGTTGATGGCTATCCTTTTGTTCTGCGTTGTGGACTGTGATATCTTTCTGTAAGTTAGTTTTAGTACGCCATACAATTTCTGGAGGGTGGTGTGTTGGTGGATGTTCTGCAAGTGTCTGGTGGTGTCCACTGTCCACCATTTCGAGGATAGGCGGAACTACAATGCTAGCAGGTTGGTAATCTGATTGCCTATCTGTTATTCGATTACTTTGGTCGGGGGTGTTATTTAAGAAAATTTCCGCTCTTTCCCTTTTCTAAAAAGAATGTATAAACAATACGTAAAAAATTGAACGACTCTTGCACAACTTTTCTTTCCAATTCCTCAATGGTTATCGTTCTTTATTTGTGTCGACTGGGTGGGTATACCGGAAGGGATTTTGTGACGAATCGTATTTTTCCGTCATTGACGGAATGGATCTCTACCACCCAAAACTTTTATAATACTCTAATCTCACGGTCTATATGTGCGTTTATTTATGGTTCACTGTATGAAAGATTTTTACGGTCGGTGGGTTCAATTCATTTTATATAAATTAATTTTATGTTACATTATGAATCCTTTTGCTGATACAATATAATATATAATGATGACTATGATTATATTATAACTTATTTGTGGATTTAGTAATGTTCTACTTTAGAAAATTAAATAATAATTTGTACAATTAGAATGACGTATATATTTATTTTTAATAAGACGTATTTTATTTGCAAGATTTTTTTCAATTTTATAAAATAATGTAATTTTTTAATATTAATAAGAATTACAATTTGGTGATGTATCTAAAATATAACTAATATGCATTTAAAAAATAATCTTATAAAACTTAATTAAATATGAGTAAAGAGTTGTAACAAAAAAATAGAGTAGTGAGAAAAATATAAGTATTACAAATAAATTGTAATAAATATAAAAAAATGTATTTAATATGTTAAAAATAGTGAGAATACTTGAGAGACTGAAGTTCAAAGGAACCCTAGCATTGCTAAATCAAGTCATATATTTTTTAAACTCTTCACTACAAACTCTAAAATAAACCTAAGCCCTACACTACAAACCTTAAAATAATACTTCGGCAATTTTAACTCTCCTAGTGTATGTGATGTAGGGTAATTTATGGCGATTTTGAACTTGGCGATGGTTCCACCTTACAAAGTGGCACCTATTTTATAATTTTCTACTTTATTATTTTGTAAAACTTTAAAATGTTGTATCTTATTATATATATAAGTACAAATAACATAAATTTTATACCATTGTTCATCGTAATTCGAGCTCTTCAAAATAAGACTAAACATGAATATGTTTTGATAAATTTAATTTTTTTTTTATTTTTGTATGTACATATGTTTTAAGATTCATTGTGAATCTTAAGTTTAAGAAAAGTGAATCAAAGGTTGTTAAAAAGTAAACCAAATGTTGTTAAAAAGTGAATCAGAGATCGTTAGACCCTAAACCATGTACTACAAACCCTGCGACGTTTTTAGCATTTCTAGGGTTGTTTTTAGGGTGTTTGGGGGGTAGGGTAATCTTTTTGGCATTAGTTCTACGCTTTATATTGTCGTCACTGACTCGATAGTTTTTTAGGGTTTGTGGTTTAGGGTTTAGGTACAAACCCTAAAAATGCCTTCGATGTTTTTAGCTATCCTAGGGTGGTTTTTTGGGTGTTTGGGGGGTAGGGTAATCTTTTTGGCATTAGTTCTACGCTTTATATTGTCGCCACTGACTCGACAATTTTTTAGGGTGTGTGGTTTAGGGTTTAGGGTCTAAACCCTAAACCCTGCACTACAAACCATAAAAATGCCTTCAACGTTTTTAGCTATCCTAGGGTGGTTTTTTGACTGTTTGGGGGGTAGGGTAATCTTTTTGGCATTATTTCTACACTTTATATTGTTGTCACTAACTCGATAGATTTCCACACCACAATTATAAATAACGTTTCCAACGTTTTGCATAAAGGTGTCCACAAATTCAAATGAATGTTTCCACATGTTCATTTAAACGTTTCCACGTTTATACAATTCCATGATTATCTATAATGTTTCCATGCCTCGAGTACATATAAACATTTCCACTACATAATTATATATAAACATTTTTATAATTATATATGATGTTTCCATGGCACAAGTATATAATGTTTCCACCGTTATACATAAAGGAGTCCACGAGTTCGGATAATGTTTCCACTTTTTATTTAAACGTTTCCACCTTTTTATTTAAATATTTCCACGTTGTTATATATACGTTTCCACGTTTTTATTTAAACGTTTCCCCGTTTCTACGATTCCATGATTATATATAACGTTTCCATGGCATGATTACTTATAAACATTTCAATAATTATATATGATTGTTTCCATGTCACAATACGATTCCATGATGTATATATAAACGTTTACAGGCCATGATTACATATATACGTTTACCCAATTATATATTCTATGTCACAATTAAATATAACGTTTCTACGACACATTTCCACGCCACAATCAAGTATAACGTTTCCACCGTTATGCATAAACGTATCCACGATTTTATATAAACGTTTCCACGATTTTATATAAACGTTTCCACATTTTTTTATAAACGTTTCCATATTTTTATATAAACGTTTCCACGTTTCTATGATTCCATTATTATGTATAAACGATTCCACATCATGATTATTCATAACATTTCCAACATTATATAATAAACTGAATTGTTGGAGTCGAATTACGTAATTATTAACATTTGATTTTTACATATGCACTACACGATAACTTATAACATGAAGGTTAAAAAATTATCCGACAATATTTTTAAAAAATATTATACATCAATTTTTTTAATTTCAAAAATAATATAAATATTAGCTTGGTAAATGTTTTGTATTAGCAATTTTCTTGATTTTAATCAGTTGATTGGTTTTTTTTTAATTGCTATACTCTAGTTTTTACATATATGTATTAACAACAAATATTATAAGATTAGAAAATCATAATACAATAGCAATATCATTCAGTTCTTTCTTTAAAAAAGTATAAATATTTAACTTGGTGTTTTTGCATTAATTTAACTTTTTTAAAAAATTTCCACCGAGATATATGTTCGTCAACAAATATAATCAAATTAAATAAATAATATTATAATCATGTATAAAAAATACCACATGTATACAAACACAATAGATGAATAATGGTCTATCACATATCTCCTGTCAGCCGTACATAGTTTTGTTATAAAACAATGGCTAAGATGTTATCCGTCACTGACGGAAATTTGTGGTCCGTCACCAAATCTCTACCGTTTAATTGAAGTTATGATTTTTCAAGTTAAATGTTTATTATGTAGCACTTTTAATTAAAAATAATTATAAAATTTAATTAAGTATTTTATATTAATTTAGCTTCTTCAAATTTTATTTTAATTATGGCATGTATATTTGTATGTGTATGTTAATTTTTTTATACATAAATAATATCAAATATTAGATTAAGAAAATATTTTTTAGTAGTTATATATACATTTATTTAAAAAGAAAAAAAAATCTATTATTAAGACTTATTTAAAAGGAAAAATGCTTATTTTTATCATTTTTTATGTACGTGAGCAAGAGAGAATATAAATTGAGAAAAAAAAACCCAAAAAATATTATCAATATATGATAATTAAAATACTGTATACAAAATGATGGTGGTAGGATTTCCGTCGCTGACGGAAAATCTGGATCCGTCACATGATCCATCTTGGGAAGCCTTTTTTATTTACCGCAATATAAAGGACACGGAAAGAGACTAAGCAACGCATTTCCATAAATATTACGCGAAGGCCAATATCGTTATACAATGTTGGGTTAGTCAGACTAGGTGGCTGAGTATGGGAGGTTGACGTCTTCGGTTTTCTAAAATTCAATTTCATTATCATTCCATTTAAATCAGTTAATTGGATTTGGTTAACCGTTTAATTCAGTTTTTGAAAAACCAATTTTATTACCATTCCGGTTAACCTTTAGTTTTAGTGCAGTTTTTCCAGTTAACCTTGTAGCCATATAACTTTTTTTTATTGATAAGAATTGATAAGACACATATCATTAATATTATAGTACAACATTAATCATTCATTTAAATCACGAGTGACAAAACAAACACATGTAACAAAAAATATAATATTATATACCTTCAACAACTAACATTAATTATTATATGGTTAACTATTATAGAAAATTCAATATCGTTACTGAAACCGATTAATTTACACGATTCGGTTAATCATACCGCAAGAACTGATATAATTAACCTAAAAGCCGGTACGATTCACTTCGGTTTCCATCGGCTACCGTGATTTCGGAATTTTTTGGCAGCCATATACTAGGACGCCGCATGAAATTATCATCAAAATACTAGAACACCTCTGTCTCTATGCTATCATGAAAATACTAGAGCACCAAATGAAATTATCATTGTACATTAGTACCTAAAAGAAGTAGTTACCGTTACTACTACTACTTCATTTGATATTTGCGATTACTAGTTATAAACAAAAATTGTTGTAGGCATCTCTGCTAAAGAAGTGATCAAATGAGTACTCGAAGTATCCTTACCAATGAATGAAATTTAAACTTTTCTAGAGAGGCTTGTCTGAATGGGAAGTTTGTGGGAAGCAGGGATGAACCCTGTCTCAACACTGGAAAGCTTGTTTTTTTGGTTGGGATGATGAAAGAGTAAATCTGGCGAATCTAGCTCCCAGACATCTTCCTGAACAGAGAACAGAACAAGAATCAGACCCAGAAGGCCATGTACAACACACCCTAGTGCTATTAATGCTACCATAGATCTGAGATTAGTAAGTTAGATGAGCAGAAGGGCACAATAACTTGATAATAAGAAAAATCACGATGAAATCCTTACCTCACTGTGAGATTTAAGGTAATCCTGTATACAGGCACGAACTACAGTCTTCAGGTCTTGATCATGCTCATTAAATTTAAGAGCATTACGATCAATCGTTATATGTAGATCCTCCTTCATACATTCACTTTGTTCATCTCTACTGCGAATTCTTTTTATCAGAATTGCCTCGGGTAGAATGCACCTTAACTGGGTCAGATGGGTAATGGAAAACATCCTATATTGTGCGAATCAGCAAGAACAAAGGAGTTCAGACCCTCCATAGACAATAAGCAAATGCTCTTTTCAAGCTATACATACCCAAATGTAAAAGATAAAAGCTGAAGATCTTTACCTCCCAGTTAAGGATTCGAGTTTGGGGCTAATGTTGGCAAACGTTGGTGGCATTCTTCGCATTCGGATCAGAGGAATCAGACTAGACATGGTGCAGAAGAACTGACACAGCATCTCAGACCTAATTCATAATTGACACATATTATCAGAACCACTTCGACTGCCGATGGAGAAATATGGTTCTTCCAGGAGGATTAAAAGGCTACATAAAATATTTCAAATGTAACAGCAGAAAACTAATATATACAGAAAGAAACAGCTAACAAGCAAAATCCAAGAGGAACCCTAAACAATTACTCTCAAAGCAAGCAGATTCTTACTTCTCCGGAAGCTTGTCGGAAGCCTCAACACTCTTCAACCTATGAGTATCATCACTGCTGCTCCTTTCCTCATCCTCCAACTCGCCCTCTGATGATGAATCTGTATCTGACTCGTCCAGTTCCTGGCCATGGAATGAAAGACTCTTCTTCTTGACATCTTTACCAGACTTCCCGACCCGATTCTGAACCCTAGGAGGCAGGTTCAATTTCTCCGGTGTCTCCAGCTCCAGCGCTGTTCCATCCACGACAATCGACTTCTTTGGTGTCGCATGAACAGCTTTCGTCTGCGGTTTCTCCGGTTTCCCAAGTGCATTGTCATCCACAGACTGCTCCGATAGCTTCTTCTGGGTTAGCGGACTCTTAGAGGAAGACTCAACCGACTCCATTTCTTAGTATACTAACCAGCACAAATTGAGAGGGAGGAGAAAAGAAACTGAGAAATCAAGGTGGAGCTGCGCTCAGTGTCGAAGTCGAAGATTTACCTTTCAGTTCACCACCAATATCACTCCAAGTCGAGAGGCTTGATAGTCACGTCAGTATAATCCCTAGGGGTGGAGCGCCTCTCAGTTCCAAGACGCACTGCCCCAACGGTCGAAAATAAGGGCAGGACTCGAAGTGGAGTGGACGCAGACTGATTTTTTTTTTTGAAAATGATATTGGAATTATCCATTCAGAAACAAGTTTCAGTACAAGTTCTGGAATGTTATCCAGAGTCGATGATCCCGTGAGCTGTGCACTTCGAGCATGGTTAGCAAGACTATGCGTTGAGAAGTTAACATCCCTAGGAACATAAAACCAACAAACATCATGAAAACGCCCTAGGTTCCCCATAATCCTATCTAATATGACAGTTGTAGAAGGTAACAGCGATGATGTTCCACCAGCGTGCAAGTATTGAATTACGGATTTACAATCCGAAAGCACTCTGAGTGAGGTGATCCCTGACGCAAAAGCCGCATCCAATGCCAATTCAATAGCAGGCGCTTCCGCATCAGCAATGAGAACATGCCCTCGATATCTAGCACTTCCAACCGACATAAGTTGTTGTTGTGATCGTGCCACCCAAGCCATGCCCACCCTATCATGGGAGTCGATACTCGCGTCACGAAAAACCTCAAGGAGTTGGGGATGCTAAGCCCGATGCATTTCTAAAGCCCTTGATCCATTAGGAAGCATGGATGTAGAGAGCTGGAGAAAACTGTCTGCTTGGCACCAGCCTTGCTCAAAAGTACACACCCGACCATGAGCAGCTTGACAGCGGGCAAACCAGATTTTCCAGAGGAAACATAGATACAATGCCACCTTTGGTTTCGGTTGCTCTAAGCAGAAACAAAACATCCAATGCTGGAGGCCATGGTCTGTCTGGATACTTGTGGGTAGACGAAAGCCCAACTCTGACCATAGTCGCTTAACTGCTGGACAACTATACAAGGCATGCAGTATAGTTTCGTTTGAATTGTAGAAGTAGCAGCCGATTTGAAATACCCCTAACTTTTAAAACTTAATTAAATGATCTAATAATAATCTAAGATGGTTAATAACATCTAAATATTATTGGGGAACAATCTAAAAGATCTCAACAAGGCAAGACATGCCTTAAGATCGGTAGAGCCAAAAATGTGCTTTAAAGCACCATAAAGATTGTATGACCTCAAATAGGATCCAAAGTGGATTCCTAAATATTATAATGAAGTAAGGAATACAACAAAACAATTCCCAAATAAAACTAAGCTCAGAAACACCTTGCAACACAAAATGTGCACTACAACACCTTAAAGCACGTTTTTGTGAAATTGCCTTCTAAATTGGTTTTTAATGGGCTTAAAGGTTATAATTACCTTTAAATATGATATTATATCACATTATATCATATTAGGAATTTAATTCCAAATTTTACAATTTTTTACAAAATTAATATTAAAATATTAATAAAACCCTAAAAGGGGGCCCACATGAGTCAACATTGACTAAGATTGGTCAAGAGGTCAAAGTTGACCCCTTGGACCATAAGAGATCGGCAGCCACAAGCTAAGGAGGCTCCAATTCGCCACTTGTACACACCATGGACAGCACTCCAACATAATACCCTAAATTAAGGGTTACTTTTGCCTTTTGATTAGTTTATACACCACTTTTACTCTATTATTTGATTAAGCTGCCTCCAAAACCATGTGAGCCCCTCTTTCTCCTCCATTATCTGACTCCTTGTCCCTCTTATCCCCTTGACGAGTCACCTCCAATTAAGAAACAATAAACTAGGCAAAAGTTTGTCTTTTGAATTATTAAGTCTCATTTGCAATCATTCTCTTACCCTAGCTCATTCCAGCCGAGCTCACTCACCTTCCAAACTCTCTCAACCGTGGCTCTTGAGTTAGGAAGGTAGATCCAACCTCTAAGCTTCTAAGGTAATGTTTAAGGCTTGTTTTTGGCTCTTTTTCTTCATCTCTTCACCACCTATGCTTAGATCTCGTGACTAATCAGTTCCTATGGCTTATTCTCAGTGTTCTAAGGTTATAACATCAATCAAATTCGGTTGAAGCAAGTTTAGAGACCAAGGCTTCTCAAAATCTCATTTTAAGGTAAAAACATACCTTAAGCTTCTCTACTCTTCATCCGATTTTCTTCCTCTGATTTTTATGAGTTTATACACTCATAATCTTCATATTTACATGTTCAATCAGTTGGTTAGCCATTTGGAGCAAGGGTGGCCGAGATCCAAAGGAAATACCCTTCTTTAAGGCATTTTCCAAGGTAAAACCTAATACCAAGGCAGCTTGTTGTTGTCTAGCTATTCCTTATGTCTATATGGTGGATCTAACACCTTGTGGTGTGTTTAAATCAGGTCGAATCCCTCTTGAAGTTCCCTTGCATTTTTAAGGTGATTTTTGCCTTAAATCTTACATTAATTGTTCCTTATGGTTAAGCTCAAGCTTGGAGTATAACCATATCTTGTTTTGGTGTATTAAACATGTCTAAATCATGTGGTGAATTTTCCTACAAGTGACCGAGTTCATACAAGGAGAAACCAAGGTATAAACACCTTAAAACTTATGATTTTACAATTTCTAAGCATATAAGAGTGAAATGATAAATATGGGTTATATTAACCTAGAAATGGAAAAAAATGACTAAGATAAATTAAGCTAGTCATTTAAGAGATTTAATTAACATAATGGTCAAATTATGACATAATGTGGAAAAATAATCAAATTAAAGTGAGGCCGTGAGTATATGTGATATTTTGAGACATTTATTGTGTAATTTATTTTGCAAGTTCAAGGTTGTAATAAGGCCATGTCATTAGGCCATTTTAATTTAAGTTTATAAGCTTATTTAGTTAGATTTATGCTTATATAATTAAGTTTGGGGCCAAACCATAATTGTTGATAAAATATTAGGCCGTAGGCTTAATTTAGAGAAATTTAGGGTTTTTAAATGAATTTAATAAAAATTATAATATTTTATAAAGTTTTGTGTCAAAATTGTAAAAATAGAAAAGTATAGGTTAAGTTTGGTAATTACCAAAAGATTTGGGTTCAATTTGGTATTAGAAGTCAAAGTTGACTATATAGGAGACTTTGACCAACTTTGGAGAATTTTAGAAATTAAAATACTACCTTATAATAAGATACTTATTAAATTGTAAAAGATTTATAAGACTTGGGGTGGTATTGTGATTTCCGAAAACTTGGGGTACTAAATGGAGTTTAGTACAAACCTTAGGTTATTAGGAATTTTTAGAAATTTATTTGGTTAAATTTGGAGTTTATATGAATTATATAAGTATAATATAAGATATTACATAGTATTGTTACAAATGGGTAACATATGTGGTAAAACCGAGATTTAGAGAAAGTATAAGGTTAGGAATAATGTTTATAACCTTTTGGTATAGTTTGGTGATTTTTGGAGTTATATATAAGGTTTTATCAAGATATATGTATAATATATAGTTTTGATGAGTTTAGAAAACTATATGTTATAAAGAGGGGAATTTGGCGAATATATAAAGTTTGGTGGTGGAAATTTAATTAAATCAGTCCTAGGGGCTGTTCGAAAATTATAGCCTTTAAAAACTATAAGTTGTAATTATATTAAGGTTTAAGGATTATAATATAAGGTATAAGTTATAAGTGTAACAATGAAATATAATGGAGGTTGATTTGTTAGTTTTATAGAAGTTTAGTGGTTTATATTAAAAGCCGAAAATATAAGGGGCTATTTGGTATTTTATAACAAAATATAACTATAGGTTATAATGGTTTAATGACTTAAATGTCATAATATAAGTTATATAACTATAATGTGACAATACATTAATTATGTGGTGGATTTTGTAAATACTTAAGAACATTGGTGCTGTTCGGAAATGTTAACATTTTAAAATGGAATTTATAATATGGTTTTAATGTTATAAGAGTTATAACATTTATAATATAAGAGGTATTCATTAAAAAGAATGAATATATATTATAAGACTTACCATATAAGAAATAGTTCCATAATACATGAATATTAATAAATATGTGATATGGTGGGAAAATATAATATGGTTTAATGACCATGTATTTTCATAATTAAAATCACATATGATAAAGAGGGAAAAACAATTACAAACATTTGATATGGAGTCCTAATGTTAAGAGTATTCGTGGGGTAATAAGGATTTATATAATTCAAGGTATTGTTTACATATAAATATACCACACGGAACTTAAAAAAAAACAAAACAAACCTTAGAAAAATAAATACTAAGGTGAGACGTATAGTGCATGACAAAGAATCATACATGCAATAAGGAAACAAACTATACGACATACAAGGGTATGTTAAGTCACATGCGATAACAAGTTCAACAATAAGTATACTAATATACAAGACAAGACTACGCATGTAACATAACACTTTTTCAATCTCGAGTTAAACCGAAGACCCGACAAACATTGACAGTTTATAACAGGGGGTTAACCGGGAGTTGTTAGTGACGGTACGGGGTACCGTAGAGTATGTTGTTATACGGGATGCTAATCAGTAGCGTTATGTATTGTTTAGACTGTTAGAGACGACACACGGAGCATAGGAACTTGCTGGTTCATACTCCACCGTAATACTCATCAGGGTGAACGGTATGTTATTTATGTGGCTTGATTGTCTCTGAGGATTTCCTCAGTTCAGACATTGTGTGAAAATCTGTGTTAAGATTGAATGTCTGCTTGTGTGAATTAATATGCTTGAGTTGCGTATTAATGCTGCTTTGTTATCATTACTGTTGTGCGATAACAGTACCGTTCGTATATATGAACATATTATAAAACGAACTAGCGGCAATGATGCTATCTTATATGTGTAATATAGGGAACGTAAGTAAAACGTTGTAGCATTAGGATAATAAGATATATAAAATATCTGAGACTTATATATACGGAGCATTGGCCTCTTTAACGCCGCTCTCGTATCTAGCACTGGATCCCGAGTCGACATACTCAGGGTTGGACTACGACCTTAGTCTGCTGTGTTAGAAAAAAAAATAGTAAAGCGATGCGATGGTATAGATAAGTTTATCAAGAGGATGTGGCTCTTGCTGTGAACTGTGATCCATTAACGATACTAGGATACCGTGTGGTAACCGTAAGTATCTGGAAAAATTTCCAACGAACTACAGATTGTTCGTAGGACGGAGACTCTACCGCTGGAGTGGCTATTGCCGTGGGTGACCCGCCATAAGAGATGGGTAACTTAGAGACACGTCGTTCTAACGAGACGTTGTCATTAGGCATTACTGAACAATTACGAACGACTATATTAACTCGCACATTAGGCGAACATTATTTGGGCTTGTATGCCAAAGACGGGAAATTATACTCGTTTATAATTCTCGTTATTTCGCCTTGTTTCTCAGTGGTTATGCTTTATAAGTATGTGTGGTATGTTGATGGTTTTGTTTGAACGAGTCATTGTGCTCATATTGTGTGTTGTGTACCGGTTGAGTCGAGTCGCTGTACTCATGTAAGCGTTGTAACGCTTTCAGTGGTTATTACGATGCGATGTGTGAAGCCGGGGGCTTGTTGGTTATTTGAGTTTACTGCAATATACATTGTTGTTTTACAGTTTTAGCATTAAACTATTTGTATGGAAAGGAATTGCATGCCCTCGACCAAATAACTGAGTGGTCCGAGGGTACGTGACAGTCAGGTAATAACATACTCAGCAGGGGCTGATTCCATACCATAAACAACCATTTTTGCAGGTATGCAGCTTCCGGTGTCGGCAAAGAGAGTGACGCGCTGGGTAGTTTGATTACAGTTATTTGAACATGCACTGTTGCATTTTGATACGAACCTAGAAACGTGTATAGGTTTTGGATACTTAGAAAGCTCACTGTGAATGTATTTTATCTTGGTTTGGGAAGTTTAGATCTATCTCTTGCTGTCACTGTGGGAAAATGTTTCGTATTTAAGATTACATCAGTAGGCACGTTATTACCCGTATGGGCGAGTAAGAACGGTGACACCAGTAGTACAATTGTTGAGATTACCGCTGCGATTACATTGTTAATTAAGTTGATTAGGAGCCGAATAGGTAGGGGTGTTACAAAAGTGGTATCAGAGCGGAGTACCGCTCTGATGACAAGAGATAGTAGGATTTATACAGTGAGCATAGGCTATGGGAATACGGGGAAACGTTGTGAGGATACATGACCTTGCGGGGTCGATGCAATACTTAAGACTTGCACACCGTAGCCGTTGAGGCACATCAATATTAACCGAGACTGCGGTATTAGACCGAGTAAAGGTCTAACCCGTCCTCTTGGCATATGCCAGGAAGAGGTCAGGGTAACAGTACTAAGGAAGAACGCGGAGCAGCGGAAGGCGGTGAAGGACCAACAACCCCAAGTAACGCGAAGACGGTATGAACCGCTCGCACTTGATGGGGGAACATCCCGGGAAATTTGCAATGGTACCCCACCCCCGCAGCCCGTACCTAGAGTACTAGCTAGTGAGACAATGAAAAGAGGAACACCACGAGATAACCCTCCTGATCGGGAAGACCCGATGTGGATGTTATGAGAACTATGTTAAGTGTAGAAAATAAGATTTTGTGTTTTGATGTAATGTTTAGGACCGGGGGTCCTGGTAGTGACATAATGTCTACCATACAAGTACCAGATGAATACTAAACCAAGGTTGAGGAGATAATTCCCGTAGGACTAATGGGGCTAGCTTGCTATAAGCAGGGCAGCCCTGTCTTACATCCAGGAAAGCACTGATTAGTGCGCTTGGGGGAAAAGAGATAGAAACGACGAGTAATAAAGAGATTTAAGAGATATGTAACAGACGGAATGGATGACCTTTTAGAAGTCTCACCCGAAGCGAGTAACTCTATCCATGCAATACTGAAGGTTCATGAAGGCCTGACGTGCATGAAGGGAGATCCTGAGAACTATAGGACCAAGAACTCGCTAAGTTGCTATCATGCAACGCCTCGAGAGGGGAGTAAGACCTTACTACCATGGTAAATTGGCAAGAACGAGTGCGGGGTTGAGACTGTGGTAATTTAAGTAAGAACTTCTGCAACAAGAGTAGAAACCCAGTTAGGGAATCGCACTGCACTGACACACCGTACAGGTGGCTCAGTCTACATGGCGCACTTGCCACAGCAAGTGCCACATTAACCAAAATATTAAATTTCAACCTGCCTTGCGCACTTGCTACTGCAAGTGCAGCGATGATAATATCCCTAAAGGACGTAGTAGTCCAGGCGGCTACCAATAAACACTAAACTTTATGTGAGTCCGTATGCAATAAAGCAGGACATAGCCTTCCTAATGGCAGGGGTATGAAACCCTTGGGTTTGAGGTCGATAAAACCTCGGGAAGACCTAGCCGGTCTAACCATTAAGCCTGAAAAGAATATACCATTTAGTTGAATATAGAAAGGGGAAAATGAGAATAACGGTGATTAGTGCCTACAAGCCTAAACCCAGAGCCGGTATGTACATTAAAACGTCAATCAATACCGGTGGGGAGTGTCGAGTCTTCAGACTTCAGACCAGCATGACCATATTTAGGGAGTGCGTGACACTTGTGGTTAAACCACTACCGTTGAACATTGCCAGAGGGCAAGAAGTGAGCTATACAAGCCAAGAATTTAAATAAAACTTATCCGACTAATTAGATGGGAATAATAGACAAATGCCGTTATGACAAACTATTTTGTAGTAGTAAGAAAAGATTAGGCAGGTGAAAACGTGCAATAAAGGGGCCGAGGTTATGCCCGCACCCACACACCGGGGGTGTTGTAAATCCGTTATGCTGCTAGACTTCCGTACGGAGGGCAGTGGATATTGGCTAAACAGTGAGATTGCCTGAGGACGGGAAATACCGTCACCTCAAAAAGGATGGAGGGAATACAAGTTGAATAAAGGTAAGGATTAAACAATGAGGAGCGATAAAGAACGGAACCCCCTAAGTTGTGGGCATCCAATTATAATCTTAGGAGAAAATATAACAACCAACTAGAATTAAATTAATAGCAGGACCAACAATCATTTAACTATAAAGCTTGAATATTGTATGACATAGGTCTACGGAAGGATACCCTTAGTACCACCAGGATGACCCAAAACTAGAAGAACAAAGGTGATCAATCACAAATACTGATTATTGTCAGGCTGAATAGGGACTACCGTGAGACAGGGGGAAACTCAAGGTGTCAACCTTTATCATGGAGTCCGGAATACACCAGAGGGTGTAACCCAATAGATTGGGTGGAGTTTGAAAACTTAAAACTCATATCTGAAGGCGTTAACAGCCTAGGAGTGAACGGGAGAAATAGTAAGTAATTACTGACCCCACTCACAGATACCAGATGACGAGCATGTGGAAACCAGTATTAGGGCGATAAGTCGCAAATACCTATCTTGGAGAAAGTAAGCAAAATATACATTAATAAAGGAACCCAGAGAACCCTCTAGGGCCATTCTGACATTAAAGGTTAAGAATTGGCAGCATAGTTATTTCTATATAAATTACCGGGGCTAAGAGTACGATAACCACCAGGTACAAACACTACGAGTGCACTAAACGACATGGGACGACCACACTCCTAGGAGCTTGTGGGCCTGACAACCTATATTAAGTTAGTTGGGTAAGTAGTAATGTATCAGTATGGTACCCCATGTATGTAAACAGTAGTGTGAGCACCCAGGAGGTAATCAACTCTGTGTCTAAGTCAGTGAATGGAATCCTGACTAGGTAAACCATGAAATGACGAGAGAGATCTCAGCCCAACCAACAAGGTTGGGAAAATCAAAAATAGCTTGATAATAAAACGATATGAGATCACAATCCCTTGGTGGATAAGTTAGAACACAAGCTTTAAAGATTTAAGTAAACAAGAAAGCTAAGGCCTATTTTATGGTAAAGGCGAGGTGAACCCACGAATGAGAAGAGGAACCGGGGTATCTTAGGAAGTATGTTAGAGAAACCTTTGCAAGATAATAAATGCCACCCAGAAAAGGGGGCACCAAGAGAATTACATATTGCGCTAAGGGCGCCGCGATGATGTCGCATTAAACAATAATAACCACATGCTCAAGCTATAAAAACGTTAGTATGTTAGTACCAATTAGGGCTGAACAGAAAACGAATGCCAAGCTAAAACCCACAGTCGTATCGTATGTTTACAACAGACGAAGGGCAAAGCGAGCATTACAAGAGATACTCTAAGCTGGAGATTAGATACTCCTTGCAAACCGCAATAGCGGATAACCGTCTAATCGACTGGTACATGGTGCGCAACAAGCGACCATTATAATGACTATTAAAAACAATTATGTTAGTATGAGTCAGGACATGAAAGATTTGATAAACCAGTGGATTCCCCTAATCGAGAAGAGGGATGAACCATATGTGTGGGTACTAAAATACCAACACACTAGGGATTCGAGTTCACACCAGCAAGAGAGGACATATAAGATACCTATGGAATGAACTCATTCCTGAGGGAAATAACTTTGAGTCATGAGGCGCCAGTTAGTTGCGCATATCAGACTCGTTTTGACATTTAAAGGAAATTACTACAAGCACTAGGTGCTAGAGCATAGCTCGACAACCCTTATACCGAAGGTTAGTTCGGTAGGGTGACATGAACCCTTGGGAATATACCATGAACAGGTATAGAATACAGGAAGAATAAATAAAATAGAAAATTGAAATGATAAGCGTGTGTGACAAACAATACCACGCAGTGAATAATTTACTCCATTCCCATAATTATGGGAGGCCGTGTAGAACACACCGCCACGTGGAGTTGAAACCGACATAAAACTACTACCTAAAAGAGGTAAACTAACCATAGAATAATTGGGCATACTGCTTGCGGAGCGAGTGGGCCCATATTGCATAGGTTTGACATACCTAGCAGGTTTGGGGAAAACAAATGATGTGTTTTCATCTCCCGATCAAACCGTATATAAAAATACATACACCTAACTGAAATAGGCTGTATAGCCAGAGGGGCTAAAGCCCGACCCTAGAAAAAAGGGGGGTAATGAAATATGTAGCACATTAGTGCACGAATAAGTCCACTGGAATGGAACATCTTGAACTTATTACTACAAGATGATATATTCGTAGATTACGTGGGCGTAATCATTTTTAAGGGGGGTAGAGCGACTTCGCACGCCTTAAAATATACCGTACGTGGGAGTACGTAGCGCATGGTACACATGCTACAAACACTATTATTGTACGTAGAGTACAAGTGTTATGATTGTGTTATATTACTTGAAGCAATATTGTGATGTATTATGTGTATGAACATAAATATATTTTAGTTCGCATTAGTTATGGCGAATAGGAAAGGGAGTACAGGTAGATTTTTCTTACCCTACTTCCAATTATTTACGCAAACATTGCGAACAATAGTCACATAACGCCTAACTTGTTAGCTCTGATGTGAGAATTCAAGTAGGACTATCTGTAGCTCTGATGAGAGATTTCGGATAGAAGGAGTAGAAAAACTCCGTACTATGTAATTTGTGACTCGGTATGAACCGATTGTTGAAATGCGATGAGTGAATCGGCATGCGACCGATGTGTAACCTAGTGAAAGAAAATACTCTAGGAGTGGTATGAATAATATAAGTCGAGGGAACTTGGAACACAAGGTGGTAAATATCAAGAGGAAACAAGATTTGAAATGAATAAAACAATTGATTGATTGAAATTGACGTGGGAAGTTGAACTTGATCCTGGTCCGATCAAGCGAAACCGAACACAAATTGAGGTGAGAGATAGTTCAACACTGACGCTGACCACGTCGGGGTTGAATGACTCTCGAAACTTCCTACAAGTGGACACAGATATGAATAGAAATTGGAATCTAGGGCGTCACTCGAAGAGCCGTGGACCGTGGAGTCCTTCGTCATTAGACCGGTGTGTCTGCGAGTGACATCACCCAAAGAGCCGTGGACCGCAGAGCCCTTTGTCATTAGACCGGTGTGTCTGTGGGTGATTAAGGAAATTAGGTGTTACTGTCCGAGGAGCCGTGGACCGCAGTGTCCTTCGTTATTAAACCGGTGTGTCCACGGGTAGTAGACGTTGGTTAGCATGGGGTTGGGGATCGTCAAGTCCTGGTCTTCATGACTGCTCCCCTGTGATTTGCCATCGTTAAAGATATGCATACACATACACGCGGAGTGGTGTAGAGGTATCCTCGCGAGATACTAGCATATGAATAGGGGTGCGTGGAGTACCCCTTATGAGACACCTTTGAGTACTTTACTGAGTTTTGCACCTTGTCTAGTGCTGTGTATGAATGAGTTTTGCACCTTGTCTGGTGCTGTGTATGAATGAGTTTTGCACCTTGTCTAGTGCTGTGTACTATGAGTTTTGCACCTTGTTTAGTGCTGTTTATGAATGAATGTATCATGATTATTGACTATATGGAATGAGATGGATGCTGTATCAAATGGGATACATAAAGACTAGGTCTGAACCTAGTGGGAGTTACTCCCTAGCGATGGACTGTTTGGTTACTTAGTGGAACTTGATTCCTTAGGTGAACTGTAGAGGATTAAGGACTTCGGGACGAAGCCTTTTTAAGGGGGGTAGACTGAAATACCCCTAACTTTTAAAACTTAATTAAATGATCTAATAATGATCTAAGATGGTTAATAAACATCTAAATATTATTGGGGAACAATCTAAAAGATCTCAACAAGGCAAGACATGCCTTAAGATCGGTAAGCCAAAAATGTGCTTTAAAGCACCATAAAGATTGTATGACCTCAAATAGGATCCAAAGTGGATTCCTAAATATTATAATGAAGTAAGGAATACAACAAAACAATTCCCAAAGAAAACTAAGCTCAGAAACACCTTGCAACACAAAATGTGCACTAAAACACCTTAAAGCACGTTTTTGTGAAATTGCCTTCTAAATTGGTTTTTAATGGGCTTAAAGGTTATAATTACCTTTAAATATGATATTATATCACATTATATCATATTAGGAATTTAATTCCAAATTTTACAAATTTTTACAAAATTAATATTAAATATTAATAAAACCCTAAAAGGGGCCCACATGAGTCAACATTGACTAAGATTGGTCAAGAGGTCAAAGTTGACCCCTTGGACCATAAGAGATCGGCAGCCACAAGCTAAGGAGGCTCCAATTCGCCACTTGTACACACCATGGACAGCACTCCAACATAATACCCTAAATTAAGGGTTACTTTTGCCTTTTGATTAGTTTATACACCACTTTTACTCTATTATTGATTAAGCTGCCTCAAAACTGTGAGCCCCTCTTCTCCTCCATTAGCCTCCTTGTCCCTCTTATCCCCTTGACGAGTCACCTCCAATTAAGAAACAATAAACTAAGCAAAAGTTTGTCTTTTGAATTATTAAGTCTCATTTGCAATCATTCTATTACCCTAGCTCATTCCAGCCGAGCTCACTCACCTTCCAAACTTCTCAACTCGTGGCTCTTGAGTTAGGAAGGTAGATCCAACTTCTAAGCTTCTAAGGTAATGTTTAAGGCTTGTTTTTGGCTCTTTTTCTTCATCTCTTCACCACCTATGCTTAGATCTCGTGACTAATCAGTTCCTATGGCTTATTCTCAGTGTTCTAAGGTTAGAACATCAATCAAATTCGGTTGAAGCAAGTTTAGAGACCAAGGTTTCTCAAAATCTCATTTTAAGGTAAAAACATACCTTAAGCTTCTCTACTCTTCATCCGATTATCTTCCTCTGATTTTTATGAGTTTATACACTCATAATCTTCATATTTACATGTTCAATCAGTTGGTTAGCCATTTGGAGCAAGGGTGGCCGAGATCCAAAGGAAATACCCTTCTTTAAGGCATTTTTCCAAGGTAAAACCTAATACCAAGGCAGCTTGTTGTTGTCTAGCTATTCCTTATGTCTATATGGTGGATCTAACACCTTGTGGTGTGTTTAAATCAGGTCGAATCCCTCTTGAAGTTCCCTTGCATTTTTAAGGTGATTTTTGCCTTAAATCTTACATTAATTGTTCCTTATGGTTAAGCTCAAGCTTGGAGTATAACCATATCTTGTTTTGGTGTATTAAACATGTCTAAATCATGTGGTGAATTTTCCTACAAGTGACCGAGTTCATACAAGGAGAAACCAAGGTATAAACACCTTAAAACTTATGATTTTACAATTTCTAAGCATATATATAGAGAGTGAAATGATAAATATGGGTTATATTAACCTAGAAATGGAAAAAAATGACTAAGATAAATTAAGCTAGTCATTTAAGAGATTTAATTAACATAATGGTCAAATTATGACATATGTGGAAAAAAATCAAATTAAAGTGAGGCCGTGAGTATATGTGATATTTTGAGACATTTATTGTGTAATTTATTTTGCAAGTTCAAGGTTGTAATAAGGCCATGTCATTAGGCCATTTTAATTTAAGTTTATAAGCTTATTTAGTTAGATTTATGCTTATATAATTAAGTTTGGGGCCAAACCATAATTATTGATAAAATATTAGGCCGGGCTTAATTTAGAGAAATTTAGGGTTTTTAAATGAATTTAATAAAAATTATAATATTTTATAAAGTTTTGTGTCAAAATTGTAAAAATAGAAAAGTATAGGTTAAGTTTGGTAATTACCGAAAGATTTGGGTTCAATTTGGTATTAGAAGTCAAAGTTGACTATATAGGAGACTTTGACCAACTTTGGAGAATTTTAGAAATTAAAATACTACCTTATAATAAGATACTTATTAAATTGTAAAAGATTTATAAGACTTGGGTGGTATTGTGATTTCCGAAAACTTGGGGTACTAAATGGAGTTTAGTACAAACCTTAGGTTATTAGGAATTTTTAGAAATTTATTTGGTTAAATTTGGAGTTTATATGAATTATATAAGTATAATATAAGATATTACATAGTATTGTTACAAATGGGTAACATATGTGGTAAAACCGAGATTTAGAGAAAGTATAAGGTTAGGAATAATGTTTATAACCTTTTGGTATAGTTTGGTGATTTTTGGAGTTATATATAAGGTTTTATCAAGATATATGTATAATATATAGTTTTGATGAGTTTAGAAAACTATATGTTATAAAGAGGGGATTTGGCGAATATATAAAGTTTGGTGGTGGAAATTTAATTAAAACAGTCCTAGGGGCTGTTCGAAAATTATAGCCTTTAAAAACTATAAGTTGTAATTATATTAAGGTTTAAGGATTATAATATAAGGTATAAGTTATAAGTGTAACAATGAAATATAATGGAGGTTGATTTGTGATTTTATAGAAGTTTAGTGGTTTATATTAAAAGCCGAAAATATAAGGGGCTATTTGGTATTTTATAACAAAATATAACTATAGGTTATAATGGTTTAATGACTTAAATGTCATAATATAAGTTATATAACTATAATGTGACAATACATTAATTATGTGGTGGATTTTGTAAATACTTAAGAACATGGTGCTGTTCGGAAATGTTAACATTTTAAAATGGAATTTATAATATGGTTTTAATGTTATAAGAGTTATAACATTTATAATATAAGAGGTATTCATTAAAAAGAATGAATATATATTATAAGACTTACCATATAAGAAATAGTTCCATAATACATGAATATTAATAAATATGTGATATGGTGGGAAAATATAATATGGTTTAATGACCATGTATTTTCATAATTAAAATCACATATGATAAAGAGGGAAAAACAATTACAAACATTTGATATGGAGTCCTAATGTTAAGAGTATTCGTGGGGTAATAAGGATTTATATAATTCAAGGTATTGTTTACATATAAATTATACCACACGGAACTTAAAAAAAAAACAAAACAAACCTTAGAAAAATAAATACTAAGGTGAGACGTATAGTGCATGACAAAGAATCATACATGCAATAAGGAAACAAACTATACGACATACAAGGGTATGTTAAGTCACATGCGATAACAAGTTCAACAATAAGTATACTAATATACAGACAGACTACGCATGTAACATAACACTTTTTCAATCTCGAGTTAAACCGAAGACCCGACAAACATTGACAGTTTATAACGGGGGGTTAACCGGGAGTTGTTAGTGACGGTACGGGGTACCGTAGAGTATGTTGTTATACGGGATGCTAATCAGTAGCGTTATGTATTGTTTAGACTGTTAGAGACGACACACGGAGCATAGGAACTTGCTGGTTCATACTCCACCGTAATACTCATCAGGGTGAACGGTATGTTATTTATGTGGCTTGATTGTCTCTGAGGATTTCCTCAGTTCAGACATTGTGTGAAAATCTGTGTTAAGATTGAATGTCTGCTTGTGTGAATTAATATGCTTGAGTTGCGTATTAATGCTGCTTTGTTATCATTACTGTTGTGCGATAACAGTACCGTTCGTATATATGAACATATTATAAAACGAACTAGCGGCAATGATGCTATCTTATATGTGTAATATAGGGAACGTAAGTAAAACGTTGTAGCATTAGGATAATAAGATATATAAAATATCTGAGACTTATATATACGGAGCATTGGCCTCTTTAACGCCGCTCTCGTATCTAGCACTGGATCCCGAGTCGACATACTCAGGGTTGGACTACGACCTTAGTCTGCTGTGTTAGAAAAAAAAAATAGTAAAGCGATGCGATGGTATAGATAAGTTTATCAAGAGGATGTGGCTCTTGCTGTGAACTGTGATCCATTAACGATACTAGGATACCGTGTGGTAACCGTAAGTATCTGGATAAATTTCCAACGAACTACAGATTGTTCGTAGGACGGAGACTCTACCGCTGGAGTGGCTATTGCCGTGGGTGACCCACCATAAGAGATGGGTAACTTAGAGACACGCCGTTCTAACGAGACGTTGTCATTAGGCATTACTGAACAATTACGAACGACTATATTAACTCGCACATTAGGCGAACATTATTTGGGCTTGTATGCCAAAGACGGGAAATTATACTCGTTTATAATTCTCGTTATTTCGCCTTGTTGCTCAGTGGTTATGCTTTATAAGTATGTGTGGTATGTTGATGGTTTTGTTTGAACGAGTCATTGTGCTCATATTGTGTGTTGTGTACCGGTTAAGTCGAGTCGCTGTACTCATGTAAGCGTTGTAACGCTTTCAGTGGTTATTACGATGCGATGTGTGAAGCCGGGGGCTTGTTTGTTATTTGAGTTTACTGCAATATACATTGTTGTTTTACAGTTTTAGCATTAAACTATTTGTATGGAAAGGAATTGCATGCCCTCGACCAAATAACTGAGTGGTCCGAGGGTACGTGACAGTCAGGTAATAACATACTCAGCAGGGGCTGATTCCATACCACAAACAACCATTTTTGCAGGTATGCAGCTTCCGGTGTCGGCAAAGAGAGTGACGCGCTGGGTAGTTTGATTACAGTTATTTGAACATGCACTGTTGCATTTTGATACGAACCTAGAAACGTGTATAGGTTTTGGATACTTAGAAAGCTCACTGTGAATGTATTTTATCTTGGTTTGGGAAGTTTAGATCTATCTCTTGTTGTCACTGTGGGAAAATGTTTCGTATTTAAGATTACATCAGTAGGCACGTTATTACCCGTATGGGCGAGTAAGAACGGTGACACCAGTAGTACAATTGTTGAGATTACCGCTGCGATTACATTGTTAATTAAGTTGATTAGGAGCCGAATAGGGTAGGGGTGTTACACGGTTGGCATACCAACCTTGATCCTGTCATGGATGATAGTTTTGCATGCATGCTTAGTAACGAGAATCTTCCAACCAAAAAGCTTAATGCGAGCCGGGATGTCAAGTGCCCATATTATTTTAAACACCCTGGCATTGGAATCTAATTGTGAGGTTGTCGGAGTTGAAATATTTTTCAAAGTCAGTGCGGCAGAATAAGCTGATGCCACTGTGTAATTCCCTGATCTTGAGAGTCCCCAGTACCAATAATCAGTTGTGGGCATCAGACCCTGCTGAGGGTGTGGCAATGACACATTAAGAACATGCGTAATATCAGACTCATCACACCACTGTTGCAGCAGGGAATTATTCCATCTACGGTCTGGGGTGATTAAGGTCGCAACTGAGGAGCATTGAGCAACAAGCGATGGAAGTTTCCAAGGGAAAAGTTTGCCCCTTGGCTTTGATTTAAGCCAACGATCCGTAATTTTTGTATCATGTCCATTAATAATTCCCCGTCTGCCTCCATACTCTACTATGTCACGCACACTAAGGAGTGCTCTCCAGATTGGGCTAGAGTTAGAGTCAGGTTGCACCGTCAACCAAGCCGAATTCCGCACATATTTTACATTGTACAAACTTGAGAGCAGGGTGTGAGGTTCAGTGAGAACACGTCATAATTGTTTAGCTAGGAGTGCCCTATTGAAGCTATGCAATTCCTTGAAACCCATCCCACCAGACATGTGATCTTGACATAGAGTGGACCATTTTGTCCATCGTATAGCTTATGAATGTGCCGCACCTCCCCACCAGAAGCTGTTAATCAGTTGTTGAATTTTCTTGAGTAGCGATTTGGGGAGAAGAATAATGGACATAGCATACGATGGTATAGCCTGGAGAACAGCCTTAACTAACAAAATTCTACCCGCTTGGGAGACTTGTTTTGACCAGCTGTTGATGCGTTTTGCAACTCTATCCTTAATATAATTGAATACTGAGCACTTTTTCTGACCAATGTTGCTTGGGAAACCAAGATAAAGTCCCAGATCCGTGACCGGTGTGTGTGGAGAGCAGCCGCGATAGATGCTTTAAGTGTGGGCCTCAAGCACGAGGAAAACATAACTGCAGATTTTGTTGTGTTAATACATTGCCCTGATGCTAGTTGAAAGTCATGCAAAATAGAATAGAGGGCTTCGGCATTAGAAACTGTTGCTTCACCAAAAATGACAATGTCATCAGCAAAGAGCAAGTTGGAGATAGATGAAGCAAGTCCAGGGAGAGTAAAACCACGGTATACGCCAACATCTGTAGCCAACTGCAACGTAGATGATAAAGCTTCCATGTAGATGATAAACAATATAGGTGACAAAGGATCCCCTTGACGAAGTCCACGCTTGGGTTCAAAGTAGCGGCCTGGGTACCCATTAATCAGAATTGTAGTGCGAACAATAGTAATACATTGACGAACTAGGGAAATCCAATTAGTGTGGAAACCCATTCTTGAAAGAACATCCAAAACAAAATTCCATTCAATATGGTCAAAAGCCTTCGACATATCCACTTTGTAAGCAAAATGACCTTTGGTCTTAGCCTTGGACCTTCGCATAGTATGTAGAATCTCATGAGACAACATTACTTGATCTGTTATTAACCTGTCATGCACGAATGCTGCTTGGTTGTTCGAAATGACGCCAGGGAGAATATCTGCAACTCGGTTAACAAGAACCTTGGAGATAACACGATATATGGTATTGCACAGAAAGATAGGTCTGAAGTTCTGTATTGAAACAACCCCTTGTGACTTGGGTATAAGAACAATATGTGTGTCGTTGATAGTGGGCGGCAGTATGTTGCTGTTATGAAAAGACAAGCAAGTGTGCAAAAAGTCCTCATTGATAAGAGACCAATAAGAGCGGAGGAATGTGCCATTAATTCCATCGGGCCTTGGAGCCTTTCCAGGATTCATTTGATTGAAAGCCTTGATCACCTCCTCACGAGTGTAAGGTTGCCCCATTGCCTGATAAGAACTGACTGGAACTCTGTCTGCTACCCATGCCAAGAGATGAGGATCCTGGTGTGGGTGTGATCAAGTAAACAAGGTCTGGAAATAGTCACGGGCAACATGCTCTATTCCTATAACACCCCTCACATTTAACGTGTAATAATCACTCTAGTAGCATAATTAAAGACATCTTACAGCGGAAGTTAAACACTAATAATTCTCACTCGGGTGTCACATGCCATTACTCGCCCATGCGAGTAAAGAAGCAGGAAAGGAATATAACAACACATCGACAATAATTAACCGCAGTGATGAACGAGATATATACTACATCATCCTAAGTTTAAACTAATACATAAGGTAAGTGAGCATCTAAGGTAATCCCAATGTTTACATCGTACTGAATATAAAATAATTCTGAAGGTGCAATAAATAAATAACATCGTTGACTACCCCGAAGTCCCGCACTTCAGCTTCATAGCTTGATCAAGTCCTGTAATGTGGTGCCATAAAGGCTCAGCCAACTGCTAGTATGTTAAATGTGATCCTAGACCCCTTAGACCACTTAGGTCATTTTAGCCATCTTGATTAACATGGGGTTCGTTTCATGTTGTACCGTTTACATGCTTATAACATAACTGTAAATACAGAATTAAAACACACAACAAGTATTCAAACATTCACATATCAAGACATGTTATTATGACATTTATAACTAAACAATTTAATTCGAATCGACGGTGAGGTAAGAGTTAGCTGAAGTCCAGTTAGTCTCACTTGTTTATTTCCATCACATGAAGCCCCGCTTCCAACAATCTCACATAAACATACGGGTGTCATGTTAAAGACAAATTTCCGTTTAGCTTCACACATCTATAAATTTGGACAGTAGTCCGGTGCCAACTACAGTGAGTAGAAGAGCTTGTTGATCTACAGTGGTAGATGTCCATGTGGCCGAAGCCATGGTATGGTGCCAACGGTAGCACATTCCGACTAACAATCGTATCCGGCTTGTTAGATAAACAAGAGTAGACCCTAAACGGGTGTTAGAACTCTAGTGATCACTATGCGCAACCTGCTGGGACGTATGCCGACCAGGATTTATTAAACACTGTTTCATTAATTAATTATCACACTCTCATAAGTTAGCGTATTTTAATTAGTCTCCTGGAGATTCAATCTCGTTATTGGAGAAAACACATTTTTATTGGATGCCCTATCGGGTCTTACACGCAACCTAGAAGTTTGCTAGGTGATGTTCAAAGGTCGAGTCATCGCTCTAGAGACGGTTAATACCGGGTCTCTAAACTAAGTTCCTCACTTAGTACTGTTAGGAGTATTTCACTCTCATAAGATGATAATTGGAGTCCCTCTCTGTAACACCCCTAATCCTAAACCTATAACGACATCGCAATTCGTAGCATAATAAATAATAATTCGCAGCGGAGAATAAAACTAACTACCTTGGTGTTACACGCCGTCACTCACCCTTGTGAGCAACAAGGCAACCTTACTCTTTCCAACAATACAACTCCTCACGCTGTGATGAACAGATACTGAGCACTTCTAATTATTACAAACCAAAACCAACTAAATAAGCAACTAACTGAATACAACAACTTTCTTAATACAATACATAATAAAACCAACGGTGTTTGTAGAAAACACTTCAGCTACCCCCGTGTCCCGCACTCCGGCTTGAGTCTTCATCAATAACCTGGAATGTTTGGCCCAATGAAGGGCTCAGCAATCGAAATGCTGGTATGCTAAATGTAGTCTTAAATCATCAAGATTCCTTAAGTCGTTTAGCCATCTTGATATTAGATTCATTACATAAAATACCGGTTTACAATGACAACAGTAATAACTGTAACACTTAACGATCACATAGCAATTCACCTGTAAACACCAGTGTACAACAGTACACGGCACCAACAACCACAAGACAACAACCCATAGAAATAACCAATAGTCACATATTAATAATCAATAACAATAACCAATAATCACTTATTAATAACCCATAACGATCACCAAACAAGATACGCGTATTAAACCGTACTTGTTAGTTAGCCACCTGATCCTTATCCTTTAAACCAATCATTTAACCTTATCCAATTAATTTCCACTTCAAGTATCATGTTAAGTCAAACCTTAATAACTTATTAATGGACGAATGTCCCCTTGTGTTCCATTGGAACTGTTTTACCAGCTGACCCTATGGCCCTGGTTAATTGACCAATCCGGTCGAACCTGTGCACCAACGGCAATGCCTTCCGCCATCCCCGAATGTGGCTAATGGATTTTGAGTGACTCTCCATTGAAGTCTCTCGTAGTGATCACAATGCGCAACCAGAAAGTCGAAACGATCTGGATTCCTCTCTTTATAAGTTAGCCCTTTTTGTCAGTGACATAATAACCAATCCTTGAGTTAAGACTATAATAGTTGACCATCAGTTAGGTTCAATAACACCTAATGGTCAGTTAGTCTTTTTCCCAGTTTAGATGTATAAACTTCTAGTCATAAGACGTTCGCGTATAAACCACAACGCAACAGTTTGAGCAATACAGTACACAATATCATACACATAAAATCATAGATATCGCTCTTAAACAATTATCACATAATGTCTGGACCTTAGGATAATCCTTAGGACATTCAGACCACACAATTAACATACCGTTCACTAAGTAACTGCTAGCTTGACAAATCCCTGTTCAGCAGTCCCTCCCTGTACGCTGTTATTTAAACATGTAGTACCGGGTAATATTAATATAACTATTCATTAAATGTTATGGTACTGTCACTGTAATGTTTATACTCGTTGTATAATAACTTTGTATGTTATTTATTTTCCCTTGTTATTTTAACAGTGGTTCTAGATAACCTAGCAGTTCATTATTTTATGTGGAGTTCACATGTGATAATGAATTTCCATTATATGGTATATCCTTATCTCATTATTATATACTCATAATTATTTCCACTTATTCCACATATCATATTATTTGGTTAGTTATATTATAACCACCTTTATTTTATAAACTTTATATTATACTCCATAATATATCATATTACATTATATTACCTAGTTTTACTTCATTTCCTTATTAAATTACAATACCAACCTTATTATTTCGGTATTCATATTTTATACCAAACCACCTTATAAATTACTAGATAACCACACATAATTTCCGGTAACCATAATTTGAACCCATTAACTTTTATAATTTTTCCAAACAACCATATACTTTTATAATTTACTAAATATCCATATTATTTTTTGGAAATTGTAAAACAATTATATTAACTTCTATAAATTGCCAAATAACCTTATAACTTTTATAATTCATTAATTACCCACACTAACCTTTTTAATTTACTAATTAGCCACTTAATATTTCGGTAATTCCAAAATAGGTATTCTAATTTTTATAAATTACCAAATGACCTCATTAATTTTTGGTCTTGACATATACTTTCCTTATATTCACATTTTAATCCCAAAACTTTATATAAGTTACATATTAACTTATAAATTATAGTTTTAATATTTTATTTCTTTAAATAACCGAAACAGCCCACAACTTTCTTCAATTTATATTTCCGCCCATATTAAATTCTATTTTTCCTTTATACTTCCATAAATTACATATTCACCCCAAAACTTTTATAAACTTAATATTTTATGTCATAAATCATTTTAACCCAAAGTTTTTGGTCAACACTTTGACCAAGACTTAATTTCATAATTAATATTTTAAGAAACCCATAAAATCATAAGTAATTCTTGGCCATACACTATATTTTCCAATAATTACAAAATAGTCCCAAAACTTTATAAAATGTTATTTTAACACTTAACCACCTACTTAAATTCACCAAAACTCATAATATTAATTCCTACCTTATATTATAACATAAATATACCAAATCACTCCTTATACTCTCGGCAATTATAATTTGTACTCTATACTTTTCAAAATTTATATTTTAGCCACATAACTTTATACACTAGCCATTTAAATACTTGTAGCTATTTTTAGTGTTCCCAAAATTTATAATATAAGTTAATACACTTATATATTTTCAAAAATCAGTAAATAATATATTTCATTCTCGGCTTTAAATATCTTTTACCATATGGTTTCAAAACTTGATTTAAACTTTATAATAGATACATATAAATGTATATAAGCCATATCACACTTCTAAAAATTATGCTAATGACTTAGAATGATTATAAACTCAAAATAGAACATTTAAATCCCTAGACCATTCGGTTTTAATATATATGTAACTTAATTAATTTTTGTGACCCAAAAATATACCTTAAGGTAATAACCTTACCTTATATGTTATAAATTATTTTTCTTGATACTTTAACTCAATAATTTTCGGCATTAATATTAACATGGCCTAAACATAATTTTTATACTAAAGTTTGAAGCTTAAATTAAACTTAAACTTAATAAACCTTACTTATATAAACTTACCCTTAAATCAAGACAATTCTTGTACTTGATTTTTCCTTGAATTTCCAAGCTCTCCAAATGCTATCTTGATGAATAATTTTCGGCTCCTTAAATATATTTAGGAGATCCATTTGTTAGACTTCTAACAAGAGTTTATAAATAATATTCGTAGTAATTTTACAAGAGTTTACCTTAGGAATTTAACAAGGTATTTTTGATACACCTTGGGATGATTGTAGATCCAAGTTTCCTTCATGAAATAATGAAGAGGATATGGATTTAGAAGTTCCTAAATTTTTGAAAATACTATAAGGGATTACTTAGGTTTTTCAACATGAAAATATAACTTAACTTGATCTTGTTGTTCCTTGTGTTGTTGTTGAATTTAGGAACCACCTTGGAGCATATATGCTTGGTGATTTCTTGTAGGTTTGCTAGGATGATTTCTTGCTTCAAGACTTAGTAGATTTAACTAGGAAATTACATTAAAATGGTGTTAGGAACTAATACACCATTAATGAAGTTTATTAGAACTTAGGAATTATCTTAGGAAATGAAGAAAAGAGAGAGCTAGAGATGGAGCTTACCATTCGTGAATGAGGGCAAGGAAAATGGAAACTCACGTATAGCTTTAGTAGTAATGGAATGAAAGTAATCAGAATTGATTGGTATTGTTATTTGCCATCATTTCATGTCTTTGATTTATTTAATTAGACTTAGAAAATCTGGTCACAATTGCCTTCCAAATCTACTTGTTCTTACGGTAATGGTGAGGAATTAGTGCTTGGTTCACTAAGCCTAGGTTGTAGGTAATTAATTACTACCATTATCTAGCATTATTTGAACTTAACTAATGAATCTAATCTTGTCTTACTGCAGGTGGTCGGCTGGAATTGAAATGGGAGGCTCCAATTGATTGTAGCCTTACGGCTAATGGAGTGCTAGAAAGGCTCATTAAGCTTTGTTAATTGTAGGCTACTAGATATTATTAGTTAGGTATTCTTTTACCCAATCAAACAGCACTAATCTTGTTGTTCATGCAGGTGTTCGGATGAGAAGGGAGTAAGCAGCTCTAATTGCTTGTTGACTCACGTAATGGAATAGCTAGAAGGTAAGTCTAGGTTTGTTTATTTGCAACATGTCAATTATAGAAGTTAGGTAATTGTCTTATGAGTTAATTAATTGTCAATCATACTCTCTTTTCTCAGATTCCAATCGGCACTCATTTGTAGTAGAAAGCAACTTGCTTCATTTGTTTTATTTCCTAACACATAAGTATGACTAGATTTAGCATATAATCTCCTCATCTTTATCTAAACTAATCCTTATTGTTTTCTTGCAGGTACACGTATGGAGAAGGCTTTATTTAACAGATTATATTTGTTACATTAACATATGGAACATGTTAAGTGAGTCACATAATCATTAGGCATTATTTTTTTTGAAAATCTAGCCTAACAACACCCAAATTTACGCCCTCCTTGGTGCTTAATTGGGACCTATTTTTGATTTGATTTTTGTTACTCTATATTGTACTAAGATCATATTAATATGTGTAATCGGTTTCAGCATTTAATTGGTACATTTATATGATGGAAAAAGATGAAAGTTTTAAGGTAAAAATGCTGATTTTAGGTATCTTTTTGTCCTAAAAATCGCCCCTATTTGTACTATGAATTTAGTACTGGAATTAATTGATTTAGGTGGTCAATTTATCCCCTTTTAAGTTTATCAACTCGTGGCTCCTCTAAAACTTCAAGGCCATTGCGTAAAACACATTTTTGTGACACCCGAAGGTGCGTTTTTGTGCTTTAAGGAATTCCTGGAAAATAATTAGTCGCTATGTGTTCCAAGTGTTTATAAACATTGTTTATAATCCATAATAGTATGTTAAGGTGTTACATTGAGTTATATGGGGTTATACCAACTCAGAACACAATTCTTGGGCTACCCGGGCAAAAAAGAGCGTTAAGAAATTCTCCCGAGTATTTTGCCTTTAACTGAGAATTTATCTTGAGAACTTCATCTTAAATGTTCATTAAGGTACTATTATGCATTTAGAATGAGGTGTAATGCTTTATTTTATTTTATAAGGTATTTCCGGGACTTTCGGGCCTTAAGGGGCCTTTAAGGGAATTCCCGAGCATATTGTATTTTCATTCAGTTTTTGATGAAGTCTTGTGTTCCAAGGGTCATTTAATGATCCTTGATTATCTTCATAAGAAGTTTATAGCTTATATAACTTGTTTACTTAAGGTCGGGCTTTAACACACGTTTTTGACCTTAAGGAGTTTAGGTGCGTTTTTAACGCCCAAGTGTTTATATACTTTCTTAGGGTTTCATAATCCCCCAAATAATATTTATAATTCCAAAAATAATATTTATTTACTTATATTGAATTATTTAAATATTAGGGGTATTTCACTCTCCTAATAGTTCATAACAGTTAGGTGATAATTGATATCACAAGTTCGAATGACGTACGCGCACAGTTAATAAACGCTTTGACGATTGGAAAACATAAACACATACAAACACATGCATAACATTTATTTATCTGACATGCAAGCACACAATTACGTCCAGAACCCAAGGAAACCCTCAGAGTTTTCAGCCCACACATTCACATACCGTTCACCGTTGAATAATGCTAGCGTGATGATTCACACCTATCCTCTAGCAATCCCGTAGCTCGTATTTAACAGTCCGTACGTCTGGAATACATCACCCTAATGTCAGTGTCTATATTACAAGTCTACTTAACCGTCGTAGATAGGTTTTAATCTTTGCCTCGTAGTTATACCCTTAACCGGTTATTGCTTGGCTCGGGTTTGTATTAAGTCTCGGGATTTAATTTAACCATTCTCTGTAGTTGTAAGAGTATAATGTTTCGTAACGCAATAATATTCATTACTTAAAGATTAAGTTTCTAGTAACCCATGTTACTTATCAAGGTTACTGGACCCTTGTATATTTGTATACACACACATACATATTGGTGTATATATATACATAGTTCTTTGTTATACTTGTTCGACCAAATTATATTCCACTTATATATTTATACACCCATATACGTATGTATTGATACATATATATTTATATTTATACAATATAGTCCATTGTTATACTTTACTCGACTAAGTTATATTCTCACTTTTAATTACATATTATTTATGTATCGGTCAACTTAACCACTTGGTCAATTTGTGATGATTTGGTCAATCTAGTTTGACATGGTCAATATTACAAGTCAATGTTTCATTATATCCAATATTATTTATCAACCCATACTATATCATATTATAACACTTATACTTATATTTCTAAATCCACAACTCTCTCCACATCAACCTCATATGATTTATCAATCATATTATATTTTTTCCACCTTATATTATAAATTCATATCATGTGAATTATAAGGTTTCCCATAATACATTTATTCATTATTTCATGTGGAGTACACATTTATCTATTTGTGTTTTTTATCCACAAACCACTATTATACAAGTATCTTATACATTATCACATTCCTTATATTATAAGGTTTCAATCCATATATTATACTCCCCGATTTCCCAATTTAATCTCATCATTTTATGTGATTGTTTTACAAGGTATATTTATACCATGGAAATTCCTTTATAATATACTCTCTTATACTTTAGTGTAGTGACATATCATATCATTCTAAACTTTATAATATAATCAGCCTATAGCTTTATTAATTCCATACTTACCCATAGCCTTCTCGGTATTTATAATCTTTCTTCCTTAACTTTTGATTATTTACAAAATCAACCCAAACATTATATTTGTTACATTACTAACCTTAGTTGATTTATAACCCAAAGTTTTCAACCATATAATATACATATATATAGGTATATATCCGAACAGCACCCTACTGTTTTTCATATTTATTCTTTTCACCCACAACTTCTTTTAATTACATATTATCCCTCTTTATTTTAAAACTTACAATTTAATACCCAAAACTTTATATTATACATATTAACTTATTTAATTCCAAAAACTACCAAAATAGTTTTATTAATTCTTGAACAGCCCCTAGGCTTTACTAATATTATTCTCCACCACAAAGTTTCGGTTATTTGCACATTAGCCCCATAGTTTCACAAATGTCACATTTTAATACTTAAACTATATATTAAAATCCTTATTAGTTTATTAAATTACCAAAACTAGCCCAAAAATTCTCAAATAATTCAAGTAGCCCCCTAAGGTCTTAATAATCATATTCCAGCCCCTATAATTCTCGTAAGTACAAGATTACCCCATAACTTTATATAATTGTTATTTTTGACTTAATACTTCTTTAAATCACCAAAATAATTATTTGTATTATTTTAATTTGGTCAAACCTCACATGTGGTCAAGGTTGACAACCCAATTATTCCTTTGACCCATATTTATACAATTTATGGTTTTGCCACATTTACTTCTCTAGTTTTACATTTAAGTGTTTAAACTTTATAAAAATTACATTTTATGTTTAAAATTCCTAAACAGCCCTCATTCGGTTTTATTTATTGTTTAGCACCCCCAAACTTTATTTATTTACGGTTTGACCCCCATGGTAAGCCTTATTGCTCATTTAACACTTAATAAGTTTATAAATCTCATTATAACTTTATCTTTAATTTATGTAACACCTAAATTCATCAAGATTCATCTAAAATGTTCCTAGATGATTATGTTCACTAAATTTACACTTTAGCACCAGAAACATGTTTAATTCATTTAACCACCCATAAACTTAATAGTTTAATATTTAAAGCTTTAAATAACTATATTAAATTGGCCTAAACACATGGCCATCAACATAACATAAACTTAACTTTAAACTGACGTTAAAATGTCCATAAACTATAGGTTATACACGGCTTGCTACAGATTTTTCATTTAACTTATAAAAATTATTTTTTTTCTTTCATTTTTAACTTATAAACTTGACGTTAATAAGTCATTAGCACTTAGGTTCACCAACTAAACATGTAACCATAATTTTCTACACATTTTTATGGTTCAAACAGTGCACATACTCTTGTACATTTTCGGCCCTATTTATTTTACAACATTAATAACCTTAATGTATATAAATAAGGTTTTAAGCATCATTACCTTGTTTAAAATCACAAGGCAGTCCACACAGCCACTCCCATGCTCCACGGCACTAATTTACACAGCCTTAATTTAGGTTTTGTTTTATAACATTTAGTGTAACACTATTATGATCCTTAAGACCTTAAATGAGTGTTTTACCTTCTTAAAGATGGTTTTATCTTTGGGATGATGCCCCTACTGCCTCCACACACCATAGATGGTTCCAAGACCCATTCGGTCAGCATAATAACATTGAACAAAAGTTTAGTTAATAACTTTGACAAGGTACTTAGTTTAAGGAGTTTTTAAGCAAGATTAAAGAAGGATTTTACCTTGGAATTTTGGAGGGTTTCAGGTGGTATTTTTGGCCACCTACAGAAGGTAATAACACCCTTAGTTTATGTGGGAAAATCAAGGTAAATTAAGGGCTTGAACAGCCATGGAGATTCATGATTTTACCTTCCTTTGGAGCCTTTTAATGAGTGTTTTGGGGCAGATCTTTAGCTCAATGAAGAGGGCTGGAAACACCCTTCATAAGTGTGTCAAAATATGTAGAAAAAGGAGTAAGTGGAAGTTCATTTTCGGACTAAGCATTGAAGGGATGAAAAAAATGTGTTTTAGGGCATTTTTCCTTACCTTAACTTTCTTAAGAGGTTCCCCCAGCCTTCGGGTTGATCTTGGACGTGGCTTGGGTCCTCCAAGTCAGTATTGGTGCCTTAGATGGAGTGGAAAAGGTTAAATTTGGCCATGAACATAATTAAAGGAAGAAGGGTGTCTTAAAGCACATTTTTTTACCTTGACTTACCAATCTGGTTCCCTTGAGTTTCAGTTCATCAATAGCCCATACTCCCTTATAATTTCGGTTATAATGATAGAGGAAGAATGAGTGGTGATTTTGATGCAAGAAAATTGAAGTTTTGAGGTGAAATGAGTCTTAAAACTCCATTAGAGCTTAAGGTATGAAAAGGAAGATGATGATGGTGAGTGGGTGCTGTTGGTGATGGCTGGGAGAGGAGGAAGGAGTTCTGGAGTATGGGCAAGGGAGTGAGGACAGCTGGCTTGGCATATTAGAAGAGAAAAGTCTTCCTAGGTGGGTTAAGGTGTGTAAGAGCTAATTTTGTCTTTAGTTGGTTTCTTTAGTGTTGAATTGTCTTCTAATGTGTAATATCTGATTTTTATGTCCCCTTTCCAGTACATACAGCCGTAGACATGAGTGGGGATGGGTTACGTTTCCATTGTGTGTGTAAGAGAAGATGAGGTGGATTTGTCTTATGTGAGGTGAGTTGTCCTTTAATGCTCCTTTTTGTTTCTAGCTTGTTTTCTAATATATCATGTCTGATTTTTGTGTCCCCTTCTACAGCATATACAACTGAGATGATGAGGATGAGTTGGAATACTTTCCAACTTGTGAGAAGAGATGAGAGGGAGAATTGTAGAAAGTTACTTTTGCTTTATTCCTCTTTTGTACATCCTTGTCTTCTCTTGCATTCTACCTTGCATTTTCATTTCTTTCTTTCCTTACTACAGCAGCCGGCCAACATATGTGTGGGGGGTCCATTTTGAGTTGCTAGAATTAATATTAGAACATCAAGTTTGTACACTTGTGACTTAATTTATGTGTTAGGTGGTAACATGTGTTATATTTGTTTTAGTGTGTATATAAGTGGTTGTTCTGTTTAATAATTTTTTTTGACTATATAAAATGTTTTATATAGTCTAATGGGTAATAATTATGATATTTAGTACATGCACTAATGTGTTACATGTAGCATTGATTTTAGGAGTTGATTTCTCCTTAATAATGTTCTCTCCTTGATTAGAGATTTAATGTATAGTTTGGTGTCCATTTTGGACTATATGTTTATTGAAATACCCCAAACCTTGATATGTGGTTTAAATATCAAACTACGTTATATAAAGGCTAAAAGTGCCTTAGGAACATCAGTGTACAATTTTAATCATAGTAAAATGTAATAAAGCATTAAGACACGGTTTGAGCAAAAACATGCTCTAAGCTATGAGTGAACTTGGTTAGGACCCAAAGAGCCTACCAAGACTTAATAATATTCAATTATGATTTAATAAGGCAAATTAAGTCCTTAGGAAACTTTGGTAGACATTGGAACCAAACAAAACACAATTAAATACCTTAAAGTCAATAAGAGCAAAAATGTGCTCTAAGCTTGGGATAAATTTGTATAAGACCTAATGGTCATACCTATACCTTATAAATATGTTAATGAACATATTAAATCAATTACCAAAGAAAACCAAGCTTGAAAACAAGTTAAAACACAAAATGTGCTTTAAGAAGTCTTAAAGCACGTTTTTGAAAAATTGTCTTGTAAATGAGTTTTGAATGGCTAAATGTCCATCATTACTCTTTAATTAACATGTGTACTATATAGTATCACATTTGGGTGGCTATATCAATGGGAAATCAAAAATTTCACAACAATGTGCCTTGTTTTTGTGAATAGTGATTTTTATAAGCTATTTTGTAACATATGTTATTATAAGTGAGACAATTGATTAATAAAGTCTAAAATACCCCTAGGTACTATTGGGGGCGGTTTTTAAGGTGTGGTGACTCACCACCCTTGTTAACATGCTAAGGAAATAAAGAATGACTAACTTAAGTACTATTTGCTTTTTAAGTACAAATATCTTCCAAAAAGCAAAACTTATCTCATTCTCTCATTTCCTTCTTCATTTCCCCACGTATCCAAGCTCTCTTCTACCTCTCTTCTCTCTGTTCTCACGTTCATACAGCACCACCACCATGGAAGTCCACCTTTGAACCCTTGTAAAACCTAGCTCACTTAACCAAATCAAAAACAAACACCACCATTCTCTTCCTCTCATCAAGCTCTTCATTCCTATCTTCTCAAAATTTCAAGATCACCATTTCGGTGCCATGGAGTTCCACCATTGATGGAGCTTGAGCTTGTCTTTCCACATATTATTGATCTCCTTTGCTTCTAGGTAAGGAATCTCAAAGAAAAATCAAGTTTCCTCTCCTTTTAGTACATGGCCGAAAATTCACCTCACCATGGTGTCTTTACCTTGCTTGTTTTAGCTTCATTTGAATCTTTCAAGGGCTAGGAGGAGTCCTCTCTTGATACTTATTCAAGTTCTCTTCCAATTCCAAGGTAAAACAATTACCTTAATGTGTTAAAACAATATGTGTAACTAGGGTTTACAATGAGATGAAGCATAATGCTCGAATACTCATTCTATTATTTGTACATTGTTAGAAGTTGACAAACAACCAAACACCCCACCGGTTTTACAAGGAAACAAGAAAGAAGTTTGTGAGGAAAAAGAGGTAAACAAGCTATCTCAATGTAGTTTAAATGCCTTAGGAAAATGAGCTTGATTTGCTTAATAAAATACCTAAGGAGCCAATGGTGAATGACCTAGAGAAATGCTCTCAAGGAGTTTATTAAGGGCATATGTATTGTTGGGTGTATTTGCAGGTCAAAGGCATTACTTATGTGGGAAATTCAGTGTTTAAGGTTTATGCAATTTAAGGGCCTAAGAGCCATGTTATTTAAGGGCCTAAGTGCCAAGCAATTTAAGTTATGCACTATATTGTGATGTAGTGCTAAATGTGTGAAGTTTGTGTATAAAAATGTGTTTGATGGATTTTAGGTGTTCTTGAATGAAATAAGGTAAAAACCTAAGTGTTTGGATGTGAGTATATACAAGAGAAGCTATGGCCAAATTTGGGGAAATGTGTAAGAAGTTCTAAGTGTTTTAAGTGAGTTTTGGTGAACTAGGAAGTGTTAAAGGTGAATAAATGTTTACTTGAGAAGAAAACCTGTATTAAGGTGATTTAGAGTGATGCAAGGATTTAGGTGTTATCTTGGAAGTTCTAGGAATTCAATGTGTGTTTTGAGGATGTATTTAAGTCTTGGAGGAGTTTGTTTAAGGATTAGGTAATGTTGATATCCAAGGAATAAGTGATGATTAGGTAAGATGTGAAAAAGGAGGTTTAGTTAGTAAGAAAAGAAGTTGAGAGAAGATGTTAAGGTGTAGAGGAAACACCTTGGTGTAGTGGTCATTATTGGTGAACTACCACTTATAAATCACAAGGAGAAAACATCCCAAGTGCTAGGAACTTTGTAAGAAGTTTTGAATGATAAAATGGTTTTGGTGAGTGATTTAAAGAGTTTAGCACATGGATAAAGGTGTGTTTGAAGTGCCCAAATGAGGTTAGGGTATACTAGGATATATGGGGTGAAGTTTGGAGTTGAATGTAAAAAGGAAAACAAAGATCTGGGACAGACCGGACTTGCGACCGGACTTGCAAGTTCGGTCGGGCCCAGTTTACCCTGCGGGAATTAGCTTCTGGAATGGACCGGACATAGGACCGGACTTACAAGGTCGGTCGGAGTAGAAAATTTGTGACGGAAATGTGTTCTGGAATCGACCGGACTTGGGTAAGTCCGGTCGGACCAAAAACATGGTTTAAGGTTATGAAATGATATGTAATGATGGGGATTGATAGGTAATGATGTTATAAGGTTGTTAAGGACATGTTAGGTGAGTTTTAAATGGCATTTAAGTGGGTGAAAAGTTGTATCAAAATGTAAAAGTAAAACAAGTTAAAATGTAAAGTTATATAACTAAGTTAACGGGGAAAGTTAAGCATTAGACATTAAATAATCAAGCAAACCCCGATGTTAATAAAAACACATGTGATGTTAACAGTTGTTCGAGAATCGCTCGAGGAACATAAGTGGACGTGGTAAAGTGGGCTCCGGTGACAGGTATGGTTTTCTTGCAACCTGTGTCCTACCGGATTACACCGGCTTGTATGCCAATGTGTTTTTCTGTGTGTTGCCACGTTATAAGATAAATCATGAAACGAGTTTACAGTCGTTATTGTTGTTGTATGTTTACGTGCCGATACCGGTAACCTCGAATGCGCTTGAAGGGCTAGTTAACCACTATTAGGTAAACGTAGGAGAACGGTATCCGGTAACAACGTCCCGACTTAAGGAACGTTCTAACCACGGCTATGCGTGAGTTGGTTATGTGATGTTTGTGTGCGATGTTTGTATGTGAATGTATGACTCTCCCTTCCCTTGTGTGTGTCTAACAAGACTTAACCCAATGTGTGATTGTTTAACTAAGTTCAATGATGAACTTCTGACAAGTGTTAACGGGGGGAGTGAGGAGTCCGGTCTGTTCCGGCCACGCGTGTGAGTATGGGGGTCGTTGTCATAGCAGGTTCAATCCTCTCTGTATGTTATGGTTGTTTTCCAATTTGGTTCCCAACCTTCCCTTTAGCTTAACCAAGGCTATTACTGACTCACGTCGGGCCACAGGGGCATACTATTGTTATGTTTGTTTCGGTGTGCTTGGATCACTATATCCGAGACACCTTGTGTTAAGTTAACCGTTCATTTAACAAGACGGTAACGAGTTATGTAACGAGCTTATCATGAGACTGGCAACATTCTCTAGGCTCACCAGTGTATTAACAATGTTTGGGTCGGTCCCTAAGAGGACCATTCCCGTTATGTTATGTATCTTTGTTGTGATGCAATATCTATTGCGGTGTTATGTTGTGCACGTGGAAACGTGCAAAGTGTTGTTAAGTGTTGTTATGTAGTGTATGTTATATGTTGTAAAATGTGGAGTATGTGGATCATGGATATGATTCCCAGTTTGTGATAAGAGGCGTTTAAGGATAACCCGATTTAAGGGTAAGTGTCGTCTATTAGGGAAGTAGCTCCATTAGAGGAGGAACACTCTAGGGATAATGAATACCATGAGTGACTTATTAAGTAAGGATATATTATCCGTTTGTTGAGCCCGTTGAGGCGAAATGATTATGTGTGTGTGTTTACAGTTGCATGTATGATTTAAAAATAATCAACCGCATGCTAAGACGACAATTAGTTGTGCGTGGCCCGGTAGCATGTGGGCTGCGGGATTACCATACCAGCAAAGGTGCTGAGCCCCTTGGGGGCCACCCTTTCTCTTCTTTTCCTATTTCAGGTACGAAGTGCTGGAAGCCGTTCGAGAGTAGGACGGGTAGTCGTGGTACATGGGTAATCATTTAAGTGTATGTATACAGTAGGTGTAGTAAGACCGAAATTGTTGTCGGCATCAGTTTATAAATACTCGGTATAGTTGAAAGGTGTACGTTGTGTTGTTGTTAATGGAAAGGTATAGTAATGTGTAGTCGCTCGGGAATTTAGCCCATCAGACCGGTACAATGTATGTGTATTAGCCTTGTTAGCCACGTGAGTGGTTAACGGCGTGTAACACCAGCGAGTTGAGTTAATTGATGAGTTGTGTATTCCGCTGCAGATTGTTGTTATGTATTGTTGTTGGATGGGGTGTTACAAAAAGTGGTATCAGAGCGAAGTATCGCTCTGATGACTGAATTACCGAGCTTAGGAAGTACCGAGTTAGGATTTAAGTACTTTGGGTTAAGGGTTGAGTGATAGCGTGAGAGATACGCTAGATAGGAACTACCAGTGACTACTGGAAACCTACAATATCCATTCCACCCTCCACAATCCCTGTTTGATAACTTGGGAAAGAACGCCAGAGAGATGGAAGTCCTCTCTTACTCGGGAATACCCGATCTGGCTGTTATTATATACCTTTAGGGTACGGAGAACCTGTCATACGGTAGATCCCGAAAACTGGGAATCCCGGAGACGGTCTCCATCTGAACTATGTTAACCGCATTTAATAGCGAAGAATGAAGAATTTTGTGTATAAGAGAATAGAATTTCCGACAACCTGGGTCGACATGCAGAGCAGTCGAGAATAACCAGCTTGCAACGCACTAACCGTGCAACAGGCAAGAATTGGATTACTGAAAATCGAGACAAGTGTCTACGGAACCACAGTTGATAAATAATACACCAACGGTATACCAACCGACAAGGGAACTACAACGTAGTGCCCAAACAAGAGACAAGTCTCAGCAACCACGACAAATACGTGGAACGGGCTACAAGAGGATACAATACTAAGTAAAAGGGGTCTCCCAGAGTGGGAAACACCCTAGTTAATGATTATCATATGAAGACAGTGAGAAGTTGAAGTTACCAGAGAGTTATTATCGAGACAGTAAGATCAGTAAGGGCCAACAAGGCCACTGAGGACAGTGCGGATAAAACAATACCACAACCGGTATGTGTTAAACCGATAGCCTTAGCATGGCGCACTTGCCATAGCAAGTGCTGCTATAACAGGGCTGTTCGGGAAATTTATAACCACTACAAGTACTTGGTAAAGTACCATAAGGTTAAATGTGATCGTCATAACAGTGGAAGGGCCTGTTAGCCTAACCTCTGTAATTGGAAGTACCACCAGTCAGCAAGAAGCTAGACTTGGTTAAGGTAAGAAGATGTTGTGAAACCATGAAAATTTTCTTTCAAACTCAGATTTACTCAAACTCTTTCCTTTTCAAAACCATATTTCTTTCAAACCAATACTTCTTTCTAACCTTCTTCTAAACCAAACCAGTAAAACCAGGGCAGTTGATAAGAATTCAACAATGGATAAACTTTCCCTCGATTAAGTTCGGGAAGCACGGAATGAATATTGTCACGGGACAATATAAGGGAGTTGACAACAAATACTCACCTAGGCGTGTGACGGACACTACGAGTGTACCAACTGTGTTGTGGGACGACCGCACTCCGATAGGAGCTTGTGGGCCTGACAGACCTACTTATGGGTTAGTTGGGTAGGTAGCAATGTATCAGTATGGTACCCCACATATGTATACAAGTGGAGTCCGAAACACGGGAAGTAGTCGACTCCGTCTACGGTCAGCAGTATAAATCAAACAAGAGCTAGAGATTACAAGGAATGGTTGAAGTTAAGGAATTCAGTTAAGTTAACGAGACTAAAAGGATTAGTGAATTCATTTCAAGGAAATGTCTAGGAGTCAGGAGGTGCGAGGTGCACTAACTGTAATGAAAAGACATCGTATACGTCTTAAGGATCCTCAGGGATAAACATGTTAGCTGGAACGGAGACTCAGCCTGTCCATGGCTAAGCAGATGACTAATATGGACACATTAATGTGCAATGAACGGGATGAAACTCCCAGAATGAGTACCTACACTACCAGGAAATGTTGATCTTCACAGGAGGAGATAATAAGCCAGTTAAGAACGCAAACGGCGTGGCTAACTGAGTATACCAATAAGTGTGAACCTGATGTAAAGGCATAACATAGCAACACCCAGGAGCGATCCTTGAAGGGTGTTTGCATCAACAACTGTTGCACGAAATGACATGACAAAAACACAAGGGTTGAAACTTACACCCAGTTTAGACATAAGTTGTCAGGAGACGGACTGACAAACCTAAGGGGCATTCCATGAAAGGAAATGGAATGCAACGACCTTGTCATGGAGCCCAATACGACGTCCAAACCACGTAATGTTGTACAGAAAGGTACGTGTGTGTGAACGGCCTACAATGAGCAGAGCTCGAGGCAATAGGGCTTATAAGCCACAAGCAAAACGTGTTATGTAAGTTTGATCGATAGCAGGACTTTATGTTGTATAAGTGAATAGAGTGGAGAATGAACCACTGCATAAAGAGTGGGGATACCTCTCGACGTTGTGAGACCGCAGGAGCGGTAATTATGTGTATCAAGCCCGAGAAATATGTTAAGGATTGCAGACTGTTATTTCTGAGTGGTTAAAGTGGTGTAATTAAAAGAAAAGAAAAGAAATTGAAACTCAAATTAAACGTCGGGCTGCAAACAAAATCCCGGTCGTAGTAGTAAACAAGTGTCGTATCCACAGGAGATTGTTCAATTTACCCTAGTCTTGGTAGTTACTTAAAAACTGTAAAAAGGGGTTTAGCCGGAGGCAAGCTTGATTTGTTGTTAAATTAATACAGAAATAATAAAAACAGTAAAAGGTGAATTAATGATGTGGATGGAAAAATGTATCCTAGGATAGCGGGGGAATTTCCTAAATTACTTAAACATATTTAACCTTGTCTCAATTATTTATTGCCTATTAGAGTTAATAATGTCAGTTACGAACTCTTAATAAAAGCCTTAATATTTTCCTGCTCAGTCCGGAGTGTAAATATAAAGATTAATTCCTTTGTTGCACCTAGACTATATCTCAAAATCATATGTTGATATTACCAAATAAATGCAGTCGTTTGTCGCGCAAGCATTTAGCAATTTAGTAAAAGGAATTAAAACCAAGTTAAAATAAGAGAGACAGGTGATAAAATTTAATTATGTAATATAGAAATCGAACCCCATCCTAGGATACAGAAGAAAAAACTCAGACATTAACGGAGTTAAGAAGATTACACAGATAGATTTTGACATTAATTCAGAGGAAGAACTGGTCTGTTCTCGCTCTCTCTGCTGCTCTTCTATTTCTTTGTTACTATGTGAGTGTGGAATGATGTGGTGATACGGGAGGAAATAAAAGTGGAAGCGAATGGGTGAGTGGTGGTGAATGGTTTCTTCAGACTCCCGTGTGCGTGCGGTGTGTCCTCTTTTTAGTTTAAGGTGGTGAGTTTATATAGAGGTTTGGCTCGTACTAATTTGATTGCAGATGAAGAGAGAGAGAGTGATGCTTCATTGATTGAGCAGGGGACAGAGATCAACGCGTGATGGGGTAGATGGATAAGCTGCAGAGACAGTGGGCGAGTTGCAGAAGTCGCGCGAAGGTAAGTTGCCAGACGGCGCGCGAAGAAGAAACTGTTTCGGGCGCGATTTACTCTTGTCCGCCTGTTGTCCGCCTGTGGAACCGCCTAATACAAGGCGGTTTGACTCTTGTCCGCCTAGGACCGCCTGTGGAACCGCCCTATATGAGGCGGTTGTGATTGTGGTGGCCGCCTGTAGAACCGCCCAATATGAGGCGGTTGTGATTTGTTGTCGGACTTATTTCTTCCAACTTCGACTGGCTCTAGATTATTCGTTGGGCTCCGTTTTTCGAGCCGTCTGCGCCCATGCGTTCGTCTCTTCGTGTACTTTGCTCCTAGCTTGGTTTTCCCTCATGTTTAAACCAATAAATTTGTGAGATATTCAATAAAACATAAACAGAGGAAAAACATACGATAAGTGAGAATGAGCAGAAAAGTGCTGATATAATATATGAAATACACCCATAAAACATGCTCATTAGCACTTATCACACCCCACACTTACCTTTTGCTTGTCCTCAAGCAAAACCATGTACCCAAACAAGTAGGGAATGCTCAATACTAACAAATATTATTATGAAGGGTAGGATATAAAAAGTCAATAGTACATGATCTTAAACTTTTTAGAGGAGTGTGATCCATCACCTACTGGTGGCATAGGTGTACTCAGGGCAAAAAAAAAATAGAGTTTCGGGGTATGATCCGGAGTACTTCAATGCTTTTGATTTAAGGTGACTTGAGAAACTTTTACCATGGCCAATTCTCTCAAGAATGGGCCATTGAGGAGAAAAAAAAGGAAAAATAGATTTATGCATTTGTTTCACTTTGCTAAGAGATGAGAAGATAACAAGTAGGCATTAAGCCTTCGTTTTTAAGAACATCAACTCTCTTGTTGGTTACCAATGGTGTCTCACAAGTCCCTTATTTAATTTATTTTTTCTTTTTTTTTAACAGAAAAGTACCCCTTAGCAATCCTAAGAGAGAAAACAGAAAGAAACCTGAGCAATAAAAATCCAACCATTGCAGATCATTTGGTCACACCGCATAAAAATGCTCCTCAAAAGTAATCAAAAATTTTAAACCATTGTACCATTTATACCATTTATCCCACAATTCATAACAATATTTATTCATAAAGAGAACAACCCATATAAAGGGTCCACGATATTGAATTTGAACAAACGCAAGATAAGCAGAGAGATTAAGCATTTAGCATAAAATGTCACGAAAAGGGCACACTCCCCACACTTAAATTGAACAATGTCCTCATTGTTCACCAGAAAAAACAAGGGAAGGTTTCAGAAGGCCTTTTCGGTAAGTAGATAATAGAGAGAACACAAAGCTCACGTATAATCATTTAAGCACATAAATTCTCCTCTGCATATTTATTTAAATAAAAGCAAGGTTAAAGAAACTGGTACTCCCCTGAGATTTTTTTTTGCTAGCGTGTATTGGACTTCCCCCACACTTGAGCTTCAGTCTCAAGTAGCGTAGCTTGGTTGCGGTGTAGACATGAAATTGTACCTGCTTGACACTAGAAGCAACCATACTATAAACGGGGTTAAGAGTTAGCGAAAATAAAATTTAAAGGGAACCTGAAAATTAAAAACAGCATAAAAAGCATATAAAAGATAAGTTCGTCCGGGTTGCCTCCCGGAAAGCTGCCCTTCTTTAACGTCTTTGGCTAGACGCTTTGTCGTTAGATCGATCATGGGGGGTGGTTATGAGGAGGAGATCCAAAGCATGACTCGATGGTATTTTTGAGAGTCCACCTGGATGCATGTTTCTTTTATTATCCCGCTCTTCGTCCGGGATTGGTGGTGGTAACTCGTATAGACATGCCGTCTGGAAGGGTAATAAACGAAGTGGGGATGATGGTGATGAGTATCCCTCAACGAACTTGAGATCTTTGGATTTGCTATCTGGAGATCTTCCTGATGCAAACTCCAGCTTTTCGTTATAAGCTTGAAGGGTGATTTTCCCCTGGGCTACCCAAATGTGCACATCGGCTGTGGCAAGGAATGGTCGTCCAAGGATGAGAGGTGTAGTGGAGTTCTCTTCGATGTCTAGAATGACAAAATCGCATGGGAAGTATAAGTGCTCCACTTTAATGATAACATCCTCCACCACTCCGCTTGGGTATGTTACCGAACCATCTGCCAGTTGCAGGGTCATCTTAGTCTTTTTCATCTCTCCAATTCCCAGCTTTTTGAAAGTGGAGAGGGGCATCAAATTAATGGAGGCACCCAGATCGCATAGGAGTATGGAAATGAGGTGCTACCAATTGTGACTGGAATAGTGAAGCTGCCCGGATCATTGCATTTTGATGGTAGTGGTTTTTGTAGAGTAGCTGAGCAAGCTACATTGAGAGGTACCGTACCGACTTCGGCCAATTTAGTTTTGTTGGATATGAGGTGTTTGAGGAATTTGGCATAGTTTGGCATTTTGGCAATGAGGTCTACAAACTGTATATTGACGTTTAGTTGCTTCAGCATTGCTAGAAACTTACCATATTCATTATCCAATTTCTGCTTCTGGAGTCGGCGAGGAAATGGTATAGGCGGTTCTTGTGAAGAAGGTTCTGAAGCTGGTGGAATAGTGAGGACGTTGGAGATGTCTTTTCTGCTGGGGCCTCAGCTTTTTCTTCACTATCCTCTTTGGATTCTTCTGATTGTTGCGGGATGTGAATCTCGTCGGTTTTCTTACCGCTTCTCAAGGTTATCGCCTTAACCTCTTCTCTCTTCTTCTTCAAATTCGAGCTTCTTGTTTTCATAACCTACCAAGTTCTCAGGTAGGTATTCTCAGATTGAATGCGATTTTTATAGACTTTGGCGGTGCTTTCAAGTTCAGCTACATTCCTTTTGGAAGTTCATTGCTACAACCCATCTTGGAGGGAAGGGTGTAGTTCTGGAACTTTAGCTGTTTTAGCCACCTCCGTCTTTCTCTCATCGTGCTCCTTCACATAGATGCACTTGGCTTGCTCTCTTGGATTTGGTTCATTTTGGCTGGGGAGAGCCCCTGGCGGTCTTCGAGCAAGATGTTCTGCAAGTTGATTGAATTTTCCTTCGATTTTCTGGTTGAAGGCTTCTTGTGCAGAAAGCTGGTTCTGAGTTATGGACATGAATCCCTTCATCATCTCTTTGAGTTCTGCATTTGGATCAGAAGAGGATGAAGATGGTTGTTGTTGTTGTTGTTGAAACCTGGAGGGGCACCTTGTGCTCTGTAACCCATATTAGAGTTTGGTTGGGGTCGGTTCCCCTGATAGGTGTTGGAATTGTTGTTCTGCCCTCCTTGGTTCTGATCATTATTTTTCCATGAGAAATTCGGGTGATTTCTCCATGGATAGTTGTTGTTGAAGTTGTTGTTGTAGGAATTACCGGGGCGGTTTCCTATGAATTGTACTTCCTCGTACTGGCCTTTGCCTTCGCATGATGAGTTTCATGAGGACCGGCGCATATGACACATCCTTCTGTAGGTGGAGCTGGTGGTGAACTTGTAGGTGGGGAAGCTATTGTTTTACAATTTCGTTTTGATGTTGTTAGCTTTTCCACCATCTTTGCAAGGGACGAGATCTGAGCTGATAAATGATCTGTAGGCTCAACATGGAGTAGGCCTGCTGCTCGTGGCGTTCTTCCTTTGGATCTCGTCCACTGTCTGTATTGCTCGTCATGGTTTCGAGAAGATCCATTCCTTCTTTAGGAGATTTCATCATGAAACTTCCTCCTGCAGAGGAATTGACGAGTAGTCGGTTCCCATCATCCAGACCGTTGAAGAATGACAGGCAGAGGGATTGATCGTCAAGACCATGGTGGGAACACTTCATTAGCATATCTTTGAATCTGTCCCATGCGTCGTACAACGTTTCTCCCGGCTCTGACAGAAAGTGTTGATTTCACCGATCAATTGCCTCGTTCTACTGGTTGGGTAGTATTTGGCAAGGAATTTTTGGGCCATTTGAAGCCATGTGGTGATTGATCGGGAGGGAAGGCTTCGGTACCACCGGTTTGCTGAATCCGATAATGAGTGAGGAAATAGTTGGAGTCGAATTCTTTCTTTGACATTGCCGGTTTGACTAAAGGAATTGCAGAAGTCTAGGAAGAGACTCAGATGATTTGGGGCTTCATCTGGGTTCGCTCCACTAAACTTGCCTAGATCCCGGACGGCGGTGATGTAGTGGGTTTTGAAAACCCATCGTCCGGCTTCTTCTGGTGTTAGTTCGGGAGAACTATAGCTGATGCTCTTCCTTCGGTGTTAGGTTGGTGATAATCAGATAGGGCACGGTGTTCTGGTTGAATTGCATGGTCCATTTCATTTATAACTTCGTTATTGGCCATGGCTTGGTTTCTCAGGTTTCTCTGCGCTTGAAATAAAGTACGCTCGGGTTCGGGGCTCGGACTGATTGGTGGAGAGCCTCGGGTTCGAGTGTTTGGCATGCACAGAAAATAACTTGTGGTTTGTCAGAAACTGCAAAATTAGTTAGTAAATAAAATAAGAAAGACAGAAATATTGGTTAGGCTGATAAACGTTAGGAGTTAGTATACTGGAAATTATAAGTTAGTAGTTAGAGACAATGGAAAGAAATGAAGACAATGGAAATGAAAATTTAAGTTAAGGAGACAATGGAAAGAAGGACAATGGAACGAAATGACAATGGAACGAAATGACAGGAAATTTAAAGTTAGTAGTTAGAGACAATGGGACAATGAACAATGGAACGAAATGACAATAATATTAAGATGTTAGGAGTTAGATGTCCAAAGTCCGAAGTCAAATGTCCAAGTCAGGTCAGAAGTCCGATGTCCAATTCAGATTATAAGTCCGATGTCCAAGGTTAGATTATTAACAAGATAATATTAACAGTTTATTATAATAAAACAGGTGAACTACCGGAAACTAGGGAAATTGATGGAATCAATCTCCCCGGCAACGGCGCCAATTTGCAGAGTTTTTCTGAGTGGTTAAAGGTGTAATTAAAAAAGAAAGAAATTAAAAACTCAAATTATAAACGTCGGGCTGCAAACAATTCCCGGTCGTAGTAGTAAACGAGTGTCGTATCCACAGGGAGATTGTTCAATTTACCCTAGTCTTGGTAGTTACTTAAAAACTGTAAAAAGGGGTTTAGCCGGAGGCAAGCTTGATTTGTTGTTAAATTAATACAGAAATAATAAAAACAGTTAAAAGGTGAATTAAGTGATGTGGATGGAAAAATGTATCCTAGGATAGCGGGGGAATTTCCTAAATTACTTAAACATATTTATAACCTTGTCTCAATTATTTATTGCCTATTAGAGTTAATAATTGTCAGTTACGAACTCTTAATAAAAGCCTTAATATTTTCCTGCTCAGTCCGGAGTGTAAATACTAAGATTAATTCCTTTGTGGTACCTAGACTATCTCAAAATCATATGTTGATAGTTACCAAATAAATGCAGTCGTTTGTCGCGCAAAGCATTTAGCAATATTAGTTAAAGGAATTAAAACAAGTTAAATGAGAGAAACAGGTGATAAATATTAATGTAATATTAGAAATCAAACCCCCATCCTAGGATACAAAGAAAATTACTCAGACATTAACGGAGTTAAGAAGATTACACAGATAGATTTTGACATTAATTCAGAGGAAGAACTGGTCTGTTCTCCTCTCACTGCTGCTCTTCTATTTCTTTTGTTACTGCGTGAGTGTGGAATGATGTGGTGATACGGGAGGAAATAAAGTGGAAGCGAATGGGTGAGTGTGGTGAATGGTTTCTTCAGACTCCCGTCGTGCGTGGTGTGTTTTTTAGTTAAGGTGGTGGTTTATATAGAGGTTTGGCTCCGTACTAATTTGATTGCAGATGAAGAGGAGAGTTGATTGCTTCATTGATTGAGCAGGGGACAGAGATCAACGCGTGATGGGGTAGATGGATAAGCTGCAGAGACAGTGGGCGAGTTGCAGAAGTCGGCGAAGGTAAGTTGCAGACGGCGCGCGAAGAAGAAAACTGTTTCGGGCGCGATTTACTCTTGTCCGCCTGTTGTCCGCCTGTGGAACCGCCTAATACAAGGCGGTTTGACTCTTGTCCGCCTAGGAACCGCCTGTGGAACCGCCCTATATGAGGCGGTTGTGATTGTGGTGGCCGCCTGTAGAACCGCCCAATATGAGGCGGTTGTGATTTGTTGTCGTGACTTATTTCTTCCAACTTCGACTGCTCTAGATTATTCGTTTGGGCTCCGTTTTTCGAGCCGTCTGCGCCCATGCGTTCTCCTTCGTGTACTTTGCTCCTAGCTTGGTTTTCCCTCATGTTTAAACCAATAAATTTGTGAGAATTCATAAAACATAAACCAGAGGAAAAACATACGATAAGTGAGAAATGAGCAGAAAAGTGCTGATATAATATATGAAATACACCCATAAAACATGCTCATTTAGACACTTATCAAGGATGGACAATGTTATTATTATTTGGGAGTAGTGAGTTTAGTAGTACGTGTGTATAAAGTGAAACACCGAGCTGAATAATGCAGGCTTGTGACTCAAATGATCGATGCTCAAGGAGCATTCAGTAGTCATTCAAATGAGTGATGAACTACAATGTGAATAATATAAGTTTATGTGTGGAAGTTGAGGTGACAGTAGATAAGATATAAGCTGATGTTATACAGGGAGTAAGAGCACGGTGCGCAACAAGCGACCGTTGTATAAGTGTTGTTAAACGAAAATGTAACAGATAAGACCAGTTACGAGTTAAACTCAGTGGAGATGCAAGATAATTGATATTAAACAGACTCGGCAGTAAGCCAATAGCCAGTATTACGAGATCAGAATTTCAGTGAAACACAGTGTGAATTCCATGGCGAATCACATAAGGGATTTACTGTCAAGAGTTTACGCCTCTGCACTCTGTATGACTGAGTGTTTTGGTATTGCACTTGCGCAGTAATGATCGAGTGGGATAGCTAGGAATTGGAAACATGTTAATTGTGGAGGAATAATGTTATAAAGGCCGATGCATAGGAAATGCAAGGCCGCACCAATAAAGGAGTACTTGTACAAAACCAAATGTGGAGACATGATTAACAGTAAGTGACTACAGTAGCACTAACTGTCAAATATCGGTATGGAATATACCCCAAATGTTGGAAATAGCTGAGAGAGCACTACACACTAGGTAGTAGCTCAATCTCAACCGACAGTAAGTCGGAAGGGAACAAGTCAATCATTGTGAAATACACAGCTGTATACACAGTAAATTGTTATGGAAGTGGATAGAAAGTTTGTAACCCACCGAATTCGCTAACGGTAAGAGATACCACGCGTCGGTTGAGAAACCATTGTTACCAAGATGAAGGTGACAATTGGGGATGTACAATACAGTAAGAATAACAAATGAGGAAATTAGGATCTACAGTTATTAGAGTTTCGTAGCAGAAACTAGTGAGCCAGTGATTCAAGTGTTGAATGTACATGGTGAACATGAGTGAATGGCTAATTATTAACGCCTAGAAGCCTAACAGGCCAGAATCGAAACCAACTAAGAGTTTAAACAAACTCCAATGAGAATTCTTGGTTTAGGAACTAAACCGCCAATATGGTTAAGATCCTCTAATCAGAATCCATTGTGTAATAGACCGCGTGGAAGTTAAAACACTTCACGACGGCAGAACATTTAAGCCAATGTTTAGTGATTGATTACGTGGGCGTAATCCCTTTTAAAGGGGGGTAGAGCGTAAAACCACTTAGTGTATATTACCGTACAAGTGTACGTAGTGTATGTGATTTATATTGTGCATAGCACAAAATTATATTATTGTTTTGATGATTGGTGTGTGTGTTACGTAAACATACACATTCATTCATGGTTTAATTGTGGTAATTGCGCACAGAAGATGCGAATACCATTGTGATAAGTGTGTGTATTTGTTAACAGTTGTGTGTGATAGTACAAGTGTGGGGAGTAGAGAAACTCCCGGGGGAACAAAAGCCCCGACTGTGTATAAATGTAAAACCAGGTGTTGTATTTTGATAAAATATATGTGTATATATATATACTATATAGTGATGCATGAAAGGGTATGAAACCGACATAGAACCTAGTGAGAATAAGATTCCCTAGGCAACATGATTAAAGTGAATGGAGGTAACTGATAGACGGAGTTCTATCCTTTGGAGATGTTATGATCATGATTAGAATGATTTAAAAGATAGAAAATTGGAAATGAGTGATTTAATTGATGCTTGAAAATGAAGTGGGAGGTGGAACTTGATTTGCATGTGATCAAGGGAAGCCGAACACAAATTGGAATGGAAGGATAGTTCTACACTGATGCTGATCACATCAGGGTTGGATGATTCTTGAAGCTCCCTATAAGTGGTCACAAATAACCACGCTAAGAAAAAAAGCAAAGAGCTTAAGTTGGACTTGGAGTTGTGTGTGTTTTCAAAAGGATTTTAAATTGGTATTTATAAAACGTTGATGGATACTTTACATAATTAAAGTCTTCTTACTTAACCTCACAAGGAAATTTTAAACTTAAGTGATTGTTTTAATCTCCCAAAGGCACGGGGACGGAAGGTGTCCATCGCGACCGGGTTCTGCGGGATCACAGTGTGTATGTAAAAGATATTTTTGGATTGTTATACATGCTATGACATGTTGTGTGGTATGTGTAATAAATGTTATTTTGACTTTGATCTCCTAAAAGTGTATGCTATTGAGACCTATGAGTCTAAATGTGTTGTGTTACATAGACCTAAGTGTCTGAAGACTGTTATGTTATGGAGACCTATGTGTCCAAATGTTGTGATGTTACCCGAGACCAGTGAGTCCAAGGGGTTGTTATGTAGGTGTAAGTGTTGTTAAGATACCCGGACCAAAGAGTCCGAGGTTATCATGTGGATATGTTATGTTATGTGTGGATGTGAATGTGTTGCCCGGACCATTAAGTCCGAGGTTGTGATGTAAAGCGTGTTGGGTTATGAAAGTTTATTTCCAAGTGATTCCTGTGTTCTAATCTAATGACGTTTGGAAAGTGTGAACTTCGAGGACGAAGTTCTTTTAAGGGGGGTAGATTGAAATACCCCAAACCTTGATATGTGGTTTAAATATCAAACTACGTTATATAAAGGCTAAAAGTGCCTTAGGAACATCAGTGTACAATTTTAATCATAGTAAAATGTAATAAAGCATTAAGACACGGTTTGAGCAAAAACATGCTCTAAGCTATGAGTGAACTTGGTTAGGACCCAAAGAGCCTACCAAGACTTAATAATATTCAATTATGATTTAATAAGGCAAATTAAGTCCTTAGGAAACTTTGGTAGACATTGGAACCAAACAAAACACAAATAAATACCTTAAAGTCAATAAGAGCAAAAATGTGCTCTAAGCTTGGGATAAATTTGTATAAGACCTAATGGTCATACCTATACCTTATAAATATGTTAATGAACATATTAAATCAATTACCAAAGAAAACCAAGCTTGAAAACAAGTTAAAACACAAAATGTGCTTTAAGAAGTCTTAAAGCACGTTTTTGAAAAATTGTCTTGTAAATGAGTTTTGAATGGCTAAATGTCCATCATTACTCTTTAATTAACATGTGTACTATATAGTATCACATTTGGGTGGCTATATCAATGGGAAATCAAAAATTTCACAACAATGTGCCTTGTTTTTGTGAATAGTGATTTTTATAAGCTATTTTGTAACATATGTTATTATAAGTGAGACAATTGATTAATAAAGTCTAAAATACCCCTAGGTACTATTGGGGGCCGGTTTTTAAGGTGTGGTGACTCACCACCCTTGTTAACATGCTAAGGAAATAAAGAATGACTAACTTAAGTACTATTTGCTTTTTAAGTACAAATATCTTCCAAAAAGCAAAACTTATCTCATTCTCTCATTTCCTTCTTCATTTCCCACGTATCCAAGCTCTCTTCTACCTCTCTTCTCTCTGTTCTCACGTTCATACAGCACCACCACCATGGAAGTCCACCTTTGAACCCTTGTAAAACCTAGCTCACTTAACCAAATCAAAAACAAACACCACCATTCTCTTCCTCTCATCAAGCTCTTCATTCCTATCTTCTCAAAATTTCAAGATCACCATTTCGGTGCCATGGAGTTCCACCATTGATGGAGCTTGAGCTTGTCTTTCCACATATTATTGATCTCCTTTGCTTCTAGGTAAGGAATCTCAAAGAAAAATCAAGTTTCCTCTCCTTTTAGTACATGGCCGAAAATTCACCTCACCATGGTGTCTTTACCTTGCTTGTTTTAGCTTCATTTGAATCTTTCAAGGGCTAGGAGGAGTCCTCTCTTGATACTTATTCAAGTTCTCTTCCAATTCCAAGGTAAAACAATTACCTTAATGTGTTAAAACAATATGTGTAACTAGGGTTTACAATGAGATGAAGCATAATGCTCGAATACTCATTCTATTATTTGTACATTGTTAGAAGTTGACAAACAACCAAACACCCCACCGGTTTTACAAGGAAACAAGAAAGAAGTTTGTGAGGAAAAAAGAGGTAAACAAGCTATCTCAATGTAGTTTAAATGCCTTAGGAAAATGAGCTTGATTTGCTTAATAAAATACCTAAGGAGCCAATGGTGAATGACCTAGAGAAATGCTCTCAAGGAGTTTATTAAGGGCATATGTATTGTTGGGTGTATTTGCAGGTCAAAGGCATTACTTATGTGGGGAATTCAGTGCTTAAGGTTTATGCAATTTAAGGGCCTAAGAGCCATGTTATTTAAGGGCCTAAGTGCCAAGCAATTTAAGTTATGCACTATATTGTGATGTAGTGCTAAATGTGTGAAGTTTGTGTATAAAAATGTGTTTGATGGATTTTAGGTGTTCTTGAATGAAATAAGGTAAAAACCTAAGTGTTTGGATGTGAGTATATACAAGAGAAGCTATGGCCAAATTTGGGGAAATGTGTAAGAAGTTCTAAGTGTTTTAAGTGAGTTTTGGTGAACTAGGAAGTGTTAAAGGTGAATAAATGTTTACTTGAGAAGAGAACCTGTATTAAGGTGATTTAGAGTGATGCAAGGATTTAGGTGTTATCTTGGAAGTTCTAGGAATTCAATGTGTGTTTTGAGGATGTATTTAAGTCTTGGAGGAGTTTGTTTAAGGATTAGGTAATGTTGATATCCAAGGAATAAGTGATGATTAGGTAAGATGTGAAAAAGGAGGTTTAGTTAGTAAGAAAAGAAGTTGAGAGAAGATGTTAAGGTGTAGAGGAAACACCTTGGTGTAGTGGTCATTATTGGTGAACTACCACTTATAAATCACAAGGAGAAAACATCCCAAGTGCTAGGAACTTTGTAAGAAGTTTGTGAATGATAAAATGGTTTTGGTGAGTGATTTAAAGAGTTTAGCACATGGATAAAGGTGTGTTTGAAGTGCCCAAATGAGGTTAGGGTATACTAGGATATATGGGGTGAAGTTTGGAGTTGAATGTAAAAAGGAAAACAAAGATCTGGGACAGACCAGACTTGCGACCGGACTTGCAAGTTCGGTCGGGCCCAGTTTACCCTGCGGGAATTAGCTTCTGGAATGGACCGGACATAGGACCGGACTTACAAGGTCGGTCAGAGTAGAAAATTTGTGACGGAAATGTGTTCTGGAATCGACCGGACTTGGGTAAGTCCGGTCGGCAAGTCCGGTCGGACCAAAAACATGGTTTAAGGTTATGAAATGATATGTAATGATGGGGATTGATAGGTAATGATGTTATAAGGTTGTTAAGGACATGTTAGGTGAGTTTTAAATGGCATTTAAGTGGGTGAAAAGTTGTATCAAAATGTAAAAGTAAAACAAGTTAAAATGTAAAGTTATATAACTAAGTTAACGGGGAAAGTTAAGCATTAGACATTAAATAATCAAGCAAACCCCGATGTTAATAAAAACACATGTGATGTTAACAGTTGTTCGAGAATCGCTCGAGGAACATAAGTGGACGTGGTAAAGTGGGCTCCGGTGACAGGTATGGTTTTCTTGCAACCTGTGTCCTACCGGATTACACCGGCTTGTATGCCAATGTGTTTTTCTGTGTGTTGCCACGTTATAAGATAAATCATGAAACGAGTTTACAGTCGTTATTGTTGTTGTATGTTTACGTGCCGATACCGGTAACCTCGAATGCGCTTGAAGGGCTAGTTAACCACTATTAGGTAAACGTAGGAGAACGGTATCCGGTAACAACGTCCCGACTTAAGGAACGTTCTAACCACGCTATGCGTGAGTTGGTTATGTGATGTTTGTGTGCGATGTTTGTATGTGAATGTATGACTCTCCCTTCCCTTGTGTGTGTCTAACAAGACTTAACCAATGTGTGATTGTTTAACTAAGTTCAATGATGAACTTCTGACAAGTGTTAACGGGGGGAGTGAGGAGTCCGGTCTGTTCCGGCCACGCGTGTGAGTATGGGGGTCGTTGTCATAGCAGGTTCGATCCTCTCTGTATGTTATGGTGTTTTCCAATTTGGTTCCCAACCTTCCCTTTAGCTTAACCAAGGCTATTACTGACTCACGTCGGGCCACAGGGGCATACTATTGTTATGTTTGTTTCGGTGTGTGGATCACTATATCCGAGACACCTTGTGTTAAGTTAACCGTTCATTTAACGAGACGGTAACGAGTTATGTAACGAGCTTATCATGAGACTGGCAACATTCTCTAGGCTCACCAGTGTATTAACAATGTTTGGGTCGGTCCCTAAGAGGACCATTCCCGTTATGTTATGTATCTTTGTTGTGATGCAATATCTATTGCGGTGTTATGTTGTGCACGTGGAAACGTGCAAAGTGTTGTTATGTAGTGTATGTTATATGTTGTAAAATGTGGAGTATGTGGATCATGGATATGATTCCCAGTTTGTGATAAGAGGCGTTTAAGGATAACCCGATTTAAGGGTAAGTGTCGTCTATTAGGGAAGTAGCTCCATTAGAGGAGGAACACTCTAGGGATAATGAATACCATGAGTGACTTATTAAGTAAGGATATTATCCGTTTGTTGAGCCCGTTGAGGCGAAATGATTATGTGTTGTGTGTTTACAGTTGCATGTATGATTTAAAAATAATCAACCGCATGCTAAGACGACAATTAGTTGTGCGTGGCCCGGTAGCATGTGGGCTGCGGGATTACCATACCAGCAAAGGTGCTGAGCCCCTTGGGGGCCACCCTTTCTCTTCTTTTCCTATTTCAGGTACGAAGTGCTGGAAGCCGTTCGAGAGTAGGACGGGTAGTCGTGGTACATGGGTAATCATTTAAGTGTATGTATACAGTAGGTGTAGTAAGACCGAAATTGTTGTCGGCATCAGTTTATAAATACTCGGTATAGTTGAAAGGTGTACGTTGTGTGTTGTTAATGGAAAGGGATAATAATGTGTAGTCGCTCGGGAATTTAGCCCATCAGACCGGTACAATGTATGTGTATTAGCCTTGTTAGCCACGTGAGTGGTTAACGGCGTGTAACACCAGCGAGTTGAGTTAATTGATGAGTTGTGTATTTCGCTGCAGATTGTTGTTATGTATTTGTTGTTGGATGGGGTGTTACAACACTAATGTTTATAATGAGTATTACTCATTAGATGAATATTTGGTAATTAAAACCTTCATTTGATTTAATTTCTTATTAATTAAGGTAATTAATGTTTGGGGTATTTCAATTCCTTCCCATGAAAACTACGGGGCATGGGTATCTGAAGACAAGGAACTGATAGTATTCTGACGGGATCGCATTCTGTAACGTGTGAAAAAGAAATTGGAGTTACGATCCCCAGAGGACAGCCAAAGTTGCCTTGATCGCTGATGAAGTCTCATTTCTTCCTTCAACACAAGAGAATCAAGTATGGAATTGAGTTCATTCCACCGGTCTGTATTACTGTTAGTAGTCGCATCAGCTGCTACCAAATCGATTTCCTGCCGTGGTTGTATTAGCAACCTCTTCTCAACCCAAATTTGCTTCTTACCCCACACTTTAAGCTGCTGCCCACACATCTTTACTTTGTGGCAATAATCCAAATTCGAAGAAGACCACATAGATTGGACCAGAGACTTGCAATGTGGATGGAGTGCCCAGCAGTTTTCAAACTGAAACGGTTTTGGCCCCCGACGATTAGTTGGATGTAAAACCAACTTGATCGGTTTATGGTCAAAGTGACCCCAAGGTAAATGAAAGTTGGTGGCTGTAGGGAACTGCGAAAGCCAGAAATCATTGCATAGAAAACGATCCAATTGACTGCGGGTATGCCGTTGATTTCTACTCTTATTAGTGAAAGTAAACTTGGAACCCCTGAAGCCCAAATCATGGAGATCACAATCTAGCAAACAGGATTGAAACGTATGCATTTCCGTAAATGACCGTTTCCCTCGACCATTGTGTTCATGATGATACAAAACCTCATTAAAATCCCCTCCCAGAACCCAAGGCCCATGCCATTGCACATTAAGATACCGAATCAAGTTCCTTGTTTTCCATTTATGTTGATTATCAGACCATCCACACAGACCTGGAAACCGCCACTGCCTCCCCCCCTGAGCACCGATGACAACATCAACATGATGGCTAGAAACACTAAGCACAGATACATCAAGATTCACAGACCAAAAGAGAGCTACCCCTGCTTTCCTACCAATACTATCCCCACCCACCCAGTAGTAGCTACGATAAGACTTAGCAAAAGGACGCAACTAAAAAGAAGATAACTTGGTCTCTGCCAAGAACACAAAAGTTGGTGCTTGTTGGTGGATGACGTCCCTGATCCAGCGAACCGCGGCGGCCGCACCTAGACCCCGACAGTTCGCAACTAGTATAGACATTATGATGGGTGACACTGGGGATCACCCAGCATCACCGATGAACTAGTGTTTGTTGCATCACCTTTGCCCCTCTTGGTAACCTCCTCCATAGAGTGCACCTCTCTGAGGTCTGATTCGGAGGAAAAGCATTGCACCATAGTGAGCTTGCGTTTCCGCCCCTCCGAAACAGTGGGCGACTGAAGTAGCTCACCCTCCTCCAGAACAGGCTCCTGGTTTATGTCGACCATCAGCTGAAACCCATCATCCATATCTTCAGAATCAGCAACAACTAGAACAACATTCGGGTGTGGTGGTGGCGTAGGTTGACGGTTGCCAGAAGATCCCTCAGCACGGGCATCATAGGACGGCCAAGTTCCGCCTGCTGTGCCTGCCTTTAGCCACATACCATAATTAAGCTCCTCCTCAGTTGCTTCAGTACGATAAGGGCAATCGCGAAGAAGATGAGTAAAACGCCCACACAGTTAACACATGTTAGGCAACCGTTCATAAGTGAGAGGCAAGACTATCGACCTTCCTTCGAGAGTTATGGTGGTGAAACGGAGCAGCGGACGTGTAACATCAAGTTTCACCTTCAACCTCATGTATGAACCAGCTTTGCAGCGGTCGAACTCAGCATACTCTATGAAAATTCCAATCTTATTCCCCAGGCGCTTCGCAAACATGTGACTCATAAACTGTAATGGAACATCATGAACATGCACCCAGAACGGCACCCACCTGAGTCGTGGTCCCTAGGAGCCGTCGTCTTATCAATAACAGAGAGGACAAGGAGACTCCCGTCATGAGTCCAATGGCCACGAGAGAGAATGGACGCAACAAACGCTTCGTCAGGTAATCGAAAAAGGAGAAGCCCACCTTCCAAGTTGTGGACACGGAGAGTGTACTCACACTTCAGGCTTTGGCTAGAGTACGTTTTAGGATTTTGATGTCGACATAGCGCAGCATAAACAGTTTACACAGGAAGCAGCACTGGGTTATGGCTTCAGAGCTTGAGTCAAGCAGATCATCAACTTTGACAGACTCTTCCTCAGCGGCGGTTAGCGAGAGTTGGGCACAGTGTGCTGCTAAAACCTCGGCTGGTGGTTGCGGTAGAGGAGTGGCCATGAGGTAAAGATGATTGGAGATGGTGGAGAGCTTGGAGAAACTAGTCAAAAGACAAAGCAACCAAGGGAGTTGTGGCCAAGTATAGTGAGGTAACTCAAGAGGCGGAGAATTGTTGGAGACGATTTGGACGAATGGCCAGCCCAAGTATATGTAGAAAGGGAAGAGTCGGCAACTGAGTTCATGCGAGTGTAGCCCTAGATTTAATCTTGAGTTGCATGGGGTAAATTGATACTTGTTAATTAAAGAAGTTGGAAACGTGTAGTTGTTGCTATAATCCGTTGACAGATCAGTGAGATTTGTGATATGAGTGCTGAATATGCACATGCAATGGAGAAGACAAGGGGTTGGCTCAGGGAAAAAGTTTTTGGGAGAAATCCCACTTAGGGAAAAGAGTCTTGTTTCACCAATGTTTTCAAAAGATTTAAGGTTCCCTTCGTCATAACGGTTATGGTCTGGTTGTTTTGCAGCTGTTTTATATGTGTCAGTGTATTATTGTAGAATATTGGATCCACGTGGGATCCACACTACACCCACCCATTTATATCACAAATATGCTATCAAATATGTCCTAGACGAACAGAGCCTAAAGTGACGCTCATCCTATATTTTCGTTTTGAAATTTATATAGAACTACTATGGATTTTTGTTAATAACCAAACAATGTATTATTGTGTCAGTGTATTATTGTAGAATGTAGGATCCACGTGGGATCCACACTACACCCACCCATTTATATCACAAATATGCTATCAAATATGTCCTAGACGAACAGAGCCTAAAGTGACGCTCATCCTATATTTTCTTTTTGAAATTTATATAGAACTACTATGGATTTTTGTTAATAACCAAACAATGATCTGATTATTACTCTCCCACTTTAGTATTTGGGTGTTATCTCTTTAGTATTTATTTAAAATCTATTAAATTTATAGTGTAAAACAATAATGCATAATATAATTAATAAGAGATATATCAAATTTTAAATTGTAAGGTAATTTATTCTAATATTAAATGAAAAATTTATCGAAATAAAAATAAAAGTTATTGAAAAACAAATTGAGCTCGTTTAAGGAACAACTTATAGCAAAAAACAACTTTTCAATTTCCAAAATCGGTAGCTTTGACAAAACACCCAAAACTAGCAACTGACAGCTTCTGTAAAATCATCACCAGATAGCTTCTTAATGTCCCGTAGCAGAACCTAACAAAAGGCTCTACTTTTTAAAAACCATCAACAAGCGTTTTACCAAACACCAAAACCAGCAACTGACAGCTTCTATAAAACCATCAACAGACAACTTCTCAATTTCCAACAACAGGAACAGTTGTCCCCAAATGAACCCAAAGCGGATACTTAATGTAACAGCCCTGTCTTAACCCACATGTGTGATATTGTCCGCTTTGGGCCGGAGCCCGCACGGTTTTGTTCTCGGGGTACCATCCCCAAAAGGCCTCACACAAGGGAAGAGTATCCCCACACCTATAAGGCATGGTTCATGCTCTCTCCCAATCGATGTGGGAGGTGACCCCTACTCTGGGTATCACACTCTACCCCTCTTGGGAGCCAAGCGTCCCCGTTGGCACACCGACCTGAGCCTAGCTCTGATACCATCTGTAACAACCCAGTCTTAACCCACATGTGTGATATTGTCCGCTTTGGGCCGTAGTCCGCACGGTTTTGTTCTCGGGGTACCATCCCCAAAAGGCCTCACACAAGGGAAGAGTATCCCCACACCTATAAGGTATGGTTCGTGCTCTCTCCCGATCGATGTGGGAGGTGACCCCTACTCTGGGTATCACACTTAATTATATAGGAGTACTTAATTGACTATTAATATAGTTGAGGTGTAATTTTTTATATGAAAATTTAAAATGGCAATTTTCATAAAATACCTTTTTTGAAAAAAAATTAGTTGAGGTAATTTTGTTTGAAAAAATTACAAAGTGTCAAACAGAGACAAAGAAACCGCCCTGGAGCGGTGATGCTTCTAAAAAACAAGTAGAAACCGCCCTGACATGAAGCGGTTTTAGTATATTTTAACCAGAAACCACACCGAAACGAGGTGACTTCAGGATTTGGTAAGCGGAAACCGCCTCAAGGCAGTGTGGTTTCTTTGCCGACTGTCTCCAATATGCTTTTTTATTTTCAGTTTTCTATCAATCGATTAAATTTTCTAAGATGATAGTCAAACAGTTATACTTCAGGCCTATGCCATTGGCCCAGTGTTTCGAAATCATATGAGACCCACACGACTTCATGAAAATGGCACCAGAGTTAATGTTTTCTCGGTGTTTCTATCTTCAATCAGCTTGTCCGGTGCTTAAACGGTCTCCGAAATCGATGAAATTTTGTAAGATGATAGTCAAACATATACTCCAGACCTATGTCATTGGCCCAACATTTCAATCTCATATGGAACCCACACAACTTCATGAAAATGACACTAGAGTTAGTGTTTTCTCCGTTTTTCCCAATTTCCGGTCAGCTTTTGTGATGCTTAAAGGTCTTCGAAATTGATGAAATTTTGTATGATGATAGTCAAACAGTTATACTTAGGACTTATGTTGTTGTCAAAGCATTTCAAACCCATATGGGACCCACACGACTTCATGACGATGGCACTAAAGGTAGTGTTTTCTTGTTTTTTTTCTTTCTAATTTTCGATAAGCTTGTCTGATGCTTAAATGGTCTTCAAAATCGATGAAATTTATGAGGTGATAGTCAAACACATATAAATTTTGGTCCTATTTCATTGGCCCAGGAATTCAAACTCATATGAGACCCACACGACTTTATGAAAATGACACTAGAGTTAGAGTTATATCTTTTGTAAAAAGTAAATTTTTTGGATTGATACAAACTTTTTATTAAATTGTGAAATTTACAAATAACATAACATATTTCTAATAATTAAAAAATAACACTTCATTCACTACGGTGATAACATACATGCTAAAGACACAACCTATGTAGGTAGGACCAATGTGTAATATTAAACACCAAAATAAAAAAAAACTACAATTAGTAGTATCTTTGGTTAGGGCAATTTTTCCTGTTATGACCCGTTGGTAAACAATGGCAACAATGTCTATGTTCTGCCATAGGTTCATTGTTCTCATCTATTTCGTTATGAATCGAAGAATACTTCAGTCTTCCCCTTATAGTTCGTATTGCATCTGGCTGTGGTACCACTTTAAGTCCTGTATATGTTGGCCAGTTGTGTTCATTACCAAGTGGAGTAAAAGGAACACCATTGTAAGCATTATTCTTTATGTCCAGCTTATATACAAGATGCACGTAATTGTCCCACAACAAGCCTGTCTGCAACATACAACCATCAAGTGAGTGCATGGGTATTTGAATGCTTTTCACTCACCGCATTCTGCAAACGGGAAATTGAAGACAAATAGAAATAACTAAGAAAATTATCCTAGAAAATCCATAAATCTAAAAATGCCCACGAGTTGCAAAATAAATCCTGGTCAATGAGTATAGTGAACTATAAGCTACTGGGGCCGAATCCACGGGGACTTAGTTATTGAATCTAATCCAAGAAAATAACAAATTAAGAGGGTTGTCGGTTGTTTTGGTTTCATGAATTTAAAATATGCGAAATAACAAGTGAGTCAATTGGGTGAAAAGTAAGGGTGAGATGGAACTCCGGGTCAGGCTGTTTTTTTTATAGGTCTAGCAATTCCTACAGTTTGTCACGAGAGTGGATTGGCGAATTCTTTAATTTTCTTCTCTGCACTAAATCCTAGTTTTAGAAAAGCTCACCTAACAGAACATGCGAGTTCTAATCCAGAAACAAGCAGAACATGTATTGGTGGATTAAGCACAAAGAATTAATTTAGCTCCTGAGGGAAAACCTAATCTATCCAATTCGATTCTCCACAGGTTTTCAGATAATAAGACCTTCCTATTACTCAACGATCAGTTCGTAATAAGATTCACAAGGCAACTCAGATAATTCATAAGATTAAAGGAGAAGCGCGGGAATTAACATTAATCTGAAACAATCCAAGAGATCTCGTATACAAACTGCAGAAAGGTAAAACTAAATCATATCCAAAATACTACAGCCTTCCCCAGAGTAAAATCCTTTTAGCCTAGCATAATTGAAGAACAAATACAAGAAGAGAGGGTAGAAATCATCTTGATATTAGTTCTGAAATTCGCCAGATGAAAGGTTGAGCAGATGAGTGAATCTGGAGCATAAATCTTCTTCCCCGGTGTAGAAATCGTCACGGCAGGGCAAAAAGAATGAAAGAGGCGTGGCGTATGTTCGTGAAAAAATGAGTTCTGCATCCCCCCAATGTCTCTCGCGGCCGCTCCTTTAAAAAGAAATTTTTGGACATAAAATACACACGTCCGGCTCACCTGTCCGGGTCACTTAGCTGAATATGAGACAGAGTTGTTAGGCGAGTTTTCTCCCGTTTGTGAGATGTCCGGCTCTACGTCCGGGTCACTTAGCCGGACAGCCTGGCTGGACGCGTATATGTATCAAAATCTTCGCGCTGTACTCGTGGCCGTAAATATTTCTGTCCTTCTGAGCTTTTCCGGGTCACAGGGTCGGACAGGAGAGCCGGACATGTGAAAAATTAAAAAAAAACATACTTTTGGCTTGTCCGGACTGTGGAGGGTGATTTTTCGGTATGAGGGGGGTCTATCTAAATATGGTCCGATTAAAAAGCCTAGATCCTAGAAACTGCCATTCTGTGGAGGGTGAAAAACCCGTTATTCTGGCATCCCTCAAATACCTACTACATCCTCCGTCTTTCCCAGAAAGCTTATGGGGAATGCTAGTGAGCACTACAACCGCTCTCAATGGGCTCCACGCGGACTTATGCCCTAAGGGCGGAAATTGACTAGAGTCGCCACCTAGTTTGACCTAAGAAACTAGGAAGAGAGGAGAAGGGTTCTAAGAACCGTTAATTGACTTTGTGATCTGCATATGAATTGGACTTATCTGGTCATACCAAAAATTCTGTGTGGGTTCGCACTGGGTTACACCCCTTAGAAGTGGCAACAACCACGACTTCGGATTGGTGCCCGAGGAAACCTCGGTCTCCAATTGTCGGGATTGCCTTCTTTCAAAACCTTTTTAGAGAGATTCATTTAAAAGCCAATGATAGGATTAGGACAGAAGGAGAGAAAACGAGTGTATGAGGCGAGCTTTTATGCCAAGGTAGCTCCAAGAAGAAGAATTGATGAATTCGGATGAGTATAGAATGAAAGACTAGAAGTCTGATTTTGAGAGTTGAAGAAGTTGAGGGTTTGTGGGAGTCAGAGAGGATTTGAATGTTTTGAGAGGTATGGGGAACACTTTAGAGTGGGAAAAATGGTTTTTGTTTGGAATGGGGTCGCACCCTGTGTGGGTTGCCTATGTACTCAACTCTCTGCTGAGATCATACCTTACGTAGTTCAGCAGTGTTTGGGTTTTGGAAGTTTTGATGTTTGTGGAGCTTGAGGATATTTGTAGTGTTTGAGATTTAGAAGGGTTCAAAGTTTCAAGAAGTTTCGGGTTTTGGGAGGTTAGAGTCTGTGAGACGCCCAGGTCTGTGAGACATTGAAATCTCAGAATGATTGAGTCTGTGAGACGCTCGGGTCTGTGAGACATTCGGGTTCATGAGATGTTCGAGTCTATGAGACGCTCGGGCCTGTGAGACTTTGGAAGTTTAGATGAAGTTGAATTTGTAAGAGGATTTGAGTTTAATGCGAGTTAGAGTTTGAATGATGATTTGGGTATGAAGTGATTTGGAGTTTTGAAGATGATTTAAGTGTGTGAGGCAATGGGTATTTGAATAGAGATCCCGAGTTTTTTTAAATTTGAGGTTTGAAAACGATTGAGGAAAATCATTTTATTGTAAAAGGGCGATAAGAGGGATTACCCTATGTACCCCCTCGAGCACGACTTAATGAATGGTAAGTGCCGAGGCTCGAAAGATGGGGCAATGTATTATGTCGAAAACTAGGGTTTAGAGAGAAACACCATGAATGAGATGCCCTCGGTCAAACCCTAATAACGTCTCTAACTCCCGGGTTTTAAAACGTTAAAACTGAAAATATTGAAATCGAGTGGAAGGGAGTTAGACGATTCTAAAATCCCGGCTGCAACTAGGAAGCATCACATCCCTAGCACCCCCCCTCGTAAAAATCTAGGCTGCAATAGGGGATGTTTGTCACCCTAATGCCCTGTCTAAAGATGTCCAGACTGCGACAAGGGATGTTACGACCCAGTGCCCCGCCTAGGATTTTTATTTTAGAAGAGAGACAAGCAATGTCTAACTAGGAAGAAAACGTTCTTTGAAGGTGTTAGCATCTCATGTTCCCCAAAAACGGTTTATGTCTTAGTTGAAAACTAAGTTTAAAATGACTTTTGAAGTTGTTCAGAATTCTCGATAAAGAAACACTGATTTTGAGAAATGTTTTAGGAGAAAACTTTCTGTATATGTGAGAAGAACTTTCTGCATTTGAGAAGAGTTTTTTGTGATGTGAGAAGAGTTTTTCCTTTAAAATTCCATAAAATAGTTTCTTTGAAATCTAAGAAAACTTAATGAAATTTGAATGAGATGAATGTTTGAAATTCGAGAAGGAGATTTTTTTGGATTTTTGGAGTTCAAACAGGATTTACAAGTTGGGTTTGAATTTGGGCTGAATGAATCGAACGAATTGAAGATGAGGGTTTGAATGAAATGAATTGGAATTGGATTTAGGCTGAGATTGGAAAACGGTCCAGGTCAAAGTTCGGGTTAGTCCAAGTTGTATTGGTCAAACTTGGGTCAAAGCAAGATTGGTCAATGTTTGGGTCAAAGTTGGATTAGTCAATGTTCAGGTCAAAGGTCAACATTATGGTCAACATTTGATTCATATGGACTCGGTTTGATTTTTGTGGACTTGGGTTGATCTTTGTGGACTTGATTGGGTCAAAGTCAAAGGTTCAATCAACTCGAGTTTGGTCAAAGTTTCGGGTCAAACTTGGGTTGGGAGTTAGTCAAAGGTTCGGGTCAAGGTCAAACCAGTTTGACTTTTATGGGCTTGGGCAAATTGTGGGCTTGGTCCGATTGTGGGCTTGGTCCGATTGTGCGCTTGCTGTGCCTTTATTGGGCTTGTTGGGCCAGGTTAGACATTGGGTTGAGACTGGTTGTGGGCCAAGATTGGATTTGGGCCGAGATTAGATTTGAGCATTGGATTTAAGCCGAGTTGGTTTTGGGGGACAAATTGGGTTGAAGTGGCCATTTTTATTTGGGCTGAAATGGGTTCAATGGGCTTTGGAAAATTTGGGAAGAAATGATGAATCAAATTGAGATGAATTTTGAGAAAGTGTTTTTATTAAATACATGTTATTATAATAAGGTGTGGTTTGGGTATAGGGATTACCCATCTTATTAGGTGGGACCATGGCTCACCTAAATCTTAGGGTTCACCCTCTATCCTAAGGCTTGGTCCTAAGGTCTAATAACTAGGGTTTAGTAGATAAAAAATAGATGTAGCAAATTAAGATAGTGCGGCAAAAATAGATGCAAAGCACATACATATATAGCACAAGATAAAATATCAGGGAGCAAAACACATGATAAACGACACGTAATAATCAACAATGAAGGGAATGAAATTCGACAGTCTTGCTTAAATGCTACTTACAACTAGGTGATCACTTACAAGAAGCAACAAAGCCTTGGAGTCTGATGTTATGAACATTGATCATTTTACAAAATAGCCTTATTAACTAACCTTCTAGTGCTTTTAAAGAGTGGTGAAGACTTAGTCAACAGAGATACAAGGACTATGGTCAACTCATCATCTTTATTTTTATCACTTGAATCTCGTAACCAGGACAATGTGAAAACCCAACTATCGTGAACCTATACCTTAAAATCCACTATTATAATGCACAAAACAGGACCGCAAGAGGTAAACCAAAACTTCCTAAACAAACTATAGCAGAGCTAAAACCGGTCACTTAATATACAATGTTAAATTGCCAACTTAAGATTTACCCTGAACGGAACTTTACAGATTGATTATACAGTCATCCTATCTCTTATTCTACATTTCATTCTTTCTTCTTTTCATGATTTTATTAGCCAGAAAGCAGCAGAAACAGTAGTTCAATAACAACATGGATTAAGGCTTCGCAAAACCCAGATGCACCCGGATAGTGGAACTTAACGCTATAACATATACAAATACAGAAAGGGGATCAAATACAAACTTACATGCTTCACACTTAAACGATTCAAACTACACCACTGGGCTTTTGAAAACCGAGAATAACAAGAATAACCGACACAACTTGCAACGCAGCTAGACAGACCAGTAAATCAGAAGATAAACGAAATCCAGATCAGAAATGAGTACCGGAAGAAAGAAGAACAACAACCTTCCTGTTACAAGTTGACGAGAAGAATACACAATATGGGGAAAAATGTTAGTCCAGAAAAACAAATCAGTATCTACCAGAACAAAGTCAAGCGAAGAGGACACCCTTTTATGCCCACAGTTACAACGGGATATACCCGAAATCCTTAACAGAGGCGACCGGTTTCGTATTCAACGGGATAGACCAGGTGAGCAACCAGCATGTATTAACCCAAACGTATCAAGAGCAGATCCAGCCATTATAAGCATAGTTTAAACTAAATGCAGTATGTAGACTGATGGATATAGGTACATAAACAGAGGGAAATGTAATGAATAAACCAAATCTCCGGAAGGGGGTATTAAACGGAAATACCTGCTTCACCACATCATCTAAAATGCATCAGAAGTTAGTCAAACCAAACACAGTCGCTTATCACCAAGTAACAGATTTCCAAGCAAACCAGAAGTATATAAAGCGAAAGGGGCTTCGGTTCTCAACCCTTCTCTGTAACTGTAACACCCCAATTAAACCGATCAATAGTCCGAACGATGCGCCAACGATGACCTAGCAAGTCTAAACAGCGGATTTACAACGTATGCTCGGGTGTCACAGACGTCAACCACCCACGTGGTTGACACAACAAGAACAACATGAATACTAAGCTGCGGTCCGATTGACTGGAATTAAAACACGATCAAATCCAAGCACAATAGAAACTACAGACCAAGTACCGAGATTCTACAACATAAGTCTTAGTTCAACAACAAGATCAAAAGTGCAACAAAGTCATAACCCATACATTAACCATACACTACTACAGCCCTGCCCATATAGACTACCCCCGGGTAGTCGCCCGTACCTACTCTTCGTTTGCCTCCCGCTTCATACCTGTAAAAATAAAGGACTCAGCAACTTTGCCGAGTATGAACGTGTGAAGCCCGCATGTTACCGGGCTACACGACTACTTGGTCGAATATAATTAAGTCCAGTTTCATGCAATAGGAAAACAATAACATATAGCATGCAACATCATAAGGCAACACACACATGTTGGCATAAGCTAACACCAAGCATCTCAAGCATGCAAACAAGTAGAGTTTTTTGTAGAATTCGTATAATGATGATCCACACAGTGGGATCATACAATATTGAGTATTTTCGTGTCTTTCTCCTTGTCTCCGCCAAGTGCACTTCACTTTCTCTTTCTCGCACCGGTCTGGGGATGTAGATTGACTCCCTTGACCATATAATGCGGGTGCCCATCTTTCTCTGGTTCTCATTGATCATTTGTGTATTCTTCTGTTACCGCACGTTGGAGGACGTCTCCTCCATAGCTAGTCCCCCATTCCCGGCGTCATGCGCCGAGAAAGCGGAGTCGCCTCTTGACTCCAGGATAAGCTCCCCCAAGTTGTCACTCCCCCATTCCCGACGTCATGCGCGGGAAAGCGGAGTCGCCTCTAGACTCCAGGATGTGCTCCACATAAAAGGGCGAAGGATCTGATGCAGATACCAACTCCCGAATTTTTCCATACCGCGCGGCCCGAGATGTCGTCTTCCCGGGTTATCCTCATGTCCCACCAATCGAGATTTGCTCTTCATTATCATTCATGAATAGACACCATAGTGGGTGTCTTGGTACGTCCTCCTTAGTTAGAGAGGAGTTCCCCTTATAGTGTTTTCTTTGTTTCTCATAGTTCTCAGTGTTTCATCTCAAATCACATAAACGCGAAGGGACTAAACTACTGTGTGCGCGCAATGATACACAACAATGATACAACAATGATATAACAATCATCCAACATGATAAACAAGCAATCCAATTTTCATGCTTTAATCTTAAGGTCTTTTCACAAAAAGCACACAGCACACAAGCCGTGTAACACGGCAACATACGAACCACACATGTCCATACCTTGTTTGAAAGCACGAGTAGTCTTACTCTCGAAGTCCCGTTCGGAGCTCGCTAAGGTCCTAGAGTTAATTAAAGCAAGGCGTCAGTCTTATTATTTTATGTGACGACCCTCTATAATGTATGTTATTCCTTAGGTAGGTTGTTACACGCTTAGTTTTGATTGACTCTTAGAATTTCCACATGCATTAACTCTAGGCTTAACTTACTCCTAGGATATTTCACATTATTTACATGTTAATCAAGCCCTTTTCCTTAGTTAATGTCTTAGGGTGTTTTAAGAGATAATTATGTAACAAGTTTGGGTAACGTAGACATGACGTATCTAATGTGTATTCCTTCTTTAGGTAAATAGGTAAGTAGTATTTTAATACTCGTATAATGGTATTGTAGACCCTAGAATACCCTTAGAACCCATTTATACAGAAATACGAAAGTTTCAAAATCTGAAACGCGAGCCCTTTGTAATACTTTAACTAATTTCGTTTTTAAGGTAGTAATTGATGTACAACTTTCCCACATGTTTTGGTATCCTAGTTATGTTCATTAGTTATCATTTGGGTCCATTATTAAACTCGAATCCCACTTATAATACCCCTGAAATCTGTTTATACAGAAACTACAATCCTTACTGAAACTGCACACAACCTATACATCCTCTCTGGTTATTGTTGCTAGTTAACTAAATTTCAGTTTGTTTTCTTTCCTTCCGTATTTACCCACTGATTATGGGTGTGAAGCTTGGTTCATATTCAAGACTACACTCATGAAGCACTCATCCCACATCTGTAGTTAATTACACAGACACAAACACAGGAGGAAGGCAACCAGAAAAAACCGAGACTGAAAATCCATGAAACTGATGCCTTCTTCTGGTTTCTTTTCTGCTTAAGCGAAATCCTTCCTTCCAATCTCTCCCCTATGTATACTTTATCTAGTTAAGTGTTTCCTCTCTGTCTTACACTCGAAACTGTCAACAATATCATTCACTCCCTTCTCCTGTACAGAACAGAAAACCACTTCCAGAAATAGCATAAAACTGAAAACAGAAACTGCTATGTTTTTCTATAATTTCCTTCATCTTTCTTTTCTGTTCCCAATCCATTTCCTGATCCTTCCTAAGTATCTGTACTTAAGTAATGTGTTAACACGTTTTTGAAATTCCAGAATAGACCAAGAGTATCCTAGACAAAGTCTCCAGGTTTTCTCTGCGCAGAACCAGAAACTGATAAAACCGATTTATTATTTTCTGTTTCACCTCTGATCCTTTATTCTCCTTTCTTTTGTCCTTAGTTACCTGGTTCCTAATTCCTCAAATGGTTTACCAGCTTTATTTCCCTCTGACAATGCTTCTAGTTCCTACCTAAGACACCACCACTCTTCTAATATCCAGTACTTCTGTTACAGAAACCAGGAGCACCTCCAGAACCAAATAACAAGAACTAAACAGAAACCAGAAACTGATATGATCTCCTATTTTTTTTTCTCAACTCATCTACGCTTCAGTTATGAGTTAACCAGATCTTAAACATGAGACTAATCCCAAAACCACATTGACAGTCCCTATGAACAACTTATACAGAACTTAATAAAACTGAACTGAAATAGAAGACAACATTTGTAACTTAAAACTGGTAGCTATTATTTCACTTTGTTTTTCTTTCCTTTTCTGTTTCAAGTCTGCTTTCTGTTCCCTTCTAAAATGTCTGCACTGAGGTAGTGTGTAGATAACTTTTTAGACAAAAGGACAGACCAAGACTACCCCAGACAATACCCCCAAACTTCCCTGCACAAAAGACCAGAAAACCTGATAAGTAAATCCCAAGATCTGATAAACTCTCCTTCTGTTTTCATTCTCTTTTCTCTTCCGTTTTACCTTCTTGACAGGTCTGTTTCTTTCTTTTCTTCACTTATCTTCTGTCCCAACCTGGTTTAATTAAGTCTTAACCTATAACAGATCTACAACCATTCTGATTAAATTCCTAGAACCTCCCTAAACTGAACCGTGGCAAGACAGACAGAAAAACTGCAGAAACTGGAGTGTGGTTTATATCTAGTCTTGCTGTTAATATTCCCTTCTGTTTGTTCACTGTCTGTTTTCACGCTAGTCTTCTGTTTCCTCATCTTGCCACTCACTTAATTTAGTATTTCAGTTAAACTTTTAAACCCTGAATAACCACGCGACATTCAGTGTTGGGAAGCCGATATACAGGGACACATATTCAGGACTGAAACTGAAACCTACCCTGAGCTGTCTGTAACAGATTATGGACTGTCGCCTTCTTTTCTGTTACTCGACTCTCTATTTTTTTTCCACGATGTTTACAGATTCACTTAGGTACATTAGAAAGTTTAGGCTCGTTACATACTCATTACAGTCTTCCATAGTTCCTTGTACAGATTCACACTTAACTCAAACTCCCAGTAAACTGTAACCTGATAATGTAGCACTGATGTCTGTCATTCTATTAGCTGTTTGTTCTTGGGTTAGGTTCCCACTTCTTCTCATTCTAGTTTGGGTAGTTTAATATGTGGTGGTCTTTATATTCCCCGACCCAACAATACCACTGAAGCTACAGAAATATGATCTCAGGAAAAACTTTAACACTGATACTGGTTTCTCTTTTTTTTGAGGTTGTTCTGTTTCTTTCTTTATCTGTCTTCGTTCCCTCTTTCACACACTCATGCATTGGTTCTCTTTGTTTGATTACAGATTTGTTTCATTCTTTTCCCTAATGTAACCAGGACCTAGCTAGGGGCTTTAATGCTCTACCAGTTTCATCTCAAATCAGTAGGTTTCTGATAACAGTGCTGGAGATTGGTTATACAGAACAAAATCCTAGAGCACTACATAACTGAAGTAACAGTTTAGTGGAGCTTACCAGGAAGCTTAGTGGCTTTTATCTTGTTGGTCTAGGCACGACACCAGGCTCTTGCGCTTGGATTATTTAACACGGCTGAGGCAACCAAGTAAGCTTGGTAAGGCAGAGATAAAGAAATGAACTGAGGTGAGCAAAAACAGGTTGGAGAAGTTTTACCTTGGGTTAGAATTCAGACCGGTAAGTTACAGTTTATGGAGGGATTTTCCTTGGATAAAAAGGGTACGAGTTTCAAGTTTCCCAATGCTTCACCCTTGCCTAGCATGCATGGCATTTATGCGAGACAGTAAGAAGATTAGGAAGACTGTTGCATGGGTTTTCAGGCAAAACTAAACAGGGACAAAGGGAGAGACTTGTTGCAGGATGTTTACCTCACCGATTCCTTGAGTTTGTTGTTTCAGATTTCAAGGAGGTTGAGCACCAGCTTGGTCAGACAGGCAAGGAGAGTGGGAGGCTCAATTCACTGATGAGACAAGAAAGAAGGCAAGAGTAAGGTGTCAGTCTGTCTCTTCGAACAGAAGCAACAAACTAGAGGGAATCCAAGTGTTTTCACCTCGAGTCAACCTTCCAGGAATGGTCTTGCGGTTCTCTTCAGGAATATTTCAAACAAAGCTTATAGGGACTGCATGGGGGTTCAAACGTGAAAAGAACCACTGTTGAGTCATATATTTTTCAGACAGTAACATCTGTACAGAGGAAAAGGCAGGTGGAGAACACCACCGAATCACTACCTGAGTGGAGTCTCAAATGGAGATTATAGCAGGTGACAACAGTTGCTTGCTTTGCTGGGTTTTGCTCTCTGATTCCTCCTCTAGCCAGCGCGTGTACAGCAAGAAAGAAACTAGTTAGGCAGTAGTGGAAATCTCGGACAAGAGGAAAACAGGAGAGACATTGTAACTCAGTCGAGCTTACCGTGTGTGTTGGAAACGGAGAGGATGAAGGAGATTTCTGCCCATGCAGAAATGTTGCACCGCAGGAGAATGAAAGGGATGATCTATGGCTTTTGAAATAAGTGGCACAAGGCACGGGAGGCAATTGCAGTGCGTGAAAGTTTGTAAAAAATGTATCTCTGGTGTCTAGAATTTTGAAGCAGAGACAGGTTTTGTCTCTTGACCGAAACAGAATGCTGCCATTGACAGTTGCACTGGCCTTCCCGATTCACAATGATACTGAGGCAACTAGGTATGGAGATAAATGTTATCTAATGAAGCTTTGGTCTCAAGTGGTAAAGGACTGTTACGGAAAGTGTGCCTGCAGGCATTGTTCATGATTCCCGCTTATACCAGGGAGGCCGAGAGAGCCCGACATAGTGCAATGGCTACGGTAAGTCCGGAATGGAATTGGGGCACAATTGGAATGCGCATGTTACTAGGGAGAGTATGGGCGTCGGGGACAACTATGACGAGGGGAATGTTCCCTGTCTTTTCTTCTTTTTTTTCTGTTAAGTTCGATCATCCTGTACCGAGGAAGAAGATACTGGTGCGACAGGGAGCGCGTGACTGCTTGATTTGTTTTTCATTTACCACAGTCGACTTGGTACTAAGTTTAATTCGCGTGGGTAGAATACCGAAAATGAGCTTAGCTCAACCGGTTACAGCGTTAATAAGGTATACGAGAGGTCTCGGGTTCGAGCCTCAACGGGAGCGTCCTTGCTCCCCTTTTTTTATTTCTTTTTATTTGGATAGTTATACATGTGTACTTATATATAAGTGACTATATATTATTTTGTATTGTTATTTTTATTATTATTATTTCGTTACGAAGTTACGTGACGACGTCGTTACTTATTCACGACGTCTTAGTTTCGTAACGCAACGTTACGCATGTGTGCTTTCGTGTTCGTACATATTTATATTCGTACGTTATTTTATGTCCATATCATAAAACGTGTTATGGTTTTATACGTTTAATATTTAGGGGTATTTCAGCTTACCCCCTTAAAAGAGACTTCGTCCCGAAGTCTTACTTCCTTAACTCATATTTTCTACTCCTAGTGATCTTAGGGATCCAGTCCCGCTTTCATTCACGGTACACATCGAATTTAGTTCATACTTAAAATCCTCAATGCTTCTAAGCACCATGCCACATCAGTGGCTTCACACGAGTACCCATGGTAACCCAAAATGTTAGCAATGTATATAATCTGCTAAAGTGCAAACCATGGCACAACATTCATACAAAGTGTACATATACGTACATAACATTCTCACACACATAACATTAACATTCTCACACACAAATCTACCAACCATTAACATGTGGTTATAAGCACAACACATTCATTCATACCAGACGTACATGTACGTACATAACATTCTCACACACAAATCTACCAACCATCAACATGTGGTTGTAGCATTACAACATAGCGACGCGCGCAAAAGCATCTAAAACAAAACGCGCTTACCCCCCTTAAAAGAGGGGTACGCCCTCGTACCCTATACTAAACCGAAGTATCGGTGAAAAGATGGGGGTACATATCTCTCATCTTATTTTCGAGCTCCCATGTGGCTTCCTCTATATCTTGATTTGACCATAACACCTTCACTAGTCTAATTGACTTGTTCCGGGTCTCTCGGGTCTTAGTGTCTAAGATTCTCTGAGGGGTCTCCACTGATCTCAATGTGGGCTCTAGGACTAGCCTCTCGGGCTGTAACACATGTGAGGGATCGGGCATGTACTTCTTTAGCTGCGAGACGTGAAATATGTCATGGACTCGTCCCAACTCAGAGGGTAGATCAAGTCGATAAGCAACTGGGCCCACACGCTCCCTAATACTGTAGGGGCCTACGAATTTCGGGCTCAACTTCCCTTTTTGCCCAAATCTGAAGATTCCTTTCATCGGCGACACTTTCAAGAATACCCGGTCGCCAACGGCGAACTCCAGGTCTCGACGTCTATTATCTGCATATGCTTTCTGTCTATCCTGTGCGGCCTTTATGTTCTTCCTGATCTGCTGGACCTCTGCCTGAACCTGCTGCAAATAGTCTGGGCCTATGATAAAAGCTTCGCTGGACTCGTCCCAGCACAACGGTGTACGGCAAGGTCTACCATATAACGCCTGAAAGGGTGGCATTTTGATTGAGGCGTGATAACTGTTATTATACGCAAACTCGATGAGGTGCAACTTATCCACCCAACTGCCCTGGAAGTCCAAGGCACATGCTCTCAGCATGTCCTCTAGGGTTTAATAGTCCGCTCTGTCTGGCCATCGGTTTGCGGGTGGAAAGCAGTGCTAAACTTCAGCTCGGTGCCTATCGCTTCTCGTGAAGCCCTCCAATATCTCGAAAGGAATCTCGTGTCTCTATCCGACACTATTGTCTTTGGCACTCCATGGTGTCTTACAATCTCTTTCAAAAAGCTCTGCTAGTTTCGACACCTTCCATGTGTCTTTCATAGGAATGAATCGTGCTACCTTAGTAAGGCGATCGACAATTACCCATATCATATTCAATCCTCCTCGGGTCGGTGGCAGTCCAACTACAAAATCCATCGATAGATCATAGAATTTCCACTCTGGGATAGGCATTGGCTGCACTGTGCCTCCAGGTTTTCGGTGTTCAAATTTTATTTTCTGACAGGTGAGGCATCTGATAACGAAGTTCAAGACGTCGTTCTTCATGCCAACCCACCAAAAGTATCGCTTCATGTCCTTGTACATTTTTGAAGCTCCAGGGTGAATAGAAGTAGTAGAAGAATGAGACTCTCTCATGATACGCTCCTTGAGCTCTACGCTGTCGTGGGGAATACATAGTCTGCCATTCACACGAATCAGGCCATCCTCATGAAGCTGGTAGTCATATTTCTTCTTATCTAATGTGCCATCCATTAGCTTCCGTCTAATATCAGCCATCACTCTGTCATTCTGCTGAGCATTCAGTATTTCTTCAACCAGACTGGTGCCTGCTACAAGTGTATGCAATGTGTGAGCTCGGCGGCTAAGTGCATCAGCAACCACATTGGCTTTGCCCTCCTTATACTGAAGATTGATGTCATAATCCTTGAGGAACTCCATCCATCTGCGCTGCCTCATATTCAGTTCTTTTTGGGTGAACACATACTTTAGGCTTTTATGGTCGGAGTAGATGGTAATCTGTGAACCGTAGAGGTAATGGCGCCAGATTTTGAGTGCAAACACGACTGCTCCAAGCTCAAGATCATGTGTGGGGTAGTGCTCTTCGTGCTTCTTCAATTGACGGGAGGCGTAGGCGACAACTTTCCCGTGCTGCATGAGAACACATCCAATACCCATACCGGATGCATCACAATAGACTTCATATCCATCAGTACCTTCCGGAATCGTGAGGATGGGGGCTGAGGTCAATGCGTTTTTCAACCTTTCAAATGCTGCCTCACAGTCTGCTGTCCATGTGAAAGGGGTATCTTTCTTGATGAGGTTTGTCATGGGTTTTGCAATGCGAGAGAAGTCCTGAACAAACCGTCGGTAGTAGCCTGCTAGACCAAGGAAACTTCGTATATCTGTCACGGACTTCGGTCTCGGCCATGTACGAACTGCCTCCACTTTAGCTGGGTCAACTGCTATCCCGGCATCAGAAATGATATGTCCAAGGAATGCTACTTTCTCTAACCAGAATTCACACTTCGAGAATTTGGCGTACAACTGGTTGGCTCTGAGAGTCTCAAGTACCTGCCTGAGATGGTGCTGATGCTCTTCCTTGGTTCTCGAATATACCAGTATGTCATCAATAAATACCACGACTGTCTTGTCCAACTGATCTCTGAATACCCGGTGCATCAAGTCCATAAACCTCGCCGGAGCATTAGTCAGTCCAAAAGGCATAACGGTGAATTCATAGTGACCGTATCGGGTCCTGAATGCGGTCTTTTCGATGTCGCTCTCCTTCACTGGGATCTGATGGTATCCCGATCTGAGGTCGATCTTCGAAAATACGGTCGCTCCTCTGAGCTGGTCAAACAGATCGTCTATGCGTGGCAAGGGGTAGCGGTTCTTCACTGTCACTGCATTCAGCTCACGATAATCAATGCATAGCCGAAGACTGCCGTCTTTCTTCTTGACAAATAATACGGGTGCGCCCCAAGGGGATACGCTCGGGCGTATGAATCCCTTATCCAACAACTCCTTCAATTGCTCTTTTAACTCCGCCATCTCTGCCGGGGCCATTCTGTACGGGGCTTTAGCAATAGGTCCTGTCCTGGGTACTAAGTCGATAGTGAACTCGACCTCTCGTGGTGGTGGCATACCGGGAAGCTCCTTAGGGAAGAGATCTGGAAACTCCCCAACCACTGGTACATCAGGGTTAAACTCCGGGTCTTGCTGGATGTCCTGCACATAACAGAGGTACACCTCCTGCTGCTTCTGAATCTCCTTGGCCATGGTCATGGCTGAAATGATTTTCACAGATGGCTGTCGGGGGTGCTGGCGGTATGATACAGTAATGCCGGACGGGCTCTTAAGCAACAATCTATGCTCGGCACATAATATACGACCTCGATGTTTCTCCAACCAATTCATACCCACGATGACGTCAAAACCCAGGCCTCTGAACTCTATCAGGTCCAACGGGAAATCCTCCTCTCGGATTCTGATGGTGGCTCCTCGATAATACCGGGTACAACGAACTCTTTCCTTGGAAGGTAACGTCACACTGAAGTCTTCTAACTCCGCGGGCTCGAGGTGCAACCGCTCGGCTAACGTCGGGGATACAAAAGTGTGTGAGGCTCCAGAGTCAAATAATACTGAGGCTGGGACTCCATTCACCGGGAAGGTACCGTGATAATATGGCCGCTGTCGCTAGCCTGAGCCTGTGTGAGTATGCTCAGAGTACCCTCTCTCTCGGGTTCAACACCTATTCCCAAAATAATGTTACAAGTATTATTAGTGGGTACGAGAAGTCGTAGATAATAAACCTTTCTTTATTCATCATTCCAATATTACATGTTCATTTCCATTACATAACTTAATGCAAAAGATACATGGCTCAATATTTCCTAAAGGTTAGGTTTAGTCGTCCAGGCTTCATATGAGTAGCGTTTATCACTGTTGAGGGTGCGGTGTTCGGCTTGATTCTCTTAATCCCGTGATATAGCATTCTGGAGGGTCCGCCCATGATCAACACGTCACCGGATTTTAGCCATATCTTCCTAGCTCGATCAATCCTCTTTTCTTCACCATAGAGGAACTCAGCATCATCTCCGATGGACACAGACACTATGGGTATTCCTAGGTCTAGGGACTCCTGTGTCTCGTCCTTGTCTTGGTGTAATCCAAGTCGGCCTTCTCTCTCGTAGAAGTTGATGATGCAGATGTCGGCTTGTAGGTCGGGTACTGGGTGTACTTCGCGTTGCTGTGCAACGCGTAGGGTCGCCGTAATTAGGGATAGAAAGTCTTCGGTTGGTGGTGCATGTGCTTCGTGTGGATAGCTCTTCGTATATGGGTTCCAAATCTTACCTAGGCACATCATTCTGAGTTTCATCATCTTTCCTCCGGGGTATGTCGGTGTGTAGAACCCGCCTGGTCCCACTCCAAACTTACGACATCTTCGAATAATGGCTACTTGGGCTTCAGGTGTCAGGTATCCTGGTAGTAGAATCATCCCGGGCTGGATAACTTGGCAATTTTCACTTGGGTAGTAGGGATTCTCAAGGCTGTACCCGTCGGGTTCGAGGTTTGGATTTATCGGGAAGCATATGTCAAAGGTTTCTACTGCACTTAAGGGTATTCTAGTTCGTTTAGCGGTACTAGTAATTTAACAAATTTCATGCATGGTCATACAGCTTGGCACACAAGAATTTAGACATGCTTTTCAAACAATTAGGGTTTCGAGGTTTACCTGCCGCTGTGGGAGTGTCGGTCCCTCGGTGCGGTCCATGATGTGCAACACTGCCTTCCCGGGCCTCGAGGTAGATGCCTTCTGGGAGTCTCGGGATCCCGCTCCGTGCGTAGGCTGGGTGTGCTGGGCTCCATGCTGGCCTCCGGGTCCCGATCTCTGGCCACCTCTCACCATAGCCGGGCTTGTAGTTCTTGCTCTGGGGATTCGCGAAGCACTCGAAAGCCCTGTGTCCGCTCTTCTTGCAGTAAAAACAATTTACTTGGTTGCCCTGACAGTCAACACCGGGTGGTTCTTCGAGCATCGCCCACAGATATATCGGCGCTCGGTCCACTTGCTCGGACCGGCTCCAGTCCCCCTGGGTGGGTAAGAGCGGAGCGGCTTAGCCGCGGTGGCCGGGTGACTCAGCTGGAGTCTCTCTGTAGGCTGGTTCCCATGGTATCTCGCCCGCTTCCTATTTGGGTAACGCTTACTCCTGTCAGCTCCCTCTGCCTACGGTCCTCTGAGTCACCGTCCTTCACCTTCCTTTTCTAGTGAATTCTTCATCCCGCATCCGGACGGTGATCTCGACCTGGGATGCTGCATGATAGCAATCCTGGATCGTGGCATAACGGCTGGGTCCCATGCCGTATCTGATGCGGTAGTTCAGCCCGCCGTAGAAACGCTCCACTAGAATTCATCTGAGTATCCCAAGCCAGGAAGTACGCGGAGTAAAGCAGTGAACGCCGAGTAGTAATTATCTACTGTCATCCCTCCGTCTGTCTCAGACTGTCCAACTCAAGCCGCTTCTTCGTCCGAGGTGGGCGGGGTAGTACTTAGCCCTCAGTAATGCCGTGTAAGCATCCCATCCAAAAGTGGGGTCGGCTAGGTGAGCATCCTTCACAAGCTTCCACCAGTCACTCGCGACTCTCGTAGTAGTAGGCGGCGAGTCTGACCTTAACCTCAGCCGGAACACAAGGTGTCGAAAGCAGTCTCCAAATGCTGATGTAGTTCTCCAGTAGGTGGGGTCCGTCTCTCCTCGGAACTCCGCCGGTCGAAGGTCTGCTAAGCACTTCACCCATTCGTCTCTCTGGTGGGTGTGGTGGTGGCGGGGGTGCCTGCTGGGTCCCTGGCTGGAAACCCATGTGACCTAGGCCGCTGCTACTATCTCAGCGATGGTCTGCCCTGCAGCTACGCTATCTTGCTCCATCTGACCACGGCCTCGTCCTCGACCTCGTCGTCCAGACATCTGAAAATGTCGTTATTAACTTAAAACATTCACAAGAACTTACTGCAAGTTATTATCGCCCTTGCTGGCGGTTTTAAATCAGTAAAGTCGTGCCTCACATTACTAACCCTTAACCCCGTTTCCCAAATTTAGGTTTCCTATTCTCGGTACTCCTTTATTCCAGTCATCAGAGCGCAACTACGCTCTGATACCACTTTCTGTAACACCCCAATTAAACCGATCAATAGTCCGAACGATGCGCCAACGATGACCTAGCAAGTCTAAACAGCGGATTTACAACGTATGCTCGGGTGTCACAGACGTCAACCACCCACGTGGTTGACACAACAACAACAACATGAATACTAAGCTGCGGTCCGATTGACTGGAATTAAAACACGATCAAATCCAAGCACAATAGAAACTACAGACCAAGTACCGAGATTCTACAACATAAGTCTTAGTTCAACAACAAGATCAAAAGTGCAACAAAGTCATAACCCATACATTAACCATACACTACTACAGCCCTGCCCATATAGACTACCCCCGGGTAGTCGCCCGTACCTACTCTTCGTTTGCCTCCCGCTTCATACCTGTAAAAATAAAGGACTCAGCAACTTTGCCGAGTATGAACGTGTGAAGCCCGCATGTTACCGGGCTACACGACTACTTGGTCGAATATAATTAAGTCCAGTTTCATGCAATAGGAAAACAATAACATATAGCATGCAACATCATAAGGCAACACACACATGTTGGCATAAGCTAACACCAAGCATCTCAAGCATGCAAACAAGTAGAGTTTTTTGTAGAATTCGTATAATGATGATCCACACAGTGGGATCATACAATATTGAGTATTTTCGTGTCTTTCTCCTTGTCTCCGCCAAGTGCACTTCACTTTCTCTTTCTTGCACCGGTCTGGGGATGTAGATTGACTCCCTTGACCATATAATGCGGGTGCCCATCTTTCTGTGGTTCTCATTGATCATTTGTGTATTCTTCTGTTACCGCACGTTGGAGGACGTCTCCTCCATAGCTAGTCCCCCATTCCCGGCGTCATGCGCCGAGAAAGCGGAGTCGCCTCTTGACTCCAGGATAAGCTCCCCCAAGTTGTCACTCCCCCATTCCCGACGTCATGCGCCGGGAAAGCGGAGTCGCCTCTAGACTCCAGGATGTGCTCCACATAAAAGGGCGAAGGATCTGATGCAGATACCAACTCCCGAATTTTTCCATACCGCGCGGCCCGAGATGTCGTCTTCCCGGGTTATCCTCATGTCCCACCAATCGAGATTTGCTCTTCATTATCATTCATGAATAGACACCATAGTGGGTGTCTTGGTACGTCCTCCTTAGTTAGAGAGGAGTTCCCCTTATAGTGTTTTCTTTGTTTCTCATAGTTCTCAGTGTTTCATCTCAAATCACATAAACGCGAAGGGACTAAACTACTGTGTGCGCGCAATGATACACAACAATGATACACAACAATGATATAACAATCATCCAACATGATAAACAAGCAATCCAATTTTCATGCTTTAATCTTAAGGTCTTTTCACAAAAAGCACACAGCACACAAGCCGTGTAACACGGCAACATACGAACCACACATGTCCATACCTTGTTTGAAAGCACGAGTAGTCTTACTCTCGAAGTCCCGTTCGGAGCTCGCTAAGGTCCTAGAGTTAATTAAAGCAAGGCGTCAGTCTTATTATTTTATGTGACGACCCTCTATAATGTATGTTATTCCTTAGGTAGGTTGTTACACGCTTAGTTTTGATTGACTCTTAGAATTTCCACATGCATTAACTCTAGGCTTAACTTACTCCTAGGATATTTCACATCTTTATTTACATGTTAATCAAGCCCTTTTTCCTTAGTTAATGTCTTAGGGTGTTTTAAGAGATAATTATGTAACAAGTTTGGGTAACGTAGACATGACGTATCTAATGTGTATTCCTTCTTTAGGTAAATAGGTAAGTAGTATTTTAATACTCGTATAATGGTATTGTAGACCCTAGAATACCCTTAGAACCCATTTATACAGAAATACGAAAGTTTCAAAATCTGAAACGCGAGCCCTTTGTAATACTTTAACTAATTTCGTTTTTAAGGTAGTAATTGATGTACAACTTTCCCACATGTTTTGGTATCCTAGTTATGTTCATTAGTTATCATTTGGGTCCATTATTAAACTCGAATCCCACTTATAATACCCCTGAAATCTGTTTATACAGAAACTACAATCCTTACTGAAACTGCACACAACCTATACATCCTCTCCTGGTTATTGTTGCTAGTTAACTAAATTTCAGTTTGTTTTCTTTCCTTCCGTATTTACCCACTGATTATGGGTGTGAAGCTTGGTTCATATTCAAGACTACACTCATGAAGCACTCATCCCACATCTGTAGTTAATTACACAGACACAAACACAGGAGGAAGGCAACCAGACAAAAACCGAGACTGAAAATCCATGAAACTGATGCCTTCTTCTGGTTTCTTTTCTGCTTAAGCGAAATTCCTTTCCTTCCAATCTCTCCCCTATGTATACTTTATCTAGTTAAGTGTTTCCTCTCTGTCTTACACTCGAAACTGTCAACAATATCATTCACTCCCTTCTCCTGTACAGAACAGAAAACCACTTCCAGAAATAGCATAAAACTGAAAACAGAAACTGCTATGTTTTTCTATAATTTCCTTCATCTTTCTTTTCTGTTCCCAATCCATTTCCTGATCCTTCCTAAGTATCTGTACTTAAGTAATGTGTTAACACGTTTTTGAAATTCCAGAATAGACCAAGAGTATCCTAGACAAAGTCTCCAGGTTTTCTCTGCGCAGAACCAGAAACTGATAAACCGATTTATTATTTTCTGTTTCACCTCTGATCCTTTATTCTCCTTTCTTTTGTCCTTAGTTACCTGGTTCCTAATTCCTCAAATGGTTTACCAGCTTTATTTCCCTCTGTAACAATGCTTCTAGTTCCTACCTAAGACACCACCACTCTTCTAATATCCAGTACTTCTGTTACAGAAACCAGGAGCACCTCCAGAACCAAATAACAAGAACTAAACAGAAACCAGAAACTGATATGATCTCCTATTTTTTTTTCTCAACTCATCTACGCTTCAGTTTATGAGTTAACCAGATCTTAAACATGAGACTAATCCCAAAACCACATTGACAGTCCCTATGAACAACTTATACAGAACTTAATAAAACTGAACTGAAATAGAAGACAACATTTGTAACTTAAAACTGGTAGCTATTATTTCACTTTGTTTTTCTTTCCTTTTCTGTTTCAAGTCTGCTTTCTGTTCCCTTCTAAAATGTCTGCACTGAGGTAGTGTGTAGATAACTTTTTAGACAAAAGGACAGACCAAGACTACCCCAGACAATACCCCCAAACTTCCCTGCACAACAAGACCAGAAAACCTGATAAGTAAATCCCAAGATCTGATAAACTCTCCTTCTGTTTTCATTCTCTTTTCTCTTCCGTTTTACCTTCTTGACAGGTCTGTTTCTTTCTTTTCTTCACTTATCTTCTGTCCCAACCTGGTTTAATTAAGTCTTAACCTATAACAGATCTACAACCATTCTGATTAAATTCCTAGAACCTCCCTAAACTGAACCGTGGCAAGACAGACAGAAAAACTGCAGAAACTGGAGTGTGGTTTATATCTAGTCTTGCTGTTAATATTCCCTTCTGTTTGTTCACTGTCTGTTTTTCACGCTAGTCTTCTGTTTCCTCATCTTGCCCACTCACTTAATTTAGTATTTCAGTTAAACTTTTAAACCCTGAATAACCCACGCGACATTCAGTGTTGGGAAGCCGATATACAGGGACACATATTCAGGACTGAAACTGAAACCTACCCTGAGCTGTCTGTAACAGATTATGGACTGTCGCCTTTCTTTTCTGTTACTCGACTCTCTATTTTTTTTCCACGATGTTTACAGATTCACTTAGGTACATTAGAAAGTTTTAGGCTCGTTACATACTCATTACAGTCTTCCATAGTTCCTTGTACAGATTCACACTTAACTCAAACTCCCAGTAAACTGTAACCTGATAATGTAGCACTGATGTCTGTCATTCTATTAGCTGTTTGTTCTTGGGTTAGGTTCCCACTTCTTCTCATTCTAGTTTGGGTAGTTTAATATGTGGTGGTCTTTATATTCCACCGACCCCAACAATACCACTGAAGCTACAGAAATATGATCTCAGGAAAAACTTTAACACTGATATACTGGTTTCTCTTTTTTTTGAGATGTTGTTTCTGTTTCTTTCTTTATCTGTCTTCGTTCCCTCTTTCACACACTCATGCATTGGTTCTCTTTGTTTGATTACAGATTTGTTTCATTCTTTTCCCTAATGTAACCAGGACCTAGCTAGGGGCTTTAATGCTCTACCAGTTTCATCTCAAATCAGTAGGTTTCTGATAACAGTGCTGGAGATTGGTTATACAGAACAAAATCCTAGAGCACTACATAACTGAAGTAACAGTTTAGTGGAGCTTACCAGGAAGCTTAGTGGCTTTTATCTTGTTGGTCTAGGCACGACACCAGGCTCTTGCGCTTGGATTATTTAACACGGCTGAGGCAACCAAGTAAGCTTGGTAAGGCAGAGATAAAGAAATGAACTGAGGTGAGCAAAAACAGGTTGGAGAAGTTTTACCTTGGGTTAGAATTCAGACCGGTAAGTTACAGTTTATGGAGGGATTTTCCTTGGATAAAAAGGGTACGAGTTTCAAGTTTCCCAATGCTTCACCCTTGCCTAGCATGCATGGCATTTATGCGAGACAGTAAGAAGATTAGGAAGACTGTTGCATGGGTTTTCAGGCAAAACTAAACAGGGACAAAGGGAGAGACTTGTTGCAGGATGTTTACCTCACCGATTCCTTGAGTTTGTTGTTTCAGATTTCAAGGAGGTTGAGCACCAGCTTGGTCAGACAGGCAAGGAGAGTGGGAGGCTCAATTCACTGATGAGACAAGAAAGAAGGCAAGAGTAAGGTGTCAGTCTGTCTCTTCGAACAGAAGCAACAAACTAGAGGGAATCCAAGTGTTTTCACCTCGAGTCAACCTTCCAGGAATGGTCTTGCGGTTCTCTTCAGGAATATTTCAAACAAAGCTTATAGGGACTGCATGGGGGTTCAAACGTGAAAAGAACCACTGTTGAGTCATATATTTTTCAGACAGTAACATCTGTACAGAGGAAAAGGCAGGTGGAGAACACCACCGAATCACTACCTGAGTGGAGTCTCAAATGGAGATTATAGCAGGTGACAACAGTTGCTTGCTTTGCTGGGTTTTGCTCTCTGATTCCTCCTCTAGCCACGCGTGTACAACCAAGAAAGAAACTAGTTAGGCAGTAGTGGAAATCTCGGACAAGAGGAAAACAGGAGAGACATTGTAACTCAGTCGAGCTTACCGTGTGTGTTGGAAACGGAGAGGATGAAGGAGATTTCTGCCCATGCAGAAATGTTGCACCGCAGGAGAATGAAAGGGATGATCTATGGCTTTTGAAATAAGTGGCACAAGGCACGGGAGGCAATTGCAGTGCGTGAAAGTTTGTAAAAAATGTATCTCTGGTGTCTAGAATTTTGAAGCAGAGACAGGTTTTGTCTCTTGACCGAAACAGAATGCTGCCATTGACAGTTGCACTGGCCTTCCCGATTCACAATGATACTGAGGCAACTAGGTATGGAGATAAATGTTATCTAATGAAGCTTTGGTCTCAAGTGGTAAAGGACTGTTACGGAAAGTGTGCCTGCAGGCATTGTTCTTGATTCCCGCTTATACCAGGGAGGCCGAGAGAGCCCGACATAGTGCAATGGCTACGGTAAGTCCAGAATGGAATTGGGGCACAATTGGAATGCGCAGGTTACTAGGGAGAGTATGGGCGTCGGGGACAACTATGACGAGGGGAATGTTCCCTGTCTTTTCTTTTTTTTTTCTGTTAAGTTCGATCATCCTGTACCGAGGAAGAAGATACTGGTGCGACAGGGAGCGCGTGACTGCTTGATTTGTTTTTCATTTACCACAGTCGACTTGGTACTAAGTTTAATTCGCGTGGGTAGAATACCGAAAATGAGCTTAGCTCAACCGGTTACAGCGTTAATAAGGTATACGAGAGGTCTCGGGTTCGAGCCTCAACGGGAGCGTCCTTGCTCCCCTTTTTTTATTTCTTTTTATTTGGATAGTTATACATGTGTACTTATATATAAGTGACTATATATTATTTTGTATTGTTATTTTTATTATTATTATTTCGTTACGAAGTTACGTGACGACGTCGTTACTTATTCACGACGTCTTAGTTTCGTAACGCAACGTTACGCATGTGTGCTTTCGTGTTCGTACATATTTATATTCGTACGTTATTTTATGTCCATATCATAAAACGTGTTATGGTTTTATACGTTTAATATTTAGGGGTATTTCAGTAACAGAATGACCATCTCGAGAGTTGAAGTGCATAAGCGAAATAAACTGGAAAAGAAAAGCAAACACAACTGCCGTATGAACCGAGACAGAAATACTGGCTCACAGGGGCACCTTAGTTTTCTGTTCGTGGACTGCTTGGTCCATACCAGACTGGGAACATGTGCATTTTTTATCAAACGTACAGAATGTACAAGAAAATAACGAGTACAGAAGCATAATCTGAATTCCATGTCCTCCCTTAGCAGAAACATACGAAATAGTGGTTCGATGTTCTGGTTATGGGATCGGGATAAAAAGGACGAACGTGAAGACATCATAAAAGGAAAAGAAAAAGAGAGGAGAGAATTTAGGATAAACGATCGGCTCTTCCTTCGAAGACATTTCTCCAACAGAGCCGGGCTTTCGCCTAGCCATCTGTAACACCCCCGAATAAGACATCCATGGATTAAATGAAGCGTCTGACAATATCCTAAGTTAACTTTGCAGCGGTATAAACTCCATCTGGGTGCTACAGACGCCAACCACCCACGTGGTTGACATGACTACTCTACCAACCTCAAGTTACGGTCTGCATGACTGGAAACTGCTCTCTCCAAAACTCATATACAATATAAGATACAATTCCAAATATCGAGTGTCTACAACAAATTGCCAATTTATAACTGAGAATTACATCTCGGGTACATTAAACATACAACCACATCTTCAAATGTTATGCCCTGATGGACTACCCCCATGGTAGCCATCCCACCTACGCTCCGTTATCGTCCGGCATAATACCTGTAAAAATTTGGGTTGGGAAGGACTCAGCAAACTACGCTGAGTATGAACGTGTGTAGCCCGTATGTTGCCGGGCCACACGACTACTTGGTCGAATATTATTAAGTCAATTTACATGCTATAATAAAGCAGTAAAGCACACACAATATATCATGATATCATACCCCCTTTAAGGTAGCATAGCAATATCAACAAACATCCAAGCATAACATGCTGGCATCATAGCACATCAAACACGCATCCAAGCACCATGAGCTGCTAGTATAGCAACAACAATCATGTAAGTAATAAAACGTGTGCATAGGTATGTTATACCCATGGTCCTCACAATGGGATCATTCGAGCGTTGTGTGTTTTCATTTCTTTTCTCTTGTTCCCTTAATGTGTATTGTCTTTCTCTTTCCTTGCACCAGGTCTGGGGATATAGTTTAGATCCTGTGACCATCTCATATAGGTGCTAATCTTTCCTTGTTTCTTTAAGGGTTATTTGTGAATTCTCTTATCACCACCATTTGGAGAACATCCTCTCCATAGCTAATTCTCCATTCCCGGATAGCTCTCTCTCTCTCTGTTTGTTTTTAAATGTTACTAGCCACTGCCCCGGATACCAAGGGTCCGTCTCCCTATTCATTTTCAATGTTACTAGCCTCTGCCCCGGATACAAAGGGTCCGTCTCCCTATGCCTTTTTAAGGTTACTGGTCTCTACCCCGGATACAAAGGGACCGTCTCCCTATTCCTTTTAATATTATTGGTCTCTACCCCGGATACAAAGGGTCCGTCTCCCTATTCCTTCTAATATTATTGGTCTCTACCCCAGATACAAAGGGTCTGTCTCCCTATTCCTTCTAATATTATTGGTCTCTACCCCGGATACAAAGGGTCCGTCTCCCTATTCCTTTTAATATTATTGGTCTCTACCCCGGATACAAAGGGTCCGTCTCCCTATTCATCTTTAACGGGTATTGACTTATCATTATCTTTGATAGCTCGACACCATAGTGGGTGTCATTAGAGGTCCTCTTTAGTTAAGAGGAGTTTTCCCTTTATGTAGTTCCTTTGTTTGTTTACGAAGTTCGTTATGTTTCAACTCAAGGTTCCATCAACGAGAAGGGACTACACTACTGTGTGCGCGCAAGCAATATGCATAATAATAGCAAGCGGGTAAGCAAGGAAAATAATCAATCCATTCACATGCTTTACACAAGCTCACAACAAACAAATAAGCACAGTAAACAAACATCCGTTTTCATGCATTAGTCTTGTGGTCTTAGTCAAACAAGGCACACAGCACACAAGCCGTGTAACACGGCAACATACGAACCACACATGTCCATACCTGATTTGGAAGCAAGAGTTGTCTCACACACACACGAGGTCCCGGTTGGCGTTCGTTACGGCCCTAACGTTAATTTAAAACAACTTGTCAGTTTATGATTTCATGCACAACCGTTGTGGCATTTTCCTAGCTTATTTTATGCTAGCATATGCAATTCCCTAGGTGAATCTTTAAATGCTCAGTTTATATTAACCTTAGGTTTATCTTGCTCCTAGGGCATTCACATTGTCAACTCACACGATAACTAAGTCCTATCCTCTAGCTAACGGTTTAGAGTATTCCAGGCACTTAGTGTGTAACAAGTTTATCTACCCTTGAGTATTCACACAAGTACTAGCCCAAAATTTTCCGGGTGTTTGCAACCCCGCTTATTTACTGATTTAACCTCGTATAATTAATTTATGACCTCACTGTGATTTATATCTACTTAGTCTAGTACCCACACATTATTTGGGATCTATAATCAACTATTATGTCTCCTTTACCCATACACAACCGACTTACGCATGACTTACAAAACAACCCGACAACTTACGATTGGTGCCTCTCTTCCCTTATCTTTAACTTTCAAGTGTAGAAGCCTATTTTTTTTACTCCCCCCAAGAGTTTTCCTCTCTCCCTAGTTAGATTTGTCATGTTTTAAACTTATTACCAAAACAATACAATCTTTAAGATACCTCCAACCTTGTTATACAGGTCCCCAAAGTTAGTAAATCTGAAACGTAATTTCGGTGTTTATCATACTGGGTCTCAAGCCCTTACAACCTATCGTTTTCTGCCCATGAAAGACAGTATATTAATCCTGCAACAGCCCTAGCTCACAAGTTCTTCAATCTATTTCCCCCTTCTGTTTTTTTTTGTTTCAGTGTAGTTACTAAACATAACAGCACCCTGCTCATTAACTTGGTTATTCCTCGTTCCTAGTTCACCTAGGATGGATTTTCAATCTACCTAATTTGTACCCTCTCTTATCTAGACACCTTAGCAGGGTTTTATACCCATAACCAACCTAATACAGTACCACTAACCACTAAGAGACCTATCTGTACGGAACAGAAAACTCATCTGAAACTGAAACACAACTGCACATACCCTCATACTTCTTCATGTTTAGGTTACCAACCTGCTGTCTAACTCTCCCAAGGTGTTGCTCCTATTTAGCCAAAACGTATGAACTAGGATTTGGGTTTGTTATTCAGCCAATTCAACCCTCTTAAGACTACTGAAATTCAGTTATACAGGAATAACCATTTACAAACAGAAAAAAAATCTGAAACAATATGTGCACTTCCTCTTCATTCTGTTATTGTGTTATCAATCTGTCCCCTAACTATCCCCAAGTTCATACCAACTTAACTATGTGTTCTAGCAATATTTTAAATTCAAAAACAACCCCAAAAACTCTCTGTAACAGAATTAGACAAAACGCAGGTTATCAGGCAACTTGAAAGCTGAAATGCTGAACTGGAAGCAAAAAATTGAAACACGATTTGAGTGTTCTTCTCCTTTGCCCCTCTTGCTGCTTATTAATTTCACCTCTAGTTTTTTTTCCGAACGTTTACACCCTCAGGTAAATGACTTAGCAAGGCTTAAAGTTTATTTCCAGACCAATACCACACTCACATTCCACCTGTCATTTGTTTTTACAAAACCGAAGTGCAGAAACAGAAACCCACCATCCTGTTTCTTACCTCATTTAGCTTCAGTTTAACCCGCCTAAACTGGTTTCAAATATCCAAAATGTATATACCCTCCTAGTTAAGTGCTTTAGTTGGGTTCTTATTTACCTGAAACAACCTAAAACACATTGGTAACTCTACTGGACTCATCTATATAGAACTTAGTGAAACTGTAAACGAAACTGGTAAAAATGATACACTCTGATGGGTTATCTCCTACTTTTTTTTCTTTTCACTAATCTGACTTCTTATCTCCCACAATTGCTTTACCACTTAGTTAATGTTTAGTCGAGATTTTTAAACCTCTAACAGGTCAGGACTACATGGATACGTTTCTGAAAACAAATCCATACCCAGAACTATAACAAATTGGAACCGATATTTCTTTCTTCTATTCCATTTCTGTTTTGCTCACCAGTTTGATTGTCAATTTTCTTACCCACCCGGCTGTCTACTTAGCTGTATGTTTTAATAATGTGTTAGTTTTAAGACAACCCAAAGAAATCAAAGACTACACTACTGGAACATATTTGAGCAGAACCCAAAAGATTCAGAACTGATAATTCAACCCTTGCATTTTCTTCAGTTACTTATTTCTGTTTCAATACATTGACTGTTTTTTTCTTTCTTTCCCACCAACTGGTTTCCCACTGAACTAAGTATATCATCTAGTCCAATCTAGAACAGACCCAAAACAAATCCCCAAAACAACCTGGCTACGCTTCTGGAGATCTTTCACACAAAACTAAAAAAAGAACAAACTGGAACAGAAGACTGAAAGTATGGGACTGATGCATTCCTTGTCTCTTGTTTCCTTTCTGTTTGATCACGAGGTTGATTTCTAGCTTCTCCCATCCTAATTACATACATAGCCAGGTATTCTATCCAAGTTTTAAAACCAAGCCTCACCCAAAAAATACACTACTAATCCACATATGTATCCCTATACTGAAGCTAAGAGAGTTCAGAGGCTGACGTACAATTCTTGCACTCTTCCATATCTTTTATTTTAAGATGCTAACCGTTTTCCTTGACTCTACAAGGCTGTTTACTACTCAGGTAGGGGTGTTAGTAGGTGTTTATATTAGTTACTAAGCAACCACAGTCCTTACGTCCCCTCTGAAAATTAATTCACAGAATACATATGTTACAGATTCTGAGTTACTTATCAACAGAGACTGACATATTGTTTTGTTTTTCTGTTCTTGGAATAAATGTAGGAATAGCTCACCACTTGATGTCTTTGTTGCCTCCCAGTTGATCTTTGGCACACTATCAGACTTCCTACGCCATAGTTGCTCGACACAGCTGAGATGGGTTTCCTAGAGGTTAGGCTTGATAATCCCAAATGAAGTAGATTGTGCGAGACTGGTAGGGAGTTTTACCTGGTTACATTGCTTCTTTCTCTTTTTTTTGGAAACAGCAGTGGCTGTTGTTCATTGGTTCTGACTCACTCTTCATGGATTTAATTGCCAGAACGAGTTATGCAAGATTGAAGAGATAATGAGTTAACCTCAGAGACAATCTCGGCATGAGACAGAGAAGAAGAAAAAAATAAGGTTAACGACTGGTGTTCACCTTGCTGGGATCAGTGACTGATGTGTTTGCTCCAGGAATTGCACACTGAGATCGGCTCTCGTGAGCGACAGGTACAAGATGAATTGGTCTAGTGAGGTAATGACTTAAGAGAAGGAGCTGGGTGGGTTTATTACTCGTGACTCACCATGCCTGAAGGAAAAGAAAGGTACTGGTGTAAGTAGGTGCGGGACTTCCTGTGCCAGGCAGAGTGTGTTTTACATGCAGGAGACACCACCTAAGAGTTAGTGAAAGTGTGTTTGGTGGAGAATAATCTCCCGTGGGTTGTGGTTTAGTAACCGATGAGATGTTCCACCAAGCCTGACCTCCTGTTCTTGATCACGTAAAGGGTGGGAATAAGAAGAGCGAGGGCGAGGACTTGTACTGTGTTCTAGTATTGGTGATTAGCTATTTGTTACTACTGAAAAACAATGTCGATGGTGGGAACAAGAAAGGCATGGTGGGGTATTATGTTTGGTAACTAACAACTAGTTCGCTTAGTCTAATAGTGTCTTATTCTCTTTGGTATCTAGATGTGCGTTTTACCACTGAATACGAGCTCAGTTCAATCGGTTAAGACATTCAACAGAAATACTAGTGGTACCGGGTTCGAACCCCGGAAGGAGCACATTCCGTTCTATTTTTTTTTGTAAGTATATATGTAGGTTTATGCGCCTATATTATCGTGTCACGTTGTTACTTATATATGTAACGCTGTAATATCGTCTTTGTAAGTATTTATACATACCTGCGGCTATGTTATCATGTCGCGTTGATAGTTATATATGTATATATATACATACGACTACGTTACAACGCCACGTTGAAATTTTTGTAACATTATGTATATGTATATACTTGTACGTATATATACGTGTATGTGACGGTATTAATATGTCATGTTGTTATTTATGTACGTAACACCGATTGTATATATATATATATATATATTAACGTTTTCGGTTTAGAAGTGCGCATTCATATATATATATATATATGAGTACGTTTACGTTTTTAATTTGTCTAGAGTATATAGGATGTTCAAACCGTCTATTGGGCGCACTAGTGGTATTTATTTCACGCACCGATATGTACATGCGGTATAAGTATCCGCTTGGATCTATATTTAAAAATATCATAATGTTTTATGGTAATTATTGCATGTAACTTAAACTTCACTAATTTAAGGTTGTAATTACTCGGGGTATTTCAGTCTACCCCCCTTAAAAGAACTTCATCCCGAAGTTGTCTCAATCCAATATGTACCTAACACCTAGCAATTCTCAAGGTTCTAATCCATTCAATCCTATCAATTCTAAAGTTCCAACATTTTCCTAACCTTCCAATCTACCACTAGTTTTTTTCCAATCCAAACCAATCACGCATACATATACATATCACACCATAAACAATCAACATACAACATTCATTCATCGCACAGTGTACATCCAATACAATACACACACAAATGGGTAATAACCCAGTAAAAACGCAACGCGCCTACCCCCCTTAAAATGGATTACGCCCACGTAATCCTTATTATATCACCCTTGAACCTTGGTTCCCGATGTTTAGGTCTCATGGGGTTTTCTTGTCTTATAATCCTATCAAATGTTTTGACTATGTTAATGGTTCAGTTTATGTCTCATGGATTCTTATCAGTATCCATACCGATCTATCAACGGGAAAGTTTGGGATATGGTCCACCAGCTTCTGCTGTGCGACTCTGATTCCGTTTAGGTTTAGGTTTCCCTCACTATGCCTTTCAAGGCGGTGCATGGTTTAATTGTATATGAGTAATAGTTTCTTGACTGACAAGGGGTATTTTAATTTATACACAATCTCGGTGGGTTGTAGCTTGTCCATCCATTTACTCTGGAGGTCGGAAGTTCATGCCTTTAGGGCGGTCTGGCTGACCTTTTGGCTTTAATTTATGTATGCTCTGTAGTAACGATTTAGTTCTTGGTATTTGGATGTTACAAACGTGTCATTGTTACAACGACATGTTTAGTTTGTATTACCGTTCATAATTATGTGTAACATAGGATATTTAGTTTTCTTACCATCCTCATTGTTCCCATGTTCCGCCAGGAACTAAAGTAATTGACTACTACCGGTAACATATTATATTTGATTGCGATAGTATATATTTTATGTAGTAACCATTAGGTTGCTAGTAACATCACATCATTTCAAGTCTTCACATGTCTATAATCTCTGAGTTTCGAACCATGTGCCAATGTATTTATGTGGTTTCATCATCTAGTATCAACACTGCTTCTTTCGCATTTTTACTTATCCGACTTATAAACTTTCACCTATTTGTGGGTTATGTCTCCATTTGAAGGGGGTTTCGAGAATCATCCAATGCTCAGGCTGGATTCAGTTCCACTTAGGAGTGGAAAGACTCAAGTAGTCACAAGGACTAGGAATGAATGAGAGAAATCCAAGAATCAACAACTCAAGAGTGAAGAAAACCAATTGTTCACAATGTCCTCTCTAGATTGGGGATATACAGCCCCTCACTGTTTATGATGTCCTCTCTGGACAGGGGATATATAGCCCCTCACTGTTCACAATGTCCTCTCTAGACAGGGGATATACAGCCCCTCACTGTTTACAATGTCCTCTCTGGACAGGGGATATACAGCCCCTCACTGTTTACAATGTCCTCTTTGGACAGGGGATATACAGCTCCTCACTGTTTACAATATCCTCTCTGGACAGGGGATATACAGCCCCTCACTGTTTACAATGTCCTCTCTGGACAGGGGATATACAGCCCCTCACTGTTTACAATGTCCTCTCTGGACAGGGGATATACAGCCCCTCACTGTTTACAATGTAGACGCGCTCACGTCACAACAAAGACTCATCTTATGGATGAAGCAATATCCAGAGTCAAGGAAAGAATTTACGAAGATTGACACAAGCAGTTCTCCTTTGTTTTTTGAAATTCCTTTTTGTGTTTTTCCAAAAACGTCTCATGAGCCTGTCAGTAAAAGTGTCTGATTCTCGAAACCCAATTTGTACACAGTGTCACTTGACCTTCTTTAGTTGCACCTCATTTTCTCCTCAAGTTTTATTGATATCTTGCCTTTCTTGATATGTATGTATGAACATTTGTATATATATAATATGATAAATTCTGTTTAGAGTTCCTCGTGTTTAATTATTCAAGGCTTACTTCTTAGTAAAAGACCCATTAGTCTTACTAGGTGCTCCTCTTTGGTCCTTTGGTTATAATTGTGATTGTTATAGCCTTTCCTAAATTAAGGAGGCCGCTCTTCAGAATCTATTTAGGAACTTTTGTCCTTTGAATGGAGTGTGTTTGGAAGGATGATCTCGTAATAGCGGCTTTACACATTGTTATTTAGATATTTACAAGCAAGATCACGTTCCTGGGGTGATGATGGATAGTGCGGTAATACCGTGTATTGGAGCAGTCGGTACGCTGATTTTTACGTTGCATTGGGTACCATTGTTTGTACCAACTTTATTTACATGATTACTGTTGTTTCGGATCATGTTCCTTTATTTCGTTATTTCAGGGGAGATTTACTGGCATTAATCCCCCCTAGTATATGGATTGCATAATTTGTTTCCATAGCACTCTTATCCATACTTAACCGTTCCACCTTAATTAATTCCTTAGCCAAGTTTCTATTACTTCTTTATTTTTAGGGACATTTTAGTCCCTCTTGTGGCTTAATTAATTGCTCATTTAAGTTTTATTTATTACATAAATTTTAGGGTATTTCGGTCCTCTTTGCTTGTGGGGTAGAGTCCTATCGACTGCTAAGCATGTCGACCCAAGTTGTCGCTAAAATTGGTCCCTCAATGGGTATTATTCCTTTGGCGATGTCTTTGAATTTCACGCTAGAGTCAGAGCTTCAAATCTTGGGACTGTTGTATGATATAGTCTTTTCTTCACGGGTTAATAACATTAAGTTATTGCCGGATCGGGTTTTCCCGAGTGTGAGGAGGCTTTCTACCTCTCCGGCGTTCTTTCCCTGAATTTAACTAGGGATGTGGAGGTCGGGTGTAGGTGTCTGTGGGTATCCAGTAAACACTGGTGAAAATCCTAACTAACGCGCCTCACGTACTGCCCCAACCCTTAACTCACTGTCAGAATTCCTAATCTCGGTATTTCCTGTTCCAGTCATCAGAGCGTAACTACGCTCTGATACCACTTTCTGTAACACCCCCGAATAAAACATCCATGGATTAAATGAAGCGTCTGACAATATCCTAAGTTAACTTTGCAGCGGTATAAACTCCATCTGGGTGCTACAGACGCCAACCACCCACGTGGTTGACATGACTACTCTACCAACCTCAAGTTACGGTCTGCATGACTGGAAACAGCTCTCACCAAAACTCATATACAATATAAGATACAATTCCAAATATCGAGTGTCTACAACAAATTGCCAATGTATAACTGAGAATTACATCTCGGGTACATTAAACATACAGCCACATCTTCAAATGTTATGCCCTAATGGACTACCCCCATGGTAGCCATCCCACCTACGCTCCGTTATCGTCCGGCATAATACCTGTAAAAATTTGGGTTGGGAAGGACTCAGCAAACTATGCTGAGTATGAACGTGTGTAGCCCGTATGTTGCCGGGCCACACGACTACTTGGTCGAATATTATTAAGTCAATTTACATGCTATAATAAAGCAGTAAAGCACACACAATATATCATGATATCATACCCCCTTTAAGGTAGCATAGCAATATCAACAAACATCCAAGCATAACATGCTGGCATCATAGCACATCAAACATGCATCCAAGCACCATGAGCTGCTAGTATAGCAACAACAATCATGTAAGTAATAAAACGTGTGCATAGGTATGTTAACCCATGGTCCTCACAATGGGATCATTCGAGCGTTGTGTGTTTTCATTTCTTTTCTCTTGTTCCCTTAATGTGTATTGTCTTTCTCTTTCCTTGCACCAGGTCTGGGGATATAGTTTAGATCCTGTGACCATCTCATATAGGTGCTAATCTTTCCTTGTTTCTTTAAGGGTTATTTGTGAATTCTCTTATCACCACCATTTGGAGAATGTCCTCTCCATAGCTAATCCTCCATTCTCGGATAGCTCTCTCTCTCTCTGTTTGTTTTTAAATGTTACTAGCCACTGCCCCGGATACCAAGGGTCCGTCTCCCTATTCCTTTTCAATGTTACTAGCCTCTGCCCCGGATACAAAGGGTCCGTCTCCCTATGCCTTTTTAAGGTTACTGGTCTCTACCCCGGATACAAAGGGTCCGTCTCCCTATTCCTTTTAATATTATTGGTCTCTACCCCGGATACAAAGGGTCCGTCTCCCTATTCCTTCTAATATTATTGGTCTCTACCCCGGATACAAAGGGTCGTCTCCCTATTCCTTCTAATATTATTGGTCTCTACCCCAGATACAAAGGGTCCATCTCCCTATTCCTTTTAATATTATTGGTCTCTACCCCGGATACAAAGGGTCCGTCTCCCTATTCATCTTTAACGGGTATTGACTTATCATTATCTTTGATAGCTCGACACCATAGTGGGTGTCATTAGAGGTCCTCTTTAGTTAAGAGGAGTTTTCCCTTTATGTAGTTCCTTTGTTTGTTTACGAAGTTCGTTATGTTTCAACTCAAGGTTCCATCAACGAGAAGGGACTACACTACTGTGTGCGCGCAAGCAATATGCATAATAATAGCAAGCGGGTAAGCAAGGAAAATAATCAATCCATTCACATGCTTTACACAAGCTCACAACAAACAAATAAGCACAGTAAACAAACATCCGTTTTCATGCATTAGTCTTGTGGTCTTAGTCAAACAAGGCACACAGCACACAAGCCGTGTAACACGGCAACATACGAACCACACATGTCCATACCTGATTTGGAAGCAAGAGTTGTCTCACACACACACGAGGTCCCGGTTGGCGTTCGTTACGGCCCTAACGTTAATTTAAAACAACTTGTCAGTTTATGATTTCATGCACAACCGTTGTGGCATTTTCCTAGCTTATTTTATGCTAGCATGTGCAATTCCCTAGGTGAATCTTTAAATGCTCAGTTTATATTAACCCTTAGAAACTTTCCAAGTATTAACCTTAGGTTTATCTTGCTCCTAGGGCATTCACATTGTCAACTCACACGATAACTAAGTCTTATCCTCTAGCTAACGGTTTAGAGTATTCCAGGCACTTAGTGTAAAACAAGTTTATCTACCCTTGAGTATTCACACAAGTACTAGCCCAAAATTTTCCGGGTGTTTGCAACCCCGCTTATTTACCGATTTAACCTCGTATAATTAATTTTTGACCTCACTGTGATTTATATCTACTTAGTCTAGTACCCACGCATTAGTTGGGATCTATAATCAACTATTATCTCTCCTTTACCCATACACAACTGACTTACACAGGACTTACAAAACAACCCGACAACTTACGATTGGTGCCTCTCTTCCCTTATCTTTAACTTTCAAGTGTAGAAGCCTATTTTTTTAACTCCCCCCAAGAGTTTTCCTCTCTCGTTAGATTTGTCATGTTTTAAACTTATTACCAAAACAATACAATCTTTAAGATACCTCCAACCTTGTTATACAGGTCCCAAAAGTTAGTAAATCAGAAACGTAATTTCGGTGTTTATCATACCGGGTCTCAAGCCCTTTACAACCTATCGTTTTCTGCCCATGAAAGACAGTATATTAATCCTGCAACAGCCCTAGCTCACAAGTTCTTCAATCTATTTCCCCCTTCTGTTTTTTTTTTTTGTTTCAGTGCAGTTACTAAACATAACAGCACCATGCTCATTAACTTGGTTATTCCTCGTTCCTAGTTCACCTAGGATGGATTTTCAATCTGCCTAATCTGTACCCTCTCTTATCTAGACACCTTAGCAGGGTTTTATACCCATAACCAACCTAATACAGTACCACTAACCACTAAGAGACCTATCTGTACGGAACAGAAAACTCATCTGAAACTGAAACACAACTGCACATACCCTCATGCTTCTTCATGTTTAGGTTACCAACCTGCTGTCTAACTCTCCCAAGGTGTTGCTCCTATTTAGCCAAAACGTATGAACTAGGATTTGGGTTTGTTATTCAGCCAATTCAACCCTCTTAAGACTACTGAAATTCAGTTATACAGGAATAACCATTTACAAACAGAAAAAAAATCTGAAACAATATATGTGCACTTCCTCTTCATTCTGTTATTGTGCTATCAATCTGTCCCCTAACTATCCCCAAGTTCATACCTACTTAACTATGTGTTCTAGCAATATTTCAAATTCTAAAACAACCCCAAAAACTCTCTGTAACAGAATTAGACAAAACGCAAGTTATCGGGCAACTTGAAAGCTGAAATGCTGAACTGGAAGCAACTAAAAATTGAAACACGATTTGAGTGTTCTTCTCCTTTGCCCCTCTTGCTGCTTATTAATTTCACCTCTAGTTTTTTTCCAAACATTTACACCCTCAGGTAAATGACTTAGCAAGGCTTAAAGTTTATTTCCAGACCAATGCCACACTCATATTCCACCTGTCATTTGTTTTTACAAAACCGAAGTGCAGAAACAGAAACCAACCATCCTGTTTCTTACCACATTTAGCTTCAGTTTAACCCGCCTAAACTGGTTTCAAATCTCCAAAATGTATATACCCTCCTAGTTAAGTGCTTTAGCTGGGTTCTTATTTACCTGAAACAACCTAAAACACATTGGCAACTCTACTGGACTCATCTATATAGAACTTAGTGAAACTGTAAACGAAACTGGTAAAACTGATACACTCTGATGGGTTATCTCCTACTTTTTTTTCTTTTCGCTAATCTGACTTCTTATCTCCCACAATTGCTTTACCACTTAGCTAATGTTTAGTCGAGATTTTTAAACCTCTAACACGTCAGGACTACATGGATACGTTTCTAAAAACAAATCCATACCCAAAACTATAACAAACTGGAACCGATATTTCTTTCTTCTATTCCATTTCTGTTTTGCTCACCAGTTTAATTGTCAATTTTCTTACCCACCCGTCTGTCTACTTAGCTGTATGTTTTAATAATGTGTTAGTTTTAAGACAACCCAAAGAAATCAAAGACTACACTACTGGAACATATCTATGCAGAACCCAAAAGATTCAGAACTGATAATTCAACCCTTGCATTTTCTTCAGTTACTTATTTCTGTTTCAATACATTGACTGTTTTTTTTCTTTCTTTCCCTGCAACTGGTTTCCCACTGAACTAAGTATATCATCTAGTCCAATCTAGAACAGACCCAAAACAAATCCCCAAAACAACCTGGCTACGCTTCTGGAGATCTTTCATACAGAACTAAAAAAAGAACAAACTGGAACAGAAGACTGAAAGTATGGGACAGATGCATTCCTTGTCTCTTGTTTCCTTTTTGTTTGATCACGAGGTTGATTTCTAGCTTCTCCCATCCTAATTACTTACATAGCCAGGTATTCTATCCAAGTTTTAAAACCCAGCCTCACCCAAAAAACACACTACTAATCCACATATGTATCCCTATACTGAAGCTAAGAGAGTTCAGAGGCTGACGTACAATTCTTGCACTCTTCCATCTCTATCTTTTATTTTAAGATGCTAACCGTTTTCCTTGACTCTACAAGGCTGTTTACTACTCAGGTAGGGGTGTTAGTAGGTGTTTATATTAGTTACTAAGCAACCACAGTCCTTACGTCCCCTTTGAAAATTAATTCACAAAATACATATGTTACAGATTCTGAGTTACATATCAACAGAGACTGACAGATTGTTTTGTTTTTCTTTTCTTGGAATAAATGTAGGAATAGCTCACCACTTGATGTCTTTGTTGCCTCCCAGTTGATCTTTGGCACACTATCAGACTTCCTACGCCATAGTTGCTCGACACAGCTGAGATAGGTTTCCCAAAGGTTAGGCTTGATAATCCCAAATGAAGTAGATTGTGCGAGACTGGTAGGGAGTTTTACCTGGTTACATTGCTTCTTTCTCCTTTTTTTTGGAAATAGCAGTGGCTGTTGTTCATTGGTTCTGACTCACTCTTCATGGATTTAATTGCCAGAACGAGTTATGCAAGATTGAAGAGATAATGAGTTAACCTCAGAGACAATCTCGGCATGAGACAGAGAAGAAGAAAAAAAGAAGGTTAACGACTGGTGTTCACCTTGCTGGGATCAGTGACTGATGTGTTTGCTCCAGGAATTGCACACTGAGATCGGCTCTCGTGAGCGACAGGTACAAGATGAATTGGTCTAGTGAGGTAATGACTTAAGAGAAGGAGCTGGGTGGGTTTATTACTCGTGACTCACCATGCCAGAAGGAAAAGAAAGGTACTGGTGTAAGTAGGTGCGGGACTTCCTGTGCCAGGCAGAGTGTGTTTTGCACGCAGGAGACACCACCTAAGAGTTAGTGAAAGTGTGTTTGGTGGAGAATAATCTCCTGTGGGTTGTGGTTTAGTAACCGATGAGATGTTCCACCAAGCCTGACCTCCTGTTCTTGATCACGTAAAGGGTGGGAATAAGAAGAGCGTGGGTGAGGACTTGTAGTGTGTTCTAGTATTGGTGATTAGCTATTTGTTACTACTGAAAAATAATGTCGATGGTGGGAACAAGAAAGGCATGGTGGGGTATTATGTTTGGTAACTAACCACTAGTTCGCTTAGTCTAATAGTGTCTTATTCTCTTTTGTATCTAGATGTGTGTTTTACCACTGAATACGAGCTCAGTTCAATCGGTTAAGACATTCAGCAGAAATACTAGTGGTACCGGGTTCGAACCCCGGAAGGAGCACATTCCGTTCTATTTTTTTTGTAAGTATATATGTAGGTTTATGCGCCTATATTATCGTGTCACGTTGTTACTTATATATGTAACGCTGTAATATCGTCTTTGTAAGTATTTATACATACCTGCGGCTATGTTATCATGTCGCGTTGTGAAATACCCCGGTATTAAAAATAGCGATTAATTAGGCTAACTAAATATTTAGAAGCTTAATTAGTCCTAAATAAATACGTAGGAACGATTCCCGAAGAAAACGGATTCGTAAAATGAGTTAAAAACGCAAACGAGCTCTAAAACGCGCTTTTCGAGAAACCGGGGAAAAATATGATTTTGAACGGGTTAAATTAACTATTAATAATTATAGTTAGTTAAATATCTATAATTAGACCATAGTGTGGGTCTAGAGTTATTAAAATTAATTAAACGGCAAAATTCCGGAAAATGGACCCGGAAAATGAATAGTGCCAAAACGGTAGACGAAACGCGTTTAATTTGAAAAGACGAAAAACGACCCGAGCTATTAATTAATGTGGGCCGGGTTTTAATTAATGAGTATACACCAATTAATAGCTTGTTAGCCATTAAGTGAGAACTAGACAAACAAATAAATAAAGTAAGTAAATAGTATAAAGTAAAAAAAGTAAATAAGAACTCACCTTCTCATTTCTATTCTTCATTCACGTTTTATTCTCCCCAGACCTCCATGCTTCTCCTTCTTCCTCGCGACACAAACAGCACCCAAAACCCCCTCTTTGTATCACCATAACTTGCTCATTCCTCCACCGAATCACGCGAAATTGGTACCGTTGAACTCGTCTCGGTGAGAGCTTCGATCTCCACCCATCAAAGTTTCGTTTCCTCCGTTTTCATCTCCATCGACGTGGGAGCTTTTGGAGCTTGAAGAGTAGATTTCAACTCTTCTTCTCTTCCTTAGTGCTTAAAGGTATATATAAGCAAGTATTTATACCATTTCAAGCTTATTCTACCATTGTGAGACTTTTTCCCTCACGTGGAAGTTTTCCCCCTCATTTCAGTCGAGCCGTGAGTTTTTGTGGGTGCTGGAAAACTTCTCCAAGTGATTGCCAATCCAACTATTTTGGTTCTCCAAGGTAAAATCTAGGTTGAACTTTGTAAACTAGCTCTTAAAGTTATATATTAGGTTTTGTGGAGGAAAGTGAATTGATTGTGTATGTGTGATGGGCTGCGGTTGTAGTTGGCAATCCAAGGCCTTGTGTGGTGTGGAAAAACAAGAGGAGAAAGAGGGAACAAGATAAAGAGGAAGAAGGGGAGTGTAAACTGAAAGTGAAACAAGGTAAAGAGCTTACCTTGTATCGGTTTTATTTCCTTGTGAAATTGATGTTTGAGTTGAATAAATAACTTTGAGTTTATGTAGTCTTGGTACTACAATGTTGATAATTTGGACAGATTGTATTAATGTGTTGAGTGTGGGAAATAAACCAAGAAGTTAAGTTGTTTCTTTTACATATGTGAGCAAATGGGATTTTGTTGTGTTATATGTGCTTAAACCGAACAGGTGGGAGAGGTGTGTTGTGAATTTTTGTAGTGTGGTGAAAATGATTAGTGAAGTGAATAGGTGCTGTCAGAATTCACCTAGGATGGATAGTTTGAGTGTTCTGTTTTAAAAGAAGAAACTAGGTTGTTTCTAAAGGTTAAGTTGAGTGGTTTAAGTTTGGGAACCTAACTAAGAAAGAAGAGTGTGCTTGATGGTTTTTAGTGTCCTTGAGTGTTTAATGGAGAAAACAGTATGCTTTGGTGTGACAAAATTCTAGGAGAACCTATGTCAAATTTTGGAAATGAAAAAGGAGTTTTGGTTATAAGAAAGGATGTTTGGATGATGATGTTTGTGTGGAGGAAATGTCTTGGTATAATGGTTAGAATAGGCATGAAACATCACTTGGTAACCTAAGGAGAAGATGCTATAAGTGTCGGAAGTTTTGGAGAAATTTGGCTAAGTGTTAAAGGCTTGGAAAGTGAGGATTTTGCCTTGTCCGAACTTCCGTCCGGACATGGAAGTTCGGACAGGCTCTGTTGGTTAGGAATTTTTCACCCTCGAACTAAGTCCGAACTTCGGAAGTCCGGACACAAGTTCGGACGTACCTACTTCGGCCTTAGAATTATCCTCGAACTGTGTCCGAACTTGGAAGTCCGGACACATGTTCGGACGCATGGATTTCTGTCTTAAATTCTTCTCGACTCATGTCCGAACTTCCGAAGTCCGGACACAAGTTCGGACATGCGTCTGTTTTCAGCTTAAAGTCACGGCTTGTGTCCGAACTTGGAAGCTCGGACACAAGTTCGGACAGGCCACTATACAGACCAAAAATGTTGTTTTAGAATTAGGAAATGATGCCTAAAAATGGTAATTACCTAGTAAAGATGGTATGAGGTTGATTAAGACAAGTTAGGTGTGTTTTAAAGGCAATTAAAAGGATGAGAAGTTATAATAAGTGTAAAAATAAAATAAACTAGAGATGTGAAGTACCAAATTAATAAAGGCCGAGTACGTTAATTAACCAACGTTACCAATTATGTATAGGAGTGGCATACGGTGGAAATCAATTGGAACAGGACCAAGGTATGGTTTTCTCATGCCCTGTATCCTAACTTGGTTACTCTGATTTGTGTGTTTGTGTGTTTATGAGCAATCACCTAATCAAGATCAATTGCATGAATATGATTAATAGTATTACCTTGTATATCGTGTGCTTGACCTTGCACCCTATGAACTAAGTCTTGTAAGACTAGTTTGTATAATTCATGAAATGTTGAATGGGAAGAATTCATGTGTTTGAGACGCTCTCACTAACACACTAACCTTCTGACTTACCTAACCTGGAAACGGTAACTGATGATGAGAGGAGACCGAAAGAGTGTCGGCCACGCGTGAGAATGAGGAAGCAAGAGAGATTGCTTACCGAGTTCTGGCCTAACCTTCCCACCATGGTTCCGAGCCGTAAGGTCGCAGCCCGGGGAAGTAAGCCAAACCTGAAGCCCGGTGGTGAGTTGTGGTGTGTATGCTACTTCTCTGCCCGGAGGTCACCCGACTTAACTGAGTAATTATTTCATGAGATAAATAATGGTTAAGTGTGGATCATGCCTTGTGCGAGAAATATGATCAAGAGATAAGAGTTATGAGCATCCGTCTAACCCGGGTGAGAATTTGGCTAACACGAGATGAGGTGTGAATCTTGAGGGAGAACCTCAAGGCCTCAGTGACCAATATGTGGGGGACTTGTAATGTTTCCATTGTTGTGATTTACTCTGTGTGTGGGTATTATATATGTGGATATATTGTTGTTGTTAATAGCATGCTTGTTGAATAATAATGAACCGCATGTTGACGACCAAGTAGTTAGCGTACCCTCGCTAGTACGCGGGGTATGCGATTACCATATGCAGCTTTAGCTGAGCCCCTACGGGCACCATTTTTCCTATTCTTACAGGTACACGAGACGGTTGCTAGTTACGGAGTCCGAGACGTTATGCTTTTGGTTGTTAATAGTAGATGGGGCGGTGTACCGAGTTGTACACGGGCTCGTAGCCCTAGTATAGTCGGTGTACTATGTGGTACACCTGTTGCTTTTGTTAGGAGAGAACATGGAGTAGTTGTGTGACCATAAACTTGTATTCTTTTGGCGGGCTGTGAGCCCTGTTGTAAATACTCTTAGCACTCGGTAATCAGGTGTTGTAAATTGTGTCAGTTATGTTGGTATTTCTTTTATCAGACCGGGACTGTAAGTTGCAGTTGTGTGGACCCGGTAACCATATGGGTGGTTATCGGTATTGTATCACCCTCGGTAGTTAGAGTTCTTCCGCTGCGATTAGTTTAATGACCGTGACGTTTAGACCGGGGATAGAGTTGTTATCGTATGGGGTGTTACACGTTGATAGTTATATATGTATATATATACATACGACTATGTTACAACGCCACGTTGAAATTTTTGTAACATTATGTATATGTATATACTTGTACGTATATACATGTGTATGTGACGGTATTAATATGTCATGTTGTTATTAATGTACGTAACACCGATTGTATATATATATATATATATATATATATGTGCATATATATATATGCGTGACTATATTAACGTTTTCGGTTTAGAAGTGCGCATTCATATATATATATATATATATATGTGTACGTTTACGCTTTTAATTTGTCTAGAGTATATAGGATGTTCAAACCGTCTATTGGGCGCACTAGTGGTATTTATTTCATGCACCGATATGTACATGCGGTATAAGTATCCGCTTGGATCTATATTTAAAAATATCATAATGTTTTATGGTAATTATTGCACGTAACTTAAACTTCACTAATTTAAGGTGGTAATTACTCGGGGTATTTCACCATCCCCATACGGTTCCTTTGGCGAGAAGTTGAGGGAAATCAGAGATGAAGAAAGGAAATCAAGACGAAGTTCCAAAACGAATTTGAGATCGTCTGTTGAAACAAAAACGTAAACATGGCACTTACACTCCGGGCGAAACAAAAGAAACAAGGAGAATGACAACACCGAGGAAGACGAGGAAAGACTTGGTGAATGTGGATTTCTGATTCGAAGGCGGAGGGAGTGAGGTTTTTCGGACTCGAGAACCTAGAGACGGCGGCGAAGTTCTGACGGGGATGAAGATCATAAATGGCGTTGGTGATGGTTTTACGTGGGTTTCTGGTGGAGGAAAGGATTTCTTGAAGGCTTAGACGTGGGAACGAAGAAGGTGAGTTACCGGCGTGCGAAAATGTGAGGGAAATGGGAAGATGTCGACCACTTCATTTTTGTTATTCCCAGAGAATAGAAGCAGGATGAAAGAGAATATCCGTGTATCGAGAGTGTCCGAGACAGGTGAGTGGAATGTCTGGCTTCAAATAGGGAAAAGAACAGGGTTTTCAGGGGTAAAAACTGAATGGGCTATGCAATCCTTGGGCCTCGATTGTTGTAAGTGTGGGTGTCTGGACCGGATTTGTTGGACCTGAATAATGGGTCCAGTTTGACTGGAAATAAATTATTAAAACAAGAGTAAAAATACTCTAATGTTGGTACTGAGATTCGAAAACAAGACCAATGGTATCTCTTACACCTATACTTACCAGTTGCACTAACTCAGTACTTTGTATATACATGAGGGAAATAATACTACGGTTCCACTTTGAACTGAATAATTCTTTTAAAAACACTAGTGTTCTAGATGAAGATATACATTAAAACAAAAGAGTTTAATCTAACAAAGTGAATTGTTTTCTTCCTAAGAATTATAAAATTATGGAATGCACACAATAAAATACAAAGCGTAATAAAATAAACGAAACAAATACATGAAATAATGAAATAGTATACTAGTATGATATAAATAAAATACAGTTGAATGCCCTAAAATGGAAATTAAGTTAGATATATACGAGTAATGAAATAAACATGTGACAAAATAAAACGAAATGAGAGAAGATAATCGAATTAGACGACGAAACAAACAAAATATAATAACATGAATGAATAATAATAATGAAAATACACATAAAATGATAGAAATGATCCTATAGAATAATTAAAATAAGAGTAAATCCTAGAAGATAGGATATAAATAATGAGTAACAAAAATGAAAAACAAAATATAACTCAAAAAGTAAACAAATGAGTAATAAGAAAATAAGTGAATAAAACAAAAGGGACGGGTTTAAAACCGTATGATTGTTGGAAACTTATTTTCGAAAAATTGTGTTTTTACGAAATGCTTTGAAAAGGATTATGAAACGATGTTTTTTTTGGCACGCACGCTAATACATTTTTGAAAAAGAAAGGCAACGACCCCCTTATTTTATTTATTTATTCGGAACTTGCCTTATGGGGTGAGAATTTTTGGTGTCTACAGATGGCTCCCCTTGATTCAATTCTGCAAGCCCTTGCAGAATTGGATCAAGGTTGACGGGGCGCCAAAAATTCTCACTGCGGTTTTGTTGGTGCATTGGGATGCGACCCTGAGTGTATGAAGGCAACTGAAAGTATGAGGACTTATGACGAGCCCATAATACCAATAATTGATTGATTTGGGTGCATGAGGACTTATGACGGGCCTAGAATGCGGCTGAAAGTACGAGGACTTATGACGAGCCTCAATTAGACCTCTTGACATCTAACTCTAGGACTTATGACGAGCCTAGAATACTAACAACAGGGTTGGTTTGGGTGCACGAGGACTTATGACGAGCCTCAACTAGACCTCTTGACATCTAGCTCTAGGACTTATGACGGGCCTATAATGCAATTGAAAGTACGAGGACTTATGACGAGCCTCAGTTAGACCTCTTGACATCTAACTCTAGGACTTATGACGAACCTAGAATACGATTGAAAGTACGAGGACTTATGACGAGCCTCAGTTAGACCTCTTGAAATCTAACTCTAGGACTTATGACGAGCCTAGAATACTAACAACAGGGTTGGTTTGGGTGCACGAGGACTTATGACGAGCCTCAACTAGACCTCTTGACATCTAGCTATAGGACTAATGACGAGCCTATAATGCAATTGAAAGCACCATACTAGTAGCGCAATAGCTGTCTAGCGGGTGTAAAATGAAAAGTCGACCGCACTAGTAGCGTAATAGCTGTCAAGCGGGTGTAAAATGAAAAGTCGACCGCACTAGTAGCGCAATAGCTGTTGTAACACCCCAACTGCTAATCCTATGCTTACCATCTAATCGTCCCGTTAATCCTACGAGTTCACAGCGGAAACATTACTACTTACTACGACGGGTGATACAACGCCGCTAACCGCCCATACGGCTAGCTAGGCTTACCTTACTTACAGTCACGGTCTGATGAACATAATATACCGAGCTACTAATTTACGTACCAAAATATCATATGCCAAATACTTACATCCTGGATCACCGAGTATTTAAGTGTATTCAATTACATCATCTCTAAGTTCCAAAAGAATGAGTTTCTACCAGCTACTCATCTATACCAATTCCCATTCTATCAAAATCCAAAAAGGTGTACCCCATGGTACACCGGCTAATCAAAAGCTATAGCCATGTACTACTCAGTACACCATCATAGTTCAGTGTTTACAATCCAAAAAGAACGACAAGGAAATTAAACTTCAACTCTCCTAGTCTTTACCCTTCACGAGTACCTGCGTGTAGTAAAAATGGTGCCCCAAGGGGCTCAGCAAACGCTGCATATAAACTCTGCATATACCGCGTGCTAGCTAGGGCACGCCGACTATTTGACGTCCACTAAACATGCAGTTCATTACTTTCATACATACATGCTTTACACACAACATACATGCTTATACAATTCATTACACAATTCCAGGCAACAATACAATAGCACACATCTTACTTACCTTCACAAGGTTAGCCAAATTATGCATCCGGGTTAATCGGAATGCTTTTACTCTTTTACTCATTACTTACTTTTCTTACTTACACTTACTTACTTACATTCCTTTTACTTACTCATTCTTACTTACTTATCATACTCAAGTTAAGTCGTCGGGACCTCCGGCCCTGGGGACTACGCCGTCCCACCTCCGGGATTTACTTGACTCACCAATCCGGGATGCTACCCACTTAAGGGATTTGGGCGCGGACCAGTTTAAGAGTCAGGAATTGGAGCCAACCTCTCGTGACTCCGCATCCTCACGCGTGGCCGAAACTATATCAGACTTCTACTCATTCCAATTTAATTACCAATTTAAGTTAGATTGGTTAGCTTGTTAGGAATAAGTTAAAAGTCCAAACACATTCACAATCGGTCACAGTACATTACAACATTCATACAAGCATTCACATTCATCCATACATTTCATGAATTATACAAACTAAATTTAAAGACAATATACAACACTACATATCCACAAGTATGCATATTAAATCCAATTCGTGAATTTATCTTATTTGGTGATCAATTAGCACACAACACACAAATCAGAGTAACCAAGATAGCATACGGGGCATGAGGAATCCATACCGTTCACCGTTGCACGTGTTTCCAAACGTCCTTCGGTGTCACAAATCAAGTCCTATTATATACATACAATTGAGTAATTAATATACCTATCATCAACTTAACTCCTACTTACTATGTCCTTATACTTCTTACACTTACACTTTACTTACTTATTTTTCATTATTTGAGTTTCACTTTCTTACTTAACATTTGCATGCTTACATACATGTACATATTATATAATATATATATATATTTAATTCAAATAAATTTTTTTTTTGACTGGACCGGACTTGCGACCGACCTTGCAAGTCCGGTCCATTCCAGTAGCTCACATTACCGAATTTTTTCTGGCGACCGAACTTGCAAGTCCGGTCGCAAGTTCGGTCCATTCCAGTAAGTTTTGGTTTCGAAATTCTGGAGTCGACCGACCTTGCATGTCCGGTCCCAAGGTCGGTCCATTCCAGTAAGTTTCGCTACAGGCGAATTTTAGCCCGACCGACCTTGCAAGTCGGTCGCAAGGTCGGTCCATTCCAGTAGCTTACTCGACGGAAAATTTTGAGTCGACCGACCTTGCAAGTCCGGTCGCAAGGTCGGTCCATTCCAGTAGCTTACTCGATGGAAAATTTTTGAGTCGACCGACCTTGCAAGTCCGGTCGCAAGGTCGGTCCATTCCAGTAGGTTACAGACGGGAGAATTTTCTAGTCCGACCGAACTTGCAAGTCCGGTCGCAAGTCCGGTCGATTCCAGAAGCTTCCCGTCTTTGTAAATCTGGGCTCGACCGACCTTGCAAGTTCGGTCCCAAGGTCGGTCCGGCCCAGTATTTGCATTTTTATTTCTGTTTTCAGTCCTCTCTTTTACCCATTACTTCCCCATTGTTCCTACACTTATTCCCACATGTTATAACACTAATTAGACCTCTTAGTACACCCTAGTTCACTCCTTAACTCTTTACACAATTCTATACTAATTCACTCACATAATTTTCCAAGTTTCTTTTCAACACTCACCTAGCTTCTTCTCTAGTTGCATTATGCTACAGATTTTAACACTTACACTCCTCTTCTACATCTCCCTCTTCTATTGGCATTTCTAGCACCTCTAATACATTATAACTACATTAACTATCTCTCAACTTACCCTCTATCTACCTCAATCAAAAACTGTTACAACCTACATTATTCACCTAGTTTCTAACTCACTAAGTGTTCTATTCCTAGGTAAATTTTGCCATAGTCTCCCCTATATTTTTACATTCTCACCACATGTTCTAGTTCCCAAATCATCACTCATTTCACCTGTTTGTAAACAGCATTAATATACCAATTCTCCAACACAATACTACACACTAAACACTTTTAAAATTCCTGCACTCAACATGTAATTCCCTTCTAGTTTATGACAGTTTTTAAATGTCTTTTTAAGCTTCAAAATGGTTTGGTTCTCTTACCCATTACACTACTACTCATTACCATTTACAATACACATCTTAAACTACTAAAATCTGTTACGACAACATACAAAAACTGCACAAGGATGAGTGTAATTACCTTGTCTTTACTAGTTCTTCCTCCCTTCTTCTTTCTTCTTGCTTTCCTCTTTCTTTTCCCTTCCTCTCTTCCCACGGTTATGGAGATTCAATTCTCACAAGCTACAGCCCATTCATTATAACATTCTAAATTAAACCAACCCTTAATCATCTTTTAAAGCTTTAAGGTAAGTTTTAGGGTTTATTGACATTACCTTGCCAGTGAGTAGATGAAGCTTAGGGTTGCACAAGAGCAATATTTTTACTCCTCCAAGAAGCCAAAAATTGGCTGGAAGCAAGGAACAAGAAGTTCAAAAACTAGAAACTCCTATTTGACAAATGAGGGCTAGAAATGTTAGTTTTTCGGATTTCTTTTTACCTTAGACCAACAGGGTGGAGAAGAGGCTTCTAATGGTGGTCTTCTTCTTCAAAACCAAGAACACCCATGGAGATGGAGTTGCTTGTTTTCGGATTTGGAAAAGAGGGAAATGCTCTCCTCGATGAGAGGAAGACAATGGCACAATTTTTGTGATTTTTGATGGAGATTTGAGTAGTTAACAAGAGGAGAGAAGTGGTGTGCTGAATGGGGCTCTCAAAATCGCCATTAGAGGCTGTTGGGGGAAGAAAGAAAATCAGAGAAGGAGAGGGGCTGCTGTACGGGGTTGTGAGGGAGTTAGGAGAGAGAATCACTAAAGTAACTTATTTGCTTTTTATTGTTTGTCTTGTAGTGTATTAGCAACAAATAAATGAGAGGGTGTGGGGGAGTGAGAGCACAATTCAGCCGGCTCACATACAGCCTCACATGAGGTTTTAAAATTTTATTTGTAATATTGGACACATAAGTTTGTGTTATTTATATTTCTACCCCACAACTTCCCGTTTTTGACAGTTTTTACTAATTTCTCGTTTTCTTGATTTTTATTGGTTCTAAAGCTTCACTAATATTTATTAATGATTATTAGTTGACCAAAATTGTTACGAGTATTTGACCCGCTTAAAGACACGTTTTCCCGATTACCTCGAAAAACGCGCTTTAAGGTTCGTTAGTGATTTTAATCCATTTTAAGGATCCGTTTTCTTCGGGATTTGTTCCCTCATGATTATTTACACTTAATTAAGCTTCTAAATTATACATTAGCCTAATTAATCACTATTTTTAATTACGGGGTATTTCAGCTGTCTAGCGGGTGTAAAATGAAAAGTCGACCGCACTAGTAGCGCAATAGCTGTCTAGCAGGTGTAAAATGAAAAGTCACCCGCACTAGTAGCGTAATAGCTGTCTAGCGGGTGTAAAACGAAAATTCGACCGCACTAGTAGCGCAATAGCTATCTAGCGGGTGTAAAACGAAAAGTCGACCGCACTAGTAGCGTAATAGCTGTCTAGTGGGTGTAAAACGAAAAGTCGACCGCACTAGTAGCGCAATAGCTGTCTAGTGGGTTTGAAGCGAAAAAGGCGAATTGAATAGTAAAAGAGTCTTGCGAGTGAAAGGCCACCTGAGTGGAATGAAGATTATACTTCAAACTTGAGTGAAACAATTGATCGAATGACGTGATTGATTTTGTGGTACCCTTGAAAAGATTCCCACATGCAATGAAATGAGAATGATGACTTGGTTAACAGATGCAATAATCGAATCAAACTCCCTGTTTGTGGATGTAGATTTTTGTGTGAGCTGACGACTCCAGAGTTGTTTCAAATTTTGAGATGACTTTGGCATGTGGTGATGGCTCCGGATTACGTTGATGGCTTCGTGTGCACTGATGGCTTCGGATTACGTCGATGGCTCCGGTGCGGTCAGGTGGCTCTAGTGTGGTCGGAGGGCTCCGACATGATTCATGACCCCATTATGAGCAACGACTCTAGGGTGGTTGGTGGGTTTTGATTTGGATTGAGATTTTCGGGATGGTTGGTGGGTTTCTATTTGTTTTGGATTTTGAGTCGAATGGTGGGTTGATGTGATTGGCGGACTGTTGTTGTGCTTGACGTATTTTGATGTGGTAGATAACTTCTTGGTCATGGATGGATGGCTACGGTCCAGTTATGACTTCAGGGTTCTCTCATGATGGCTCCGGGATAACTCGGGATGGCTCCGGAAAGGGCTACGAGATGGCTCTATTCGGTGATAGTGAGGAACAAAGGGGGGCATTTGCCTGTGAGGTGGTTGCACCCTGGGTGGGCTGCCTACGTACTCAATGTTGTATTGAGATCAGACCATACGTAGTTCGAAACTATGTAGGCAAGACCCTGGTGATGAAATGGCTCTAATAGGGATGTTAGGTGGCTCCTATATTGTTCTCGAACTGTTGAGATGGCTCCTGTGTAGCTCTAAAGATGGTCACAATGTCTGAGGACGGCTCCCGTATGGCTCCAATTTGGCTTTGGGAGGGGTGTCGATGAGACTCAAGTATGACAGTGGATGGCTCCGAGATTGTCTTCGTACGGCTTAGGATGGCCTTATTTTGGTTCGATGTAGCTCAAAGGTAGCCTGGGATGGCTCTGAATGCTTCGATGTAGTTCGAGGATGGCCCCGGGTGGCTTCATAATGATTCGACGTAGCTCAAAGATAGCCCGAAATGGCTTCAACTTGATTTCCTTTGATAGGCAGTTTTACTTCAACTGCAGCAACTGAAGTCGACTCTCAACGAGACTAGGCAGAGTTCTTACCAATCAGATGTTGATGATGGAGTGCTTATGATGCATGCAAATATTAAATGCTAGATACGATGCAAAATGCATATGCAGTTTTTGTAGAGAAGGTACGGTTCTATCTCTATTAATATGAGGTTTACGAATATAAGACATCTTCAATTCGATCTTGAATGATTGTTGAATTGGAAGGCGTGAATCATTTTCCTCTCATGGAGGGATACGGGTCAATCTCTCGTGAGTTTGGCTGTGTGTGCAAAGCGGTGTGATGATACTCTCGATGCTTAGAGCAGTATTTTCCTGAGAATTTCCTTTCGAGGTTCTGGACTTTCCGATCCTCACAAATTCCTCACTTGCAATGAGATTAGTTGTTTATGATTTGGTGCTTGGATCAAAGAATCACTCGCACTCGAAAGACCTTGTGGGGTAAGGTCACACTCTTCCGCTCATGGTCCCTTTGGGATGATGGGACATGTTGATAACGAGTATGAAGCTTATGATTCATGTTTCAGATCTGGTACTTTCAGTTAACGCTCATTAACTTATGAGTTAGAGGTCTTTATTGGGTTGTAACGGGGATGAGGGGTATGATGCATGTCACATGGGACTGTGGGATTTATTTGGGAATCGTGGAGCTTTTGTGCAATAAAGGACATGTTTCACCTTTGCCATGGGTGGAATGATTAGACGGGCTTTGATAACCCCTTATCAGTTTCTTTGGGACATCATTGGTCCGTTTGCTTATTTTCTCCTTCTTCTTTGGTGTGTGATTTTCGCTTTCCCGCTTCCTGCTTTTGGGATCGCATGGGCTCATCGACCTTCTTGGGCATTTTCTGCTTACTTTTTTGGCTTTCAGCTTTGGAGTTTTCATTGACTCGCTAATCTTCTCAAACATTTCGGTGTTCTTTTTTGGTGTCTGACTTTGGAGTCACATTGACTCACTGATTCCTTTGGACATTTTCGTTTGCTGTTCTTGTGAAAGATGGTGGGGGAGAGACCATGGCTCCGGCTCTTTCGAGATCCTCTATTGCAAGGGCAAGTAAGTATATGTACGTGGGTTGGCATGTTGTGGAGTTCACAGAAAAAGGTTTATCGTGAAAGGCTCAGCAGGGCTAACTAAGGGATTATGTACAGAGCAGTCAAAGCTTTTTGGTTTTGTGGTGATTTTTATTCCTAAGTGTCTCGTCATTCTCATTAGTCAATGATTGTTTTCTTACTATTCTCGGATCTTTGCATGAATCGTAGTTCGTATCCTGTTTATCGACATTGATCTCGCTATGAATTGTGCCTTTCCATGTGCTGAAGGAAAGCACAAGTCGCTCGTGGTTTTACCTCCATGGACTTGCTCTATCTTCCCTCATCGCTTAGTGGATTGTCCAATACACTCAACTAAAATTCCAGGGAAAATACCGCCCTTCGCATGCCATACATTCGGTTTGTGGTGCTGGTTTTGACTAGACCCTCGTGTTCATTGACGGGTCGAGAGTTTAATGGTTCACGCACTCTATTCAATTAATCTCTCAAGATTTTCGCCAAAAATTTCGCTTCGATATGAATATATGCAAATGCAACTATCTACAATGCAATTTATTTTGGTAATATGGAATTATTATGTATAAGATGCATGAAACGCTGAAAAACAATGAATGAAGATGGTTGACTTTGGATTTCAACCGAATGCTTTTTTTTTGTTCTGTGGTTTTCTTTTTGGATGTAATGCATGTGTGGTAAGGCTACACCTAATCTCGCTTGAGTCGGTTTCAGTTGAGGATCCCCGATGTTCATCTCGCCAACAATGGTTCTTTAGGCGGTCAGTTGCTGAGTAGGTCCCAGAAGAAATGTGACCCCACATGTTTTAGCTGTAAATCGAACCTTGACCACTTAAGGAGTGGTAATCCCTATATTGCGCCAGTCAACATGACAAAACTGTCTTGTTCTTCCTGTGATTCCTAGATAGGTCAAACAAAAGGGGGAGGGATGGGATGCAACCCTTCAAACACTTTCATTACAATAAGACATGACTCAACTACTTTCTGTCATTTTCGTCATGGATTAACACATGGTCCTGCATGGCTCGGTGATGCCTCAGGAAAGTGCGCCTTCGTGGTCTAGGATGAACGTCTTAGCTCTAAAGAAGATACCTCTCCTTTGTCTATCAGCTCTTGGATTGTGTTCTTTAGTGTGGTACACTCATCGGTGGTGTGTCCCCGGATTCTATGATAGTCGTAGTATTCATGCAAATGTGGCCCAAGTTTTTTGATTCTTGACCTTGTATTGAAAAGTGCTAGATGACCTCCCTCGACTAATATTTTCAATGCTTCGCTGAGTGACAGTCCGAGGTTCGAAAGTTGTCCCTGTGAGCTTTGTCCGAGTGTACGTTCCCTTCTTTCCATGATTTCAGGTTGATCTGTCAATTTGATTTCAGTGTCCTCCAAAGCAATCACGGCCGCCATCAATCGTTTGAAGTCACAAATACCCAGGTATCTCAACTGGCATTGGTACTCTTCTCTCAGGCTAGAAATCACCATTTGTATTTGTTCTTCTTCATTTGGTCGATTATTCATTTGCCCAGCCTTCACCCTCCATCTTTCTATGAATTCCCTCACAGTTTCGCCATGGTTTTGACGGGTGATTTCTAAATCTTTGTGTGTAACTTCATGATGAAAGTTACCACCGTATTGGGTGAGAAATTCAAAGTACAGGTCTTTGCTTGACTTTCCTTTCAAATCTAGACCCATAATCCAGAGTAAGCATGCCCCCTCTAAGTAAATCTAAAGCACGCGGCCTTCAGCTCATCGGATAGACCATGTAGATCCATGAGCTTATCATACCTATCAATGTGATGCTTTGGGTTTCCAATCCCTTCATACTTCTTCATTTCAGGCAAACTCATGCCCTTTTGCAGACGAGCATCAGGATACGGGTTAGCTGGCTCCCAACCAGCAGACTTAAAACGTTGGGCTAGCTCTAGTTCCGCCTTCAGTTCTTTCACTAATTCTTTCATTAGACTCGCTCTGAGATCAAGGTTTTGGATTGAAATGGCTTTCTCAGGGTAGCCGGTGTCAAGAGATTGAGAGGGCAGTATTGTTCCTGGTTGAAGGTGTTGGCTTGAATTTGACGAGTGATGAGGTATTTGCCAAGGAAGGACATATTTTGTGTGGGCAAGGAGAGGTTTAAGCTGGAACGCACCATGGGGAAGATGGGCGTTCGGTCTTTCCCTTATCACAGACCATTTGTGGTTGCCAATTCCCTCTGGTGGCGGTTGGGGTTCTCAGAGCTGAACTGTTCATAGGTGAAGAAGGCATGCTTGGCGTGGTTCGGGCTAGGACAGAGAGAGTGTGATGATCCATTGCTTGAAACTCATAGGCATCGTATGCAGAGTAAGTTGGAGAGTCCTTGTAACTGCTATCCGACCCCGTATAGACCCTAGTTATTCTTCTTTGGACAAATTCTTCTATCTTCAGGTTTCTCTCCAAGTCATCAGCAAGGTCATGGATCAATCCTTCATGAACAAACCGGCCTTCGACTGCTTGATCATTTCGGGGTGCCCACTCCATTCTTTCTGCTGTTGCTATAAGCGGACTGGTTTTCTTTCTTTCCAGTTGCCAATTTTCACGAACACCTGCAAGCACAGGGATTAGAATGAAGGAATAGAGGTAATATCAGTATGTTTTGTGAAACGAAAATTTGTCGTGTGATGAATGTGAATGATTGTTGGTGCGAAACGATTTATCTTGAAAATGTTGAGAGATGGGCGTCACTTTATTTCATCAATTTTTTAAAGGGGATGTATCCGTAGACACCGCAAATTTCACCCCATAAAGCAAAGTTTTGAGAGTGATAGATAAGACGTGAAGGGTCGTCACGTTTGTTCCTTCCTTTAAACAAGACGTGCATGCCAAAAGAAACCGAGTTTTTGGAAAACAATTTTAAAAAACCGTGTTTTCAAAGTGGCGGATTTTCTCAATATGAATTTTGACGCTCGGTCATTCGCCAAGAAAATAGGGAGTGGGGAACCCTATACACATTGATCTAAACAAATTCAAAGGAGTGTATAAACCTATACATGTAATCTATTCAGAAATGGACGAGAGAGAAAAGAAACATAGGGGAAAATCCTATACATCATCAATCCTAAAAAGTCATTAAAAGGGGAAATTTGAGCTAAACTTCTTCAGAAATCCTCTGGCCCGTCTTTGGGCTTCTGAATGACTGCTCACGCTCGGCCTCCTGGTCGGCTGCTCACTCATCTTTGGGTTCTTGACCGGCTACTCGCTCATCTTCAGGCTCTTGACCGGCTACTCATTCGTTTTAGGGCTCTTATAGCGGAGCGGTACTGTGATCAATCAAAGCGGGTTGGTGTTCTTCTGATTTTCAACAGTTTGAACTCGAATCAGTGTTGCTGATCTTCATGTCGCTCGACTCGGATTGGTACACCTCTGATTTTGTATTTGAATGGTTGGTCTTCATTTCGCTTGGCTAGCTCCACAGGTTGGTGCGCCTCTGATTTTCAGCTCGATCCGCTCTGACGAGGGAATAAGGGATATATTCTTGAGAAAGGAAAAGGTGAATGATCAAGCACAAAATCTTATGTGAAAATCCACCACTTTTGTGAAAACACGAAATGACTAGTACGCTCCACAGTAATGACCGCTGCTCTTGAAGGTGGGTAGAGCTTCAAAAGTAACGGGTCACAACATGGGGACTGAGTCATTTATTTTGAAATACGTTTGTGAAAATCAACTTTTAAAACTGTTTTCGAAAGCTATTAAGAAATAATGTTGGTGAAGAATGTTGTTTGAAACTCGTTTGTACAAAGTAGATTTTTCGAAATCTATTTTTGAAAATTGTTTCGGAAATAACATTTTAAAGATGAAGTGGCAGGTTTTAAAACCCCAAATGTTTATGAGTAAAAATTAGGTGGGATTCAAAATTAAACGATCTTGTAAGAAAGCTTTAAGAGACATACAAAAGAGAATTCCGAACGTTTAAAACTGATTGGTTTGAAAAAATGGTTTGCACACATGTATAGCATAAAGTGAAACGTGGCTATATTTGATGTGGAGTTGTAAGTGTTAGTGTTAGGATAATCACTTTCCAGGTCAATTATGATTCCGTCTCACCGGGGGAACCATCGTCCCTTCACTGTCATCTCTCGGGGTTTTTCTCTGATATGCCCTTTGCGGGGCACGTTATAAAGAAGGCCCCTCATCGAGTGAGTAAGTTCGAAAGGTCAGGATACCCGAAGCGATATGGAAACATACGCCACGGCCAGTGATGATCCGACAACACCCCACTTTTCGGAAAACTCGGGGAAGTACTGCATGGGAACGGGTCTCTCGTCATCTGCACGGTCAGGTGAGTCTAAAGTCCAAATTATTCACTGACTACGTTGTGCCATGTATGGGTATCCGTTAAATACGGGATCCTCTATGGACGTGTAGCATGACATTGGGCTTTAGAGACACCCGTGGTGCAGAGGAACAATGGAGAACTGAGCCCATGCAATCTTCAGGGTAAAGTAGAAGGATGGTCAGACAGGTGGCATACAAGGGGGTGACTACCCGTAAAACCTGTCTTAGACACCGGATTAGACAGTTGGACACTGAAGGCTCATGGTACACTATATGCTGGCTTAGACTCGGATAATGGAGGGTATTTTTGGATCATGAGCCTGCAGGGCATAGGTCGATGACCATCTTGCCCCGTGGGTTTAGCCATTTATATAAATGACCCAGCTCATGGGAAATCAACCGTGGACCGGTCGGGATTCCGTGACTCGTGGATAAATCGGGTGACACAGAGGAATATATGTCCTAAGCTACCCTCCCAATGCACCCCACAATCATAACATAAATATAAAAGGGATGAAGTTAGTATCATCCTATTTGCTAAGAGTTTTATCTTAAAGGTGATTCCAAAATTGGTTGTTTATTAACCTAAAGGGAAGTAAGCTTCATTCAATCCTAAGTGTCTCTTTCTAATCGTGAGCTAATTATTAACCCAATTGTTGTAATGTTTGTTGAGGATCTATCAAGTCCTAACTGTCCTCATCAGGTACACACTCTAAGTGTGGAGTAGAATGATCCTAGAGGCTTTGAAATGAATCTCTTGAAGGTTTTGAAAGAATTGGGGAAATCCTGACAATCTTGTATGAAGTTCAGTCTTCCTTGAGTTTGAGAAAAACTTACTCAAGTTTTCCCCAGCAGAGTCGCCATTCTGTGGAGGGTGATTTTTCGGTATAAGGGGGTCTATCTAAATATGGTCCGACTAAAAAGCCTAGATCCTAGAAACTGCCATTCTGTGGAGAGTGAAAAACCCGTTATTCTGGCATCCCTCAAATACCTACTACATCGTCCGTCTTTCCCAAAAAGCTTATGGGGAATGCTAGTGAGCACTACACCCGCTCTCAATGGGCTCCACGCGGACTTATGCCCTAAGGGCGGAAATTGACTAGAGTCGCCACCTAGTTTGACCTAGGGAACTAGGAAGGGAGGAGAAGGGTTCTAAGAACCGTTAATTGACTTTGTGATCTGCATATGAATTGGACTTATCTGGTCATACCAAAAATTCTGTGTGGGTTCGCACAAGGTTACACCCCTTAGAAGTGGCAACGACCACGACTTCGGATTGGTGCCCGAGGAAACCTCGGTCTCCAATTGTCGGGATTGCCTTCTTTCAAAACCTTTTTAGAGAGATTCATTTAAAATCCAAGGATAGGATTAGGACAGAATGAGAGAAAACGAGTGTATGAGGCGAGCTTTTATGCCAAGCTAGCTCCAAGAAGAAGAATTGATGAATTCGGACGAGTATAGAATGAAAGATTAGAAGTCTGATTTTGAGAGTTGGAGAAGTTGAGGGTTTGTGGGAGTGAGAGAGGATTTGAATGTTTTGAGAGGTATGGGGAACACCTTAGAGTGGGAAAAGGGGTTTTTTTTTGGAATGGGGTCGCACCCTGTGTGGGTTGCCTACGTACTCAACTCCCTGCTGAGATCAGACCTTACGTAGTTCAGCAGTGTTTGGGTTTTGGAAGTTTTGATGTTTGTGGAGCTTGAGGATATTTGTAGTGTTTGAGATTTAGAAGGGTTCGAAGTTTCAAGAAGTTTCAGGTTTTGGGAGGTTAGAGTCTGTGAGACGCCCAGGTCTGTGAGACATTGAAATCTCAGAATGATTGAGTCTGTGAGACGCTCGGGTCTGTGAGACATTCGGGTTCGTGAGATGTTCGAGTCTATGAGACGCTCGGGCCTGTGAGACTTGTTGGTTGATGAGTTGTTTGTAGAGGATTTGAGTTCAATGCGAGTTGGAGTTTGAATGATGATTTGGGTATGAAGTGATTTGGAGTTTTGAAGATGATTTAAGTGTGTAAGGCAATTGGTATTTGAATAGAGATCCCGAGTTTTTTAAATTTGAGGTTTGAAAGCGATTGAGGAAACTCATTTTATTGTAAAAGGGCGGATAATCCCGAGGGATTACCCTATGTACCCCCTCGAGCACGACACTTAATGAATGGTAAGTGCCGAGGCTCGAAAGATGGGGCAATGTATTTATGTCGAAAACTAGGGTTTAGAGAGAAACACCATGAATGAGATGCCCTCGGTCAAACCCTAATAACGTCTCTAACTCCCAGGTTTTAAAACGTTAAAACTGAAAATATTGAAATCGAGTGGAAGGGAGTTAGACGATTCTAAAATCCCGGCTACAACTAGGAAGGCAGTCACATCCCTAGCACCCCGCCTCGTAAAAATCTAGGCTGCAATTAGGGGATGTTTGTCACCCTAATGCCCTGCCTAAAGATGTCCAGACTGCGACAAGGGATGTTACGACCCCAGTGCCCCGCCTCGGATTTTTATTTTAGAAGAGAGACAAGCAATGTCTAACTAGGAAGAAAACGTTCTTTGAAGGTGTTAGACATCTCATGTTCCCCAAAAACGGTTTATGTCTTTAGTTGAAAACTAAGTTTAAAATGACTTTTGAAGTTGTTCGGAATTCTCGATAAAGAAACACTGATTTGAGAAATGTTTTAGGAGAAAACTTTCTGCATATGTGAGAAGAACTTTCTGCATTTGAGAAGAGTTTTTTGTGATGTGAGAAGAGTTTTTCCTTTAAAATTCCACAAAATAGTTTCTTTGAAATCTAAGAAAACTTAATGAAATTTGAATGAGATGAATGTTTGAAATTCGAGAAAGGAGATTTTTTTTGGATTTTTGGAGTTCAAACAGGATTTACAAGTTGGGTTTGAATTTGGGCTGAATTGAATGAATCGAAACGAATTGAAGATGAATTGGGTTGAATTGAAATGAATTGGAATTGGATTTAGGCCGAGATTGGAAAACGGGCCGGGTCAAAGTTCGGGTTAGTCCAAGTTGAATTGGTCAAACTTGGGTCAAAGCAAGATTGGTCAATGTTTGGGTCAAAGTTGGATTAGTCAATGTTCGGGTCAAAGGTCAACATTATGGTCAACATTTGATTCATATGGACTCGGTTTGATTTTTGTGGACTTGGGTTGATCTTTGTGGACTTGATTGGGTCAAAGTCAAAGGTTCAATCAACTCAGGTTTGGTCAAAGTTTCGGGTCAAACTTGGGTTGGGAGTTGGTCAAAGGTTCGGGTCAAGGTCAAACCTGTTTGACTTTTGTGGGCTTGGGCAAATTGTGGGCTTGGTCCGATTGTGGGCTTATTGGGCCTTTATTGGGCTTGTTGGGCCAGGTTAGACATTGGGTTGAGATTGGTTGTGGGCCAAGATTGGATTTGGGCCGAGATTGGATTTGAGCATTGGATTGCCGAGTTGGTTTTGGGGGACAAATTGGATTGAAGTGGCCATTTTTATTTGGGCTGAAATGGGTTCAATAGGCTTTGGAAAATTTGGGAAGAAATGATGAATCAAATTGAGATGAATTTTGAGAAAGTGTTTTTATTAAATACATGTTATTATAATAAGGTGTGGTTTGGGTCTAGGGATTACCCATCTTATTAGGTGGGACCATGGCTCACCTAAATCTTAGGGTTCACCCTCTATCCTAAGGCTTGGTCCTAAGGTCTAATAACTAGGGTTTAGTAGATAAAAAATAGATGTAGCAAATTAAGAAAGTGCGGCAAAAATAGATGCAAAGCGCATACATATATAGCACAAGATAAAATATCAGGGAGCAAAACACATGATAAACGACACGTAATAATCAACAATGAAGGGAATGAAATTCGACGGTCCTGCTTAAATGCTACTTACAACTAGGTGATCACTTACAAGAAGCAACGAAGCCTTGGAGTCTGATGTTATGAACATTGATCATTTTACAAAATAGCCTAATTAACTAACCTTCTAGTGCTTTTAAAGAGTGGTGAAGACTTAGTCAACAGAGATACAAGGCCTATGGTCAACTCATCATCTTTATTTTTATCACTTGAATCTCGTAACCAGGACAATGTGAAAACCCAACTATCGTGAACCTATACCTTAAAATCCACTATTATAATGCACAAAATAGGACCGCAAGAGGTAAACCAAAACTTCCTAAACAAACTATAGCAGAGCTAAAACCGGTCACTGAATATACAATGTTAAATTGCCAACTTAAGATTTACCCTGAACGGAACTTTACAGATTGATTATACAGTCATCCTATCTCTTATTCTACATTTCATTCTTTCTTCTTTTCATCTTTTTATTAGCTAGAAAGCAGCAGAAACAATAGTTCAATAACAACATGGATTAAGGCTTCGCAAAACCCAGATGCACCCGGATAGTGGAACTTAACGCTATAACATATACAAATACAGAAAGGGGATCAAATACAAACTTACATGCTTCGCACTTAAACGATTCAAACTACACCACTGGGCTTTTGAAAACCGAGAATAATAAGAATAATCGACACAACTTGCAACGCAGCTAGACAGACCAGTAAATCAGAAGATAAACGAAATCCAGATCAGAAATGAGTATCGGAAGAAAGAAGAACAACAGCCTTCCTGTTACAAGTTGACGAGAAGAATACACAATATGGGGAAAAATGTTAGTCCAGAAAAACAAATCAGTATCTACCAGAACAAAGTCAAGCGAAGAGGACACCCTTTTATGCCCACAATTACAAGGGGATATACCCGAAATCCTTTACAGAGGCGACCGGTTTCGTATTCAACGGGATAGACCAGGTGAGCAACCAGCATGTATTAACCCAAACGTATCAAGAGCAGATCCAGCCATTATAAGCATAGTTTAGACTAAATGCAGTATGTAGACTGATGGATATAGGTACATAAACAGAGGGAAATGTAATGAATAAACCAAATCTCTGGAAGGGGGTATTAAACGGAAATACCTGCTTCACCACAACATCTAAAATGCATCAGAAGTTAGTCAAACCAAACACAGTCGCTTATCACCAGGTAACAGATTTCCAAGCAAACCAGAAGTATACAAAGCGAAAGGGGCTTTGGTTCTCAACCCTTCTCTGTAACAGAATGACCATCTCGAGAGTTGAAGTGCATAAGCGAAATAAACTGGAAAGAAAAGCAAACACAACCGCCGTATAAACCGAGACAGAAATACCGGCTCACAGGGGCACCTTAGTTTTCTGTTCGTGGACTGCTTGGTCCATACCAGACTGGGAACATGTGCATTTTTTATCAAACGTACAGAATGTACAAGAAAATAACGAGTACAGAAGCATAATTTGTATTCCATGTCTTCCCTTAGTAGAAACATACGAAATAGTGGTTCGATGTTCTGGTTATGGGATCGGGATAAAAAGGACGAACGCGAAGACATCATAAAAGGAAAAGAAAAAGAGAGGAGAGAATTTAGGATGAACGATCGGCTCTTCCTTCGAAGACATTTCTCCAACAGAGCCGGGCTTTCGCCTAGCCATCCCCATACGGTTCCTTTGGCGAGAAGTTGAGGGAAATCAGAGATGAAGAAAGGAAATCAAGACGAAATTCCAAAATGAATTTGAGATCGTCTGTTGAAACAAAAACGTAAACATGGCACTTACACTGCGGGCAAAACAAAAGAAACAAGGAGAATGACAGCACCGAGGAAGACGAGGAAAGACTTGGTGAATGTGGATTTCTGATTCGAAGGCGGAGGGAGTGAGGTTTTTCGGACTCGAGAACCTGGAGACGGCGGCGAAGTTCTGACGGGGATGAAGATCATAAATGGCGTTGGTGATGGTTTTACGTGGGTTTCTGGTGGAGGAAAGGATTTCTTGAAGGCTTAGACGTGGGAACGAAGAAGGTGAGTTACCGGCGTGCGAAAATGTGAGGAAAACTGGGAAGATGTCGACCACTTCATTTTTGTTATTCCCAGAGAATAGAAGCAGGATGAATGAGAATATCCATCTATCGAGAGTGTCCGAGACAGGTGAGTGGAATGTCTGGCTTCAAATAGGGAAAAGAATAGGGTTTTCAGGGGTAAAAACTGAATGGGCTATGCAATCCTTGGGCCTCGATTGTTGTAAGTGTGGGTGTCTGGACCGGATTTGTTGGACCTGAATAATGGGTCCAGTTTGACTGGAAATAAATTATTAAAACAAGAGTAAAAATACTCTAATGTTGGCACTGAGATTCGAAAACAAGACCAATGGTATCTCTTACACCTATACTTACCAGCTGCACTAACTCAGTACTTTGTATATACATGAGGGAAATAATACTACGGTTCCACTTTGAACTGAATAATTCTTTTAAAAACACTAGTGTTCTAGATGAAGATATACATTAAAACAACAGAGTTTAATCTAACAAAGTGAATTGTTTTCTTCCTAAGAATTATAAAATTATGGAATGCACACAATAAAATACAAAACGTAATAAAATAAACGAAACAAATACATGAAATAATGAAATAGTATACTAGTATGATATAAATAAAATACAGTTGAATTCCCTAAAAATGGAAATTGAGTTAGATATATACGAGTAATGAAATAAACAAGTGACAAAATAAAACGAAATGAGAGGAAGATAATCGAATTAGCGACGAAACAAAACAAAATATAATAACATGAATGAATAATAATAATGAAAATACACATAAAATGATAGAAATGATCCTATAGAATAATTAAAATAAGAGTAAATCCTAGAAGATAGGATAAAATAAATGAGTAACAAAAATGAAAAACAAAATATAACTCAAAAAGTAAACAAATGAGCAATAAGAAAATAAGTGAATAAAACAAAAGGGACGGGTTTAAAACCGTATGATTGTTGGAAACTCATTTTCGAAAAATTGTGTTTTTACGAAATGCTTTGGGGTAGTACGTGAGGCGCGTTAACTAGGATTCTGACAATGAGTTAAGGGTTGGGGTAGTACGTGAGGCGCGTTAACTAGGATTCTTCCCAGTAATTACTGGATACCTAACAGACACTTACACCCAACCTCTACGTCTCTAATTTTCTTAAAAATTCAAAGAAAGAACGCCGGAGAGGTAGAAAGCCTCCTCACACTCGGGGAAACCCGATCCGGCAATAACTTAATGTTATTAACCCGTGAAGAAAAGACTATATCATACAACAGTCCCAAGATCTGAAGCTCTGACTAGAGCGTGAAGTTCAAAGACATCGCCAAAGGAAAAATACCCATTGAGGGACCAATTTTAGCGACAACTTGGGTCGACATGCTTAGCAGTCGATAGACCCTACCTTACAAGGAAAGAGGACCGAAATACCCCAAGACTCATGAAATAAATAAAGCTCAAATAAGAAATTAATTAAGCCAAGAATGCGATTGAGATAAATTCCGCATTTCGAACACTTGAGAGGGTAATTTATGAAAACCTCTCGTAAAACAATGAAATAAGAAAATATAATTCGAGACGTAATTACACCATAAAATTGGTACAGTCTATAATGCTGAATGAAGCATGACACAATACTATACAAAAAAAAATCTCGTAATTCAATAAATTCCCTGCTCCTTCTCACGTTTCTCTTCATTCTCTGTATTACCTGAGAAAAACAATACCACCTCCTTCCTTCTCCTTTTATCCAATTATTCTTCTAAGTCTCTCAATCTCAGACAGCCGAAACTGGTGACCACAACTGGTCATCCTCTTCTGCTTCTACCACCGGCAAACGAGGAACATACATACTAATGCCTCCTTCATTCTCTTCTCATTCGAGATGTTTTATTCCCGTGGGACCCCAAAATCGTCCCACAAGGGACAAATGCTGCTTACCATACTTCTACTCTACAACAACATAATACAGCACCAATAAAATGGGCAACAAGCCTTACGATATGAAATTATGAACCAAAAGGCTGGAAGTATGTACAATATCTAGCCGTTATGTTAGCATGCAATATCGAGAGGAAACCAAATATTTATGAATAAATGGGCATCGAAATTTGAAAGTTTTGAACAAAGTTAAAGGTCGTAATGGGGAGATTAACTGAGGGGCTAAGATGGGTAATGAATCAATTGGTAGATTCAGTATTAATTTGTAAGTGTGGAGGAAGCGAGTAATAATGTGAGAACTTGAAGGTATATAACTGTATGTCCCAATTGATTAGCACTAGAATTTATGTGACCACATGTAGCGAATGAACATGTATACATACACAAATGGTACGAGGATTGAAGTGAGAAGAACTTATAATCCAGGAGAATATTGATTGGAGAGAACACTCATATGGAGATGTATATAAATCTAGGGATCATTATAATATAAATACGACCTTGAACCTTATGACACATGCGTATGTATTTAGGTACACACCTAGATGTATACAAAGTTAGAAGATTCACACACTTAATCTCAAGGCTTGGATCTTGTTACTAGTTCATGAATTGATTGCCAGATGACTAGAAACCAGAGGGTTAAGAATTAAAATTGGTTAAACTAATTATTTGCTTAAAACGGACGTGCAAGGTTGAACTTGACCCTGGCCAGGTCAACTGACACTGAGCACAAATTGGGGTGCAGAGGTAGCCCAACACTTACATTGATCACGTCAGTGTTGGATGATTCTCGAAACCCCCTAAAAGTGGACACATAACTACAAATAGGTGTCAAATTGTATGAATTGATTTGGTAAAGTGCGAAGAAAGCATTGTTGCCACTAGATAATAAAATCACATAAAATACACCGATACATGGTTCGAAACCTAGAAAGTAAACACATACAAAGATGTAAAGACTTGAAATTGTAGGAAGAATGGCGTGATGTTACTAATAGCCAAATAGATAATACATGAAAACATGAACTACAGAAACCAAGTGCAAGACACTGGACCTTGCGACTAAGCAGAGCTAATCGACAAGCTGCTGCTTGATACGATCATAAGAACAATGATGTTAATAAGGAAACTAAAATATCCTATGTTAAACAATTTACAATCATAGAGACCTCTAACATATACAATTCGACACCCTTCAGACTTAAACTAAAGGAGGTCAGCCAGTAATGTCAAGGCCATAATTGGGCTGGAAAATAAAGGTTACTTAAATACGAAGAAAAGCCTATTTTGGCGGTACGCATCAAGGGAGAGAATAGGTAACAAAACCGTGCATATTAATACCGTCACTAAACCATTACTACAAAGCATATATGAATACAAACCTAAAGGTCAGCTAAGAAGAATAACTCAAACGCCTAAAAGCGCACTAAAAGAATGAATATCCAACCAAAAAAAATAAAAATAAAAATGGATAGACAGATTACAAGCCACCAAAATCGTGCATAAATTCAAATGCCCCACGGCAGTCAAGAAGCCTTTATTCCTAAATGATAAGGATACAATTAAGCCATGCACCACCTTGGAAGACATAGTGAGGGAAAACTAAACCTGAAGGAAATCAGAGTCGCACAGCAGAAGCTGGTGGACCATATTTCACATCTTTAATTCGAATAACAAGTGACATATCGGCCAATATCTTAGACCCAGAGAGGCTAAATCCGAATCCGTTTTAGATCAGTATGGAAACCGATAAGAATTCTTGAGACAGAAACCAAGCCATTAACATTGTCAAGGCCTTTGATGAGATTATATTGCGAGCTACATCGCATAGAAACCAGAATACTCCATGAGAACTAAACAGCTAGAACCAAGGTTCAAGGATGATATAAAAGGGATTACGTGGGCGTAATCCATTTTTAAGGGGGTAGGCGCGTTGCGTTTTTACTTATTGTTACATGTTTGTGGTGTTGATTTGGGTGCTATGTGTGAATTGTGTGTGGATTGGTTTGAATGCATGGTAGTCATAAATGAATGACTTGTTCATCTGGTTGCTATGAGTGCAGTACATAAATATCATTGGTACATTGCAGTATTATTAGCCACAGATGTGGCGTGGTGCTTATAAGCACAAATGGTGAAATAGAATTGTGAAACTTGCGGGACATGAACCCTTGGTCAGAGAAAACGTATTCAGGACTTAACCTTTGCACTATGTGTGTTCCTATAGCCACACGTTGGCTGTGTGTATGAGATTGTGTGTATAAGATTGTTATGTGTGTGTATGTACGCTCGGTTATGACTGAATGTGTGTACTGTGGTTCACACCTCAAATTGTTATTTGTACATTGCTAATACCTTGGACTACTATGAAAACTTGTGAGAAGCCATTAATGTGGCATAGTGCTTATGAACACACTTGGGTAGTGAGAATTATGAAATGTGGGACTTGATCCCTAGGATTAACAAGAATGGGAAAACACCAGTTAAGGAAGTAAGACTTCGGGACAAAGTCTCTTTTAAGGGGGGTAAGTTGAAACACCCCAAAATAATTAGACACATGAAATCATAAACGCGGGAAGATTATCCGAGAATAACGTGTCACATAATTCGGGACATGTGATAATGCATGAACATTTAAATTAAGTACGGACATATATATGTCCGAGAACATGACAACGTGACATATTAATACAGTCGCGTACATATATATACATATATGAAAATACATATACACAACGTTACAATATTACGACATTGTATATATAACTGAAACGCTACAAAATAAAATAGTCGCGTATATGAATAATAACGCGACATGTTAACATAGTCGCACATATATATATATAAGTATACAAGAAATAGGTATGTATTTAGCTGATACAAAAAAAATGATGAAGTGCACTCCTGCCGGGATTCAAACCCGGTACCACTTGTATCTCTGCTAATTGTCTTAACCGATTGAGCTGAGCTCATATTCGGTAACAAATCGCATATTTGGACTCGAAAGTAACAATAAGCCACTAGACTAACTATGCTAATAATTCTCCTACTACTGTAACTACCGAAAAGAAAGAAAAGGAATAAAACGATACTGCAGAAATCACTCATGTTTCCATTACCGACATCTACACAGCAACATTTCCCTTTTGGTTCCTTTTCGAGCAGTTCAATACCAACATGCCAGATCATGTGCATCTGAAACCAACATTGTCAGAATTCCTAAACTCGGTTTATCCTCCTCAAACTCAGAACAATCTTCCACAAACACAGCATCTGAAACCGTCACAACCTTCAATTCTTCCTTAGGATCCGAATATACTTGAGAAGGAAGTGAACCAGGAGTTCCCTGCTGCAATGAAAATTGAGTCAATTGACTCATCTGCCTCTGCATATTCTGAACATCCTACTCCAAGTCCTGATCAATAAACGTTTGGTGCTCATATTGACTCTCTTGGGTGGCCACCAGCTTGTCTATCATCTCCCGGAGCTTAGCATTATTTGAGATAATGACTTGTTATAGAGGAGAAAGTTGTTCCTGACAAAGATTTTTCCCTTGCTGATATTCAAATTGCTCCTCAATCCGCCTCATCTCCTCTATCTCTGGACAAGCTTCAAGCTCATGGGGTCCCCCACACTGAGAGCAAAACGGATCAAAGGAATCTGGAGACACTTCATATTCAGCCCACATAGAAGTATGGTACATCGGCTCAAACGTCATCTTTATTTCACCCAGCGACCTGACCAACTCATGTGCCATTATTAAAATTAGATAGAAAACTAAAAACTAAATAAAGTAAAATGTAAAAATAAAATAAAATTGATTGCCCTTCTAGTTCTCTACGCTCAATGAAAAGTGTTGTCAATCTCCGGATCAAGATCAAGTACTATGCATTCACCAGACACCTGCAACAGCTAAGAAGGACACATAATCCAAATTAGAACTAACATAAACCAAACAAGAAATAAACTGTCAAAAATAATGAAATAATTAAAAACTAAATAAACTAGAAATAAAAATAAAAAATAAAATAAACAATAAAAAACAAAACAAGTGACAATAAACTTATGAAATAAAACAAAATAACCAAATAAACAAAATATAAAATTAAAAATAAAAATAAAAATAAAAATAAAAAATGAAATCAAATAAACTAAAACAATAAAACAAAATAAAATATAATATAATAAACTAAAAACAAAATATAATAGACAAATGAAACTAAATTAAAAAAAGAATAAATAATTAAAAATAAAATGAAATAATAGTAAAAAACAAAAATAAACCAAATAAAATAAAAACAATCGACAACAAGGCTAAGGACTAGACAAAGTCAAGTCCCGGCAACGGCGCCATTTTGCAAACAGGTAAATTGATATGCTAAAACTAATAAATTAACCTAGAAAATAACAAATCAAAAAGTCTGTCGGGTTGCAAAAATCTCGGTCGCAATAGTATAGCAAATAGAAGCAACCGGGTATCAATCCACGGGACTTGAAAGAAAATAAGTCTACTCCTAAGAAAACTGGAAATGCAGGGGGTTATAAATTGTTTTTGTGGCTGAATTGATTAAAGGCAAATCAAAATTTAAATAAACAATTAATGAAAGTAAATGATAAGTTTGATCAAATGAATGGAACTCTGGATTTGGGTTGTTCTTTACTGGATGAAATTAGCAATTCCTGCAGCTTTCTTTTGAAATACAGATTGGCCAATTCTTAATAATCTCTTCAATCATAAATCCTAGTTAAAAGAAGAGCTCACCTATCAGAACATGCTGGTTCTAATCTAGAAACAGACAAAACACATATAGGTGGATTCAGTGTGAAGAATTATTAGCCTTCGTAGGGACAAATTATCTATCCGACTAATTTTTCCACAAATCTTCAGATTAATTCGAACTTCTTGTTAATCACCTGATCTGATCATAACAAGATTCGTAAAACAACTCTAATAATTCGTGATATTATTAGTGAGGATGAATGCTTAACATTAATCAAGAAACAATCATGTATATTCTCATATTCAGTCTGCAAAAAAAACTAAGCTAACTCACATCCATTACAAACAACCCTCCCCCGGAGCAAATCCTCACTAACCAGACATGTTAACGAAATTGATACAGAAAATTGGAAGAGAATTCATTAAGTGAAAGGAAAAAACTCCCAAATCCTCTTGTTATCCAGATTCGAAGATTTGTTGGCGCAAGGTTGAAGATGATGGTTGACTCACTTCGGGCGATGCTCCACGATGGTGATGATGATTGATGCAATGATAGTGAATGTAGATGGTGTTGATGATGATTGTGAAAGATGAGTGTAGGAACGCTGTTGAGGAGCGTGGTCTTTGTTAGAAGAATGGCGTGAGAAATATCGGCCAAACAACTACGAAAAATAAGCAAATTAAACCCTTCAAATGCTCTATATTTCACACTTATCAGCATCATAATAGTGCCTATATATATCTCGCTCATTCTCCACGATCATGTTATCAAAATTATCCATGCTTTCATTATTTTTCCAAGTGCATTGGTGTCCCAAACAAGTGATGGACCACAGATGATAGAAAAACAAGCTTGTAGCACTCCAAAGCATGCTCCACATCCTTTCGATAAGCATGTGTTATTAGTATGTCTCATTTTAGTTTTAGCTTAGACTATTATTGAGTAATAAATATATTCATCCATAATTATTAATATATTGTTACTAATAATATAAGACATAATCATAACTAGTTCTTTTATTTAGGATTAAATATTATAATTAATTTTGAAATGCATATATTGGTAGATATTATATTTTCAAGTACAATTTAGTATTATAGTTTTATATCACCAAAATATAATTAATAAGTACTAGTTTACCTAAATATATGTATATTAAAAATATATATGGATCTCATTTTTTAGAGAATGAGATTTTAAGAATTTTGATATATTTAGTTTTTATATCATTATTAGTTTTTAAAATATTAAGATTTTGAATATATAAGGTTAACTATTTATGTTTGACATATTATAATTAGAAAGAAAAATGATGGGTTCCATTTTATGGGTTCTTAAAAAGTTCTTCGTGAAGAACCCAAAATTAGAGTCTTACCTCTCTCACTTCCACCTAATATTTTTATTTATTTAGTTAAGAACTCATTAGAATCATTGATAATCATGCTCTAAGTGTTTCAATCACATACATCATTGTCTTACTCAGTACCAGTAAATACTAGTCATCAATGAGATCTACAAATAATAATGTATGCATATTTTAACTTCATTTGTAATATTTTATCATGTACACTTTTAAACTACTAATATCTAGAAATAATCATGTAATATATTAGACTACTAATGAAATATCAATATGTGGTCAATGATGCATCTTTAGCTACTAATGAGCTACGTACTTTATAGACTGTCATGGGTACATTTTTTAACTGTCAATGGAAAGTTTGTTATCTATTACGAATATATATATATATATATATATATATATACTCCCTTCATCCCACTTTGATCGTCTTGTTTACTTTTAGACACATTTTGTCACTTCAGTATTAAACATATAACATTAAAAAAAATTAGATTTAAGTTTGATGAGATATAATTTATCATGAAATGAATCAATTACAAAACTTAGATTTGTAAAACTATATCTTGGACATTAAATATTGAAGTCAAACGACACACCCAAATAATAAACATGACAGTGAATAAGGAACGGAGAGAATATATATTAACATAGTGATAAGAACATTTATCAACCGTCATGTAAGCATTCCAAACTTCTAATTCGAAAAACCTATAAATAATCATGAACAATAAATAACGTTAGCTATCTATTTATACACAAGTTGAAAAAATTTCACTTGTTTGCCACATGCCAACTTGCGAGATGCTTGTGAGTGCAATCCTTACTTAGTAGGCTGAAATCAAATTCTGCTTTATTATTTAATTATTAGGGAAAATTACATGTCCCACCTATGACGTTTAGCGAAATTACGTATTTTACCCACGTGGTTTCAAAAATTACTTTCACCACCCATATGGTTTCCCTTGTTTTACATCCACCAAATTTTCTAATTTTTGTTCAATTCAAAAGATGCTTAAACGTTGTCCAAAATTGATGAAACTTTACATGGATGATGCTAAAGTGTTATATTTTGATCTTATGTCAAACCTGAAGTTTTTTAAGCTCACATCTTACCCGTAGGACCCAGTGAAACATGTGACATGTGAATATGTTTTCATTGGGTCCCACATGTCACATTTGAACTTAAAAAACTTTGGATTGATCACTGAACTATAATATATCACTTTTAAATCGTCCATGTAAAGTTTCATAAATTTTGGACAACATTTAAGCATATTTTAAGTTGATTGAAAGTTGGAAAAGTTGTTGGATGTAAAAAGGGGGAAACCACATGGGTGGGGAAATAAATTTTTGAAACCTCGTGGGTGGAATGTGTAATTTCACCAAATGTGATGGGTGAGGATGTAATTTTCTCTAATTATTATTTTGATTTGAGGAGTCCTAAAGATTGTTTCTTATGTAGGTCTCCACCACACTCCAGCTTCTTGAGCAACTCCACTGTCTCCTTAGCTTCAAGAAGTGGTTTTGCCTCAATGGCTTTATCCATTTCTTGCTATTCATTCTCTTTCGCATGCTTGCGAGCTTCCTAAAAACCAATGCAACATCTGCAATATTGCTTCTTGACTTGAATCCAAAGATAGAACTTTAGGTCCTCGAACAACCTTCTCAATTAAGTCTCCCCCGTCGCGAACTTCGTCTAACTCATCCCGGTCGTCTTCCTTATTAGCATCTCTTCGCGAACTTCATCTAACTCTTTTCATAACCTTGCAATAAGTGCGCATATGCGATTTACATGAAGAATTGGGTGACTAGTACTGCTTCAGCCGCTGATCGGCTAACTGAGAACGGTGCAATCTGCGTCAGTCTATGATGAAGAACGACAGCCTTAGCAGCGAGACGGTGGTTGTCTCTCTGTGCTAAATAGTAGTGATGGAGGACATACCCCAATTTCAAACGGTTCGCTTGAGCTCTCAGTTTCTCCAAGTGCCTCTGCTTCCTCATCCTCGATCTCCTTGTTGATTCCCGGTTTGTTATCATCCTCCTCCGCCTTCTCTCCTCCATGATTGACACCATGAAGTTGCCAATCTGCAACAGCGAGATCATTATGATGATGAGTTCGCGATCTTGAGGGCGTCTAATCCTAAAGTCGATTCCTGCATCTGCGATAGTCGTTCTTCAAATTGTCTCCCTCGATTCAAATTTTGAATCTCTTAATTCAAATTTTGAATCTCTCGAGTCAAATTTTGAATTTGAATCTCTCAATTCAAATTTTGAATTTTGAATTTGAATTTTCATTTTCGTTGAGATCCGCCGTATTTGCCATGAGGAAAAGGAAGGGTCACGACTGGAGAAAAAGTGACAAGATGTCTAGTTGGAATAAAAAGGTCGGGAGGAAGTCCGCTTGTAATTTTTTGAGGCAGGTGTGGGCTTCAAGTCAGGATTCAAGGCGCAAGTTGTCAGTGAGGAAGAGTTCCAATACAAACGGGTATTTACGAGGTACGGGTAGCGCCAAAGGTACACTACTACCACTGTTTTCATTGATCATGTTCACAAAGGAGTGTCGGAGTATCAACTGGGTAGAATTGTGAAAAGATTTGCTCATTGGAGTAGGCTCTACATTTGTAGAAAACGGAGAACGTGGAATCAAAATGCTTGTGCTTTTGTCGATGTTAATAACGTCAAGGATGCTAAAAGAGTTATTGAAGGCATCAAAGGATGGATTATTAATGGGAGTAGCCGTTGGGCGAGAATGGAATTTCAAGGTCACAAAGCTAGAGTGAGGAGAGACGGTCCCATTAGCGGTTCGTCACAGCCCATGAATTTGAATTTTTGGGACCAGAAGGAGCATGGCAATGTCAAATCCAGAATTTCTTTAAAGGTTAAGGCTAGAGGTGGCAATTCGGGTCAATCTTTCGGGTTCGGTTTGGTTAGGTTTGGTTCGGGCCCGTTTTGAACTATATAATATTCGGCTCGGATCGGACTGGGTCGGGTGAATTCGGTTTTTCGGGTTTAGTTCGGGTTTATGAAGTTACGGGTTGGTTTGGATCGATTCGATTGTATTTCGGTTTGGGTGATTTTAGGCTAGGGTGGTTTTGGTTTGGTTTCCTATGGTTCGGGTTAGTCAATGGTGCATTTGGTTTTTTCGGGTTATGGGTCTAATTCGGGTGAATTATTTGAGTTGGGCTAAATCGATACAAATTTGTAAATGTCATATTAAAATAATCATTTTTTTCATTTCCGACTACATATATCTCAATAAAATTATGCTAAGTTGACTACTCATGATGTAGACATTGGTCAAATTGAAGGAACATTTTGTATGTAGGGTGGTTATACAATCTAAAATTGTATCCACCAATTCAAATCTAATTTTGTAAATCTATTCCCATTATAAGAAAATCCTTCCTCCATCAACTAGTATTATAACTATTAGCAAAAAATACAACATGAAAGTTGACACCCACATCCAACCATAAGTTAAAAAAAGGCACAAACATTGTTCAAAAAAGCATAAATTAAAGGTTCATGATGTATTGTGATGCAAATCTATGAGACATGCACATGTTTACTCGTTATTTTTCAGATGTGTATCTATTAATATTTTCAAAACTTGAAAACGCAACACAATTATTTATTTACTATAGATTATATATGTAGGAATAATTTTTACATACTCTTTAGCATTTACATACTTCAGTACATGAATGCTTTACATTTAGGGCGCAGGTTAGACATTACTCTCATCATGTCATTAATTAATGAAGGTTTATGGCCCATACTTTGTTAGAGTAATGTTAGTGACTGTTGTAGTGGTATTATTTTATTTTTATAATAAAGTAGTTAACATAATATTCTTGTTAGTGCGGGTGACAAATGTATTGTTAAAGAATCAAATTATATTTAAAGATAATAAGAAATTAAAAGTAATAATATTATTTTAAGGTTTGGTTTAGTTCGGATTATTATCGGTTTATTTTCGATTTAGGTTGCTTTGGGTTTTGGGTGATTATCGGGTTTCGGGTGACTATGGTTCGGATAGTTTCGGTTTGAATATTTTTGGTTCAGATGATATTGGATAGTGGTTGATTTTTGGTTCTATCAAATCTCGGTTCGATTTGGTTCGATTTGGTTAATTGTGGGTTTCGGTTCATTTTTTCATTTGTCCATACGGTTGAGAATGGATTTCGATTAGGTTCGATTCGACTCGGTTTTTCGGGTTCGGGTCAGTTTTGCCACCTCTAGTTAAGGCCGACGAAGGGATGAAGGCATGCCTATCCAAATGTGTGGTTACCACGCTTCAAGAGGATATGAACCCAAAAGAAGCTATGGATCTCCTTCATAGCCGGTGGCCAAATTGTACAGGGATGCTAGCTTTCTCAAGGAGGAAATTCCTCATGCTCTTCAACTATATTCATGAAGCTAAGGAAGTTGTTCTCTAGGCTCATTCAGTAGGAAAGGAACCTGGAGGGATGGATGTGCGTCTTTGGGCTTGGGATGACCAAGTGGAGAAGCGAAGGACGTGGGTTGTCATACATAGAATCCCTCTCCACGCATGGAATAAGGTTAACGTGCGAAAGATTGCACGAACAGTGGATGATGTCATTAAGATCGAAGAAGAAGAAAATCAATATGTGGAGAATGCTGAAATTCGTGTCCAAATAGAAACTTCGACTCTTCAATTGGTAAACTGGAAAATTGCGGTGGAGGTCGAGGGAGATAACTTTCCAGTATCCATAGTCGAAGTTGGCGAAATGGGGATTGTCCATAATAACATGGACCCAACAGAGAGTATTGTTTAGATTCCGCATGATGTTGAAGCGCAAGATAACAAACAACAAAAGGCTAATAATTTCGACCGGTCTAATAATGGGGTAGGAGAAGATGTTGGGTGTTTAGACGCGTCCCTAGAACATAATATCAATAACGGTAACACAGAGTTCGAATCCCTAGTAGCAGCTCATTTTGGTGAGCAAGTCACGAAAATTTCTAAAGTGCAGCAGTCATTATGTGTTGCACTTCCTACTAGAGAGACGGTTCCTGAGACTGATCGGAAGGGACACACGGGAGACAATATGCCTGGTGCTGAGTCAGGAGCGTTAGAAGAAGTGAATAGTTCAGGAATTGGACATTCTGGCTCTCCATTCACTGAGACTAACGAGGTGGTGCCCACTCCTCTTGATGATGATTACACGCTACGGGATTTGTTTGTCCAGGAGACAGATGCCAATAATGACATGGGGCGCAGTGCTAGTGACTTAATAAAAAGTAGGCCAGGTAATACTTCATCTCTAGTGAGACCAGACGCACAAGGGGAGAAGGCTTCAGAAGGTAAGGAAGGGATAAACCTTGTTGTTGAGTTATTGCACAATACCCCTTCAAAGTATCAGTCCAGTAATTTACTGTCGGCGAGGGATGAAAAGCTAATATTCTCAGTCAAATCCAAGAGCAGCTAAACCACTAAGTGGTTTCACAAGGTGATTATAGGTATTCGGCACATAAGAAGACTGGGATCTATTTTGTAGGTCTCGATCAGGAGGGGCTTTAGGAGAGGTTGGTGTTAAGCTGATGATTTTTGGTCAGGTCGGTTTGTTCTCGAGGTGGATCATCTCTATATGAGTATGTATAGTTTCGTAGGTTGTGTCGGCTGGTGTTAGGTCATGTACTAGCTTATCTAGTTTGTTATGGCAACTTCTAGGCCTGTAACATCTTAGTATTCTTGTTGTTGGCTGGGTGGAAGTATTTAGATGGAATTATAAGTTGTAATGGATGTGGTGGACACTCTTTTTTCTCCCTAGGTTTTTTCCCATTGGGTTTTGCTTAGGGAGGTTTTAATGAGGCCCTATCGCAACCCATCCACCTTTTATATTTAATAATATGGCTATATGCCTAAATTATCAAAAAATCTAACTCTTTTCATCGTTACTCTTAAATCCCAGAAGGACCTCATTAGAGTCGGGTCTGTGAAGTTAATACTCCCTCCGCCCCTAATTGAACTTCTTTTTTACTATTTAGATATATTGTTTGACTTCAATATTTAACATGTAAGATAATATCATTTTACAAATCTAAATTTGAGAATGGAATCTTATGTGAAAAATTATAAGTTGTAGAAATTTATTTATTTTATATATTTAATATTTAAGTGGGAAAACATGTCAAAAAGCAAACAGAAAGGTTAAAGTGAGACGGAGGTAGTATTCATTGGATCATCATCATGGATTTTATCAGTGCTTTTCATTTCTTCAACAATGAACTCTCGGTCGGGCTCGTTCTTAGACTGGGTGCAAATAAATAACATCAATGAACTCTCGGGCTTGTTCTTATCATGCTTTGAACTCTCGGGCTCGTTCTTATCATGCTTCAACTTGCCCTTATAACTTTAGACCTGACTCCAATGGATCCCTTATAGATTCCTCCTTATTTAAGAATTGAGTGTCGGTGTTGACCCAAGCTTGGCACGACGAAACTTCTTCGGCCGCCATTATAGGCTGCGGTGTACGTACGTGAGGCTGGGCCTCATTCCATCCCGGTCACATTTGAGGTGGCCCACCATCTAAAACTACAACCATGGATAATTCACCTAACTCTCATGGGTTCTTTTTTTCCTCCCTGCACTTCATATTTTTATTTTATTTTTTAACTAAGACTTATAAGAATTAATGATGATCTAAAACTTTCAATGATATGAATTTAACATTTTTGCTTTTTATTGTTTATTTTTATTAGAAGTTTTTAAGTAAATTTATTCTTGTGTAAAGTCACTAATTAATTGTAGTATGAGACTTTAACTCAGAGTTCTCAAGTTCTGTATTTCTAAAAGAAAATTATGCAACACTTTACGTAGAATTTTTTACGTATTTATATTAGTTTTTTAAAAAAGACTTGATTCTTTTTAACTTATCCTGACAAATTAAGACATTTACATTTGAATTGATGTATACTTAGTTTTTTGCATATGCGTTAAAGATTGATATTACAAGATTAAAAAATATTATTTCATAGTCATATATATATATATGAGTATATAATCACATAAAGTTTTATGTGATCGGTCGGTGACTTCTTTCCATAATAATTGTAAATAGTTATCTTATTTCATTTTAAATAAGATTATGAAAAAAAACAAAAAAGATAAAAGAAACTTATTATATTGAATCATCTGCTCACTTGAATGCCGTTCAACATTACCTCTAAAAAACATTATATATAACAAAAATTATCATCTCGAATACATAGTGCTTCCACGCCCACTCCATGCTATCTTTTTGTTTACTTGCATCGACATTGGTATCAATTTTCCTTTTATCTCAATTATTCCAACCTCTTTGAAGTCAGTACTACTAAAGAACTCTCCTCAACAGAAAATGTGCTTGCAATATTGGGCCCCATTTTTTGCATAGCTGATAATCCAGCTGATGTCAGTTGTCAACTGAAAGTTAGAAAAAGTAGAGGGGAAAAATAGTTGATATGACAATTAATGTATGTGACATACAGAGACAATAAATTAGCTGATCAAATAAACTCGGTGCAAAAGAATAGGATCGTGTTCGGATACACAGTAGTTGAGGCATATTGGTGGGCCCACACCTTGGCAAGACTCCTGGCGGCAGGTTCACGATTATACTACAGCTCTCAAGGCTTCAGCCATTGAGAATGACATTGAGAGGGCGAAAATAAAACTCTAATTATGGAGTTCGTATCATTCACCATCACTAATTTGCAATGTTGTTAGATCGTGCATTACATATTTGCTAAAACGCTCATCACATATACAAAAAAAACCACCAAAACGTTTCTCACCTCCCCACCTAATAATCTGCCTGACTTAATATCATAATTCACAAAGATCAATAGCTTAACACATGATATACTGTCAAGTGGAACCGAAACTGAATAGCCTGCCAAAAATCACCCAGCCCCACACAAAATTTACTACTAGCCGCCATACTCGAATGTCAGTGCTGTATCACGCACGCCTAAGATTAATATGTACACTGAAAACCTCAGGGTGCCTTCATCCGGATCCTAAAGCCTACTCTTGCGCTTGCGAGGTTTTGGCCGCAAGCTGTTTCCTCCATTTTCGTTCAGGGTCTCCTCATTTTTTACCTTCATATTTCCGTTGCAAGAGATGGCATGGGATGGTCTAGATCCTTTGTTGTTGTAAGCGACAATGCTTGTAACAATTGCGTAGACGGTGATATCAAACTTCGGAGATAAGCTCGCCTTTCTCTCTATTACTTCAGAATGACCCATGTCTGTATCTTTGTCTGTTTGTTGCAAAGCATTCCCCCTAAGCTTTTGTAATATTGCTTCTTTGTCGAATTTCGGGCACTTCCTGGCTATCTGCTTGCATCATTGAAAAACTTTCAGTTGCACATGAATAAAAAGGGAGACATTGAGAAAAAAAGTCCCATGATTTCAATACATTTCATTGCAAGCACTCATGAGAGAGCCATAAGCAAATTAAGTTTATGAGAAGCTGCCCAGGAATTTTAAAAACAGAAGCTCCACTTAGCCTCTAGACATCTTCACACATAGTGACTAGGCTGAATCAGTAAACATGAACCAACTCCTTGCACTGCCACTTTAGTGGAGGGAAATGAGGGATTTGAAACATAAGAACTCACCTTGAAATTAACAGGTACGATGATCTGGGTGTAGGGACTTGCACAACCATCAATGAAGACTATCTTCAAGATAACTTCAAATGGTTCTGTAGTCCTCGAGCATCTCCTGGTATTGAGGCGTTTAATCATTTAGGGAAATTAGTGCAAGCACATAATTCAAGTAGGTGTCAATCATATGACAGCATATCATCCGAGACTCTTTGAGGACAAATTAATATTAAAATATAAAAACAATAATCCTTATGTTTCAAAATACGACTTTTTAAAATAAGTTCCAGCATATAAATTGTTTTAGATAGCATATTACCAACATTTCGAAGTCACATACTCCAATATTTAAACTAATTATGTCACCTTCATGAGAATTTGAAGTAGAGTGTAGTCAAAAGATGAAGAAGGGTAGATGGAACTATTGAGATATTCGTAGTACAAAAGTGTTTATTTAAGTTAATCGGGTTGGGTAATCAGATCAGCTTATAATTGAGCTTTAATCTGTCAGGTTAGGTTATATCGGGTATCAAATATAGGGGCTGAACCGGATGTCCGAAGCAGTTTGGGATGGATACTATATAATTAGGTAGTTAAAATTGTCAATTAGACATCGCGTCAAATTCAATTGGGTTGGGTTTAAGTCTATTTCAGCTGGGTTTCTTTGGCCGGGTCAGTTTTTGATAGCTGTAGTTAAGAACACCTGATCTTGCCGACAATAAGCATTATACCTTTTCAGATTGAATGGCTGCTTCACCAAGATGGCAGATTTGAGATCTTCTCTATCAGTAAAGGATACCTGAAATGCAAATTCAGAAGAGATTTCCTCAATCACAACAAAATAATCAAGTAAAAGATAAACCAACAACACAGAATAGAGAAAAGATCAAAACTCTACATTAACAGATTTGATGTAGGGCAGCAGTTCTCTCTGCCCATGCACACTCGCCACTCTGAGATTCCAATTGACGTATCTCTTGTCTAGAAGAAGTTAAACATGGATATAATTTTAGTCAGAGACTAACTTCCTTAGTAGCTTGCAGGAGCAAGCAAGAAAGAGTGAAAAGACACCAGGTAAAGTTTATAATACTGATAGCATCATTAGCAGCTATAATCTAATTTCTAGACATCACAAGTATCCAGATGAAACAAGAAACCCCATATGCTATCCAATTAACATACTATCCCAGGCAACAACGGATAATAGTCTTTGATTTCTAAACTGAAGCTTAGATGTTTCATTTCCTGAGGATATGGATCCATTCTGTCTTTTTCTTATCCTTCTACCTTACCTTTTGGTCTGTTAAGCAGCATCGCCCCTATTGGTATCATTATTATACAATCTTTTAGTTTCCCTATTCTGTTTATGCATTCTAGTTTCGTATTCTGATGCTCCTGATGTTGTACAATCTTTTAGGTCCTGTTCTATACTCACGATTTGTTAAAGTAGAAGATTAATGTGACCGGTGTCATCCTTTTATTGGAGTATTTTAATCTTTGGGTCCACAAAAATACACATGGCCTTAACTGATAGGATAACCATAGGGAGATTAAACAAAAAGCTTGTAAATCTAGCTTTTTGAGCGGAAGTTCTCCCTTAGTTTCCCTATTCTGTTTACGCATTCTAGTTTCGTATTCAGATGCTCCTGGTGTTGTGTTGTATTACTCCATGGCCCTAAAAGACCATGGAAAACCACAGGCTAACTAATTCGGACCAAATTCCACTGGATAATCATTAAGCCTGCAAAAACTCATCAGTTCCAACCAGATAAAATGGTCTGTATTGTAACTATAGTTCAGCCGGAATTTACCTGAACTCAAGGCTTGAGACAGGATAGTCTGGAAAAAATCCACTCTAACAAATGGAGGAATCTGTAAACTAAGATAGTCCATCACACCTGACATCACCTGTTCTTTCTTGAATTAGTGTATAGTCTTCACTATCATGTGACGTGGCTAGCAATCTGTCAAAATCAAATTCAACTGCGCAACAGAATTAAGCCGGACCTACCTCAAAAGAGCATTACATACCTTATCTACAAGCCCGTGGATCACCAAACATGCTTTGTTGTCCTTCGGAGTTTTCTGTCAATTAAATTGAATATAGAGAAAGTAAAAAGTGCAGTCAAAAGCCTTCTTAAATTGTCAAACTGCATAGATTCATCTTTTCAGCCCCAGACAAAATCAGGACAGGTAACATATGAATGTTCCTAAAGGCCACCATAAATTGCTGAAGTCCAAGACCCACATGATTTGACTCAACAGCAATACAAAAAGCAATCATATGAATAAAGATAAAAGCTGACAAGACATGAAGACACCCTTTACACTAGTGTATTGTCTGATAATTTACACCTGAAAAAAATAACAAAGAATGCAGTAAACTTCTAATTTTTCAGGTTGCTTAGTTGCTCAAATGCCTCAATTTAAGGGATGATGCCTATATATTTACCTGTAGATTTACAATTACAATCTTTCCCCCTCCACGAAGACATTTCAAGGGCAAGTTACATGCTGGAGTAATCTGCAAACTGCTTTATAGACATTAAACTCATCACAGTCAAGAGGGGAAAACTCTGCAATGAAAAAGAAATTCCCCGCGCTAGGACAAAGGGATAAAATCCAGCAACGAGATATTTCCAAGAATTGATATATTGCAAACTAGTTTATGGGTATATTTGGATATGGATATATTTTCAACTCAAGCTTCACCTTATCTGACAGGATAAGACAAATTTAAGCATGTCACACAAGATCAGCTCAAAAATTTCAATTTGAAGGGAGTAAAAAAGCTAGAAGGATTACCTAGTTCCTAAACACATAACAACATCAGCCATTTTGCAGTGCTTCACAGCAGGATTCATCTCCTTGTCAGGTAATGCATCCTGTGAAAAGAGCACCATCACAAACAAAAAATTTCAGTTTAAGTTCAACAGAAACATTTGTACAAGAAACTATATTTGGGGCATTCATTTCTCTTTTACGATTGTACCACCATATGATAACTAGTTTAATTCCAACTTAGAGAAAATATTTACCTCCCAATCAAGAACAGTATCTCGCAGTTTTGCTCCACAACCTGTAGCTGGGCATCGCCTAGATGTTTCCTTCAACCCAATAGTTTCCACCTCAAAGTCCCGCATGTATCTTAGACATGAGAAAGAATAAGAAAAGAACAGCAAGATCAAATTACAACCACCAAGTTAAGTGCCGCAAGTACAATAGAATTCTAAGAAAAAGTCAAAAGGCAACATGGAGGACAGGGAAAAATCTTACTCGGCCCCACATGCAGGACACATTTCCATGAAAGAGTTCCCATGTAACTCTGCTACCTTTGATCGTGGAAGTCCAGATCGAAGATGGAGGCCATCAACATTCTTTAAACAACACAGTAATCAGAAACGGGAAATAGTATTGACAAGAAGCAAGCAGAAATCTAAAAAAAGTAATTCAAGCAATAGACGCTAATGAAGTTCTCATGATGCCGTAATGCATTTGTATTTCATCAAAAACCAATCCCATGCTATGATATCTTATGTAGAATGGAAAAATCAGAGATGATAGCCTATTTTTCTACTTGCAGTACCATTACTGAGTATGTTATAAGCTATGCAATGAAGCATTTAAAAAACATGTGGTAATATCCTCTGAGATGCCCCGTACGATTGACCAAACCAAACAGTCAGTTGATCCCAATTAACAAAAGGTGGCCACTGCTTCCTGATATAGAAAAAAGATCTGGAGAAGGTTTACCTGGCTAATTACAAACTTAAGAATTCCGGCTTTCTCTAGCTCAACCAAAGCCATGTGGGTTAAGCCAGGCCTCGCACGGTGAAATGGAAGCGAGGCTTGAGGCAAAGTCTTTCCTTCACGCTGCCAGGGAAAGATATAATGTTTAGAACACATAATTTGAAAATAAATTTTGAAAAAATTGGTAGCTTCGATATAGCATACTTGTAATGTCCATATCCCTTTGGGGCCTCGGAAATCAGGTATACCACAGGAGGTAGATATTCCTGCCCCAGTGAATACCACAAGATGTTTACTCTGAAAGGATAAAAGAGAAAGGTCATATCAATTCAGAGACTGCAACGGATATCATGACTTATTCATCACACCAACAAAAATTATGAGCAAACCTTGCGCACCATCCTAGCAAGTTGCTCGATCTGCCATCCAAGGGACAAAAATTACTGAATGAACTAAAATATTACGAGGTGAATTGCACAGAGAAACAAGAAAACAGAAATAGTTCAGAAACATCAGAGCATCCAGACCAGTAGCAGAAAGCGTCATCCTTTAAATTTTGTTTATTCAATGGTCTTTCCTTGTTCATCAAGAAAAAAACAGTTTTGCACCAAAAAAGTAGAGAACTGATTTGGGTAAATATAACAAACAAGTGATATATAATATCATCCAATGGCTATCCGTGTCACATGCACATTAGCATAGATACCATCCAACAGAACAAAGTCACTAGATGATGTCAAGCTGGATTTATCTAGCCACATGACTTGGTGCACAAAATATGATGCTGAACCCATCCTGCTGTTACATGACAAACTTAATCAAGAGCTTAAAGGTAGAACCGGCATACTGACTCTTACAGTATGATAAATCCTCCTCAAAGAATTAAATCAAGGTGCAAACATGAATTTACCTATGTCCATAATTTCATGAAACAACTTAAATTAATGAAACCATCATAGATTATCATATAGGATAGGTAAAAAAAGGTTCTTAGGTTTAAATCCTATCACCATCAATTCAAAACAATCATATCTAATCTGCCAACCACATATACAAAACATGCTCCAAAATAAAAGGTAAAATGAGATCGTGAAACTCTCTACAGTGTCTCCTTATATCTCCCCTCTTCCCATTATGACCAGTAGCAACAATAAAGCCGGTAAAGTAGAGTTGGTTAAGTATTCCTTTTCCACTGCACTAACGATTTTTGCCCCCATGTCACTAAGTCACTCTTAGCTGTTGAAAACTTTTTTCTCTTTGGAATAGACCTCATAATTCATATGGTTTGATACACCCCTTAGTATGAATTACAGAGGGCCCAAAGTGTGAACTTAAGAGACTCATCTCATGTCTGATGATGTAATGTGTCATATTGGGGTCAACTGTATATGATATCTCATCTGTTGTATGGTTCTAAGATCATGCTGTGGAGCATATTGTGTGTCAAACAAAGTCACATTCTAAAGACCTAAAAATTACTTCCTGGTCATGAAGTAGCAATCATCATTTACCAGTGTATCTCAAAGCTGTCCTAAACAGTGCGGACAGTTATATCTGTGCAAGTGGCTAGGTATTCAAAAACAGAACGATCAATAAAGATCATGCACAGAAAACAAAGCTTCACATTTTCATAGAGGAAAAGAAATTCTCCAAGTTAACCAACAGCAGAAGAATTTATCGTCTAACACATGAGTAGAGGCATGATAACTGTTTTAAACCCAACTGAAGAGCTTCTAGATCTTCCAGTACAGAAGGACAAGGACAACCCAGCTGGCGTGCTCCATCATCGTAATCACATGTAGCTTGAAATGTTGTTTGCATTCGCTAACCACTTTACTTCACCTCCAATCCAAAAATTTGAGGATTGAATAATCATTAAAAAGAAAAAAGAGGAAGCTGTATGAAGCTTGGCGGCACGAATGCTGCTGCAGTTTTTCCTTGAGATCACAGCTAACTCAATAGCAAGTTAAAAAGAAATTCAACTCCACCTTCCACTGAAAAGTTTGAAGCACCGGAAAATACCGCAAAGATGCATGGATTTAACCCGAATAACACGATCGTCAAGTACCCACATCTCGCACTCCAAATATGAAGCATAACCAACTAAGAGAGCGGAACAGCATTCCACTAGAATTAGAACTACAACAAACTAGGGCATGAAAACCTATTGGAAAATACGGATTACGTTTGTTGATCAAACGCATTGAGCACGGAAGGAGAAAGAAACAACTAGCGCGCACAAATTATACAATAAGAAAAGTGAAAAGAATCTCACCTTCTCCTGCAAAATTTGAGAGGAGTCAAAGAATTCATTCATTCCAACGTTACCCACATCTTCAATGTAAGAAAGCTTCTCAGCATAGCCCAGAGACATGACGATTCTTGAAACTTCACGCCCCGGAAAAACCCCACACAATATTGCCCCCTTCCACCCTCTATTCTCTCCTACTTCCACGGACGTTCGATGGAGAATAAGAGGAAAAGAAACAGAGAAAACCAGAGAGCAGGGAGCGGTCTATTTCGAAGCTCCTGTTGGGGTGTTTGGTATCCAGACGGGCCAGACCCAGATCTATTACGTTTCCCTCGCTCCCCTTCCCGTCCTCCGAGCCAGTTTCCTAAACTAGCGACGGAACAGTGGGACACCAGTTTGAAAGTGCCGTTGGGGAAAAATATGTCAGGAGTCGTCAAATGGGAAGCTATTATACGATACTCACACATATTTATTTATTTTATTGTTTTTTTTTAACCAAGGATAATATATTAAGATTAAGAACATAAGTAGTGGCGGACCCATAATTTTAAATTAAGTGTGTCAAACTTATAAATTCAGATTTTTGAAATTAACAATAGGCTTTTATATAATGTTATATTGAAGTTGTGATCATATTGACAATAAATACTAGTAAAATAAATTTTAATTATATTATTAAAACCAGTAAGAAAACATATTATTCTTAATCAAAGTTAGTAAAGCATCATTTATGAACAAACTAGAAGAATCAATTTAGGTTGACAAGTAGCAAATGTTAACCACAAATTAAGTAATTAACTTTAGGGCGTTTGTTGCTCTTAGAGATAAAAAAAGGGTGGAAAGGTGGGATTGCATAATAAATCAGGATTAGAGAAAACAAACAATATTAGGTGAGGAAACAAAGATACATTTAAAATATATAAGGACTAAAACAAAACTAAAAATTTTAAAAGCAAAATATAAATTACACATATGAAGAGTGATTTACAAAGTGAATTACAACTATTATTAACGGTCATTCTTTAACCTTGAACTCAATTTATTTTACATATATTAGATGATATTTTGTAATGAAATAAACAAATTACATTACCCATATTTGAACTGTACCCATAATTATCAACACATGAGTGTAAAACCACCTAACTAAACATGATGATTAGTTATAGCATATAAATAAATTTTAACTTTATTATGAATTACATGTGTGTCAGTTGACACACTACGCTCTACATTGGGTCCACCCCTGAACATAAGTCCGCATAAAGGTGGGGAAGTCACATGACTTCCAGCAGCTTCAAGACAGCTGAGTTTTTCTAGCATAATATGTTAGGTTATGAGCTAATGTATTGTCATCGCGATTTACATGGAACCAAGCAACATCAAGAAAAGGCTGTAAAGAAGTAAGCATGTGATGAATCAAACTCGTAGTGTGGTCATCCAAGCTTGTGGAGCAGGTTCTGAAGACATACTCAACGACACTCTTGCAGTCAGAAAAGACCCGTATAAGTTGCAGCCCATGCTGCTTGGCCACATCAATGCCTAGAGCAAGTGTCAGAGCCTCTACCTGCGAAGGTTCTAAACAACCCGTGCCAGCTGACAAAGCTGCACCAAAAACTGAAGCATTGCGCATAAAAACAACCCCTATACCAAATCGACCAAACTTGTCGAGGCTTGCATCTACATAAATCTCAGCCCATGCGGGATTGGCGGACTGATGAACAGAAAACCTAGCAGGCGACGAAGAGCTGGGAGAAGGCAGACTATGATGGAGGAAGCTATCTGCCTGATACCACCCAGCCTCAAAAGAACGGACATGTTGATGTTGCAGTTGGCATCTGGCAAACCAAATTCGCCAAAGGAGGGAGGTGAGGATAGACAGTTCAGGAATAGATCTAGTTATGCATGAATGCATGTACCAATCAATAAAAGCAGCATTCGTGTGAAGAACCGGCGGATGAGGCACTGCAAGACGGTCCCAGTACTGTTTGACGGTGGGGCAGTTGAAAAAAACATGGGGCAAAGACTCATCCTAGCCACAAGCTGGGCAAAAAAGAGCTGGGTAAGCTATGCATTCTGTGCGCCAAAACCTTCATGCAAGGAATTGCACCATGCAAGACCTTCCAACCCAACAAACGAACTCGAGGTGGCAGATCCGTCTTCCATAAACATTTACTGGCCAGCCCTTGTGGTGAGACTGAGGTGGCGGATGAAATACCCCTAACCTTTAAAATATAATTAAACGATCTAAGATGATTATTAAACATCTAAATATTATTGGGGAACAATTTAAAAGAGCTCAACAAGGCAAAACACGCCTTAAGATCGGTAAAGCCAAAAATGTGCTTTAAGACACCATGAAGGTTGTATGACCCCAAGCAGGATCCAAAGTGGATTCCTAAGTATTATAATGAAGCAAGGAACACAATAAAACCATTCTCAAAGAGAACTAAGCTCAGGAACATCCTGTGACACAAAAATGTGCGCTAAAACTCCTTAAAGCACGTTTTTGTGAGATTGCCTTTTAAATTGATTTTTAATGGGCTTAAAAATTATAATTATCCTTAAATATGATATTTTATCATATTATATCATATTAGGAATTTAATTCCAGAAATTTACAAATTTTTACAAATTTAATATTAAAATATTAATAAAACCCTAAAGTGGGGCCCGCATGAGTCAACATTGACCAAGCATGGTCAATGGTCAATTAATTGACTCATTTGGACCATGGAGGCCGGCTGCAATAAGAGGGAGGGAGCATAAGTCATTGATTGACAAATAATGCTACCTAATACATGACTTTTTCAAAATTAAGTTACTTTTTCATTATTACCAATCATTCCCTCCTTCCTCCTTCCTTCCTTGTCCGATCTTCACCATCCCAGCCGAGTTCTCCCTTCCTCTCAAGCTCTCCAAGTGTGTTCTTGAGCATGGAAGGCAAGCCTAACTCCTAAGCTCCTAATGTAAGTGTTTTAATGTCATTTTTAGCTCTTTTTCTTCATCTCTTCACCACCAACACCTAAATTTCGTGGCTCATCAATTCCTATGGCTTATTCTAAGTGTTATAAGGTTAGAACAAGAGCTAAACTCGGTTGAGACCAGTAGAGGGACCAAGGTTGTTCAAATCTACATTTTAAGGTAAAAATGTGCTTTAAGCTCATAACTTTTGATTCCCTTCGAGTTTGGATGTGAAACTTTGGTCATAGCCTCATCTTCTTATCCTTTTCATGTGGAATCTGTTGGTTAGCCATTTGGAGCAAGGGTGACCGAGATCCAAGAGAAATACTCTCTTTTAAGGCATTTTTCCAAGGTAAAACCTAATAACAAGGTAGTATTTCGAGATCTAACTATTTCCTATGTCAATATGGTGGATCTAACACCTTGTGGTGTGTTTGGTTCAGGTCGAAAATACCTAGAACTTCCCTTGCATTTTTAAGGTGATTTTTGCCTTAAATCTTACATTAATTATTCCTTATGGTTAAGCTCAAGCTTGGAGTGTAACCATATCTTGTTTTTGTGTATTAAACATGTCTAAATCAAGTGGTGAATTTTCCTACAAGTGACCGAGCCTATACAAGGATAAATCAAGGTATAAACACCTTAAACTTATGATTTTGTAATTTTTAAGCATATATATATATATATGGCCGAGAGTGAATGTATATATATAGGTCATATTGACCTAAAAATGGAAAAAAATGGCTAAGATAAATTAAGCTAGTCATTTAAGGGATTTAATTAACATAATGGTCAAATTATGACATTATGTGGAAAAATAATTAAACCTAAGTGAGGCCGATAATATATTGTATTTGAGACATTTATTGTGTAATTTATTTTGCAAGTTCAAGGTTGTAATAAGGCCATGTCATTAGGCCATTTAATTTAAGTTTATAAGCTTATTTAGTTTATTTATGCTTATAATTAAAGTTGGGGCCAATTCGTAATTATTAAGGAATTAGAAAGCCGTGGGTAAATTAAGAGCAATTTAGGGTTTTTTAAATGAATTTAATAAGAAGTATAACATTTTATAAAGTTTTGGGTAAAAATTGTAAAAATAGAAAAGTATGGGTGTGTTGTTGGTAATTACGAAAGTTTGGGTCCCAATTGGTATTAGTAGTCAAAGTTGACTATGTAGGAGACCTTGACCAGTTTGGAGAATTTAAGGAATTAAATACTACCTTATATTAAGATAGTAATTAAATTGTAAAAGATTTATAAGTCTTGGGTGGTATTGTGATTTCCGAAAACTAGGGGTACTAAATGGAGCTTAGTACAAACCTTAGATTATTAGGGATTTTTAGAAGTTGATTGGGTAAATTTGGAGTTTATATGAATTATCTAGGTAATAATAAGATATTTCATAACATTGTTACACATGGGTAACATATGTGGTAAAACCGAGATTTAGAGGAAGTATAAGGTTAATAATGATATTATAACCTTTTGGTATGGTTTGGTAATTTTTGGGATTATATATATGGTTTTATGAAGATATATGTATAATATATAGTTTGGTGATATTAGAAACTATATGTTTAAAAAATGGGCAAAGGGTGTAAAGTTTAAATTGGTGGGAATATAGAAAGTTAAGTGGTGGAAATTAAATTTAAATAGACCATGGGGTCTACTCGGCATTTTGGAGAAATTAAACTATGGGTTATAATTATATTAAGGTTTAAGGATTATAATATAAGGTATACATTATAAGTGTAACAATGGAATATATTTTTGGGATTGATTGTAAGTTATGGAAGTGGTGGGAATTATTAAAAACCGAGAGTTAAGTGTTGTGTTGGATTTTATAACAAAATAAATATAGGTATAATTGTTTTAATGCGACTTAAATGTCATAATATATGTTATATAACATAATATAACATTATATAAATTATGTGGTGGATTTTGTAAGTATTTGGGAATTATAGGTGCTGTTCGGAAATATTACTATTTTGGAATGAAGTTTATAATATGGTTTTTATGTTATAAGAGCTATAACATTTATAATATAAGAGGTATTCATCAAAAAGAATGAATATATTATAATGACTTACCATATAATAAATAGCCCTATAATGCATATACATAAATAAATATATGTCATAGTGTGGAAATATAATATAGTTCAATAACTATGTGTTACCACAATTAAAATGATATGAGATGAAGGGAAAAGAATTATAAACATTGGATATGGAATTCTAATGTTAAGAGTGTACATGAAATAATAAGGATTTATATAATTCAAAGTATTTGTACATATGAATTATACAACATTACACTTGGAAAAACTAACCTTAGAAAAATAAATACTAAGGTGAGATGTATAGTGCATGACGAAGAATCATACATGCAATAAAGAAACAAACTATACGATCTACAAATATACGTTTAAGTTACATGCGATAACAAAGTCCAACAATAAGTATGTTAATATACGAGATAAGACTACGCATGTAATGTAACACTTTTCCAATCTCGAGTTAAACCGAAAGCCCGACCAACATTGACAGTTGATAACGGGGGGTTAACCGGGAGTTATTAGTGACGGTACGGGGTACCGTAGAATTTTGTGTTGTTATACAGTATGCTAATCAGTAGCATTATGTATTGTATAGACTGTTAGAGACGACACACGGAGCATAGGATCTTGCTGATTCATACTCCACCGTAATACACCAGGGTGAACGGTATGTTATTTATGTGGCTTGATTGTCTCTGAGGATTCCCTCAGTTCAGACATTGTGTGAAAATCTATGATAAGATTGAATGTCTGCTTGTGTGAATTAATATGCTTGAGTTGTGTATTAATGCTGCTTTACTATTACTGTCATGCGATAACAGTACCGTTGTATATATGAACATATTATAAAACGAACTAGCGGCAGTGATGCTATCTTGTATGTGTAACATAAGGAACGTAAGTAAACGTTGTAGCATCAGGATAATAAGATATATATTATCTGAGACTTATATACGGAGCATTGGCCTCTTTAACGCCGCTCTCGTATCTAACACTGGATCCCGAGTCGACATACTCAGGATTGGACTAACGACCTTAGTCTATTGTGTTAAAGGAAGTAATAAAACGATGCGATGGTATAGATAAGTTATCAAGAGGATGTGGCTCTTGCTGTGAAATGTGATCCATTAACGATACTAGGATACCGTGTGGTAACCGTAAGTATCAGGATAAATTTCCAACGAACTACAGATTGTTCGTAGGACGGAGACTCTACCGCTGGAGTGGCTACTGCCGTGGGTGACCCGCCAAAGAGATGGGTAACTTAGAGACACGTCGTTCTAATGAGACGTTGTCATTAGACATGACCGAACAATTACGAACGATTATAAACTCGTACATTAGGCGAACATTATGTGGGCGTGCATGCCAAAGACGAGAGTTCCTACTCGTTTATAATTCTCGTTGTTTCGCCTTGTTGTTCACTGGTTATGCTGTGTGGTTATGTATGGTATGTTGGTGGTGTTGATTGAATAAGTCGTTGTACTCATAAGTGTGTGTTGTGAATTGGATTAATTAAATAAACTGTACTTATATCTGTGTGTGAACTGGATGAGTCGAGTCACTGTGCTCGTGTGTGGATTTTGTGGATTGTTCGTCGAACGGGTCGACGTACTCAACTATGAACTTTCAGGTGTTGTTGGAGTGGAGTCTACGTACTCATATAAGCGTTATAACGCTTTCAGTGGTCTATTACGATGCGAGGTGTGGAGCCGGGGGCTTATTTGTTATTTGAGTTTACTGCAAAATATAATGTTGCTTTACAGTTTTAATATTAAACTATTTGCATGAAAATGGTTTGCATGCTCTCGACCAAATAACTGAATGGTCCGAGGGTGCATGACAGTCAGGTAATAACATACTCAGCAGGGGCTGATTCCATAGCACAAACTACCATTTTTGCAGGTATGCAACTTCCGGTGTCGGCAAAGAGAGTGACGCGCAGGGTAGTATGATTACAGTTATTCGAACATGCACTGTTGCATTTTGATACGAACCTAGAAACGTGTATAGGTTTTGGATACTTAGAAAGCTCACTGTGAATGTATTACATTTTGGTTTGGGAAGTTTAGATCTATCTCTTGTTGTCACTGCGAGAAAATGTTTCGTATGTAAGGATATATCAGGAAGCACGTTATTACTCGTATGGGCGAGTGAGAACGGTGACACCAGTAGTTGAGTTGTTGAGATTACCGCTGCGATTATATTGTTAAGTAAGATGATTAGGAGCCGATCAGAGTAGGGGTGTTACAGCGGATGTGCTGGTCGGGACAGAACGATCGAGACTAACATCACTATGATATGTCGTTTTGACTGAGTAACTGCCAGAATTGATGAGTCCTCAAAACCATAAATCAGAACATGAAGGAACATTGGGGATTGGGAGAGATAGAATATGTTGCACATCCTCCGGATGAAAATTGGCCTGCAGAAGCGGAAGGTTCCAAGTAGTAGGGGATAGCATTAAGTCAGACACCCGTGCATGCTGTAGAGATAGAGGAAGGGGCCAAGCCAACGATCAGAGACAAACGTTGTGTGACCATCATTAATACGCCTGCAAGCTCCCGAGTCAATCAGGTATCGCACACCCAAAAGAGCTCTCCAAATCGGGCTTGAGGAAGACGTAGGCTGAACGTGCATGAGAGGAGTGTGACGAAGATAACGCACCGTATAAAAGCAGGAGAGAAGAGAATTTGGATTCTCTAGGATCTGCCAGAGTTGCTTTCCCAAAAGAGCCTTGTTGAAACTGCACAGATCCCAAAACCCTAAACCCCCACATGACAAAGGAAGGCACTTAGTTTTCCAGTTGGTCCAATGAATAGAAGATTTGGCAGAAGACCCACTCCACCAAAACTTCAAAATCATACTCTTAATTGCCTTCAACAGAGCTTGGGGTAAGGCAATAATAGACATAACATACGTAGAAATAGCTTGCAAAACAGCCTTAATCAGATTTAACCGCCCAGCCTGTGAAATCTGGTGAGACCATTGATGGATCCGCTTCTCCACTCTATCTTTGATGTATGCAAAAATGGCATTGCGATTACGGCCCATCTTAACAAGAAAGCCCAAATACATACCCAGATCTCTCACAATCCGGCCCCCCAGGGTAGACGCAACTGTAGTACACAACGGGACAGGCAAACAGGTCGAAAACATGATGGCCGACTTATCAATGTTAATACACTGACCAGACGCTTGGTTGAAAATTCCTCCAGCTTGGGCATTTGAGATAGTAGCCTTACCAAAAGAAATGCAATCATCTGCAAAAAGAAGATTTGTAATAGGCGAAGGGAGGCCACTGAATGTGAAACCAGCATATTGATTAACGTGAGAAGCAAGCTGTAAAGCTGACATAAGAACTTCCATGCAGCAAATAAAAAGAAGGGGCAAAAGTGGGTCACCCTGACGTAAGCCCCGCTGAGGATAAAACGTGGTTCCCAAGTGACCATTGATGAGAACTGCCATTGAGGCTGAAGTAAGACACTTCCGGAGTGCGTTGACCCAAAAGGGTGGAAACCCATACGACACAGAACCTCCAACACAAAAGACCACACAACCCAATCAAAAGCTTTGGACATATCAACTTTATAAGTAAAGAAACCATGAACCTTTGCTTTCGAAGTGCGCATAAGGTGCAAAATCTTATGAGTAATCAGAACCTGATCAGAGATAAGATGGTCTTTGACAAATGCACCCTAATTCTCCGATATTACAAAAGGCATGACAGATCGAAATGACACGATACAGCATGTTGCATAACGATATGGGCCGATAATCCATGATAGAGGAGGCCCCTTGCTTTTTAGGGATAAGAGCAATATGGGTATGGTTAACAAAGGGCGGTACAATGTCTGAATTTAAAAATGTCAAGGCCGTTGAAATGAAGTCTTCACTTATGGTGGGCCAGTAAGTACGGAGAAAAACCCCGTTTATGCCATCAGGGCCCGGAGCCTTGGAAGGGTTCAACTGTTTGTAGGCAGCCACGACTTCATCACGAGTAAAAACCTGGCCCATTGAGGCCTTCATATCAAGAGGGACACAACCTTCCACACAAGCGAGCAGATGCAAATCAGGTTCAGGGTTTGCAGTGGTGAAGAGGGATTGGAAATAATCTCGCGCAACAAATTCCACACCTTGCCAAGTGCTAGCAGGAGGATGTGTTGGGGAAGATAGCGTGAAAATTGTATTCCGACGTGATCGAGCCCAAAACCGATTGTAAAACATTTTGGTATTCCTATCCCCAACCTGCAACCAAGATTGGCGAGAGCATTGCTGAAGACGCATTTCCTCACGTAACAATAAAGAGTCAACTTCAAAAGAACACGACTTCCACCTTGCCAAATTTTGCGGAGCAGGTGGCAGATGGGCAATATGATCAAGTTCATTTCTGCACGGCAAAGAGCCCGCTTCTCTACCCAAATCTTCTTTGCCCCCATGCTCGAAGAGCATGACCACAATCCCTAACCTTACTGGCATAAGTTTCTGTAGACTGAACCCATATAGAGTGTACCATATCACGGCACTGATCATCTTGTGCCCAACAATTTTCAAACCGGAATGGATTCGGGCCACGACGAGTAGTAGGCTGCAGCAAAAGCTTAATCGGTTTATGGTCCGGACGACCCCAAAGAAGATGGTAGTTTTGCGCATCAGGGAATACCGCTAATCATGGGTCATTCGCAACAAAACGATCCAATCTACACTTCACATTATTTGGTTGTCGTGCACGATTGGTGTATGTGAAACAAGTGCCACGACAGCCTAAGTCAGAGAGAGAGAGAGAGAGAGAGAGAGAGAGCAATCTGAGAGGTAAGAACGGAAATCATCCATCGCCGATTATGCACGGAAACCCCGCCCACGGTGCTCAGCCAGAGTCAACACCTCATTAAAATCGCCCCCAAGGAGCCAAGGTCCCTGCCATTGCGCACACAAATAACGTAACAACTTCCAAGTTTTCCATTTATCTGTTACATGTGACCAACCATAGACTCCCGTGAGTCTCCATTTCATGCCCACATAGTTACGAACCAAAACATCAACATGGTGCGCAGAAAAACCTAACACTGTTACATCAAAAGTATCTTGCCAAAACATAGCAACCCCACCTTTCCTACCCTCACTATCCCCACACGCCCAGCTATAACCACGTAGCCTAGATGCCACCATCTGCATCTCCAAAAAAGCTAACTTAGTTTCTAACAAAATAACAAAATGTGGCCTCTCAGAAGCAACCACTCCCACCATCCAGCGAACAGCCGCAGCAAACCCAACCCATGGCAGTTTGCCACCAAAACAAACATTATTCTGAGCGACCCGAGGCTGCCCCTGGAGTCGCCTGTGGTAGAGAGTCACCCAGATCACAGCTCTTGACACGCTTGGTAGGCTCAACAACCTCAACATCTTTAGAATTTGGAACCGCAGAAGAAACACAAACATCCTCCTCTTTTTTCGCTTACGGTTGGTCGAGCTTGTAGGTGAAGGCACAATTTCCCCTTCTTCAACCTCCGCATTATCTCGATCAGCAACTGCATGGACTTCGACACCCTCCATAGCACGGACTGGAGAACCGCCAGTGTTAAGAGGAGCGACTGGAAGGGGAGATGGCCGCGGAGCAGGTGGAGTTGGTGGAGATGAAGCAAGGACTGGACGAGATGAACCAAAAGTACTGGACTTCAACCATAAACCATACGGGAAAGCAGCCCTCGCAACCTCATATTTGTGCGGGCAATCTTTAACAACATGGTAAAAAAACCACAGATACACAAAGTTGGCAACCTTTCATAGGACAAACGTAGTATAGTGGGTCAACCAGCAATGGTTATAGTGAGGAAGCACAACAAAGGCTGAAACAGATCAATCATAACCTTAACCCGCAGGAATGAACCAGCAAACCTCTTATTAAAATCAACATAGTCCAAGTAGTGACCAATCTTGTCTCCAACTCTTCTAGCAAAAGCAGGATTAAGAAATAGCAAGGGTACCTCATGAACCCGAACCTAGAAGGGAACATACTGAAAAGCATGGGTATGGGGAGGTTTGTCCCGATCAATCTCCGTCAAAACTAACAAACAGCCTTCATAAGTCCATGGCCATCGGCTAAGCACATCCAGTTTACGCTCCTCATCAGGAAACTCAAACAAATATATATTAGAACCTAGACTCCGAGCATGCAACTAATCCTCAACCCGCCATCACTAGTAGAAAAATGGCCATTTTCGGCCCCCCATTTTCGGCGGTTTTTAAATTTTCGTCGAAAATGTGTATCGGGTCATGCTATTTTCGGCGGTTGTATATAGGAACCGCCAAAAATAGTCAAGTCGAAGCATCATTTTCGGCGCGTTCCTCTATACAACGCTGAAAATAGCCAAATCGAAGCATCATTTTCGGCGGTTCCTATATATAACCGCCGAAAATGGTCTTTGAGTGGATATTTTCGCGGTTGTATATAGGAACCGCCGAAAATGATGACTCTTTCTAATACCTAGCCGCCGACTCGACATATTGTCGAAGCCTCTGCCTGCTCTCTTCGTCCTCGACGCTCTCTACTCCAGCTCGCCCTCAAATCGCCCTCTTCTTCTCGGTCGCCGCCGCACCTAACGCCGCCGTCACCCCGCCGCCTCCTGCCGCCCCAGTCGCGCCGCTACCTGCGGTCTGCTGCTGCCCAAATCCAACGCCAACAGAGAATCGGGGTTAGTTTTCTCTCCGATCGAAACTTTGAAATTTGTGAATGGGTCCTAATTTGTTGTTTATATGTAATTGTTGATGATATATGTATTCTGGAGTGTAATTGATTGATGGTTTGATGGAAATACAATATGTGGGCAATTTTAGAAAATAAAACTATACGCTCGCAAGGTGTTTGATGAAATGATTTAACCAATTTCAATGAATTTTTTTGCTATCTTACCATTGTTTATGTGAATTTTTGAGAAGTAAACGACCTTGGTGAATTGACGTATCAATTGTATTGTGTTTTCTTCATTTAGATACTACACAAGATTGGCAGTAGTAGTCGCGTTAGCTAGCTCCTCGTGTCTTCACTCGCCACCCGCTTCCGTTTGATCCTCGTCCTTCCAAATACCGGTTAGTTTTTTTTTTTCAACCTAAATCAATTTCAATTTATCATGCATAATTGTTTGTATAATTTGTTGATTTATATAAAATAGTTAGTTGCAGGATTATATATATATATATAACACGATAGAATAACCACAAAATAATGATATGCCAGCAAGGTGTTCTATAAAATGTTTGTGTAGTTAGTTTATTTATTTAGTAGCTAGTTAGTTGAGTAGATGTACATATATAAATATAACAAAATAAAATAACCAACTATATATTTTATATATATATATATATATATATCATCAAGTAGTATATATATTATAGATGTGTATATACATATAAGATAACCAAGTAGTATATACAATATATATTATAGATGTGTATATACATTATATAATATGCATATAACACAACCAAGTAGTATATATAAGATAGCGTATTATATATATTATACAGACTCGCCTGCGAGAACCATATCGATATATACCTTTTCCGAAGATAGGTTAGTTATTGTTATTTTTTATATTTAATATTTTAAATGTTAGTTAAGTTATTATACATTATAACACTTTTTTCTAAATATTTTTAAATTTTGACTGGTTGTTTGTAGAATGGACCGTGAATGGATGTACGGTCTACGAGGGAATTATTTTGAATCGAAAGTGAAAATGAATTTTGCAAAGCAGCTCTCTATCATCAGAAAAGGATGAACGACACTCATATTCCCTGTCCATGTGCACAGTGCGAACTTCGCAACAAATTCCCTAACCTACATGCTATCAGATTTCATCTATCACGACATGGATTTATGCCAAACTATAAGATATGGTTTTTGCATGGCGAGTCTTTAGAAGCTAGTAGCAGGGTGCATACTTCCACCCAGAACAGTGAACCAAGAAAGGTTACCGATGATACCACATTTCCTGATAATGAGTGTGATCAGAGTGACACTGAAATCAACGATGATAGTGAAAAGATTGAACAACTGAACTCTATGCTGCAAGATGTTGAGGATAATTTCACAGACAAGCCCGATGAATATCAAAGATTAGTTGACGCATCACGGTCCCCTTTGTTCCCCGGATGCACCAAATTTTCAAAATTGACATCCGTGCTACACTTGTTCAATCTGAAAGCAAGATTCGGCTGGAGTGATAAGAGTTTTACGGCAATACTAGAACTATTCCACGACATGCTTCCAGATGATAACAATCTTCCTACATCCACTTATGATGCAAAAAAGTTGATGTGTCCTATGGGTGTGGAGTACGAAAAGATACAGCATGTCCAAACAGTTGTGTATTATACAGAGGAGAGAATAAACATTTGAATCAGTGTCCAAAATGTCATTTGTCACGCTATAAACATAAGGACAGCCAATCATCCAATTCTAAGAAAAAAAGTCCTCCAGCAAAAGTCATTTGGTATTTACCCATAATACCAAGGTCAAACGTCTGTTTGCAAATGTCAGAGATGCCCAAAATTTAAGATGGCACGCAGAAGGAAGGAAAAATGATGATAAGCTGAGATATCCAGCTGACTCACCACAGTGGAGGACTATCGATAGAAGATTTGAAGATTTTGCCAGTGATAATCGAAATTTGAGACTCGGGCTATGTACAGATGGGATGAATCCCTACGGCACTCTAAGTAGTCAACACAGCACTTGGCCTGTTCTATTGGTGATTTACAATCTTCCTTCGTGGTTGTGTATGAAGCGAAAATACATAATGTTATCATTGTTGATTTCTGGTCCTAAACAACCCGGACATAATATCGATGTATACCTTGCACCGCTGATTGACGATTTGAAATTGTTATGGAATCAGGGGACAGTGGTTTATGATGGTTACGGCAGACAAAACTTCACACTTCGTGCCATGTTGTTTTGCACAGTGAATGACTTTCCAGCGTACGGGAATTTATCTGGATACACGGTGAAAGGCGCATTTGCTTGCCCAATATGTGAGGACGACACTTGTTCTGATCGTCTGAAGTTTTCTGGCAAAAACGTGTACATGTGTCATCGTAGATTGTTGCCATCAGCACACCCGTACCGTAAAAAAAGGAAGTTATTCAACGAAAAGACTGAAACACGTGTTGCTCGTATACCTTTGAGTTCTCAAGAGATCTATGAAAAGATGAAAGACATTGAGAATGTTTTCGGTGTTCCGTCCAAAGAACAGTGGAAGAATGAGATCTTTGCTGAAATGCGTCAGGGGACTGGGGCACCCCAGCCATATGCTCCTGCTTCTGATCCTTCTTATGCATATGCTCCTGCTTCTGATCCTGCTGGACTGCACACAAGCACCGAGTCTAATGATCCGTATCCTTACGCATATGTACAGGTAAATTTTTATATCTTTAACTGTTTTATTACTTGTTATATCGTTTATTACATATTTATCAGTTCAATCATCTACTAATCTGATTAAATTGTAGGATCCAATAAACTGCAACCTCTTGCTCCCGTACAACAATCAAAATATACATGTTGCAGAAGGAAGAGTGTACACATCACGCTCGAATGACGTGGTCCATGGCATGCCATTACAGCCGTATCACGGGAGAGTGTCTGTGGACGAACCGATTTATACGTGTCCTGATTTAGAACTCCCTGTACCTACGGAGGAGTACAACACGGTTCGGTCTGCAAAGGGTGCATTTCTTCAATGGCCTGTTCGCCTGATTCAGAAGTGTATGAAGGTACGCCCAATACAAACCTTTAATAGTTATTGTAGTAAATTATAAGTGTGTGGATGTTCAGTTCATGATTAGTAATGTATGTCGATTGCAAATAGGCATTAAAGGAGAAATCAAAGTCTCCTGAAAAAAAGAAGTCAAAGATTATATCTTCTGAATACAGAGCATCCACCAATGTCGTTCCCACAGAAAACTTGGTGGATGATTCAATATATGCACGCTTGGGGTCAAACATGAAAGTGTTGCATGATGTAATCCGTGACTTCCCAGCTGCTAGAGATTCTATCCTTCTTAGCTTTGAACCTGACCTTATTCACTATGAAGAAGTTTTAGAAGTCGACTTGTGGACAACCGACGTGCAGGACATCCTGAAATCTGAATGGGTGCCTATCACTGTTGTCCACTCATTCATTCTGTAAGTATTAGTCTTTTTTGGTAATTAAGTTATAAAGTGATGCCCTGAAACAATGTTAATTACTATATTTTTTAATTAATGAATAGGTTTTTGCATGAGAAAATGCAAACTTTTTCACTTACCAAGTATGGATTTCTATGTCCTGAGAGAACGTCATACACTGTTGTGACGACTGATGTACAAGGTTTTAAGCTCTACTTGCAGCGTGCGATTACTAACAGCATCACAGCGAAAAAGAAATATCTCCTGCTGCCCTACCATCAAAAGTAATAACTTGTGTTTATCATTTTAATTCCATTAAATGTTGTACTTGTTGATTTTGACATTATACTGACATGTTAGTGTTTTGGTATTACATATATAGTGCTCATTGGGTCCTACTGGTGTTGTGTTTGGATCGTGCACGTATACTATATCTTGATCCGCTTCGGCACTCATTACCGAATAATCTCAAGATAAAGCCACACCTTAACCTGTAAGTACATTATAAACCACTTCTTTATGCATTTCAATTCTTTTAATTTAATTTTGTTGTGCATGGATATCCTAATTTTATTAATTTACATTTATGACATTTAATGTGCAGTATATATCAAAGTGTTATGATTTCACAGCTTGGTCTAAGGATAAGAGGTGCTGTCCCCTGGACTGCAGTGAAGGTACATGCATCACTTGTTTATCATTGATAGAACAAATGTCTTATGTAATTAATCCTTTTTTTTGTGTTTAAGTGTCCACGTCAACCCGGGAGTTCGGAGTGTGGGTATTATGTCATGAGATATATGCATGACATAATCACCCTTTTTGGTGATATGCAAGATCAATTAGAAGAAGTATGTTGAAGTCATATATATATATATTTTTAATTTTAATGTATTTGTTTAATGATTAACTCATTTTGTATTGTTTTGTTTTCAAAAGGTTTTCCCTAGTGTTGGCGAATACGACAGACAAACGATCAACGCTATGTTGGAGGATTGGGCGGAGTTTGTCTGTATGAATTTAGTTTGATTTTCACTTTGTTTTTTCGATCGAATTGTTATTTAGAACATTAATGTTTAGACCGGTTTGAGTACAATGAATATCTTGGTAGTTTATATGTATATGGTCATTTGTGACCATTTGAAATGGTTTGTATATGGTCATTTGTGACCATTTGAAATGTGTTGTTGGTCATTTGTGACCATTTCATCATTATTTTGATTTTTTGACAATTCTCTTACAAAGAGAGTGATTGACATCCTCTACAATATGATGTAGAGAGATGTTTGGATATATCTGGATGTTGTATCTATATATTTTACAGGTTTGTTGACATATGTGGGATTGTAAACAAAAACGAAAAAAACCAAAAAAAATATAGACATTTTCGGCGGTTCCTAGTAAGAACCGCCGAAAATAAGTAAAAAATGGGCAATTTTCGGCGGTTCTTAAGAACCGCCGAAAATGTCTGTTTTTACCTCATTTTGAGCTGCGACAGCCGTTATTTTCGGTGGTTTTGTCGTTTGGAACCGCCGAAAAAGGTTGTTATTTTCGGCGGTTTTATAACCGCCGAAACTTTGGAAAGGCCTTTTTCGGCGGTGTAATATTCGGTTTAAAACCGCCGAAAAAGGCCCAAAAGAACCGCCGAAAATGACTCTTTTTCTACTAGTGCATATTTTGAAGAAAGAACGCGCCATCGCGGTGAGATCAACAGACCTTGCAATCAAAGAGCGCAGCTCATATGCTGCAGCCTGAATGTGCAGGAGTGCTGCAATAACTAAAACGCATCGTTTAGCAATAAAAAAACCCACCTTTGTACTTCTGGTTTCTATGTGTTTTTCATTTCCTTCATTTTTGATTCACTCACTACCGATTCACTCAATACCGATTCATGCTCACTTCCTCCTCCTCAATACCGTTTCATCCTCACTTCCTCCTCCTCCATAATTTGTGAAACCACGATCGATTCTTCGTTCAAGCTAGGAGCCAGCACTAATCTCACCTCGTTCTTCACCGATTCACGAACTAAATTGCTGAATTGTTCGCGAACACTATGAAAGTGGAAGTGAAGATACTGATAATCGGAGCTAAGTAAGAGCATGCAAGAACAAATGTAAGTAACTTTCTGTCGATTGTGTTCCAAAATCCCTAATTCAGTATTCCTCAAAACTTGTTCTGTCTCTATCGATTGTGTTCCAAAATTCCTAATTCAATTTGTCCCCAAATCTTGTTCTCTCTGTCAGTGCTGACCATGAAACCACTCCTATTATGATAATTCTCATCACAAAGTCTTCCATTGTTTGCCTAACTCTCGATCGATCGACCTTACTTTCTTGGCATGCATCTCAGGAGTCCAGACCACACACGACTTCTTCCTTGGCGGTTGTTCTTCTTGCTCAGCAGCGTCAATGGCAGCAGCTTCTGAATCCATATTCATCATTCTTGAATTACTTAATTGGCAGATAAACCGGTATAGCTCCTTCAGTTTCTCTTCTGTGTGTGGTTTCGGTATGAAATCTAAAGCTCCGAACTCATTCCTATGTTTGTTGATGAATTCTTTGTCACGATTTGTGGATGTCACTACATTATACAATAACAACAACACAAGAGAAACAAAATTAACTTCGCCAAATTAAGAAATAAATTCAATCAATCGATGAACCATTCATTCTATCATCAAACTTACCAACTAAAGGAATGTTCCGTTCCGAGAGAGTCAACTTCAGCTTTTCAAAACCATCTGTTCCAAGCATGGAAATCTCAACTATGGCGACATCAAATAGGTCGATCACTATTAACTCCAACCAGTTCAACGCTTTCCTTTGCATTGTGGCATATCGTTGCTAATGTCGAATATTGAAGAAGATAAACAGAGAAAGAGATTTAATTTATCAGTTTCTTCTGTATAGATAACCTGTAAGGAAGCTATATTCGCATCTCGATCAACTGAAACACACACGAGATAGACGTGATAATGGTGACTCAGAAATAATTTATCCGGAATAAGAAGGCGCAGTAAGTAGGAGAGTCCCATTATTTTGTGGAAGGATTACAGCTAGCGGGGTGGGAGTGGTAGGTTAGTATATTGATTGTAGTAAATGAATTTGATAGCAGTAGCTTCTTCGATTAGCTGGAATAGTTCACACCTAATCTAATGCGTAAACGGAAAGGAATAACACAAACGAATTCTCTGTGTGTGTGCACCTCTAGATTCTGTTATCTGTGTTCAATATTTTGTTAACTCGTTAAGCTGTAAAATAGTTAACCTTTTCCTTCATTAACGAACCTGTCATTCAAAATCTTTTAACCTGTGAATGTGACATGTAATCCGTTAACCTGTAACTTATAATCCGTTAACCTGTCATTCTAAATCCATTAACCTGTCATTCTAAATACGTTAACCTGTCATTCTAAATCCGTTAACCTGTCATTCTAAATCCATTAACCTATCATTCTAAAACTGTTAACCTATCATTCTAAATCCGTTAACCTGTCATTCTAAATCCGTTAACCTGTCACCTTTTTCCTTACATTTGGTACCTTTATCCATGATTTGTTGTTTTCTGGTGATTTAAACAGATTGATTTGATCTACAAAGAAAGGTAGTATGAGTGAACATCAAGACAATCCGGTAAAAATTCAAATTATTTATTCTCACATTAATGAAATATATGTAATGGTTTTATGAAATGAATAAATGTTGAATTTGTAGCTAACTAATTTTTTTTATAGGTCAAACCAGAAAGTATAAGATGCAGATGCATGGTTAAAAGATTGAATGAAATATCTGAAAAATTGGCTAAAGACCCCAGACAAAACAACAAAAGAAATGCAATAAACAATGTGGGGTTTGGGGCATTCCTAGGGCTGCCCAAAAATGTTCACGTGCTACAGGAACTAGGCCTTTGGTTATACAAAAATTTTGACAACAATGAATCAGCATTGAGGTTGGATAGAAACAGATGGCTAAGGGTGACAACAGATGATGTGCATAGAGTTTATGGGCTGCCTCGAGGAAATTTAAGGATAGAAAAACAAATAGAGAGAAAAGAAGATGGTGTGAAGTGCAAAGAACAAGTTAAAAGGCTAGCTGATGAGTTGGGAATTAAAGTAACACAAGCTGCACATGTAAAGATTGAAGAGCTGATGGATAAAATTTTGAAGTGCAAAGATGTAGTGATCTTTGTAAAGCTCT